>JAOYRS010000065.1:0-745000 GCA_032432895.1 Dryadula phaetusa
CGAGTTTTCTGCAAAATAATAACAGTAGTCATAGTTTTAACAGGAGTTGACGTTTCATTGCATAAAAATGATTTTTAACTCTTTAAATAGGGCACAGAGTGAATGTATATAATTATATAAAATAATATATCAACATTATACAGAAACTGCTGACAATTTAGAAAATTTTACTGTAAGTAATATAAGTTTTAGTTGTTCTGAAACAATGTTTGTACATTCCATAATTTAGTATCAGTAGTAAAAGGCTGGACATGTGAATGAAGACAATATAAGTATCAAATTTTTATATATTTTTCATGCCCAACTTCCAAATAGAAGTCTGTTACGATAACTTAATTTACTTTTAAATCATGTTTATATTAATATATTGTATGTTTGCTTCTATTCGTTTATCTTGAATTATAATTTAGCAGAAAAGGTGCTTAGTCGATTATTTATTATTGTTTAGGCTAATTTCATGATGGTAGCATGGATGGTGCATTGATACCAGTATTGGTTAAAAAAGTAGCATTTTTGTTATTTTCTGTCACCAAATTACTTACCTTAATATGTTTGAGTTTGTGGGATTGACTAATATTTTAGATAAATGTCTTTTTGACACTAATGTGATAATATTAAGCTTTATTACAATATACACATATTATCAACTGGTATGTAATTAACAAAAGACCAATAACATGTGTTAAAATGTTAATTTTGACCTATTTATAAAAATACTTTGAAGTTATAAATTTCACATTATTTAAATATTCAATATTATTTTTTTATACTTTTTAAAAAATTATATCAGTACTTGGAGATGTGCAATTAATTTGCATAACATTTCATCTTCAGAATTAAAGTCTTTCAACCTAAAATTCTATTATAATTTCACCGAAACTGCATTTCTTTAAAATTATAATAGAATTTTTAAACAGGCCTGTTTATATTTACTTTTTAACCTATCTATAAATTCAAGTTAGATTGGTCTCATTCTGAGACTTGTGGTTTTTTTTTCAATATATAATATGTAATAGTATTGTACTGTAAAAGTATTATATTGTGATTATAAAAATAAGAATGATTATTAAACATTATTTTGATTATTGAGGTGTTATAAAATAATTTATAATAAAATGTTTATCTAAATAGTTTTTATTTATCTTAATTTCATTACTATTCATAAATTTACATGTAAAGAAAAATTATTAAACAGTGTAATTATAAAGCTGATGATAAAGTGTTCCTAGAAGTTAATAAAACTCAACATTTATACTCGATAAAGTCAGTAATAATAAAAATAAAAAAATGTTAATTAAAAAACAATAAATGTTAATTAAAAAAAATTAAGGTCTGAATGTTGCGTGCCTTCTTAGTTCTCATACATATACAAGAAAAAAACCGATCCGTCTTTGTAATTAGATGGCCGGAGGCGAGGCGGCCTGGAAAACAATTTTACTTAAACTTCTGTCAAGTTCCGACTGACAGTTGTCAATAGTGTTGCGAACCTTGCGAACTCCTAAGAGATACATTACACGCACGACGTATTATTTCACCTATTCAAATACAGGATGTGACAGTGTAATTAAGAAATATTGCTTCTCGGATACTTACTCTGATGTCGGATGATATTTTCAAGTTTCCTGATTAGAAAAGATACAGTATCAACATGAATGACGAGTACTTCTCTGATCTTCGTCGTGTCCTGTGACGTTATACTTTTACTGGCTGAGACCTTAAAAAACATGAATAATATAATAATCACACACCTCAAGTACCGCACTATCTTAAGGTAAAGGTCACTAATACAATCCGTAATAGCATTTATACCAGAACAAAGTTCCTCACGCCCGCACTTCTATGTGTAAAAGTAATTTAAAACTAAAAAAGTCGAATGCCATTATGGCACAGTGGGACAACATCTGATCGCAACCGTTTAGGATTTGTTCCCACACTCTGGAAAATAATATATTTTTATTCTTAAAATGTTATTCACACAAAAGAATAATATTAAAACAAGACATAATTTGGTATTTTAGAAACAAGATATGAACAGGTCGGAATCTCTTATTCTAATTGGAATTCCTATTTTTTTATTTTTAAGATTGATTTTTTCACTGTCAAGATAATAAACGGTATCGGTTTATGCTATTCAATTACCTAAAATTTGGGTGGAAAATCTACCATATTTTGATACTAAGTTCCTCTGGCTAACATCATAGTATAAATGTTATTATGATGAACATAATAATAACAAAACTGGCACATGCAAAATCTATAAAAAAAGAATTACAAATTGTCTGTTTGTAAAAAAACTATTGATGAAACCTAATTGCTTTTCTTTTTACTTTATTGAGGTATAAACGAGTATGTTTACATCCAGTAAATGCTTTAAATAAAAAAATCAAATAAATACTTTTTCGATTTATTGGGAAAAAAAGCTTGAATGTTACAAAAATATGACCTATAATCATAATAATATAGTTGATGAAAAAAATACTTATTCACTTGTAATAACTTAAACCAAAAAATGTAAAATGAATCATAAATTATAGAAATAATGACAAAATGATATAATTAACTATCAATAAGAATAACCAACTTCTAACATCCAGTCTTTACTTAAATTTATTTTATTTAATACTTAATATTAACTTCAAACCAAACAAACCAAATACCTTCTAGTTAAATGAAAGTATCTAACCCAATTCCAAAGTAATTGCCATTTCATTATAAGATTTTAAAATTGGGGGAAAAAACAACAAAAATATTGAAAACCTAATAACAATAGGTTATATACTAATATTAAACAGTCCACAATAAGATATTCCTCATATTCACACAAAATTTTAATGGATCAGAATTTTACAAAAAAATAATAATAAATCATTGTTAACATTAACCAAATAACATTGAAGACATATTATGTTAAAAAAAATACTTTATTTAATATAATTTACTTCTGAAAATATTTTATTTTTATACCTATCAACAGCCCAAGTATCATGACCAAAGCCATGATATCAATAAATTCTGTAATTTTAATAGCCATTGTTAATAAAACAAGCTTAATCATCTACAATTCATATTATATTAATTTCACTGGATTCTAATTATATTTTTTTTCATTTCGACATATAATTATTTAATAAATTCTTATAACATAATAATGTAATATAAGTAAGGTATACATAAGCACGATTTTAATTTACACAATTTCAATGTTGAATTCCAAACAAAAAAAAGAAAATGATTTGAAATAATTATTATCTTATGTAGGAAATAAACTAAAAAATAAAAAAAAATATTAACTAATTACTAATTAAAATATATACAATTGTATATATAATAGATATAATCCATTTTGCTTAATATATTAAAAAGCTATTTATACTCTACGAATTTTTGGACGAATGAAATTTATATATATAGAACTTACTTTACTACAAACTATATTTAAAGTTAAATAAATATAAGTTTTGGTTCTAATTTTATAACAATACATATATTTATATTATATAATAGAGGCTATCCTCATGTACCTGTATAATATACAAAAAAGTATATAAATATAATTTATTATTAAATGCAATATAAAAGAGGAATGGATTAACTTAGAAAAGGCATTACGTAATAAATATTGAGTGATGTGCCTTAAAATATTAAATAATACAATAAAAAGAAATAACACTGTAAATGATATTTAGAAATATTAGCAAACGTTAAAATAAAATGTTTATGGCACTAAATGTACCAAACTTTGATGCTATAGAATATATCATATAATAAAGAAAAAGCAATACATACTTATGTATGTACGACTTATGAGTTAATTTATGATGTCAATAGATTTTTCGTTTTGTCTTACCTCTTTATCTAACAAAAAAAATACAAAGATGCTAATAGCTTATAGTTATTTTAAAATTCGTCTATTTCATTGTAGTACAAAAACCATATCTTAACAAAAAATAATATCTTATTTGAAGAATGTATGAAATGCGGTTAATGTACTGTAACATAATATAGTTATCTTTATTTTTTTCTGAAATTGAGGCTGTTTCATTACTTGATGTGAAAATACTACGTATTTATGACAGTGCCAGACGATGTATAGTTAAATTTCATGATATTTCATTAAATGTATGTATGTAAATGTCATTTAGTAATCAAAGGGATCATCCGTAAAAAACGCCGCACGAATTTCATAATTTTTTTGACCCCTCCCCCGTGCTTGTCACGGCTGGGCATGACATGTTCATGAGAACACTGGCGTCAAGTAATGTCACACTTTGTTGACCCCCTCCCTTGCCCTTAACGTATGACGTAATTCATGGATGGCCGATAATGAGTATATTTTTTTTTCAAATTTTTCCTTCGATACACTGTCATTACGGTCAATAATTTTTAATATATGATTATTTCATTCATCAATCATACAAAAAATATTATTTAATAAAAGAAATGATTAATTAAAATTATAAAAAATTCTGAATAAAAATACAACTTAAATACATTCTGAGTTTCATGTAAAAGAAACCAATTCTTTTATAACAAAATAATTCATGTTTACTGCTTACTAATAAAACTGTAATTATCGCTATCTCTTTCATGCCGCTAACATAAAAGGGATAATATTTTATTTTACCTATTCTAAAAAAGGCCACGAAACTATACTATACTATACATATACAGTTTGTTTGATACATCGTACTCCTATAAAAATATCGCATTTACCATAGTGTAAGTCACTATGAATGTATTATCACATCACAAAGAAATGATAATAAATAATTTTATTGTAAACATCTTAGACATAATGAGCAGCCGCCTTCCTTTTGTGATGAAGAAATACATATATTTATAATCATACGATACGTTATATCGATACAAAAAGTTATAAAATTTCGGGTATACGTCATCTGTCAAACCTTGTCAGTCAGTCATGTCTTATCAAACCTGTCAGTTTCTGTCTGCCTGTCTTGACCTATCTAACTCTATCCTGTTATTCAGTCATATTTTATCTAATCCTGTCAATTAGCCGTAACTCCTTAATCCCCTGTCCTATCAGCAGGATATCAGGGTAGGTAATGTAAAATGCCATTGTTTGTCCGTATCCTCATAGAGCGGCGCGCGAGCTCGCACTCCCGTCGCCGTCGGCCGCTGTTGCGGATCCTCCGACAACATCAACTTTAGTACTTCGGTCTGAAAATATTTGTATACCAATTAAAAAAATCCCTAATTTGATAAGCATAGCGTTGAGCTCCGCTTTATATTTTTTCAGCATAGCATATTCTAAGTTAATTCATATTTTATAATATGTATTTTTGAATACCAAATTAAATGAGATTAATCCAGTTAAAATAGAAAATGTTATTATGAAAAATTAATTAATTACCTCATTTGGATATTTCTGCTGGAAGTCCACAGGGTACTGTCCATTTTTGGCTCGTGTTAGACAAGTCATTCTCTCAGACTCCGTGTTAAAGGGGTATAGCATTTCAAAGAGGACCAGCCCTAAGGAATATATGTCCACCTTGTAACTATATGGACGACCGTGAAGTTGCTCGGGCGACATATATAGATAGGTACCTGGTAAAAATAAATTATAATTACATAAATACAAAACATTTATAAACCTATAATATTTTTAACGAAATTTTAAGCGCCTTTTAATTACCGTCTAATATTCTTTACTTTCATTACGCAGTGTCATTCAAAATTTAGGAAAGAAAAGGTCCATATATTTTTTTAATATGTAAATAACTATTTAAAAAATTGTTATAAAAAATATATATATTTGATTATTCCTAACAAAATATGGTACACTATCTCTTTTTCTACGTACATATAAACATGGTAACAGCAGCAAAATATTGCATAATTTATCAAAGGGAACAAAAAACCTTTTGAGAAAATACATGAATTTATTTTATGAGAAGACATTCATAATATGTTCATATGGAGTTAGTCGAAAAAAAATTAATTAATTTTAAATTATTCAGTTAAATTAATTATACAAGACAAAATTGGACCATAAAGCAAACAAAATATTCCTTTTACACTGTGTTATTAAAAAACATGTCAATTACTATTTCTTATTAATTATATATATTTTTAATTTCAAATATGCTTTGATTAAAAAGACAGGCACTACTATCCTTACGTATTATATTCTTGTTGTTTATTTTAGGATTTACTTGCTTATATGACTTTTATAGGTGACCCGTTTTGTATCACGATAGTGAATATAATTTTGTAAGCTAATAAGTCATAAAAAATATTTATTCACCAACTCTATGCGTATGTCCCTCATACACATCAACGTGGGCGTGCGCGTCTCCTCCTTGGGAATCGCTCATGGCGGTCGCGAGTCCAAAGTCCCCCACTTTCACTTTACCATCAGGCGCAAAGAATATATTGCTGGGCTTCAAATCGCGGTGTATCAGACCTTTAACATGTACGTATTCCACTGCTGAAACTATTTGGCTGAAGAGGTTTTTTACCTGTAAATTTATTATAGTTTATAAATTGTACATTATAAATTATTACACAAAAAATCTTTATATTTCCTGCTCTCGTGTTAATTTCGACATCTTCTCTTAGTGTCTACTACTCCTTCTCTAATTTTTTCAACGAACAACATAAAACAAATTTCAGCTTCTAAGTGCAAAAGTTTTGGCTGTATGTTGTCTAGAAGTCACTCAGTTAGTAATGCTGGTAAGAGAATAACAGATAATACAAAGAAGAATAACAAATAATAAAAACGTAAGAAATGGACAAGTCACGTGTGTGAGTGGCAAGTGTATACATATGTATGTGTGAATAGTACATGTGTGTGTTGGAAGTAAAAATTAAACTCACGTCATGCTTCCTCGCCTCCCAAGTGCAATTGGCGCGCAACCAGTCGTGCAAGCTGTCGCGGCGGCACAGCTGCATCTGTATGTACAGATACGTCTTGCTGACCGACCCGCCGCCGCCCGCGCCCCCCGCACCGCCCGCCTGCGACCCCCCCACCTCCGGCACCACCACCGCCTGCGACCCCCCGCCCTCCGCGCCACGCACGCACATGTCTAGCGACCAATGACGAGTGTGACCTTTCTATAACATGCAATATATATAATTTATTATTAATTATCTGTTTTCATGACTTCTTCTGAAGAAATACTGACTATTGTAAAGTGTTCAAAACATCGAGTTTAAAAAAATGTATTTTCGAATACTAAAATATATGTTATTAATCCGAAAAAAATAGTTTAATTTAACATGTGTTAAAAACGCAAAAATCTTATTATATAACGATTTTTCTTATTTCCTATAACTTTAAAAATACTTTAAATACGTTAATCATGACTATTATTATTATAATCACCTTTTTCTTCTTACTAATATCACTGAAAGTATCATACTCCTTCACTTTGTCCAATATTTTGTTAGACACTTCTCTCATTGACGTGTCACGGTCTGACGTGACATGTTTCGAACTGTTCGAACTTGACGTGACATGTTTATTATCTGACGTGTCACGATTTGACGTATTGTTATCTTTTGATACATTAGCCGACAGATCTGCGGTATTCGCAAACACTATGAAGGAGTCGTCAGCGCTTGGTGTGGTTTTCGAAAGGGTAGGGGTCGTATTACACAGTGTTCCGGTGACATGAAGGTCTTTAGAGGCGTCCTCGTCAAAAATTATGCTAAATGAGTCGTTGCAGCTTCTTGATCTGTAAATAGCAACAATATTGTGCTAAGAAATATATACAAAATAGCATTTATATATTAATCAAAACATTGTAATTTTTTAGACAATAATGAATAATTTGATATCTTATATTTATTTTTGAGTATAAAATAAAATTCTTAAAAAGGAAGGAAGAGGCCAGTCAAGGTGCATTGGGACAACGTCTGAACATAAGGGGGATCGGTTGTGGGTTCGATTTCCAGTCGGGAGAATGATTATATTTACATTAATTTAATTTCCTCGCTGTGATAAAATAAAGCGCGGCATTGAGTTACGCCACTCAACACGCAATGTCTCGAATTCGGCGAAAAGTTGAGTACGGAGTGTCTTGACACTAGGGTACATCGTGTCTACCCTGCGACGCGGGATAAAAGCGTGAAGTTAAAATCTTAAAAGTAAGTTACAAGGCCTGTTGCGACGCAGTGGAACAGCGTCTGATTGTAAACGCGATCGGTTGTGGGTTCGATTCCCATTTGGGAGTGTGTTTATATTTAAATTATTTTCACTTCCTAGATCTGGTAAAACAATGTGCAGCGTTGAGTTCCACCACTCAACACGTAATATCACGAATTTGGTAGCACGGAAAGCGAAGTATGGAGTGTCTTGACACTAGGTACTTTCTTTCTACCTTACTATGCAGGATAAAAAGCGTGTAAGCTCACCTAAGCCGGCGTGGTTCAGACATTTTCTTCTCATAGTCCAAAGCATCTACACAGTCGTCTATATATTTGTTCACGTTGAACATAACACTAGCTAGAGGGGGAGTGTGGAGGGACTTAGGGGAGTGGGGGGAGTGAGGGGAATAGGGGGAAGGAGGGGATTTTGCGGGGGTGTACGATGTATACTCGTCTGTGTGTATAGACACACCTTCTAGTTGACTGTAAAAAAATTATTTTAATGTGTTATGGTAAGATCAGAAAAAAAATTACATGTTATCTAATAGTAACCTGAAATATAAATTAAAACGAGCCTAATAAGTAAATAAAGCAAAATAAGCTACAAAAACGTGGTTTCTATTGATCTTTGATAATTGTTGAAAGGTTTGAAGTACTCTGAATGTTCAAAATAAATACAAATCGAGTTTAAAAACCCCTTTACATAGCAATATATATACATACATACATATATAAATAAAACAAAAAAAAAAAATTATATATAGAACTCATGACACAGATTGTTAGTGATCGTTTTAACTTTCTATATAAAAAATGGTTAAAAATAACGTAAAGCGTAACTTAATACCTCATCCAATAGCGATCGCGGTCTTCCTGCAGTTGCGGCGGCGGTTCCTCCATCCAGGAGTTAAAGTATCTAACAATGTTCTCGTGTTCCAACATGGCGAGCGCGCGCACTTCACGCAACACCCGTTGACGTTTGGAATCACTATGAATTAAGTAAAAATAAATTATATTGTATATTTTTTATGTTATTAGGACTTAGGACTAAATAACATTCTTGAAGAAACGAATAAAAATTGGAACACAGTCTGCTGAGTTTACATTACATTTTAAATTTTTATACGTTTTTTTTTTCAAAACTATATTTTAAACTCATATGTAAAAGGGTTCAGATAATGTATAAAAGATCTAGATTTTTTTCTTCTCGTTAAGGCAGAGAATAAAATATCTTGAATTTTGGATATAGGTTTTTTCTGCCTACTGTATTATACGAGAAAAGCTGTCTTTTATTATCTCTATTCTTTATTTTTTTTAATAAAAACGTAATTACGGCCGATTGTGGGACAGCGTCTGACTCTCTTAAAAGACAAAGTGCGTCGAGCGTGTGGCGAGTTCCGCCACTCAATTGTCTTGATTGTGTTGACAGTAGGTACTTTCTGTCTACCCTGCTATGCGGGATAAAAAGGGTGAAGCCAAAAAAAATGATATATGCCATGTATTAAAAAATATACACACCGCGTAGGCAAAGTGATCCTCTTGACAGCATAAGACTGATTGTCAATATTATTTTTCGCTTCAAACACAACCCCAAAACCGCCCCTTCCGAGACATCTAACAGTTGTAAACTCATTTTCATATCTCGCCGAGTGCATATATTCATTATTGGCTATTTTCCTCTCATAATGTCTTTCTACAACTATATATTCTTGGTTCAAAGGCAGCTGATTGGCTGGTTTATACCAGAATGGGGCGAAGAATCTTGGCCATATCATTAAATTCATTAAAATCGCCGAACTAACTGCTATCAAAAGGACTTCTTTCCACCAGAACCATAAAGAAGAGACGTGAACATGGACGTGATGGTGGCTGGGCTGGTCACTGTTATTTGGTAATACTGTATCTGGAGTTTCTATAGTGTCCTCGGACACCTGGACAGCTTGGTCACATGTGTCTTGTAGGTACAGGAAGAAGCCGTGGTTTTCTGTAGATGATTTTCTTATAAATTAGATCATAATTTAGTATTACTTTGAACTATGTTCATTTAAATGTTATATGGAATAGCATTTTTTTTCCAATAAAGAAGTCAATAGAATATCAAATTGTACTGTATATTTATAATTATAGTCTCAAGTTAATGTTGTGGTGAGGCCGATCGTGGCGCAGTGGGACAGAGTGTAAACCCGTTCGGTTGTGGGTTCGATTCCCACTCGGGTAAATAACTATATTTAAGTTATTTCCATTTCCAGCGAAGTACGGCGTGCCTTGACAATAGATACCTCGTGCTACTCTGCTATGCCGGATAAAAGCGTGAAACTAAATATGTTCTAAGAAAAGTCATTAAGAAAGGATTGATTAAACGTTGCTTTAAAACTTTTTCCCAAATTAAATAATAAAATTTACTATATATTTTTATAGTACTTGTTGTATAGAAAAAAAAGACAAGAAATAAAAAAATATAAAAAGCTATAAAAACATGAAGACGCCATTGTGAAAATAAAATAGAAAGACAAACAAACTAACAAACAAATACCTGTTTTGCCGCTATTCCCGTGTAAAGTGACTATAGCTAGATTGGTAGGGTCGTAGGGCGAGAGGGCGGTCTCGCTGCGGTCGTCTAAGAGAGGGCGCGCCTGCTTCAACTTCCAAGGTACCGGCTTTATTGATATGGCCGTTTCTAATTTCTTTGCATATAACACACTCTCTTGGATATAAAGCTGTAGGAAAAAGATTTAATAACAAATAAGGTGTGTTTCGCCATTAAGTTAAAGAATAAAAGTTATCACAATGTATACACAATGAAAATAAGTCTATACTAGATAAACGTATATTCAGTATAATAAGTATATATTCAGTAAACAATATATATATATTGTATAATAAAATAGACAAGAGATAAGATGTATACTATAAGTATTAAAAACACTCTTAAATTTCAATAATCAAATTAAATCGCATTCACAGTATCTATGCAAATAAATAAAATTGGAATGTTTGTTTGCAATAACATATGCATATAACAAAATAACATATTTGTCTATCTGTCTGTTTGTTTATCTGGGCTAATCTCTGAAACGGCGGAACTAGCAGTTAGCTGAAATAAGTTTCTAAAAAATATTTATATAATAAAGATCCAGATTTTAAAATTCAAGCGGACTTTAATAAAAAAGAATAATTTAAGCTTCTTTATACATTATCTGTAGACATTGTTTCAGCTTTACGCTTTATCCCGCAGATCATGGTAGTCTGGGAAAACCTAGTCTCGAGACACTCCCTTCATTGTTCGCCGTCCGAAACCGACACATTTCAAGTATACACACATAATTAAAGAAAAACTTTAAACTTTAATAACAATTTAAAAAAAAACATTTAGCTATACTAGTATCATTTAAAATTAATTAAAAAGTAAATCACCTGTGCATTATGAACACCTAAGTACAAGGACGGCGTTGTAACAGTATTAGCGTCAGCTATACTTTGTGCCGCTTGCCAGAGAACGTCCATATTTTCTAACATACCGCCTTGGAGTCTCCACATGCCAGCTACGGGTGAATCTAGCTATAAGCATATAGCCAAAAAATATATTATTAATCACGGTATATTATTTATATATTTTTTTATTAAAATGTATGACATGAAAAATCTCTGACTACCCCTTTATAAATAAAGCTTGTAGCTGCTGTATAAATAAAAGAAAAAATCAAAAAGTATTCATCGACAATGTTTTAATTATTCTTATAATTATTTATGATTAAAAAAGACAACTTCACATTCCCCCCTTCAAGGCAGGGTAGGCAGCGATCACCCCTCAGCATTAAAACTGCATTTATCTTTATCCGTTTTTCTCTCAAATTCAAGAAATAACGGTCCAAATAAGTGAGACTGATTTGGCACACCGCCACTTATTTTACCAGACATGAAAAAAAAATTCATTCGTCTGAGTGACGATCAAATCCATAACCATCGCAAAGTCGGACGTCACTCTGTGCACATTGGCCACATTCCGATTTAAACCTTATAAACCATATAAATATAGCAGTAATTATATTGACCAATGTCAAAGTTGAATAATTTTATTCAAAACAAAATACGCTTCATTTTTTGAACGTCAAATAATTTGCCACCGATTCACTAAAGTTAACGCCTCAGACCTGTGAACAATCGGCGCATGAAACTCAGTGGAAATTATATATGCCTAAAATTTACAAATCAACTATTTTTATTAGTGAAAACGATCACTTTATTCCTTTAGACCGTAGATAAAATTGACAAAGCGAAAGAAAAACGTAAGCGAGATAGCGAGTTAGCGAGATGTTTATTTATTGCACGTGCATGCACGAATGTAATAGATATATTATAAAATTCAAATTTTCAAAATAATCGTGTTTTTGTAGAAAAACTGATTATGACTTATTAAGCAAAACGTGATATTGACAATGAAAGTTTTAGACATTTTTAATTTTGTTTTTTATCACAAAAATGAAACTTCCAAAAATGTAAAAATATTATAGCTTACTTTATGTTGCCATAACATTAAATGTGTGTCCGGCCGTTTAACAATGACGTCGCCTTCGGGTAGCGCCACGGCTACCGCCACCGCCTTGGGAGGCGGCGCGGCGCCCGCGCACTCTCTTCTGCTCAACGCCAGTTGATGTTCCGCTACACTGAAATTCCATCTGAATGGGAAAATTTAATAGTATTATATTTTGTATCTGTACTAAAATATATAGGAATTCTGTTTTTAACTGCACGCCTTAATATATTCTTTATTGCACTTAAAAAAATTATTAAGATATAAATTTTAGAAAAGTTTTGTACACAAAGGTGGACTTGTCTCTTAAAGAGATCTCTTCCAGTCAATCCGTGGAATTGCAATTGTATTTAAAAAGTAAAAAAAAGAAGTAAAGAAATCTAACTAATACATTAATTTTATCCCGCCTTTCACTGCATGTTGAAAAGCGGAACTCAACGCTGCGCTTTGTATTATCAGAGCGACGAAAATATAATTACAATATAATCATTACATCATCTACTTTATTTAATATTTGAAAACTGATATTTTAATTTTGAAAACTGTAATTTTCCTGCACAGCAGTGTAGCCCAAAAGGATATAATGTCAAAATACTTCATTCGCCATTTTCCGTCAGAAAACGCGACAGTGCGTGTTGAGCGGGAAAACTCAAAGCCAAAGGAAAAAGGAAAATAACTAATATAATCATTCTTCCGAGGAGGATCGAACCTTTTACCACATCCTGTTTACAGTCGGACGCTGTTCACTGGGCTACGACTAATATTGTACTAATAATTTATTTTCAATATATAGGCGTAAGTCGTAATATTTGACTCATTTTTAAACGACAAGGCAAGGCTTATATTATTCATGTACTCATATACTTATAATGAATATTTTCCATGACTGTAAAATGTTCAAACTCAAGGCATTTCAAAATGATATATTTAAAAAATAGGTGTATAAAGTTAATGTACTACTTTATCACGGCAAATCGACACGTCGCATTAAATCGTATCAGCGTAACAAATGATAATAATAGTTGCATAAATATAAATAACCAAAATAATGAAAATAACATTAAAATTTAGGTTTATGATTACACGTATAGTGATATACAAAAATAGCTTCACCCTTTATTCTTTGTAGCAGAGTAGTTAGAGGGAACCTATCAAGACCACTCTTGCGCCACGCTTTGACGTTTACTTTACGTTCTTTGCAAAAGAAAAATACTCACTTTTCTGTCCCAGATCTCGGTTCCAGAGCCCTCACGGTGTTAGAATGGCGTCTCAATACAATAATATCGAGCCCAGCACTGGCCGTTTGCTGTTCACTATTACATCCACTGGAACTACATTCATATAGAATTTTGCCTGAATGAGCGTCGACTCCCACCCATAATGTCTCACGAGCACCTGAGAAATATATTTAAATTTAAAAATATATATTTTAATATAAATAATGTAAAAAACAGGTGAAGACCCTTTATCGCGCATAGCAAGATATTGAGAAAGGACTTAGCGTCAAAGCACTACGTGCGCTGCTTTCCGAATTCAAGACATTGCTTGACCCTTATAAAAAATATAAGAAACTGCATTAAACAATGAGTCAGCTATTTACAATACAGTTATAACTCCTTATTCGCGCTTTCTTCATTAGTGTTTTATTCGCGTAAATAATCGGTACATCGGTTTACGCATATTAGATAATAAAAAGGATTCCAATAAGTATCCAAACTAATATTCTTTGTAAACGCCTCCTTATAGTACTTCTAAAATGGTGAAGTAAATCTTATTAAGACTATATATATATATATACATATATATATATATATATATATATATATATATATATATATATATATATATATATATATATTATAGCTTCACGCTTTTATTCTGCATATTCAGGGTAGACAGAAACTACCTAGTGTCAACACACTCCGTACTTCGCTTTCCACCGAATTCGAGACATTGCGTGCTGGGTGGTGAAACTCAACGCCGCTCTTTGTCTTTATCAGAGCGAGAAAGTGAAAATAATTTAAATATAATCACTCCCCCGAGTGGGGATCGAACCCACAACCGATCGCGTTTACAGTCAGACGCTGTTCAACCTCGCTACGATCGGCCGTGACTTTTTGTATAGAAGTCCAAAATATTCCTTATATAATGTTTTTATGTATATAAAAAATGATGCAATACACAGTATTGCTTATACTAACAAACAATTAATAAAATACACATGTTTGACTCATTGTAAATCCAAGTGGCAGCCTAAAAGAGATAAGATATTAAATGCAAATAGCACGAAGGTAAATTGAATCATTTTTTATTCATATCTAAATTTATCTTGTTTTTTGTAATACTAATTAATTGTGATTTTATGGAGCATTATGCAGTCAATAAAGTGTCTTAACATTAAGGTCGTCTCTGATTACCTTGCATGTGGGATAAAGCATCCATGTGGGATAAAGCATAGAGCAAATATTACAAAACAAGAACAGAAAAAGTAAGTAGTAAAAATAGTATGAAACAGGAATAACACTACGATTTTTTTTAGCTTCACGCTTTATCCCTTGCAGGGTGGTAAGAAACGAAGGAGCGCCAAACGCTACAGTCCCAGCATACTTCTTTGGCCTCTTCCACAGTCATTATCCTCTTTATACATGCCCTTCGGGGGGTCCTCATGCTTTTTACGTGAGCTTCTTCCAGTATCTTCGTTATTGTGTTTTCGAAGGTCAACCGAGATCTCCCCCGACCTCTCGTACAACACCTTGGCTTTATAAAGATTTCTTACCATTCTTTTATCACTCATTTTCCTCATCGTGCCCAAACCACCTGAGTTCACGTTTTCTTCCTTCTTATTATGACATTCGCGCTTACACCTGCCATTCTGAGTATCTCCTCGCTGCATATACGGTCAGCTAAACTGAATCCGCAAATCCGACGAAGAGATCGCATCTCTAGTGCATTCATCTTTCTTTCATTCTTCTTTCGACACACCCACGTTTCGCTGCCGTATTACAACGTCGGTATCAGTACTGTATTGTAAACGGCAAGACGTGCAGGTACGCTGACGTTTTGCCGTCGCATCAATGCAGCAAGAACACTGTCAACTGTTCCGGCAGCAACACGCTTTTCCACATCCATCCATCACTATGAATAATAAATATGAAAAATTGTATAGCCAATGTAGAAGTGTACAATGTAGAAAATCAGACGCATAGAAAGAAGTCATAATAATGGTACATTTTTTTAGCTTTACGCTTTTGTCCCGCATAGCAGGGTAGACAGGAAGTGCCTAGTGCTAAGACACTTCGTACTCAGCTTTCCGCCAAATTCGAGACATTTTGCATTTGCATCGAGTGACGGAAATCAACGTCGCACATTGTCTTATCAGAGCGAGGAAATCTAAATATTTTAAACATAATCATTTCTCTGAGTGAGATTCAAACTCGCAACCGCTGGTGTTTACAGTCAGATGCTGTCCTACTGCACCGACCTCTATAAGATTTTCCTACATTAATTAATAAATGAATACAAATGGAACATAAATACAAATGAAAATAAACAAACGTTTGATAAAAATGAATAACTGCTTAGATAAGACATAATTATACGTCATATCGTAACAGGTTTGATTAGGTTCAGAATGGTTTTAGGTTTAACTTCCAATCGGAACATTATTTGAAAATTTTTTTACTTCAAATGGGTGGAATGTTATGTGTCAAAAATATTATATGCATATAAAAAAATCAATATAAAAAATTGATGCCGGTCGTGGCGCAGTGGAACAGCGTCTGACTGTAACGTGATCGGTTGTGGGTTCGATCCCCACTCGGGGAAGTGATTATATTTAAATTATATTCACTTCTTCGTTCTGGTAAAACAAAGTGCGTCGTTAAGTTTCACCACTCAACACACAATGTCTCGAATTCTGTGGAAAGCGTAGTACGGAGTGTCTTGACACTAGGTACTTTCTGCCTACCCTGCTACGCGGGATAAAAGCGTGAAGCTATAAAAAAATGTTTATTATATCTAAAATAAAAATTTAACGAAGATATTAAAGACCAATTTTTACTAGTGGTATTTATTAATTTAATAGAACCAAAAATATTTTCGTTTCTGCATATTAATCACGGAAACGTTTTAACCTATTCAAATGCAATTTTAAATATTGTGTCTTAACTTACCAGCAATCACTAAATCATCAGAATATTTGAATGATGCTGAGAGCAATTGTTCAGCATCAAAAGGCAATGGCTCAATAGACTCCCCACTTAAGCTATAAAGAGTGCCACGGAGCGATGGCACCAGCCGAGCCCATCTACCATCAGCTGTTAGCTAGTACAAAAAAATTATTAGTAATAAAATATCTCTTAATCAGACTTACTAACTAAATAAATATTTATTAATAACAAAAAAAAACAGCAGCTTCTTTTCTCAACACTCTGCTAGTTATGGAGCATCTAGTTGTCTAGTTGAAACACTCCACCATAATATTCATAATAGAACTTAAGTGCCATTCACATGTAATTATTATCATAAATATTAATAATTCCATTCATACAAAAGATTATATTTTAAAGTAGCCTCAACTACTTACCCACAACATACGACAACATACATAGATTTTATACTCTATTTGGGGACTTCACAAAAAAACCACTGTTTAAGCTTTTATTTTATATAGTTTTGAACTGTGAAACAAGAAATATCAATATATCCTGTCACTCACTGGCTAACAATACCTAGTGTCACAACATTCCATATTTTACATTTATTTTTATTTCGTGTTAAGTGACAAAATGCAACAGTGTGATTTGTGACACCCGACAGAGAAAATATAAATAGTTTAAATACAATCATTCCCCAGAGTGCTACATGAAACTTAGCCTGAGACTCTGACTCAAATTCAATTACAAAGCATTGGGTCTTTTTTTTAAATTATGATGGTGTTATTTTTGCTTTCGCTGTGCCATATTTAGATTGTATGTGCTGACAAAGCTGAGTTATGTTAGATTTGTGATACACTAAAACTGTAACAGTAAACCTTGTTCCTCAATTAGCAGTGTATCTAAATCTGACCATTTATTTAATTGATAAATAATCACATTTTCATCAGTCACACATGTGTTTATGTCATATGTTAGACTAGACAAATAGTCTTTAAAAAGCCCTGTAAGATGCCTACAGATTAACATGCTTTAAACATGAACATTTCAATTTATAAAAAGATTTTCTTTTCTCTATGACTAACGCAAACCTTGCATTAAATAAATACAGTGTAACATTTTAAGTAGATTAAGCATAATTGGAATTTCTACTGTAGAATGGCTAGTATAATAATGTAATTATATAAAGACTTTTAAGGAAAATATACAATTTTTACACTAACTAATGCCACAATATAATGTGCAAATAATAATTTATATGTGATTTTAAATATAAGAATTCATTTCTAATCTAATTTTAAAATCCACACCAGTACATTTAATATTTAGTAAAAACAAGTAAATATAGTTATATATTTATATACAACTTACCTCAACTTGATGTAAATTAGATGACAACAATGGCTGTGTTTCCAAACTCCAAGCCTGGATTCCATTTTCAGTGGAAAAAGCAGTGACTTTTCCATCAAGAGTACTGACTATTATTAAACTGAAATTATTTATACAATTTACATACAAAAAAGTAATATTGTATACTTTTAATTTTAATCTTTTTAGACTAATATTTTGAAAATAACTTCTACAATAACATTGAAGTGTTAAGTATTAAGTATTGTTTATCTCAGTGTTTATATTTTTATATGCAGTTTGGAATAATAAAATGATAATTGGTCAAGGTCATCATTAATTTGATTAGCAGTTCAAATATTTAATTAGTCATGTTATCTTCATCTGAATATCTAGAATAATCGAAAATTACTTTTACTGACTATTATTATTTAATCATAACAAATATTTATGTTTGTTTACAAATAACAGTTTTTTTCCTTAACTTTTAACGATTACTTACACATTCAGTGTAAGGCGTAACACACTATTACATATTTAATTTTCAAATAAGTTATAATATACAAAATAAATTATTTAATTTATAACTCACTCATCAAACGACGGAATATTCTTAGCGGCGTGAGGGTTACAAAAAGGTAATTTTTGAACAGTATCATCGGCATGAAGATATGAAACAAAACAAGTTGCAAGCACGAATACGGCTTTAATGGTAATTATCCGCCAATACCAATCCGACATATTATTATTGCAAAATTATATGTGGACATCTCAACCCTCTTCATTCAGGTATTTATTACTTGTTGGTATTACGAAACTTTTACAAGAGTTGCGACTTAAGACTTAAAGTCTATACACATAACACAGTGAAGTAACATGAAACAGTACACAGATGATCATTTGACACTGGATGAATGACAATTCCACGTAAACTGTCAATTTACTATGAAAAACAATATAACATTAAAGTAAAATGAAAATAACATTGAAGCACTATAAATAATTAGAATATATTTAGATCTGATTTTTGAAAGTTAAAATTTTATTCTTATTTATATAAATATTGTTTAAGTCTCTATAAGATTCTTGTTCCCATCAGTCTCTTTTGTTAAATGTTGTGGAATAAGAGAAATAAATTTATTTTATAATCTGTGTATTAATGTTTCGCGCGGTTTTTGACAATACAAATTACAAAATATGTCTTGTGTATTTTAGAGTTTAACGGACGATATCATTTTATATTTTCATATATATTAGGTGTTTAGCTATAAATTAGTGCTACGTTTAAGTTTTACATCACAAAGTAACAGTTTTAACAATGGTTTGTTGGATTCTTTTATTCTTTTTCAAATAATGTACAAATGCAATAATACTAAAAGTTAACCAAAAAGTCATAATTTACGATTAATATATTTTTTAATTTTTAGTTTAAAACTTATATATTTGAAATTACTGTTATGTGCTTAGAGTTCTCCGATACCTGATACTCCTGATAGAGATGGAGCTCAATCCCGTATGACATCACCTGCTAGAGAATATGAAATGTTTGAAGATGAAGGGGCCATTCTGGGTGACAATGCTGATGAGGAGGAAGAAGATGGAGAAGAACTTTTCAATGATAACATGGAAGCGTAAGTTACTACTACAATTTACATTTTCTGTATAATCAATACTGCTATAGTTTACATCTATAAATATTTTTTAACAAAATATGTGTATTGATTTAATTAAAAATTATTATACCAAAGTGCTATTGGAACTCTCAATGCTGGTAATCTTGTAAATAATATATACTATGACATCATCATCCTTTTTTAATTACTGTAAGTTTAAGTATATATATATTGAAATATTTTTTCTTATATTTATTTTGTAACAGAGATTATCGTCCTATGCCAGCACTGGATAGATATGATGCGGAGGACCTGGATGACGATGATTATGATGCAATGTCTGTTGAAGATCGTGTAGCAGCAGAAAGAGAACTTCAAAGACGTGACAGAGATGAAGGAAGAATGAGACGAGATGATCGTGATTTATTATATGGTAAACAGTTATGATTTAACTTTTGAAATACAAAGATTTATTTGTTGAAAATATTTTTTATATATTTTTAAAATCATTTTGCATCTTTACAATCGGAAGTGGCTTATCTAAAAATTTTAAGTAATTAACTTTACTATGTCAAATGATTTATAAACATGTATTTTATTACTTTCTTTAAAAGTTAAACTTACTATTTATGTCTCTTTTTATTGAGTAACTTGAGATGACTAATTCTTCAATTATTCTTTTATTGTTTATCAAAAAACCAAATTTTGGATTACACTACTACAATTATTATTCTAAAGGTGCAATTCATACTGGTGTATTTTTTTTTGCCTAAAATAAAGATAATTTCAATTTTAATTCTTTCACAATCTAATATGTTTTAATGATTATTTAAATTCTGCATTACCTTAGCATCAGTTACATCAGTTAATACATATCATGTACATCAAGACTATGGTAGTACTTTATTAATTTAATATATTTTTTTAAACATTATTTAAATAGATAAATATATTAATTTCTCTACAAAGACTAACTATACCATATTTCAGACCTCACCATCAAAGTTTTTCCTTCACATACTAATATATAGATTATTATTTCAGATGAATCTGATGAAGAAAGTGGGGATGCTCCCCGAGCCAAACGTCGTAGAGCTGCAGAGAAAGCAGCAGTTGGTACCGATGAACAAGTTGAAGAGGGTATTGAAAGTATTGAGAATTTAGAAGACACAAAGGGGTATTCAACAAAAGAATGGGTTTCTATGTTGGGACCAAGAACTGAAATTGCTAATAGGTATAGTATTAGAAATTAATAATTTTTTTTTATGCTTGACATGTAGCAGAAAAGGAAATAATGTGAAGTCACACTTTTTTCTTCTGCCTAATTTCAAATTATGGATGATAAGAGGCAGAACAAACTCAATAACGCAATATATTATATTAGAGTGACGAAATCTAAAGTTTATTCACAGCAAGTGAACATCAAACTCCATTTCCAATAAATATTTTTATATATTAGTTATATATCTTATAATGCTACATTTTATCTTTGTGATATTGGAAGTTAAGCAGAGAGTTAATTTATAGACTCATTATTCTGACCAGGATGTTAATTAACAAGCATCTGGAAATGTTAAAGAAATTTTATAGAATACATCTTGGAAGTATAGTAGAAACTCAATACTTGTTACTGTAAGCCATCCGGGTATTTAAAAATCTGCAAAACAGAATGTAAGAAAAAACGCAACATATTATAGCGTAATTCATAAATTTATGTATTTATTAAGAAAAAGAAAATAGAATCATACTTATTAACAAAAAACTATGTTTATTAAAAAATATAAAATTATATATTTTTTTAAATTATTTAAGAAATTAAAAATTATTTAAGCAATTTTAATCATATCTATGTATAAAATTAGAATTTAATAATCCGGATAATCGCGAATTTATATAACTCAGGGTCGGATAATAGCGTTGCTAATGCCATTACTTTTATATTATTGTAGATTCAAAAACTTCCTACGAACTTACACAAATAGCAAAGGTCAGTTCGTCTACAAAGAACGTATACGACGTATGTGTGAACATAATCAAGCGTCATTCCACGTAGAATTCGACGTACTAGCGCGAAGAGAACAAGTCCTGGCCTATTTCCTTCCAGAAGCACCATTTCAAATGTTACAAATTTTCGATGAGGTCGCCAAAGAAATAGTTCTACAGATATTCCCTAGTTATGAACGCGTCACATCAGAAATACATGTTAGAATAGCAGAATTACCATTGATAGAAGAATTGAGAACATTCCGGAAGCTGCATTTGAATCAGTTAGTGAGGACTGTTGGAGTGATAACAGCGACTACAGGGGTTCTGCCACAGTTGTCAGTGGTCAAATATGATTGTAACAGATGCGGTTACATCTTAGGACCATTTGTTCAGTCGCAGAATTCAGAAGTTAAGCCCGGTTCCTGTCCTGAGTGTCAAAGTGCTGGACCTTTCATGGTGAATACTTAAGATAATAATTCATTTTATTTGGTTCTTTTAACACCAAGTTATAACTACATTTAATTTAAAGAAAGATAGAAAAAAGGAAAATTACAATTTAAATTTACATAGATCATCTTTTAAATAATATAAAAAGTTTTACGATTGTAATACCATAATGGTATAATTATTTTATGTGTATGTAAGTCTCGTATTTAACAGGCGAGGAGGGCCTGCCAAAAGTTTATCATTTCGACCCTTAATTACTTAATCGGAAGCTTTTGTTATAAAATTTAAAAAAAAACAATACATTTAATATGTAAATATATTGTGGCCAAATTTGACCAAATGACAATCACATTTAGTACATATTTATTACAGTTCATACTGTAATAAATGTTATTGATTATTGGCTTTATTCAAAGTGTTATATACACACTTAGGGCAAGTAAAATATATTTCTTACGTTTTCTAAAAATAATTTTCTTAATATAATAACTATTTCCAGGTAAACATGGAACAAACAGTCTACCGAAATTACCAGAAAGTCACAATACAAGAGTCTCCAGGTCGTATTCCCGCTGGACGGATACCTAGAAGTAAAGATTGTATATTATTAGCAGATCTATGTGATAGATGCAAGCCCGGAGACGAAGTGGACTTGACTGGCATATATACTAATAATTATGATGGCTCCCTTAACACTGAACAGGTTAGTGATTTTATTAATTCAATTTGTTGTGATAAATATTGTAAAACGTGTTTGTAAACGTGTAATGTGTTTTGCTCCTTTACTCAAAGTCGCAACTCTCTATTACTCGGAATTATCAACGAGTCCCTGTAAGCTTTTGGGTTACATTTTTCGTGTTATATTCACAAATGAAATACAGAAATATATTGTTGGTAATAAATTATTATGATGAATTTTTGTATAAAATTATTTCTGGGGTACTAGTGGGTACTATATAAATTAATAGTATCAATTTTTAATACGTTATTTTAGATGCAGAAGCTCTTTTAAGTGGAAAGTACAAGTTATTTTGAAAATAAGTACACTTTTTGGGTGTGAACAATATTTTTTATCTTTTATTATTTTATATCCGTTTCCTTACTCTGGTAACAAAGCGTAGCGTTGAGTTCCGTCACTCAACACGCAATGTCTTGAATTTGGCGAATAGCGGAGTATGGAGTGCCTTGACACTAGGTACCTCATGTCTACCCTGCTATACGGGATAAATGGGATAAAAGCGTGAAAATATAGAAATAATAATTTAAAATATATATATTATTAAAAAGCACTTCTCATTTCAGGGTTTCCCAGTATTTGCAACTGTGATAATAGCTAACTATATAGTAGTAAAAGACTGTAAACACATCGTAGAATCTCTCACAGACGACGATGTTGCCAACATTGTGAAATTATCAAAAGACCCACAAATTGGGGAGAGAATTATTAAAAGTATCGCTCCATCCATTTATGGTCATGAATACATTAAAAGAGGTTTGGCTCTCGCTTTATTTGGCGGTGAATCTAAAAATCCAGGTATTTTTTTTAATTTATTTATTACTTTTCATAGATATTAAAAAATATGTATATTATGTTTTGATTAAATGAATTTAAAAACTTTATTAAAACGATCTTAGACTTTAATAACGTACGTTCAAAAATCATATTTGCACCACATTTTTAATAAGATCTTCGATTGTTATGATTATTGAACGTTATAAATGAAACTATTTGAATCGTGTATATTTTGGTATTCGAAAATACATTTTTGAAAATCCGACGTATCCGAACACTTTACTGTAGTCCGTGGTCACAGGTACGGACCGCGGTGGTGGTAGTGGATAGAAGAAATAGTTTTATATATATATATGGTTAAAAGAAAAGTTGCAAAAATATAAATATATATATATATATATATATATATACATATACATATATATAGCAACAAACTCTTTTCGTAACTAAAATAATTTTTTTGCATGATTTTTCTTCTGCATCTTTTCTAAGCATTTTTGGTCATAACTTTTTTTTAGGTGAAAAGCACAAAGTGAGGGGAGACATTAATGTACTGATATGCGGTGACCCTGGTACAGCTAAATCACAATTTTTAAAGTATACAGAAAAGGTAAAATCTATTAATATATATCTATTTTATTATTAAAATATATATGACTATGTCCTTTTTATTTATACAATATTATCCAGGCCATCGCAGCGTAATGGCAGTTCCGTGCCTGACTGTTAACGTGACGGTTGTGGGTTCAATTCCCACTCGTGGGGATCGAATCACAATATTTAAATTATTTTCCTTTTTCGAAACTGGTACGTCAAATCGCGTTGTTTAATTTCGTTAAGAGCTAGTCTCGTCTCGACTGGTTATCAGAAAACAGAGTGTCTCGACAATGGGTTCTTTCTCCCTCTCCTACGGTGTTGAAAAGTGTAAAGTTGTAAATAATTTGTTATTTAAATTACATAATAATATTACTCACAATTAAACTTTACATTGCTTTCTTATTATGGATAAAGGAAAAATGGTAAGGATTTTATTCCTAATTTCTTATATCATTATATATGTAGAAAATAATAATAATATATAATTTCTAAGACCTTTAATTTTTTAAATGTATTATTTATTTAATACAGATAGCTCCCCGAGCAATATTCACGACGGGCCAAGGCGCTAGTGCGGTGGGTCTTACCGCGTATGTAAGGAAGAATCCTACTACAAGGTACTATTATTAATGGTATAATTATCTGATTGTATACGTGATCGGTTGTGGGCTCGATTTCCCTGCGGAGAAATTATTATATGTAAAGTACTTTTACTTCCTCGATCTGGTAAGACAAAGCGCGATGTTGTGTTCCGCCATTTAACAAGCAAAGTCTCTAATTCGGTAAAAAGCGGAGTACCAAGTGTCTTAACACCTAGGTACTTCCTGGGGTTGGATAAAAATATGGAACTAAAAAAGAAATCAAATATATACTTAAACTACCATGATAAATTTTAATTTCTCGAGTACTTTCCGTTTTGCCAATCGTGTTTATTGATTCAAATATTTTCAAAAATAACCTATTCCCAGTACGTAATATGTGTTACAGTACATTTATGAAACAGTAGTATTGTATACAATTCCCATGTATCATACATTCCCGATAACATATGCTTATTGAGTCGATTTTCACAATAAATAATTATTTCAGAGACTGGACGTTAGAAGCGGGCGCGTTAGTTCTAGCAGACCGCGGCGTTTGCCTCATTGATGAATTCGACAAAATGAACGATCAAGACAGAACATCGATACACGAGGCAATGGAACAACAATCCATATCTATATCTAAAGCTGGCATTGTCACTTCTTTGCATGCTAGGTAAATTATTTTAAAATTTAATTATTGCCACTATGGCTCAGTGATAGGTGGTAGTGGGTTCGATCTCGAAGAAATGACTATTTAAATTGTCTTAATTTCTCCATTCGAACAAGATAAAGCGCGGTGTTGAGTGTCGCTTAACATGTGATGTCTGGAGAAATGATGTGTTTTTTCACTAGGTTTTCTATGTCATCCCTGCTTGCAGGATATCACGTGACACTGTTGTTTTTATTTAAATATATAAATGTATTTCAAAATATATGACATTTTATAAGATCAATGAAAACTATTAATTGATTTTTTTATTTATTAAAAAATCAATATTAATATATAAAAATAAATATATAAAATAATAATATGCATAATAGATATCATAGTTTTAATTAAAATCCAAATTTAATTCCAGATGTTCAATAATAGCCGCAGCAAATCCAATAGGTGGTAGATACGACGCGTCCCTAACGTTCTCGGAGAATGTGAATCTATCAGAACCGATACTGTCGCGTTTCGATGTACTCTGCGTGGTACGAGATGAAGCTGATCCAATGCAAGATGCGCACTTAGCTAAGTATGTTGTTTTATTTTAATTTTATTTATAGTAATATGTTAAATAATGCTAATAATATTTTAAGTTGATATAACTTTTTTACTTTACAAAAAAGTTGTAAACATACATATATGAAAAAGTCTGCGTTTTTATGAACGATTTAAAAATCGGTTTAGCGGTTTTCGAAGCTGGCGTACAGATACAAAACAACAATAACAACATAAATAGACACAGAATTTAAAAATATGTTTTGGGTTTATTATGTTAATAAGAAAGCAATCAGCCATACTTTTATATTATATATATGCATTATTTCAAGTTAATTTAAAAAAAATGATAATGTTTGAAGAAGGGTTTAAATGTAGTCTAGTTACTTCTGTACTTTATACTTTTTATTAAAGTGTACAGTTTTGATTTTTTCGCCATAGTAATATGGCGATAAAGGTGATAATAGAATTAATTATAAATAATATATTGGTATACTAATAATTATTTGTTATTATTAAAAATTGTAAACAATATTCATTGATCAGTAATTTTTTATGTATTATTTTTTTTATATATTTAATAATTTATCTCATGAAAACTAATTTTAAGTCATAAAAAAAAATAAAGTAACACTTATGTATAACAGAATCAAGTATTCTCATATCTAGAAATATAATAACTATTATAAATATAAAATATAACATAATATTTAAATTAACGGTTTTTCTTTTAAATCAGGTTCGTAGTAAGTTCCCACATCCGACATCACCCAACGCAACGCGGCACCGCTCTGGAAGACTCCACTCCAGACAGTGACTTCATTTTGCCGCAGGATGTCTTAAAAAAATACATTGTGTACGCTAGGGAAAATGTTCATCCTAAATTGCAGGTAAAAACTTGTCGCTTAACACGTTCACGCCGACTTTGCATTTCATTGCCCACACTCATAGGCGGGTGAGCCTAAATTTTTTCTCTGTATCGGAAATATATAAAAATAAATATTTTATATACAAAAATTAAAGAAATTGCTATTAAAAGAATAAATAAGTGTTAAAATATATAATTAATTTAAAATATAATAAACGAGCTGTGTGAGTGACTTCAGCTGCGTGAAATTTAATATATCCGGTTTTTTGCTTTATAATTATAAAATAAAAGTAGATTTAGCTAATTCTTGATTCATTTGCTTTCTACCAATTAAAGTCTCATCAAAATCTGTAAGTCGTTCTAGAGATTAGCCAGTACTAATAGACAGAGTTATTTTGATATATATAACGTGTATACATAAATATGAATTTAGTAATAGGCAGTAGTTTTAATATTACAAATAGGTGCTCCAATTTTGTTTTTTGATATATATCATTTATAATCATATATATTTTATTATGTACACTAATTCTTAAGTTAAATTAAAAAACGGATTTTGCTTTCATCAAACTACACTAAATATATTTATTTTTTTTTAGAACATGGACCAAGATAAAGTAGCGAAAATGTACAGTCAACTGCGTCAAGAGTCTCTCGCAACAGGCAGCTTACCCATCACCGTTAGACATATAGAATCTGGTAATTCATTTTAGTTAACTTGGTAACGTTTTCATTTTTATCAACTTCGCGCTTTTTTGAAGGCGTTGCGTGTTAAAAGCTGGAGGTTAACGCCGCCGTACAAGAGGGGAAAAAATCAATTACTTCAGTAGACGGTCTACTGAAGTAATTGATTTTTTCTACTGGTAAACCAACCTAGAACTGATTGCGTTTATGGTAGGATTGTGTCTCACTGCGTCACTATGATCATAATTACTATTATCGTAACATAAATAATACCAATATTGTATTTTATTTTTTTGTATAGGGTAACCCTTTTGAATTAACATATAAAGTGTTTCACTTAACTTGTTCAATCTGATTTTGAAGAAAAATAACAAGGCAACTTTATCATTGATAATTTTTATAAAAACTGTACTGTACTCATATACTATATGATTTTATTTCGCCTTTTCGTGTTTGTTTACGCCATTTTAACATATACATAAATAATAATAATAGAATCAATCGTGGCGCAGTGGTACAGAGTCCGACTGGAAACGCGATTGGTTTTCGGTTAGATTCCCATTCAGAGGAATGATTATATTTAACATTTTTATTTCTGGTTCTGGTTAGATAAAGCGCAAAATGTGGAATAAAACTTTAAAAATAGTAATATATATATATATATATATATATATATTATGTTAATAATTTTAAACAGTAATCCGTATGAGTGAAGCGCACGCTCGTATACACTTACGTCCGCAAGTCAACGAGGATGACGTCAACCTCGCCATCAGAACTATGTTGGAGAGCTTCGTAGAAACACAAAAGTACAGTGTGATGAGAGCTATGAGACAGGTGAGCTGGCAGTTTTAGAAAACATAAAGAAAAATTAACATAGCTGGAGTGACCACTGAACCATGTGTTCTATGCACTTATTTTATGCTATTTTAAAAATTATTATAAAAGCTATTGACGTGGTGGTTTTGTATGGCTTTGAGTGTTGGGAAGATCAATGACCTATTTTAATTTATTATTTTTTAGTGAAAGAAATATA
The DNA here is from genome assembly GCA_032432895.1 of Dryadula phaetusa. Lineage (NCBI taxonomy): Eukaryota > Metazoa > Arthropoda > Insecta > Lepidoptera > Nymphalidae > Dryadula > Dryadula phaetusa. The sequence goes on from JAOYRS010000065.1 coordinate 28,680, forward strand.
ATAAAGAAACCTTAACTATTCTTCAAAACTATGTTTGTTTTCCTAATAAGAATCAGGATAAAAGTTATTTTAATCGAATTTAATTTTGTCTAAATAATAAAAATAAATGTATTATTAATTTATCAGTTACATAAATTTATATACGTGGTTGTTTTTTTTGTGGTTGACTTCTATTTTATCCTTAATTAGCTGTTGCCGTGAGTTCGCCTATATATAATTCTAAAATAAAAGTATTTCCAATTTTATTTATTTATACTGATATAAGTAAAAGCATACAATATACATACATATAAATATATATATATATATATATATATACACACATTAACATACATAGGTATATACCTATAAATATTTATATAAAAAATATATTAAATTGGATGGTACATATAGACATAATTAGAGTAACAAAAATGTTATTTTTTAATTTTTATATTTATATTTTTCTTTACAGACGTTCCAGAAATATCTATCCTACAAGAAAGATCACAGCGAACTTCTTTACTACATTCTACGTCAACTCACCATGGACCAACTCGCGTACATGCGAGGCTTACACAACCACTCACAATCTACCATTGAAATATCCGAACGAGATTTAATAGAAAGGGCTAGACAAATAAACATTAGCGATTTAAAACCATTCTATGAAAGCAGAATATTCAAAATGAACAGTTTTAGCTATGATCAAAAAAGAAAAGTTATTATACATACATTAGTCGATGTTCCTAGTACATCGTAATTTTTTAATGAGAACGTGTTTTTATAAAATATTTTTTGCTCTGTTCATAAAAAATAACAAAATCGTTGATTGTTTGTTAATTGTTTTTACCATTACTGGAAAACTAAAATAAAGTCTTGAAGTTGCCTTTTATTGATTTTGCATTATATACTTGAAGTTTATATGAAATACAAAGCAAAAACACAAAACTAATAATCTTTAATAACTGTGAGAAATTAAACAACTGTATTTGTTTGTTGCATTAGTTCTACTTATTCATTTATCTCAAGGACGTATTACAGATTACTGACTAAGTACTTATACTTTAATAAATTTAATTAAAAAATGGACCACATATTGTTATAATGTTTTTCCATGTTATTGTACTAATTTGCTTATAAAAAAATAAATTTGTCTAAAAAATTTTTTTAGTTCTCTATCGTTAATAAAATAAGTCGTTTTATGTTTTGTGATGTTTAAAATAATTTTATTTTTATACCCACCAATTGCCACAATATTGATGTATTTTGAATATGCCTTAGAATAAGTACAAATTGTTATTATAAACTTAGTGTAACCGATTTGTATGAATAATGAATAAATCTTAAAAAAAATCTTGTGTTTTATTGGATTTCATATTGAAAATGCTGTTATTTAACTTGCAAAATAATTTTTACATACATACTTATATGTATATTCATTCGATCTCTCTGGTTAGCTAGAAATTTTAAATATATTTTTTTGTGCTGATGACAATGCAATTATTTATAGTAAATTGTTTTTAATCCAAAATCCAATAGGAGCGGATTATTTATCATTAAATAACGTACCCAATACCAGTGTCAAGTATAATACTAATAGAAAACTTAAAAATAAAAATGACTTCATTTCAGGTAAAAATAACTTTCAAGGTCAAAAGGCCTACACAATAAATAAAAGATATAATAAATAAGCATATATATCAATCTAATTACCTTGTGTTCATTATTGGTTAAATAATACAACTAGATGACATTGAAATTGTTTAATTCATTTTATTTTAAAATTCCATATTTTATAAATAAATACAAACAATTTAACTTTGAAAACATTTTACATACAGTCTTAAATATATAGTAAAATAAAGAGATATACATCTACTACAATATTCCATTATATTAAAACCTACAATAGCTTGTTTTTACAGCATTTTAAATTATGTCATCTAAAATTATATTAATACTATCAAGACATTTAAAATCACACAAAATATTTAAAAATCTATATTTTTAATACAAAATAATTTTATTTACTGTTAAACAATAAATATAATTAACTTACAATAATTTTTACAAGCCTATATTAAGATCAAATAAGTATTGTACAAATTAAATATTGTGTAGCAAATAATTAAGTAAATAAAATTAAAATTAAAAAAATAATAATTTACACAAACAATATCATACACAAAAATTTTAAATGACCAGCATCAACTGTCAAAAATCTTAATCTGTAATAGTTTATAAGTGAAATATTTAAAGTTAGTAACGGAAAGAAAAGAATAGAATATAGGAAGCTTCTAAAATAGACATCAAATTACAACAATCATTTTATGAGTATTATTTAATAGACATTCACTTGATATATCAACAGCTAACGACTGAGCTGTACTATTTACCCTACAAGATGAAAAATAGATATATTTAGGTCATAATACACAAGTTGTTGATTAGTAATTGGAAAGGATTCAAGAAAATCTAATTACCCAGTTATCATATTAAATATAATCAGACACATAAAATGAAAAGGCTACATCTTTTTAAACAAACATAATATATATATAAATCATAAAAACCACACACAATTAAAGTCAAATTACAATTTTTACGACTTCAAGTCGCTTTGGAACTGTTAAAGAGATAAAAAATGTACAATACAATTAAAATACTCTAAAATAAATTAAATAACTAAATCTAAACAATACTTAACAGTCACTATTTGAATCTGACCCACTGCTGCTACCACTGCTGCTGTCACTCTCGGAGTCACTGCTGCTGTCACTGGAGGAGCTTGAGCTTCCTGAAGATGAGTCTGACGAGCTCTCTGAAGAACTGCTACCTGAACTCTCAGAGCTACTTTCTGCGCGTTTCTTTTTAGCTGGTACCTTGCATCTACCATTGCTGTAACAAATTAAAAGAAATAGATTGCTATTCTTGAACTCTATTAACATTACAAGACCAACATAATTCTTTAAAGTATTCAGTTACTCAGATTAATGTCTACCCTCATTTATAACTATTTAATAGTTAGTGAAAAACTACATCATATTAGAAATAAATAAATGATGAAATAATATGTTAAGTTTAAATATTAATCAATTATAATAAAAAAATTTAAAATTTTATGTCACCACTTGTTGAATAATAAATTGGGGGTAAAACGATATTTGACGAAAAATGCTACATCATAGCTTAATTTATATTGTAATCTCACCTGCAATCGTTATCTTGTTTTGCCTTTAAGTTTTTCTTCAATATTTGAGAGCGGGATGGACGTACGAGCAATTTGCGTTTTCCTTTGCATTCATAGCTCCAGTGGCCATATTCGAGGCATTTTTGACAGCGTATACCTTGCGGAAATGCAGCCGCCAAAGCCGCCTGCCTGCATAAAACACAAAAGAAATAAGAAATAAATGTTAAATATTACAAAAATATTAATATAAGCGATATTTGTAGATATAAAGTAATGTTCTTACTTTTTTCGTTCAGCTTGATGTCTGTTGTAGGTACCCAAAGTCATTTTGTTTCAAAGTTTATTAGACTTGAAAGCCAATTATTTAATTATGAACTTCTCGATAACTGCTTAGAGAGATACTTAGATTGTTGACCTCCTCTTCTTAGATCACAATTAATTCTAATCTGAAAAACACAAGACCGCGTCAAGCGTGGCCATCACAAAAATGTCAAGCGACAAACATAAAACAAACCATTGATAATGATTTATGATTATTGTGATCTGTCAATAAAACTAATAAATGAACAAAGAGATATTGGATGAAGAATATATTTATTAAACAAAATATACTTATTTTGATTAGGTTATATGTATATTTTTGTAATATACGTACAATAAACTTTCTATGTTTTTATTTTCATATTGTTATTAATAATTGTTAAATATTTAAATCATTTCATTCGTATTTCGTTCTTTATTGAAAAATGTTTTGCTGATATTTAAATACTTTTCATATTATTTTAATAATTATTGATTTCTTATCTACTATATTATTTTTAGCTTTTGTATAGGTAACAGAATAAGCGTTTAAAAAAATTACTATGCACTGTGCATTGACAAGCTGACATTGAAATTTGACATTCAATAACATAACCTAGAATTTTTTAAATAACAATTTGGTTTTGTAATGACAATAGATATTAAATCATTTTATGATTTAATGCAAAATGGCTAAATACATTGCTCAAATAATAGTATTAGGAGCTCAAGTTGTTGGAAGAGCGTTTGCAAGAGCTTTGAAACAAGAATTAGCTGCATCGCAAGAGGCTGCTAAGAGAGCTGGTGGAGGAACCCAAGGCGCTAGGAGAGCCGCTGCTAATGCTTCGACAGGAGTAACATTAGAGGAGGCCATGCAAATTCTCAACATAGAAAAATTAGAACCAGAAAAAATTAAACAAAATTACGAACATCTCTTTACAGTTAACGACAAAGCCAAGGGAGGTTCCTTTTATTTACAATCAAAAATAGTTCGTGCTAAAGAGAGAATAGATACAGAACTCAAAAGCAGTCAACCTAAATCAGATCAACAACAATCCAAGGATACCTCTTAAATAGAATAAAACTAGGTGTTGTAAAAATATATAATATTTTGTTGTAGATAATTGTGTAGTAAAACCATGTATTTTATAAAACGCTTTATTATGTAAAAAATGGACACAATAGTGACTAGAATACATCAGTCTTTATACTATAAAACATGATTATGTATAATAATTATGGCAGTATATAATGTATCATAGACAGATATGACTTAGTTTATAAAATTGCTTAAGCGTGATATGAAAACCAATAAATTTCCCTAAGCAATACATTTAGTCTTTATTTTATCATAAAATGGGTAAATATGTTAACATTTAGTTATATAATCTTAATATACTAGCTATTGCCTATGATTATACCCATAACAAATCTATGAAATTAGTACCTAAGGATGAAAAATCCCAATTTTATAGTTGGTATTGATAATAAAAACTAAATATTAGAGTAGTTTGAATTGCTATATCAATATAGAGTATTACTACACCTACATGGCTATTAGTTAATAAATTGTTTTCCAAATAAATTCTTGATTATTTTTTATACGCTTGATAGGTAAACTTAAAAGACATACATGGGTGAAGATAATGTTGCTTTTTAGAATTTTAATTAACATTAAAACATGTTATAATGTCTATTTCTTAAAAAAATTGTATATCAAAGATTAGTTTCAAAAGAAAAAACATTATTAAATTTTTTTAAAAAAGAATTTAAAATAATCTAATTCCACTCCTATTGGAGGTAGAAGGAAAATATATAAAAGGTATGTTTCAAACTACATACCTTTTATATATTTGATTGATGATTGACATTTGAATTTTGCATCATATCTTATAACTTCATCCATTCATGTTCTCTAATATAAATATAAATTTATAAAATCTTTACATAAAATGGAAGCATTGAGCAAAAGAAGACAATAATCATTTGTTAATAAAAAATCTTATATCTAAATTTTAAAATTGTTCAAAATGTTATATAAGCCTGTCTTTCAAATTTGATCCCAACATACATTTATCTAAGTTGTTTCAATTCTTCTCACAATCACACCTTATTTTAAAAAAATAAATAACTAAAATAAAAAGTCTTTCTTGGTAACTTTTGACTAGAATAACTGACATAAAAATTGTAAATAATTTATAAAGCTTCATAAATAATCTTTGTGTTAACAAATAATCCTATACTTTAAAATGGCAGTGGCAGTTGGAATGGCACAAATAAATAGAAAAAAAAATCTTATAACACTAAATGATGCTTATAATACATATGCATCGGTAAATTTATATTGGACTTAGCTTATTCACTCATAATACTTTTATTATTATAGAAAGATTTGGTTTAAATTTTAATTTTAATAGATTTTTTTTTGTTGTATATTGCTTAAATATATTGAGCTTGTCTTTGAAGAGGTAGTAACCAACAAAATTTGTACTGGAAGTTTGTAATAAATCATAAAAATAATTAAGATATTTATTAGTATTCTTTCTATATAGTATTCTTTCTATAATAATATCTGATATTATGCAGTTTAAAATATATTCTATTACTGTTTGACATCCATTAAAACAACAACTTCATACGGGCTACACTCAGACATACCTAGTGTATTACAGAGCCAGCCATAAAAACCTTTTTCAAAATCAGACACATCTTTCCACCAGTTAGCTCCACTGAAAGTGAGCTGAGCTATGCCGGCATAAACACCGACTCCTACAGTAAATATGACTATCAAAAATGGATATGATAGAATCACAATTGGCGCTAGCATCATCTTTTTGAAGCAGCTCAAGTCTTCTGTGACATGAGTGAAAATATTATACCAGGCCATTGTGCCCATATAAAATGAATACATGGCTGATATAATTGCAATAAATGGTATACAGACCAAACTGAATAAAAATATATGTGGCCCATTATACAAGGTGCATTTTGACACATCCATTTTGTTGTATTCCTCAGCAACAATAGCAGCCTCAATAATTTCAAGTTCTTCTCGTGAAATATTTAGTTTCACATCTACATTCTGCCCTTTCTTCTTTCCTCTCTTAATTGTTCCAGTCATAGTCAAATAGCCATCTTTATTTTCAGATAGAGAAAATTCTGGAGAAATAGATCCTTCAGATTCAATTCTCAATGCAGTAATCTCAGTATCAGTATTATCTGCTTCCATAATACCTGTAGTAATATTTACTCGTTTGCGCCTTTTGGCACTGTTTTTCAGACTATCTGTTAGAGGTCCCATTTCAAAGCTGTTCTCAGATTGAGTTTGAGACAAGCTATTTGGTGTAGCACATGAGCTTTCATACGTATCAGAATTTAAAACTTTGCAGCTTCTTTGCAAATCATTGTCATTGATTTCCTTGAGATCTCCATGGCTAGAACATGCGTCAGATGAATTCTCATATATTGGAGATAAATCAATTATTTCTCTGCTACTACTAAGAGTGGACAGAGCTTGATAGCCATTTTTTTGAGATTTCTGATCAGCTAGTAAATTGATTTCATTAATTTCTTCATCATTTACATCATTTATAATGGGCAAGTTAATTTTCATGTTAGATTTAAGACCTTCCATTGTTGAGTGGATAATCCCATTGACAACATGTTCAGAAACTGGTGACAACCCATTCTTATATTTGGTAGGTACATCGGATTCTGCAGCACCCTACAATATTAAACACAAGTTTCTTCTTCACTATGTTTAGTTATAAAAATTATATTAAGTAAAAATTAAAAAAAAATAATGATCAAAATAACGTAGTTATAATAATTCATGTTCAATTCATTCAATTTCATGAGAGAAATATTTCTATTGATTTTAGTGACTAAATACCAACCTGAACAGTTATTATGTGATCGACATGTCCAGCAATCGCATTCGGCTTCTTCCCATTCCGTTTTTTTGGCAAAATAAATATTGGTTGTTCAACCTTAGCCATGGTAAAATTGTATATTTAGACTTAATAATATATTTTATATTTTCCAACAACCACTTTTCACCAATTTTACTTTTATATTTTGTTAATACATACATACGTATATAAGATTTTATTTGTGAAATTGTTATTATAAGTCACTTCAATTCGTATATTATAAACTTACGATTTAATTTATATTATACTTTATTTGTTGTAAAACAATACTTTAGAAAACGTATGAAAAGCTGCCACCATTTTTATTGTTTTTCACTGGTTTTGTTTGGTAAAAATCGAATACTTGTACAGGCAAAATATTTCTGATTTAAATAAGTTTTATAAGACTGTGAAACAAACACATATTCCAACATAAATTATTAAATGCTCTTGTGATTATTAAATGTAATTTCATGTTAAGAATGTAAGAATGTTTTACCATTTTGATAATTATTGATATACTGTAATTATGAGAAAATGAATATGGCAACATTGTATATCTGTTAACTGTCAGTACATTTATGTCAATGTCAAATTTATATAAAAGGAAGGCCGATTTTATATTTTATTTATAATTCATAACTAAAAATAATTATTTATCTTTATCTACAGGACTCAAATATTTCTTGAAACAAATAATAATGCTTAAGGTATAATTTGAATTCAATAAATAGTAAAATTTTGATTGTATTATCGTATATAAACAAAAACCTAACCTCTTTAGGGACTCGTGAGCTTAGTTACAGGGGGAGCTTCAGGATTAGGTAAGGCTACTGTAGAAAGACTGGTACAGAACGGTGGAAAAGTAGTTATTTTAGACATTCAAGGCACAAGAGCACAAGAGATTAGTAAACGTTTGGGAGAAGATGTTCATGTTTCTGTTGGTTGTGTAAGTAAAATTTTCATATAATCATTAACTGTATACATATAATTGGTTATTGAAACAAATAGATATAAATTCATTATTTCTAAAATCAATTTTGATTACACTATGTGTAAAAAATGATATTTTTTTTTAAGTCATTCTCATCTTTCTGTATGATTTTTTAATAGATAACAAAAGAAGAAGATGTTAGAAAAGCCTTAGAAGCTGCTAAAACGAAATTCGGTCGTCTGGACACTTTAATTAATTGTGCGGGATATGCTAATGCAAACCAAGTGTATAACTTTTTAAAAGACAAAGAATGTGAATTAGATCATTTCTCAAAGTGCATAAATGTAAGTACAAATGTGTTTATATTTAAATTATAAGTAACAAATTTGCTATAAACAAAGTTGAAAAAGTCAATAGCATAATTCTGTGTAATATTTTATAGGTAAATACAATAGGTACATTCAATGTAATACGGCTAGCAGTTGGTTTAATAGGTAAAAATGAGCCTACTGAAGACGGCCAAAGAGGTGTTGTAATTAATACAGCGTCAACCATAGCATATGAAGGAGATATAGGACAAGCTGGGTATGCTGCGTCTACAGCGGGGATCATTGGTATGACGTTGCCGCTTGCCAGAGATTTATCTTCAAGAGGCATAAGAGTTGTCACTATAGCACCAGGTAAACAATTTTTGATTTATTTTGATATTAATGGATTTTCTTTAATTCCTTACCTTTTTTACTATTTAATAATGCCTTTGTATATATTACCAAGTTTCTGTCTAAACAAATATTTATTTTTTTGAAAAGTATAACTTTTGTCATGCAAATTGTGTCCTATAATTTTACATGTCATTTTTTTTTACTAATTTTCTAACAATAAATAATAAATAAATCTTAAAGTATAAAATAAAACACTATTCATTCAAAAATAATCAGTTGATATTTGTGAGGCTGTATGTTAAAAGCTGTTTGATATGTTATGGAATTTAGCTAGGGTTATAGCCAAATTATATGTAATATACAATTAAGAAAATGTTTACTGTGTAATAAATATTGAAATTTTTAAATTAAATATAGACATTGTTAAATTTAAAAAATATTTAATATTTTTCAGGTACATTTGATACACCACTAATTTCTTATTTACCTGAGAAAATGACTGAGTTTATAAAACGAATGACACCGTTCCCCTCAAGGTTAGGAAAACCAGAAGAATATGCACAGTTAGTTACAAGTGTCATAAAAAATAATATGTTAAATGGAACAGTCATTAGATTAGACGGAGCTCAAAGATGGTTCCCACTTTAAATCATATTGTATAAATATAGTCTTATTTCATAAGTGTAGACTGTTAATTCTAATAAAAAATATTTGTTTTGTGTGTTTCTGATTTTATTCGACGTTTTTTATATTATGTTGGTTTGATAAATGACTTTACATCTATATATTTCTCACTAAATCTGAATGTAAAAACACAGTTTAGTATTTTTGAATGTTTTTTTATTAACACACTATGGACAGACACAGGTCAATAACTTTTGTTTTTATTTGCTTTCTTCTTTTATTATTATTTTTTAAACAATTCAATGGCTTAAGACTCTGTTTTTCAGACTCCTAGAGCCTAGTGTCTCTACGTTTTCTTTATGGAAGTCCAAGATTTATTGTCCAGTGTTAAGACACCCCGTTCTTCATTCTTTATTCGAGAAATTCAATGACACCCTTTCTTCTACTAGAGTGGGCAACAAACATAATAAACAATTTAAATATTATGGAATTCAAAATCAAGCGCGTTTACAGCCAGATGTTATACGCCACGCGATGGCCACATAAAACTAACTTAAATTATGTTAATTAAAAAAAATATTTAATATTATATAAATTATGACCGAAAATATCGCTATACATATGTATATACTTGTAGTGTCGTAAAATGAAATGCTTGCTGGAAAATTGTGGTTTAGAGATCGACGAATCGAGATTGCCTATTACATGTTTGTTTTTCTATTTTTTCTATCAATATATATTTTCATATGTTAATTTAAAAAATCCTGGACAAGCAGATAAAGATTAGCGATGAAGTACTTAGTAAAGTTCTGATAGCCAACCCTCATTCTAGCTCTTGGCTCGATATATTTAAATAATAAGTAGGGTAGGTAGGTGTAATAATATAGTGAGTAGTCATAGGCAGCTTAGTGTCAAAATACTTCAAGATTGATTGTTTTCCGCCTAAAATCAAGGCGTTGCTAAATGGTGAACAACGCTGAGCTCTATCTTAACGAAGCGGAGAAATAAAAGTAATAGGCATTTTAGTTATAATAGGCAATTTGTTTTGTGACATCATGAATTTTTCTTCTCATTTAAAAGATTTAGTAAACTGCTTACAATAATTTAGAACATATAATAATTAGCCATGTTAATTTTATATTTAAGCAGCCATAACATTTTATATTATCGTTATTATTATTGCCTCTGTCAGGGGTCCGTTATTATTTGTAGATCACATTTTAATTTTTTTGTAATCAATACGTAGGTATTTTTGTGCGTCCGGCTGTGCTTGTTTTTTTTTTAATTTACGCCTTATTCTTGTTGTACAAAGTAGTGCTTAACAAAAAATATTCTATGTTAGTTGACGGTAAGTTCCATAGATAGATAAAATTTATTATTTGACCTAAGACAAATCCAAAAAAAGTATTGAAAGATTAAAATCTGTACTAAAAGAAATTAAAAATTCTACAAAGGATCACATTAAAAATTTGACATTAATTTTTCCTTCCTTCGAGCGGGATATTAATCACAAACGTATACAAACTTCTTTAACAATGAGAACAATAATAATAAATGATAACATATTTATTTCAATTGGTTTGTCTCGGTATATATTTACTGCTCTATCGAAGCGACAGTTATAGCGTACAATGCGCGCGCGCAGCGGGACGTCGTCTGATGCGTTATTTTATAGGATTATATTGTAGCATGCGATGTTACTTGCCTAGCACTTGAACTGAATAAAAATGCGGTTTATAAATTTTATTGTGTTTCTTTTATTTCACTACTTCTCTGTTTTGTTTAAAGTTTTTTTCCTGGTGTGTGATCTATGTTGGTCGTGTCTTTTATAAATAAATATTGACGTGTTTGGTTGGATATTGCAATACAGAAATATTGAAACAAAGCAAAATATGGAAACAAATTGGACACATAATTTTATGGTTCTTTTTTTATTTTCACGCTTTCATGGCAGACAGTACGGTAGACAGGAAGTACCTAGTGTCGAGACGCTTCGTATTCCGCTTTCTGTCAAATTCGAGACATTACGTTTTGAGTGACGGAATTCAACTCCGCCTTTTGTATGTTCTTTCATAACGTATTCTTTTGTTTATTTATTTTTAAGCATTTTGCTACAAATTAATAAAATAATCATTTGATAGTCATACCAACTATGCTTTCGAAATAATCAACTTGAAAATACTTTACAAATATTATAATTTGGTTGTTATTTTTATTTAATGGCAACGTCGCTGACTCACGATTTGAAAAAAAAGCAACTAATGAAGTTAAAATGAATTTTATTCAAATTTGTTACCTTTATGCATCCGTGTTCTTGAATCCCGCAACTTGTTGGATGTAGCAAAAGCGCTGAGTTCAGATGAATCGCTGGATCCTGGTTGCAGTAATTGTAATATTGCCATATATAGCTGAGCTAGTTGAAAAATTATTGAGTTATTTTAAATTATATGATTAAAGTATAATATATATACACAAATATATAACGTAGTAAACAAAGACTGAATTTATCTTATTAGGATACTGAAAGACTTTTGTGCTTATAAAAGCTGTGTACGTAATTATATGAGCTCCTTCACAAGCACACACACATCCACACTCTCCTATACACACCCATACATACACACCCATACATACACACCCATACATACACACCCATACATGCACATTCATTCTAAACACACATTCACACATTTACACATACAATCAAATTTACTCATTTAATTTTTAATTATTTCTTATTTCTCTTTTTTCTTCTTCTTAGTTTGTATAAAAAGTAAAATTAAACACCATTTAATTTTAGAGATAGAGATTTTAGAGATAGCTATATTAATATTATTATAATAAATCTAAGGAGTTGGTGCTGTATGCCGTAATACAGGTCTCCTAGTAGGGCGACAGTGGTTTCCAAAAAATATTGAACGACATTTTTGCTAACTTAATATTAAGAATTATATTGTGAAAAATGGTTGTAGTGAAATAAATAAACTTAAAGTTATTATTAGATAAACACATACTTTTTGTGTTCAAATTTGATTGATCATAAACTGTGGTTTTGGGTTTTACCACTCTACATGTTAGAGGTAATCATGGCGCAATGGAACAGCTGACTGTAAATACTATTGATTGTGAATTTGATTCCCACTCGGAGGCATTTAAATACAATCATGTTTAAATCATTTTCATAGTGGTCCAGTGAGACAAAGAATCGGAGTTCCATTAATCGATGTCCAATAATTCCACATAAGCCTGATATAGACAAATTGTGCACTTAGTTGCGTATATTATTTACTTTTAATAATTTTAGGCAGATTTTGTAAAACGGAGTGTCTTGACACTAGAATACTTCAAATTAACTGTATTGAAAATAAAAGTAAAGATGCAAACTGCAAACTGCTGCAAGCATTGTGTCTCTTAAAATATCACTGTAGTGATTAAAAAAAAGACCTAAATAAAAAATCAAATAAAATAAATTGCTACTCAAAGTTCAACACAAAAAATATAATATTTATTATTTTTCGCACGATAACTTTCAAGTTAAGAAATGGCTAAATTTAGTCTCAGTGACATTGCAGTATATGAAGATGGGACAATATATTTTTAGAAAAAACGTATAAAAATTTGAACGCAGCGGGATTCAAACCCGCGCCTCTTGGATACCGTCCAAGCGCTCTGACCGCTAAGCCATGCGTTTTACTACCAGCTGCGTCGAAATTCTTATACGTTTTATTACAACTTGTTGTTAGCATCTTTGTAGAGAGATTTTTACAAATTTCTACTACTCAAAGATTATTAAGAAATAATCGTTTAACAAGAGAGAGCGCTTGGACGGTATCCAAGAGGCGCGGGTTCGAATCCCGCTGCGTTCAAATTTTTATACGTTTTTTCTAAAAATGTTTTCTAAACCTAATTGTGGAATAACACTTTAAAAATAGTAACTATGGGACAATATATTAAACTAATAAATCCTATGATAACATAGTATAGTAAAAACCTAGCTCTACCAATAGATCAACGTTTTAGATCAAATAAAATCGCGTGACTCCATAAGCCAAATAAGTTAACTGTAGCATACAGCAATTTGTTCTGACGTCTCCCTTTCGAAGAATTTTAATATACATAATTTGTCCATTTCAAACCTTGAAAGTTGTCGTGCTTAATATACTTATTACATATTTGTATATAATATTATGTATCACAATTTTAATTAGTTATCTAAGTAAAAAATCAAATAGCTTAGTTTTATATCATCATATAAATAGTTCAATCGAAATTGACTAAAAACGGTAGTAGAATTGTAGAAAAGCGTCTGTTGTAGACAAGATGGCAGACAGTTCAATTTTATTCAATGAATTCCGCTGGTGTGGTTTAGACAAGGTGTGACGTTAATTTCTTTAAACTAACAAAAACAGAATGCTTTACCACAAACATTACCCTACCCCACTAAAGGATATGTTTGAAGATGATAGAAGGATATGAGTAAGTAATTAATGAGGCATCATTTAAAAAATTGTTATAATTTTTGAAAAAAAAAAACGTATAAATGTTTTCTAATCCTAAGTGTGGAATAACAATTTAAAAATAGTAAATATTGTTATAATTTATAATTTAATATTCCATTTAATAATTAATTTAAGATGATATAATAATAAAATATATAGGTTATACAGATAGTAAATATATGACTAGGATTCATTTGTATAACACAAGAATATGATCAAAGCGTGGATAGAACGTGTAGTTTTCACGTGTCTTTTATAAAAGATGTATTGCACTAAGTTATAAAGTATGCAGTAGTGAACATTTGGGTCCTTGCTACGAATTATTGCGGTGTTTACATGAATATTAATGGAGGAGTATCTGCGTTCTTACGACAGCAAGTATTTTTCTACATTTACAATTTTCTCTTATAGACTTAAAAGATGTTTCTCAGCTCTCTAGTGATACTGAACTTTATTTATTGCTTTAACTTGTTTTGTACTGAGACGCGGAAACCAACGCCGTACTACGTACAATTCCCCTATTGGAAATGCAACTTCTACCAGTCGGTTAGAAGCAACCAACTTTACTTATATCAATGAATTAATAAAACGAAAAATTACATATAATTTTTAAGATGTCATGAATACTGAATACAGTCTACAAATTCAAGATTTCCTTCGAAGTGCTTCTAATAATTCCATTAAGTTTCGTGTATATTTTCCTTCGGAGAAAGGAAAAATCAACCGCCTTTCATATATTATGACATACTTGTGAATTACATGATTATATAGGTGTATTATACTATTATAAGTACTACTATTTTCTTGAATCCTCTACTTTGTCATGACAAGTAAAAGGAATATGATAGATTACTTGTCTCAGTATATTTTTTACTATAGGAAGTTAAAACGACTTTGTTTCTTTCTGTCGAGTAAAAACGAAACGATAAAACCAGCGTTGGGCATAGATACATACCAAAGATGTTCACAAATATCGATGCTGTCTGTAATACGTTGTCTTTGAAGTTCGTCCATTCGTTAAGTTCTCCAAGTAACCTGCGGGTTACAAAATATTACAAAAAATTTAAAATTAATTAATAAAAATACATTAAATATTTGGAATAAAAGAATTGTGACACACTATATGGAAAAAAAAACAATAAAACATTTTAAAACTGAAAACGAATTTGTAGCAAAAAGACATTCTCTTTACATCCTGCAGTTGGAGTTTTGTTGGCAATAATATTATGCGCATCACAATATAGAACCGAAGCTACCACTTGAGCGCACTAACCATAAAGAATATTGTAAAATATTTTTAAAGGTAAATTACGAACTCCGACATAAATATTCATGTACACTCGGCGCAATGTCCTGTCGAGAGCTATCTTTTTATTTATGCCATGTTTTGATCTATTAAAACATAGTCTTAAGGAGCAAGGAGCGGCAATTGTCTTGCGTGCGCTACAAAAATACAATTTATGTTCAGCATTTGCAACTTATTATACTTTAGACAATAAATTATAAAGTTTGAGTTGAAAATAAATTTTATCTTCGTCAAAATCAAACGACATTGGAACCGAAAAGTAAAGGAATGAGCACCCGTATGTTTTATTTTACGAACGATTATTTGAACCTTACGTCATTATATATAAGGCACTAAGTAGTCTAATGTCTACTCGAGACATATAATAAGCGTATTGCAGAGTCATCAATCAAGGTTGTCACAGGGAACGAACAGGAAGGTTGGTATGTCACATTTTGTTGTAATCTTTCGGTCTATCGTTGCATGAGCTATGGTAGACTCATTGGTAGAACTATGTCTCATGTCAGTCTTTGACATATATGTATCTTTATTTTTCTCTTATATTTTGTCTGATGGTGTACTTATTTAAAATTATAGTATTATATAATTTTTGAATGTAAAATATTTGATTTTACGACCATGGCGTGTATAATGTATATATATTAAACTCAAATTCTTGAAATAAATAGAACTCTTTGTTATTTATGATTATACATATAAAACTTAGAGCTTATTTACAATACGCTCTACTAATTAGCTACTTTTATTGTTTTACGACACTGACGAAAAATACCATTTCAACAAAAATACCGTCAAGGCACAGTAATACTGTCTGAAGTGAGACTGCTGGTAATGAGTTCGATATTCACTAGTGGAAATGATTGTATTTTAATAAATTTTAGACAAGAGTGTAAAATAAAGCGCGGTGTTGAGTTACACCACTAAACATGCAATGTCTTGTTTTCAAACGTAAAACGGAATCATGACACTTTGTGTTGTCTCTAAATATTTTGCGAGGCGGTAAAATATAAATAACTTGATTTATTTCAGACACTTTATGTTTATCTAATAAAAGTTGAACACATTTCTCTTTGTAATTTCCATTGTTATAGTAAACAATGACGGTAATACCTGCTATAAAAAATATCTTGATTTTATTTTATGGCGATTTAGTTCGTGATTGGCATTTCTTATAATTCTTTTATTTGTTATATGAGTAAGATTTTTTTGTTATTTGTCAATGTTTGGTATAAATAATACATTTTCCTTTATACTCTGATTGTGCTATATATTTGCTTTCTGGCGGAGAAAAGAGAAGAAAGTTATTTTACATTACTTCGTTCTTGTTTTTTATTTATTTTAAATATTATGATAATTAAAAAACATAGTATAAATTTTTTAACATGACCCACGCCTCTTGATAGTTTCCAAGCGATCTGCCCAATAAGCCATGCATGCGGTTTGCATCTGTTTGCATCAGAATTCATATACATATTTTTCAGTTGCTACCTTAATGTTCTTAAAACAATAGTCGTTCGAGAAACATCTGCCCATTGATTAAAAAAAAAATCATTTAGAAGGTGGAAACTGAATTCACATCTATTAAACTTAGCCACTCGCATCAGAACTGTGCCACTACGACATCTATTATTTTTTAATATATCTGTTTACCAAAATCTACAAGCTTATTAAAAGAAAAAACGTGAAACACATTGTTTCAAGTCATTAAGGGTTCGATAAAGCGTGGAATTCTCAGAGTTGACAACAGTGAAATATTACGTGCTCAGCCTCGATCCACTTCGTAATTGGACTGGCAAATAAAATGAAAAATAAGAAAACATATAGAAACTCTGCTCTTTCAACTTCTGCTACATTTCATATAACTAACTAGTTGTCGCCCGCGACGACGTTTGCACGGACTTTATGACCTTTGTAATGTATTTCCATTATTTTGATCTGATAAAAGTAAAATAAAAAAAAATTACGAAATCCTCTTCTTAGTGCTCCTTTGCGTGTTCCAAGTAAGCAATAGTTTTGGCTGTGTATCGTCTGTCAGTCGTTCAATGAGTTTTTTTTTCTAAATAAAAGTAGCTTATACGCTTGCTCAGTTAAACATGGTGCCTAAAAACCTAGCACCAAGACACTTCATTCTCTTTTCAAAGTAAGAACTCGAGGAACTGTATGTTAAGTGGCAGAACTAAGCGCCGTGCTCTAACTGACCAGAGGGGCGTTATAAACATAATTTAAATATAATCATTCGCCCGAGTGAGTATCGTTAATCGTTGTTTCACTGCGCTACGACCGTCTCAGTTTGATTAAATTATAATGATTGATTATATTAAATGAGATTAATATTTCGCGAATACTTGCGTCATATGTAATAAACATGTATTGTAAATGTAGTGTATAATATTTTTTTACATGTTCTTGATAACTTAAAGTGTCTTAGATCTTAGTTGGTTTTGCCCACGCCTTTAGGCATCCTTTACGTCAAAAGGCTTAGGTTATAGAAATAATGTATGTATAAAAATAGCAATACTGATATATTAATATATTTTTTTATTTATTTTAACATATAAATTTATAATCAGGTAATAAATCAATTAGTAACACTATTTTAAAGATAAAAAAATGTATACTGTACATTAGTAAACGTCACATCTTGGGAAATTATCAATATTTTTTTCTATGTACAGGCAGAGCTACACGCGAAATTGCGGCATTTACAAGTACATATTTAACCATAAAATAGACGTATGATATGTTTTGCTGTAGATTTCAAAAGACTCGTTTCCGCTTATTTTATTTTTTACTAAGAAATTCTTCATCCACTAATCGGAAATGCCTATTAGTCATAAAAAGAGAATCCCCAATTTATCACGTCCAAATCCTCAAAGCTACGTGTTGCATAAAATTATTTTACTTCGTGCCAGTCAACAATATTCTGAAGTTTTTATGTATACAATGGCACTTTTCTTAGAGGCGTTTGCGAAAAGCCTTTACGGGAAGAGCAAAGGAAGCCGAGCGAAAACGGTAGTTGATTTCATCTCAGAATGGGATAATAGCCTCTACCACACACATCGTACAAGCAATTTACCACTAATTATTGAAATAATTACAAGAAAATTAAGCCTCGTTATCTCATGCACGTGTAATTTAGTACTTTTTACATTTAAATTGGCGTGATGTTTCAAAATTTCCAAATTACATTGTTATATTTCTCAGTAAGGATTCTAACGTAATAATTAAAGAACAAATATTTGCGTTAATTTATGTTTGTTATAACTTAAACCACCTAAACTGAATACATATTTTGAATGCTAACATAACACAAATACCTATGTAAATATGTTAAAGTATTAACTGGAATACGAGTTAGTTTGTGAGTAATTAAGGTGAAATATTTTTATAATATTACTAAAGTCCCGGCTTCGCACGGGTGATCATTTGTGTTTTACGACTTGGAATAAATGTAAACTAAATTTATTTTCTAGGAGTAAAGATATTTTCAAATCACTATTATTGAATATATAAAATTTTAAATTATATTCATAAATATCTGATATATTCTGAAAGTTTTTGTATGTCACATCACACCGTTCTTATGAGAGTCGACCAAACATTTAATGTGATCCTTTGATTAAGGGACATTCCCTGGGGAATGTATCTTAATTACTCCTGGGAGTGGAAGAAAGATCTTGTCTTGATGCTGCCGAAATTAGGAAAATACTATCCACATCTGTCCATCAATAGTTAGGATTCCTAGTTAGGCGCGGAAAGTAGAGGTAGGTAGCTTGGTTCTCGGAAATTTAGTTGCCATGGAGCGTTTCACCGATGAGCAGCGGTCGTTCTGTGTAAAGGCTTATTACAAAATGATTTAAATCAATTTCCTAGTGAAAGTGTTATTAGATCGTGGGTCAAAAAGTTTGAGTCTACGGGTTCGATACTGAATCAAAAACTTGTGGGTCGTCCAAGGTCAATAAGAACGGAAGAAACTGTAAGCGAAGTCGCGACGTCCTTACGGCGCAATTCCCAGTTATCAACTCGTAAGAGATTAACTAAGCACACTATATCAAGAACATCATTAAGGTGTATATCAAGAGATCTTAAATTTCATCTGTATAAACTTCAATTAGTCCAGGAATTGAAACCAAATGACCACCATCTTCGCCGTGTTTTTGCCGAAAGAATGTTACAGCGTTTTCGATGCTTTATCAAACACACAATATACTCTTCTAGGATGAAGCTCATTTTTTATTTAAGTGTGTAAGGCACAAATTGTCGGTATTGGGAATCAGAAAACCCGAAAATAAAACATCAAAGACAATTGCATTCGCTTAAAGTGACATCGCGTCGTCGTCGTCGGGGACATTCCATGGTTTTTTCGGAGCCCATATCTCACGCCACTAGATTTTTTTCTCTCGTACCACAAGAGCCACGTTTATGCCAACAAGCCGACGACAATTGCTATCCCAGGAGCGATGTGCCAGCAAGTTTTTACGAATTTGAGGTCTAGATTCAAGGAGTGTGTACGTAAGGATGGTACACATCTCAGTGATGTTATTTTTAAAAAATTAAATTCCCATGAGTCTACTTTATTATAAATAATGATTATCTTTCCAAGCCCTTGTAGTTTTTTCTTATGATTTTTTAAAATTCGTATAACTTAATATAACATACATTTAACTCCTCTATCACCTCCTTAGTAAAATTTGCATAAATACAAAAATAATTATTTATTTATTTTAATTGAGACAATCAGAGTAAGTTATAAGACAGATCAAAAGTCGTTATTAATTTTTAATGTTCTGTAATTTTTTGTGCCTCAAAAAGAAAGTTCCTTATTTTCATGAAAAATATTACCGACTTCTGTACAAGCCCTTATTTAATTGCCTTGTCTAATATAAAAAATGACAGACTTTCATGCATATTTAGTTAATTTGGGATTTATATGGTTTCTTTAGGGGTAGAATATCCACAATCACTGAAATAAATATTTTACAATAATAAGATCTTTGATATTTGTAATTTTTATATAATTTAAAGGGATATGTCGGCAACATACTGTCCGTAACTAACTTCTTAACACATAGTAAAAGTGCTGGCTGTCCCTCCACTCGGTGGCTTGTTGGTCTTCATATAACGCTGGCGGTGAAATCTGCGAGGCTTTTTAAATGAAACTATTTAAACCGGATTAATCGCGTATATTTTGGTATTCGAAAATACATTTTGGACACCTGACGTTTGAACACTACAGTAATCCGTGGTCACAGGTAGACTATCAAACTACCGCCACCTGTTTCTTAATTACCTCGAGTACTACCCTGGATTCTTGCAGAACGAGCTGATTGTATTTTTGTCTCTGCCAAAACCAAACCAAAACTTGCATTCATAGCTTCTAAGACGTCAAACACCTTATATAAATATGTATATCAATATAGATTTATTATGCACAATCAAATTAGCGTTTAGTAATATATCAAAATTGCGTAAGAAGTTTTTCAGATCGGATTAAAGCTGTAACTCTTTAAGCAATACTTTTATATCTTACGACGTTACTTTTTTATACAATTATAACAACATTAATATGCTTATAATACTAAGTGTACGAAAAATAACGTTAGATATTATAAGATATTTGCATTTTTTTATTGTTTAGCTTTAAATTACTTGAAACTTTTCTAGCTACCCACAGTATATCGATCAGGAACAATAATAAATAATAAATATTAAGCAACTTTTCACCAATTTTCATTATTTAATATTTATATAAACAAATGTGATTATAATAGTTGGCTGACATTTCAGCTTAACAGTGCCATATTGTCTACAGTAGACTCGGCGAAACAATGTTAGTTATCTCTATAAATAACGTACGGCGCCCTGTTCTGTGTTTTCGTGACATACAGGGCTTCAAAATTAAATAAAAAGACATATAATGATTAAAATATATTACAGCTTAAAATTAAGTACATATTGAAAGAAGTACTCGTGAAATATATTGTTTTTAAAACTATAATATTTATAGTATCTACCGGAGTTTTGTCTTGTTAACTCAATTCTTCTTAATTTTATTTCTTTTTTTTATTCCTTTTTTTATACATTCACGCTTTTATCCTGCATAGCAGGGTAGACAGAAAGTACCCAGTGTTCAATGCGTACTTCGCTTTTCGCCGAATTCGAGACATTGCGTATTGAATGGCGAAACTGAACACCGCAATTTAATGACTTATCAGAGCGAGAAAGTGAAAATAATTTAAATATAATTACTTCTCTGAGTGGGAATCGAAGCCACAACCAATCGGCTGTGGTTGATTGATTTATATATCACAGATATTTATATAAGTAATATGGAAAAGGACGTAATCTATGGTGAGAATATTTTTTTGTTTAAATAATAAAAAATATAATTTAGATTTTTTTTTCACTAGAGGTAGCTATCATTGCGCAGCATGATGATTGTAAGTTCAATTTATGGATTCTTATTCTTGGGACTGGCAGTTATTTAAATTAATTTGTCGGATGCGGGGTCAGTTTAGCTGACCGTATATGCAGCGAGGAAATACGCAGAATGGCAGGTGTAAACGTGAATGTCATAGAAATAATGAGGAAAAACGTGCTCATGTAGTTTGATCATGTTGACAGAATTAGTGATGAAAGAACGGTAAGAAGCAAAGGTGAGTGGTATGAGAGTACCCTCTGAAAAGCATGTATGAAGAGGCTTATGACTGTGGACGAGGCGTAAAAGGTATGCACGAACCGTCGGGTTTGGCGCTCCGTCCTCACTGAGTACCCCGCGAGGTATAAAGGGTGAAGCTAAAAAAATATAGAATTTCTGCCACTTGAAAGTCTCCATTCGAAAAGAAGAGAATAAATCTCTTTGTGTGTCGGCAATTTTAAAAAAGTAATCAAATTTTTCATAGATGTTAGAAACATTTTTTTTTAAATATTATTTCTATATTTACTATTTTTAAAGTGTTATACCACACTTAGGATTAGAAAACATTTTTGAAAAAACGCGCCTCTTGGATACCGTCCAAGCGCTCTGACCGCTAAGCCATGCGTTCTACTACCAGCTACGTCGAAATTCTTATTTTTTTCAAAAATGTTTTATTATTTCTATTTTTTAATAATTATACCACTTAGTCAATTGTATGGCATCTTAAAGAATAAAATCAATTCTAATTAACAGTCAATAGTTTAAAACCTAATAGACTGTATAGCCGTGTGTCAGATAGGTTTCTACAGACCGGACGCTTACGCAATGTGTTGGATAAGACAAAGGACCGGGTCAGACGGAGATTACGATGATTTTTTAAACTTATTGTCCCGTGCCCCACGTACTTGAATTCCATTAAAACATAATAAAAGTTTTATTGTTTTATTGTGATATTATTTTAGCTTTCCGTTTTCCCAATATAATAAATTAGAAGGCAGACTGTATTAGATTGCGGGATTAAACTCCGTACTGTGTTTTACATTAAATATAGATTTTAATAATGTAACTAAGATTAATTGAGTTCGATAAATATAATAATATATTTTTTCTATAGAAAAAATAAAATTTTCATAACGATGGTGGTTAAATAAAATATTTTAATATCTGTTTAATTTTAAACCTAATGAAAATATTAAATCTTGTTTGAGCCGAAATTACTTAAGACATATAACTTTGCCACATCTTAATGATGAGATTAACAAGTAACACGGTATATGTATGTTACACTTATATGAGGTTTCCCAATAAGAACGATATGTTTTGAAATTGAAATAAACCATGTTATATATATATGTTCGAATTTCGTGCTCAATGGATTTTTGTTTCATAGGAAATTTTATGCTATTTATGATTTAAACAAAATATCGTTCAAATAACCGCCACGGCTTTTTTGGCACTGGTCAATACGAACGGTCCAATTTTCGATGACTCGGTGCAGCATTTCGGCTGGTATGGCCGCTATAGTCGCTCGAATGTTGCGTTCAAGGTCTTGAATCGTAGCTGGTTTATTAGCATACACTTGAGATTTAACATACCCCCACAAAAAATAGTCCAAAGGTGTTAAATCGCATGATCTTGGTGGCCAATTGTGAGGACCGTTGCGAGAAATAACCGACTCACCAAACTTATCACGCAATAAATCCATTGTGACGGTCGCAGTGTGGCATGTTGCACCATCTTGTTGAAAATAAATGTCGTCCGCATCGATTTCATACACTTCAGGAAAAAAAATCGTTCAACATGTCACGATAACGGTCGCCATTGACAGTAACAGTACGGCCTTTGTCGTTTTTGTAAAAATACGGGCCAATGATTCCACCGTACCATAATCCGCACCAAATAGTCAATTTTTCAGGATGTAATGGTGTTTCATGAACCACTCTTGGATTTGACTCACTCCAGTAACGACAATTCTATTTGTTCACATAACTATTGAGCCAAAAGTGAGCCTCATCTGAAAAGATGATTTTCCTATGAAATTCGGTGTCCGTTTCCATCATTTCAAGCGCCCAATCAGCAAATTCACGACGTAATCGATGGTCTGCTGGCTTGAGTTTTTGTGCCAACACAATCTTGTATGGATGTAGGCCAAGATCCGTACGTAAAATTCACCAGGTTGTCATTCTGGATAAGCCCAATTCTTGTGCACGTCGTGGAACGGAAACATTTTGATTTTCTTCGACACTGGCTGATACGGCGGCAATATTTTCTTCACTACGGCCTGTCCGTTGTCGTGTTAGTGGTCTACTATCGTGCAAAGAATATTCACTTTCCAGTTTTTGGATTTTGTGACGTATAGCGAGCTTAGACGGTGCACCATCACGATCATATTTAGTACGAAATGTACTTTGAGTAGATACAATATTTCTCGAATTTTGATAGAAAATTTAAGCAACTTTCAAACGTTGAGGTAACGTTCACGATTAAATGGCAAACATTACTGAACACAAAACAATACAAATATCAAATGTTAAACAACCAAGATGGTGGCTGTGAGCTATCAAAATCCTATCATCCCTATTGGGAAACACTTTATAAGGATGCGTGGCTATGATCCAAATTTATGCCCTTTCTAGTTACTGCAAGAATTAAGAATGAATATGCTACATAATTTTCTATAATAAGCTTATTTAAATTAAATCAAAAGATCACAATCGAGGATGAAGTCTTGAATCTAGATTCTCTAAATGTAAAGAAACTCATATATCATAATCATAAAGTAACATTAAAAAAATAAGTTTCACTCTTTTACCATATCAGAATATTGAGAGAGAACCTAGTGTCAAGACACTCCGTTTCCCTTCTGTCACCTTTACATCAGAATTTGAGATAGCTTTTGTCTTGATAGAGATGCGAAATAAAAAAAATGAAAAAGGTTTATTATTGGTTATTGAACTTACAACCAAACACATTAACAGTAAGATAATGTAACTTCGCCTTAGGGATGTATTAATTGCACTTATATTTATTATATCACCAAGCGTATCCGCAACCTGTTTTCTACGGTTAGATTCAGTCATTACCTCGAAAATGTTTAACCAACTAATGAAGCATTCTTATTTATTACGTACGTATCGGTTTTAATTACAGTGTAGCTATCAGTTGTTCGGAACACGCCAAATTCAACACATTGCTAGAGCTCACGATAGAGTCTTTGTTTGTGTTTCACATATTGTTAATATATTGGAGTGGTTTTCTGAAGTTTATTTTTATTCTCGACAATATGTGAACATGATAAGTGGATAAGTATGACAAATTTAGCTTAATAAAGTAAGACGCTTTTAGATTTCGAAAAACAAATTTAAAAATGATAGCAAAGGTATTTATTGCGAAAAATTAATTAAAAAGGTTAAGATCTGATGAGTCGTAGGTTCAATTTTACATTGTGTTGTATAGTGTGTAGTGTAGAGGAAATCATCAGAAAAAAATTTAAACCACATAAATATTACGTATTTGTTTATAGCTTTGTGAGATCACTGCACAGTAAAATCTGAGTCGAAACAAGTCAATTCAGCTTTTAATATTTATTTTGTTTTTTGTAGCTTTACGCTTTTATCCCCCATAGCAGGGTAGACAGAAAGTCTTTCTAGTGTTAAGACATTCCGTACTTCGCTTTCCACCGAATTCAAGACATTGCGTGTTAAGTGGTGGAACTCAACGCTGCACGTGTCTTATTAATCTCAAAATAAAAATTAATTTTAAAAAATCTGCATCTAGTTCAAAATAAAACTGTAAAGCACAGTTGATAGTTTATAATTATATATATGTAAATAATATGTATTTTTAAGTTAGTCTATGCATTGTTTAGTTAGGGCTGGTGTTAATTATGCATGCTTGTGTAATTGTTTACCATTGGGACGGCAAAGATGTTGTGGTCACGCATTAATTAGTGTTTGATATTTATTTGAACTTTGCTTTCTGTTTGGTTACGAGTTACAACCAATTACCGTTAAGTATCCTTTAGTTTATTAAGTATATTTGATTTATTATTTTTCTTGTAGATAAAGATAAAGATTACTTTAGTTAATGTAATCGTATTGGGTATTAGGTAATCTATTTAGAATATAAAAAAGTAGTAGCGTTATGTAGTGTCTGATAAAACACTTGTTGATTTTAAATTCGTACTCCACTTGATAGAATGATTAAATTTATATGTTTCTCAATTTTTCACTCGTGAAAGACAAAATCCGGCGTTAAGTTTCGTTAAGAACCATGCTGTGTACCAAAATTCGGGGAAAACAAAGGTAATAGCTTGGTACTAAGTATTCTTTGCGTTGGCTAAGTGTTCTTGTTGATGAACAAAATAACATTTGGCTGTATTCTATCTGTTTAATCTATATGTTTAATCTATATGTTTAATCTTATACATTTTTAGGAATTTAGTCAATTATAATAATTTGAAACGTTTGATTTAATATTGGCAAAATTAAAAATAGAAGCACGTTTGCTTTTAAAAGAGATTTTTTTTATTAAGAATAATTTCGTTATATTAATTATCAAGCATGTATGTAGGTGCCTTGATTTTATGTTGATAAGTGCACTCGAATACCTTATTATCTGATATGAACTTAAATCATTCGTTATCTGATATCGAGTTATTCAAAACTCGCTGAGCAAATCGAAGTATTTAATTAATAATACATTCATTATAATAAATAAATGTTTTTATCATGTCTCTTTAATAAATAAAAGTAAATAAAAATCATCAATACTTGTATTTCTTGGTATATTCAAAAAATATGACCTTTTTGGTATTTTTTGATACAAAATTTACAAAACATTTCAAATTAAGGTACTTATTCTACTAGGTTATGTTTGTTAATTTTCAAATAATATTTCAACGAAAATATACTATCAAATGAGCAATATTTTTTGTACAGGAACTACAGGCATATTTAATTAAAATTTTATTTAAAAAGACCTAATAAAAAGCATCAAATTTTATATAAATATTGCTTTCATTATATATATGATACTGGCCAATAACCCTCTAGTGTCAATTTCAACTATAACAAGCAAAAAATACGTTACGTCAAAACTATATATACAATCTTCTAACAATAATCTCGAATAAGTGAGATTGATGAATTATTTCTTAATACTTTTGATTTAAATTTTAACATGTACATAGAAAATTGTAAGCCGCTGTACGTTTATTGATGCAATCAATCCACCATGGGACAGATCGTAAATTATGAAGTGCCTATGGGCATCATTCTAAGTTTATAACTCGTTGCCTCATAGCAAGTGTCCGATTACTAGTGATGTAACCAATTAGATTGTTGCATAAAAAATATATTTTTAAAGTTATAAATTCTATAGAATTAAGCGTGTACGTTTTGTATGTATGTATACAGTTATTTTCTTTCATTAGATACTATTTTAAGAAAAAAACATATAATAGCTACCAAACTGTTTCTATGGCTGTACTTGATGAAAAACTTTACAAATATTTATTTTAATTAAACATTTTCAATGCTTATTATTCTAAATAAAATGATTGACTTTTATACACAACTTTTGCTTGTGCTTGTGTCAATACAGTAATAATAAATAAATTATTAAATTCAAAGAAAACAACAGCATCTTTAGTGCTGTTCTTTTTTAATTTATTATATGTAATAAAGTTGAACGCAACTCGCAATACTTTTAATTGTTATCTTCAATTAATTTTCCCCTTTCAGTGCATGTGAGTAGAGCTAAGATTTTGTAAGAATATAAATATTTGCAAGAGATGATGAAAGATAGTAAGATTGGGATAGATCGAAAGATATTATAAAAACTGAATGAGGTGGCACATCTGGGAAATATGTTAAGATAGAAGATAAGAGTCTCAAATGGAGCCAGTTGTGGCGTAATGGGACAGCAGCATCTGGCTGTAAACGTAGTCGTTTGTGGGTTCCATTCCCACTAAGGAGAGTATAACATAATAAAATTAGATATAATATTAGAATATAATATATTAGAATATAATATATTAAAATTATTTGAAGTAAATGAAAGCAATTTGAATACAACTCCCAACTTCAGTGGAGATCGAAGTGGAGTGTCAGACACTAGCTATTTTCTATCTACCTTACTATGCGGGAAGCTACTAAAATAGAGTGAAAAAAAACTGATACGGATGTGGAAATGCATATCGCTGCCGGTAACAGGACCACCATAAAGGTGCTCTGCATAAATGGAGCTGGAAAAGTGTCAAAATAGCTGCACGTTTGTCTTGTCTAGTGCAAGCTGTTTATGATATAGTGCTGGTACCTTAAGTAAATATAAAAAAAAGAAAAATGAATGCTGTAGAAATGCTATCTCTTTGTAGAATATATAGAGTTAGCTCAGCTGCTTGAATTCGCAACTAAGAGATGTATAGAAAAGCAGTCGTAAATAAGAATGTCATAGTAAGAATTTATAAGTGTAGTTTGGGCATGTTCGGGAATAGGACCTGACCTGCTAGAGTTCAATATAATACTGGTGGAAGTTAACGTAACGAGCGCGAGCTTCTCCCTGGAGGGCCGTTATGAAGAAGTAAGGTGAAAGAAGTATGCAAGAACCGCAACGTTTGGCGTCGTTCTTCCTGACTACCCACTAGAGATAAAGCATGAATCTATTAAAAACGTAAAACTATTATCATAAAAATGATAATGTATACACGAACATATGTGTGTATAAGTTGCGTGGCCATAATAATCATTGATTAGTCTAATATAATAAGATTGTATTAGACATTAAAACTTGAGCAATAAATATAAGCCTCTCTTTATTATAAATATTATCAGTGTATTCATATTATTTTTTATATGTTCATATATATGTATGTATATTGTACATAGTAAAATTGTTTGTGTTCAACATGCTTAATGTTTTATGTGTCAGTAAAACTCCATCTTAATAGATTTTAAGTGTGCATTAAAGGAAGTCTATGAACGTCTAGAAATAGAAAGTTTTGTGTTTATAGCATATATTTTTGTTAACGCTGATGAGTTTTAAAACAATTATATTCTTGTATTATAGAAAAAGAATATTATAAGTATTGCAAATTTATAGTTATACCACACACAGTTTCATTTTATATCAAAATATTATTGAGATATATTGATTGATAGATATATTTTAAATGAAACTATTTAAACGGATTAATTGCGTATATTTTGGTGTTCGAAAATACATTTTTAGATTTCGTCAACCTGTGACCACAGACTACTGTAAAGTGTTCAAAGCGTAAGGTTTCCAAAAATTTATTTTCGAATACCAAAATATATACGATTAATCTGTTTAAAACAGTTTCATTTAAAATGTGTAAAAGTCGCGAAAATCTATCGCGAAAAAAAAATATTTTTATTTTTCCGCTGTAGTGAAATGCTGTGTCGAACGTAAAGCTGAAAAAAAAACAAATAATGATTATTCGATATCATATGACAATTTTAAAATAAGTATTTGCATTTTATATATTTGCCCATCAATATATGTATCTTTTGAGGTACAAGGAGTGGAATTAATGTTGTTTTTTTAAGTAATTAGCTTTACCTGTAATGTAAGCAAATTAAACAACGTCAATGTTTAAATTTATATTTATTAATATATAATAATATATAATATTAATATATAATATTAAGTTGAGCGAGAAAATAATTTACAGCCTGTTCTTTTATAGTTTAAAAAAACTATTCTTTGTGGCAGACATAAATACGTAATGTATTTTTTTTCTCTTTGTCTGTTTTAAACAGGCTGGTTAAATGTTCAATTTTTAAATACAAAAGAGTATGACAGATATTTGATATTTAGTCAGATAGTGGTGCACTTAATTAATAAGATAGTACACACAACTTGGTATAATAGTATACATATAGTATAAAACACAACTTGCATTATACTACATTCATAGTTCATAGAATTAATGTAAGTGGAGCGTCTCTTAACAAGATAATGGTGTATAAGCTTATCATTAGACAATGGCAATGCATCTGCAAGAGGAATTACTGTTGATATATCTCATGGATCACGCAAATTCATGTTTGCTTCTGATTAATATTGTTTGTTTGTTAGATATTAACATGTATTTGCTTTTAGTCCGTTATAAATACATATATATTTTAAAACTAGTAGTTAAGAGAGGAATGTAGTTAAGAGAGGAAAGCGAACTGATTACTAAAGAAAAGAAAAAACTCAAATAGCGTCAAGAAAACTTCAAAAAATTTATTATTACATGTTGTATAGTTCAAACAATATTAGTAAATTATTTATTATAACATTATGTAAGCAAAAATCTGCTCAAAATATAGTTGTAAAATGGTTCTAATAACTTAGTAAATGAGAAATTAATTATAATTTTTTTTTTTACTAAATATTGGGAATTTTAAATAATTAAAGTACTATTGTTACTTTATTAGAATCTATAGTCAATTTATAATTAAATATTCAAAATAATAATACAGTCTTAATAGAAATGTATAATTGTGTAAACCTATGAACTTATACCACGTAAATCTTTCAAATAAATCTATGTAACATGCCCAAGCTCATAATTTTATGATATTCAAAGAGCCAAAGGTTTCGCGAATCCATGATCAGCTATGGTTAAATCTACATATTATATCGGCGTCCATGGAGAATCAGATTACCCGGAACGTCCCATATCTCGTAGATAATGGTATATGTACATTTATGGCGTTACTCGTACACAGCAAGGCTTGGTTTGTTGATAATGCTATTACCATTGTTGCGTGAGAAACTGTTTCGATTCGGCCCATATAAAAGACATCAACGAACTCCAGTTGTAATTTGTTGATAATATTTAGAAGAATCATATTGTATTTTATAATATGTAGAGTATGAATATAGTTCAAAATTTTGAAAATATTACAATAAGCAACTGTACCCTTTCTCATAATTATATTATATAGGAAATTAAAAATAATTCTTTTTTATAGTAAAATACATTGCTATTTTATATATCTGATATTCATTCGCGTAAGTGGTGAAATTAAAGCGTCCATTTTAAAAATAATTCTATACAATTTTCATTATCTTCACATTATCTTGAACGTATATCGGACGGAATTCTCAAACAGCACCCGATTTCCGTATCTCGCTTTATTTAACAAATTAAAGTAATTTATTAAATTGGAGAACACTAAAGTCCTGTTCTGAATATTTGATCGTAGGCCTTAAAGGTCACCTTTTCGGAATGTATAATTAAATCCACCTTATTCTCTTATAACTGAAAAAAAGCTTGACGATTTATCCCGCATGCAGAGTAGTCAAAGACAACGTAGTATCAAGTAAGTAAATCAAGGTAGTAATAAAATACATATAAAATTAAAAATAATAGTAAAAAGATCAAGGGCATGATTGTCGTTATTCATTACCTTATAATATATTATTTCAGACAGTGTTACATAACTAACAAATAAGATTTTCTTTAGACAATCTAAAAGTATAATTGTTTATTGAATCATCTACTAGATTTTTCCGACGTAATTGCTAGCTAGTGTAGCATAGCGGCATATAAATGTGTAATTTTATACTAATCAAATTGTCACCTGCCATTTTATTGCGTGAAGTTTATGACCTTTGCCATACTAGTTCCACTACTTTTTTCCGTAGTTTCAAGTTGAAAACGTAAATTATCGTTTCTGATGATTATTTTAAAAATTCTCTCTTTATGCCTTCCTTCATTTCCCTTGGAAGCTTTGTACCCAATTTTAATTTTCAAATAATTTCAATCAAACGTCCATAAGTCAGTATTGCAGGAGTTTTAGATCTATAGTTTGAATACTCTAAATATAAAGAGTAGGTAAAAGAAAAAAATATTTATGGCATATCTTGGAGACTCAATAAATTTTGTGGCGATGTATAGGAAGCACATGGAGGAATCCATGTGCTTCCTAATAAATAAATTGGATCTAATGATTGATTTCTTGCCTTCGTGACGCCATTTAGTGATAAAGAAATAAATTTAGAATACACGACATTAAAAGTCGCTGATATTACTATATATATGAGTATAATTGTATTTTAAAGAAAATATATATTTTTTTATAAAAAATACAACGTGAATTTTGGAAATTGTCTTAACGAATTATTATTAAATCATGCTTTATTATGGTAGATAGAGGTAGGTAGAGTTAGTAATTATAACATGTAAATTTTATTAATTTATCAATATTTTATGAAATGTTTAATAATGTCTATACACACCTGGTGAAGTAAAAAGAAAATCTTTTTATACGATCGTAGATATGTCGTCGCGTTGTAAGTTGCCAGTAAATAAGTGCATGTACGAGGCACATGAATGCAGCCGGATGTGCTTTTGGTGCAATTTTTGTATCCATTTGCGCCACTTTAAAGTTAACGATAAATGTCCGATAAATTTTAAATAATTACTCTTGATCAGATTAATGAAGGCAACGATTTTATGTTAATTAAAAGTAACCATGCTTTAGGGTCTAAGTGTATTCACACTTAATGGAACATATTAAACTACTTAAATTGCTTACTTAGTATGTTTGTATATTTTTTTTACATTTATCATAAAAAAGAGTAAAAGTATTGTTTATTATTTTTAACGTTAACTTTTTTTTAAGAAAATTAAATAAAACAAATATTTAAATTTTTAATTATTAAATAATTAGTCATATGAAAACTTATTTCACTTGCGATTAAGAAAACAATAGATATTTAATATTACAATCGATTGTTTGTCGCATATCGCATTATACTAATTAATTCACACACTTTAAATGGTTGATGCTCGTCAGACAAATTGTCAAAGTGGTATATTATAAGCATGTCACCATCCAATAAGAGTATTATTATATGAGAGCGGTTTAAAATGGGATTGTTTGAAATAACTACAATACCGCAAGCAGAGATGAGCCAGACACACTTTTTGCATTCCAATCGTATTATACATATTAATGAATCGATATTAGAAATGGTATCAGCTAATAGAACCAACAGACCGGAGTGGATATTTATAAACTTTAAAAATAAACTTTTTTGTTTGTGTATTTAACAAAAAACAATCATTTTTCTTGTTATTATTACGGCAACGTTAAATTTCTCGTACTAAAATTTAATAAACGAATAATATACACATATATCAATCAAATATATTTTATTTTATAATAAATTATTGATTTTTAAGTATTATTTTTAATATTTTAAAATAATCTGATTGATTAACAAATAAGAAAATTTAAATATATATTATTTCCAATACTACCAAATCTATGACATAACCCATACAACATCACAATCTATGGGAAAGTTATTCTTGGAATGAACGATAAGAGCGTACTTCCTTTGGCACTCCTCTCTTTCTAACACCATTCTTTACCATCGATTGAACAGGGATAGATCGACTTTGGAATGTCCCTTTAGAATTTTATTATTCATTGAAAGTAGCTTGTACGTACCAAGAAATTATGTTATTAGAAAATAAAATTATGTGTCGTGAAAAATAAGCATGTTAATGATAGAAAGTTATAAAATATTTAATATAATGTGCATGCGTATTTCATTTCATGTAAGGTTTTAAATATTTTTTAATTAAAAAAAAAAATATTATTAGCGTCAATTTTTAAATGCTACTTTTTATATCTACATACTTGTTCAAATAGACAGTAAAGAGGAGCTAATAAATATAGAGCTTTTTGTGTTCTGCTATTAAATAATTATGATATTTTTTTATTAAAATCTTATTTTTCAATTTCAATTTAAAGATCCCATATAATTGCACCATCCAATACAAACGCCTTGTAAATAAAAGCAGCTACAGTAAATCAAGCACCAAATTGACAACATAAATATCTTTCAATAATAAACAAAACAAAGTAACAATCATAACAAGAACTCCGGAACAAAATATGTCTTAAATATGCCTCGTTAAAAGTAAATAAAGGTTGCATCAGTTAGGTATATCAGTTACACGGCTTTTTGTTTAAATCATCAGTTTAACAAATTATAACCTTTCTGTGGGACACCCTCATATTCGTCAGATGTGCTATTATATTACGATACCAATTTATTTTCATCGCTCAAGTAAACGTTTAAGTAATTGGAGTCAATATAAGTAAAGGTTGAAATTGTATATTATTGTTTTTAAAGTTTTATTATTTTCGGATGTAGAACACATGGCTTAGCCGTCATGGCGCTTGGACGGTTCTAAGAGGCGCGGGTTCGATTCCCGCTACATTCAATTTTTTATAGGTTTTGCCAAAAATGTTTAATATCTTCTCTTTGTGTCGTGACGCTCCATTCTCATATATATAATGAAATTTGAGATTAACAAAATTAGACCTACTTGGCATGACGAAACACAACGCCACTTTGTCTTATTTCATCGTAATAAACAATTTCTACTTATTTTAAAATGTAACATGAACTAAAACATGACTTATTAATGTATTTTAATATAATTTATTGCTTATATATTATTTATATCAGTTATCGTGTGCATGACGTTAGTTAGGCAGTGGGCACATAAAAACATATTTAAATATTTTTAATTATGTTGTGGGTAAGCATATCAGTAAAGATAAAATTTAAAATAAAACAAACACCAAAATTATCTTTAAATATCGCTTATCATGTTTTAATCTTAATTAAGAGCTAAATAACAAAATAAATGTTAATTACGATTAAACTGTATTATGTCCAATAACCGAGCAACACAAATAAACTAGTCACGTTATACAACAAGCAAAGCCTACAATCCCTATATAACGAACGATAAGGTAACATCTTTTACCCGACCACTAAAAGTGTACATTTTTCTATAAAACAACTTGAAGTTTTAAGAACCTCTCGAATTGGGCAGGTTTTTACCTACACGACCGTAATTTTGATCTTTAATAATTCCTTAGTAAAGCCACTTCAAGTTCTGCAAATTTCAACGACGTTGAGAAAAATATAGCCGTCTCAATACAATGTATGTCACAAATCAGGTAAAACAAGGATAGAGTATTGAAGCTCGAGTCTCCCTAGCGGGACATCGACCAGCAGCTTTCTGAAAAACTATACCTGAGTGTAACAGTATTGCAACTTAAATAAGTACTGACATTTTTCTCATTTATTCATTATTTTATTTATATAGAATAAATGTATACTAATTGATCTAACACTTCATTTCCTTTAACTGAATGTGAGAAAGCTACGTTGTTTTCATTTAAAAGATAAACAATGCAATTTTACGTGTGGCTTTTACTGATAAGGATCGATTTAAAATTAAAGCTCAAAAAATCGACAAAGCTGCAACACTTTACCATTGAGGTTACTTGCCCCGTGGACATCGACAAAAACCGTGCAGCCTACAATAGTGTGCGTGTTACTGTGTACACAAACGCACACAGATGCCCCGCATACCGACCGCGCTCGCGCAGAGAAACTGTGAGTTTTGCATTCAACACTCAGTTGTAAGGCAACTTTTAGGGTCATCAAACGCTTTATTGAGACCCTTTTTAACATTAACGTCAAAATTCTTTTGAAAAATAACAATATTATCAAAAAATTACATTAGTTTTAGAGTATGAGCATGTAACGGTAGTGCTAGTTGGCGACCAAGTGATCAGTTATTGTGAAGTGCGGTGATACAAAGTGTGCCATGGAGGAATAACATGAAGATGTGGAAAAATATTTTCTACGTGAAATCTGTTAGGAAAAAGGGGAGCAGGAAATAGGTAGGTTAAACTTATTCTATGTATACATACATATATTGACACGAGCCTTCGCATTGTCCATGAAGGTGCTACTGTTCACTGATGACTTCCATGCGATACCAGTTTATTCGAGCGAGTTATGTGCGTTGCAAGTTAAGATTCAGCTTGATTAATATGAATTTGTTTAGAATCATTTATTGGAATTTCTTATTGTCCTCTTTGTATTGGTTCTGCTTAAATACTTTATTTATTTCAAGTTTGAAATTGATCCTCATCGACTTTCTTTTGAAATTATGTATAGACTTATCATATTATCTTAGTCAAGCTCCAATATGAACAACTTTTAAGTTGAAAAAGCTATGCTTAATGCTTGATACTTATTGGAACCATTTTGGTATACTTATGACTATTGTCAATATTGTAAGAAAATGTTATAACTAAGACTTAAATAAATGTATACAAAATATCAACATTAAAATTTTTTAATTATATTTATAATTTCAAAAGCATGTAAAAACTATTTAAATAAAGACACAAAATACACAATTGGCCAAGCACATGGGATAACCTAAAAGTGTTTACTGTGAGACAAAACGTTTTTATTAAGGTATTTTAACGATGGATTGTTACTTAGAAGGGATATGTAAATAAATTCCAGCTAGGAATGCAGGCATCCAAGCGAATTGATCTGTATACGTGATAGAGCGGCATGTGAGTAAGCTCGGGCTAAAGTCATACTATCAACTCAATCTACATCTATTTGATTAAAAATAATATGTTATACAAAATATATCTACCTTTAATACTGATATTGTGGTGCAATTTATTTAATGATTGAATACATTGATATATTATAGACATGAGATGAGCTTTTAAAGCTTTATTTAAGCTTTTTTTTAATTCAATAAAAAATAATATGATTAAGCGAAAACTTTTAATAAATAATAATATTTATTAGGAAATCAAAAATATTGTAACAACAGACTGCTACAAGAATACTATCGTAAGTTGACACAAAAGTGTCTCTATTTGGTTTTCGTTTGTAAATATAAGAATTAAAATATAATTCTTATTTAATTATAACCGACAAGTATGTGCCTTTTTACTAAAATTTATGACTTATAGTCAACAGTAGACAGTAGTAAAATATATGACTCATACTGATAGTCGATTTTATAATAACTACCGCAGCGTATTCTTATTAAAAAAACATTTTTTTTTCATATTAAAAATAAAAAGTATTAATTTTTTTTCATAAAAATTATTATTAAATGATGTTAAATTATTAATTTTAATATGAATGTTAACATTAATATTAAAATTAATAATTTATCGTCATTTAAGACGAGTAACGTGACGGCACGTAGCTAGCTTATTTCATAATCCACTTGAATTCTTATCTTACAATCTAAATCTCTACTAATGGCGACCAATGTCACGTCACAATCTACATAGCATCTAAGTTATTTATGTCAGTTTTTGTTCGAGTCCAACTGACCTCCAAGAACATCAAGAACCTTATATTAGCTTTATTAAATATCTCAAGTCTAGACGCTAAAATGTTCATAATAAAAAGTTAATTGCTGTTTAATTAAATCCAAATTGTTTGATCGTTGCAAATTAAAAATACAAAAAGGAAAACAATTTTATGTAATTTCATTGTTTATATTTCGAAAGAAGTGTGGTTAATTTAATATTGTTATGAAATTGCCTTGTGTTGAATACTGTTTTAATATTGGAATCTGCCAGTGCACATATACATATACGGCCATGCCGTGGTCAATTACATATTTATATTATTTTTTTCGTTTAATTTAAATTTTCGCGTACCGTCGTGACTAACTTAAGCGTAAAGTGGTAAAATATTTGCATATATACATATTTATACTGCTGCTCTGATAAGGCAAAGTGCATCGTTAGTTTGCTACACTTAACGCGTATTGCCTAAAAAATGAAAAACCGAGTCTTTCACGATAAAGAATTTACACGCGAAATGCAGAAAACTATTAAAAAATGCGTCTCTCGTATACTAAAAGTATTTAAAAGACGTATGTGTATACGAAATACAGCCAGAGGCAAACATCTAGACTTAATAAAACGGAAAGTATGATGAGAATACAAATGCATTAAACGTCGGATGCAATTTTCAAACTGGTGGTCTTATTTTAACAGAAACGTGTCCATTACATCGTTGCAACACTGTTGCTGGGAGCTTAGCAGATAGACAGTAGTTATCAACATTTATGTTTCTGTTTAAGATATTGATTAAAATTTTGTGAATTGTCAAAATAAATATATTTTTATGTGTTACTTAAAAAAATATTTTATTTTTTATATAATTTATATGAAATGTATTTTTAATTTGGTTTAGAGTACTTAACGTGAGATTTTTTATTTTTTGAAATGTCTATTAATGATTGATGTGGATATGAAGAATTTACTTGAGTTTACGATTATAAAGAATTTGTACACTATAAAAAATAGACTAGTAATCTTTTCGATACACGTTGCCTTTGCGACCTGTATGTTTTTGTCATTGATGTCGATATCTAAGACTCTTTTGATCACGATCGGTTTTGGATCCGATTCCATGTCCCGGTCGGGGGAAAGAATATATTTAAATTATTTCCATTTTCTTGCTCTGGTAAGAAAAAACGCGGCGTTGAGTGCCGCCACTCAACACGCAATGCCTCGAATTCGGCGAAAAGTAGAGTACGGAGTGTTTTGACTCTAGGTACTTTCTGTCTATCATGCTATGCAGAATAAAAGCGTGAAGCTAAAAATAAATTGATAATTTAAATACCATGACTAAATATATAAGCTGCAGTCAAACTTAAAGTTTTCATAACATAAAATATTATCTTATTTCCTGTGTTTTATAATTACAATTTTTGTATAATGTCATTATAATACAAATCGTTTTATATAAAAATCAGAAATGTATTTGTAAAAAAGGGATATTTTCGTTGGCAATTACAAAGCTTTTTGCTTTTGCGCTTAAAATTACACTTTTTGAATCTGTTATTATTATTATAATCATTTGAATGAATTATATTTTCCTTTTCATTTTTAAATGTATTATTATAATTGCCACGGCGTAATTTAGGAATACAATTTCTTCTTTAGTAGAGATACAGATAACCAAATATCCAGATTAGAAATAGACACTCCATTCTCCACTTCCAACTTTACATCGCGCTTTTTTACCAGAGTCAGGGATTGAAAAAAAAAATACAATTATTATACCCAGTAAGGATTGAACCTACGACCAAGGTGCTGTTTCACTGTGCATCCATGTTAATATTTTATATAAGAAATAGATACTACAATGTAACTATCATCATTTCGAAATTCACTTTTTATCAGAAATGCTATCTAACTTTCATAAATGAGGTTTGTTTGAGCTTTATCTAGTACTTTAATGGGCACATTTATTCGTCTTTTTCCTGTGTATTCAGGCAATATAGACCAGCAACAACATTACTACTATCTTTAATGTTATAGTAACTCGGATAGGAAATCAGGGGGGGGGGGGGGGGTCACAAAAACAGTCGCGATTTGAATCCGGATGTCTCTAAGTGCGATTCTTGTTTTCCGCCTATTTTCAATTCCTTATTTTGTAGAAAAAAATACTATTTGGAGCTCGCTCGATCAACGCATCTAATTTGTATCTAAATTTTATTTTAAAAAAGACTGAAATTGTAGTATAAAATACACAAAAACTTTAATCAAACTGATTAATGTGACTGGACTTAAACAAATTGATATAATTAATTGATCGATTGAAATTAATGTTTAAATTTAAACAAATTGATTTAAATTAACTTTTTAAGTTTGTTTAAATTGATTCTAAAAAACTGCGAATTATAAATATATAAAAAATCTTTTAATTTATTATACTCTGATAAATTATATATGAGTAATAAATAGAAATTTGGAATAGCTTTACATGAAAATTTCAGACTAAATCTAATATTAAAATATTTATGTTATATTATATAAAGTGCTAATTGTTAGCTAGAATGAACATCAGAGGATAGACGGAAATTATAGGCGCTGGAGAGACATTCCATTTAGCTAGAGAGAGATGACTTGGGCTAACCTTCACTAGGTGGAAAGACATTATAAGAAGAAGATTGTGGCCGGTCGTGGCGCAGTGAGATAGCGTCTGATTGTAAAGGCGATCTCACTTTGTTGTGGGTTCGATTTCCACTTGAAGGAGTGATTATATTTAATTTATTTTCACTTTCTCTGGCA
Organism: Dryadula phaetusa; assembly: GCA_032432895.1. NCBI lineage: Eukaryota > Metazoa > Arthropoda > Insecta > Lepidoptera > Nymphalidae > Dryadula > Dryadula phaetusa. The sequence continues at coordinate 68,478 of JAOYRS010000065.1, forward strand.
AAGACAAAGTGTGGCGTTGAGTTCCGCCACTCAAATTGCAATGTCTCGAATTCGGTAGAAAGCGTAGTACGGAGTGTCTTGACAGTAGGTAATTTTTGTCTACTCTGCTATCCGGGATAAAAAGTGTGAAGTTAAATTAATTAAATTATAAGAAAAAGTTGTTACCTGCATTTTCGTTTTCGTAGATTTTATGAATCTTACATCTCTTTTCACAGTTTTTATATTTTACAGCCATAACGTTAGAAAAGATATTCTGTGCTTCCGATTGTAAAACGTAAAATCTCATTTGGTCAGTTCTCATAGGAATTTGAGATATTATTAGTTAGTGGGTATAGTAACATCTTACTTCATCAATAAGCCTACGTACAACATTTAATTTTTTAGCTATCTACGCACAGCTAAAACTATTCTCGTAGGCTATTGATTGCAAGTTGTTTATTACATCTGTATACTAATTTCTGTGTTACTTCTCATTGAACACATTTAAAAGCGCCCTGATAATATACTTAGTGACATTAATGTACCAATGGCTGTGATAAATAAAGGAATGTGTGTCGCCACAAAACTTTCACTTTATAGATAGATATGAAATGAAAGAAATATATATCATACAAGCCGTGCCCGTGATATCGTCGACGTGGAATTTAATGTATATGGATATTTATTTTATAATTGTAAAATAGAGGTAGCCTAAATTATTTTATATGATATTAGCTATTCAGCGGTGAAGGTCTCGCCAAAATCAGTCCAGCCGTTCCAGAAATTGCCTGGAAAAAACAGCCAGATAGACAAACATTGCAAGAAATATTATTTTGGTATATATACTGTGTATATATATGCATTTGTTAAAACAATATTACAAAGAGACACTCCAATTCTATTTATTTGTATAGTAACCGTGGCAATTATATTATTATAATCTAAGACGTACGTAATATGATGCAATAGTAAATCCTTTATGGATCTTGTTTTTTTATTATATTAACATTTTTTTTAGCTTCACGCTTTTATCCCGCATAGTAGGGTAGACAGAAAGTACGCAGTGTCAACGCACTCCGTACTTCGCATTGATATTTTTATAACAATATTTAGGTTTAGTAAGACAATAGGCCTCCATTGTATACTAAAAGTACAGTAGCGTTAATTGTTACAATAGACACTAAATATGAAAAATCATATATAATGTGTTAAAAGCAAGTGTATATTGTGTTAAACATACATATGTACCGAATTCTCCACTAGCCATATATTGTGGGTTACTTGTGTTCGAAACAAGAAAATTAAACGTTAAAATCTACGTAATTAAATATTTTATTGCTATATGCATGTTGTAGATAATATGTTAATACATATATAATATTCATATATGTTAAGTGATAAGTCATTTTTAAACGCATATTTCAAGATTTCACTTCGAGATTTCATTGAATTTTCTAGTAAACTAGTTTATTAGCGTGGAAATCTAAACTAGATATGAATGATAGATAAAGGTAGATTATACAGTTTCACGCCTCTTTCTATTAGGAGTTTGTATCTAATTAAAAGTGTAGGAGATAGCCTTAAGAGGAAAAAAGTAGGTGAACTACCGTAATAAAATATGTATGTACCTAATAATTATGCTCTAAATAGCCTGCATTTAACTTATATGTTAATATTTTTTATATTTTTGACGATATTAAGTACGAGTTAAAGTATTTGACTTTAGGCTTTTCTTGCAAGTTCAATGAGTGGCGGAACTCAACGCCGCTTTTTGTCTTACCAGAGCGAAGAAATGGAAATAATTTAATATAATCATTCTCACGTGTGAGAATCGCAGTCACAACCGATCGCGTTCACAGTTAGACGCTGTCACACTGCGACATGACTTGATATGAATATTTAGCTAAGAAAATAGCTATTATTTAGACAGTATTAGAGGCGTTGTTAATATTATGCAATTTCGATTGTTTTATGTTTATATGGAGAAGACATGCAGAAAGCAAATATATGTTTAATAGAAATGCATTAGAAACACATTAGAGTAATAAAATTTAAATTACCAATACACGGAAATATATATAAGAGAAACAACTCTAAAATCTCTGTTTAAACTACACTAATTTTCTGTGAAAAATATTAAATGTAGGAGAAATACCAAAATGATAATACATTGTGAATTTACTATTTGTTTGTTATTTATAATATAATTATTTTTTCTTTGATAGTAACTTAATATTAAAATATAATAAATTAAAATTCTAAACATCTAATAAGCGTAAGGGGCTAATAATATTCTAAGATAAATCCGGTTAGCGCAATGTGTAAGGATGGGCCGTTTAGTTGTCCGCCTTGTTCCTGTTTGTTCATAGGCCGTGTCTGAATAATTGAGACACTAGTTCATGAAGATTGAGCGCGTGGAACGCGCAGAATGGTGTTGTGACACAGCTTAGAAGGAGCACCTTGCATTTCCGGAGAGCTTATATGTTAAATGTCATTTTTTTTAATAAGAGGCACTTGGTGATAAATTATGGTTTTTAATTTTTTACATATTTTAGTAATATTTTCTTATTAAGCAGTCTTGATATATTTAAATATTTTATATGTTTTGGGGACAGATAATCTATAAATCACGAGTGTCATTTTTTAGTAGTTTCACGTTTTTATTCTACATAGCAGAGTAGACAGGAAGTACCTAATATAGAAACTCCGTACTCCGCTTTTTGCAAAATTCGAGACATTGCATGTTTAATTGCGAAATTCAACGCCGCGCTTTATTTTACTAGAGCGATAAAACCTAAATAATTGAAATATAATCGTTGTCCGAGTGGAATCGATCCGGCAAACGATCGCGTTTACAGACTGCCACAACTTCAAATTTTAATATAAAATTTTATATTCAGCCCAAATAACTATGATATATATAATAAATCCTAGTAGAAAATAATGTAAGAATAAAATCAATGTATTTATTCTCATACTTTTTATAAAGATTTATTTTGTTCAAACACCACTTATACAATTATACTATAGACGCTATAAAAATAGTGCATTGTATGCGGAATGTATTTTACCTATAATATGTTTCGTAGAAAAATTATGAAATTGTTTATATAAATACATATAATCCATATTTTACTCCACTTAAAAAAGATAAATAAATATAATTATCTTTAATAATTTTTGAAAAAACGTATAAAAATTTGAACGCTGCGGGACTCGAACCCGCGCCTCTTGAATACCGTCTAAGCGCTCTGACCGCTAAGCCATGCGTTCTACTACCAGCTGCGTCGAAATTCTTATACGTTATGTTACAACTTATTTATGTTGTTAGCATCTCTGTAGAGAGATTTTTACAAATTTCTACTACTTAAAGATTATTAAGAAATAATCGTTTAACAAGAGAGATTGCTATTTTATTTTAATATTTACTATTTTTAAAGTGTTATTACACTCTTAGGATTAGATCCTACGTTTTTTCAAAAATGTTTTCTAATCCTAAGTGTGTGTGTGTGTGTGTGTGTGGAATAACACTTTAAAAATAGTAAATATCTTTAATAATATGTATTTCAATTCATTGATACTTTGAATTTTTCATGATATTACGATTTAATAATATACAAAAGTGAAATTTTAAATTTACTTTAACATCTTGCTTCTTGTCGAAGGAAACACCTGCTATTTCCTTGGTGTTAAACGATTTTATGTTTGTAGAAATAAAATTTAGTTTAAAATGTCGGTTTTTGTTGCTGTGCACATTTCTCGTATTCCGCAGGTTAAAGGTCTACGATACAGCTAAGTTACCATTTAAGAAATATTTAAATATTGATTGATAAAACCCAATGTGATTCTTTACCTATTGACTTTATTTGATTATGTATTGTCTGGTGTAACGGAACTCAACGCCGCGATTGGTCTTTCCAGAGCAAGAAAATGAAATTAAATATAATCATTCCTTCCACTGAATGGGAATCAAACTCAGATTCGATCGCGTTTACAATAAGATGCTGTCCCACTGCGCCAGGACCGGCCTGTTCCTGTTAGTTATATATTTAAACTGCTGATTGGCAACTCGTTTTGTACCTAGTACCTACAGGGTATTAGCTGAGTGTATGTAGGACACGTCTATTAGTATAGTAGGTGGTAAGTAATTTTATCTTGACACAACAAGGTGAAATTTATCTAATTAAGAACGAAGGAAAGACTAATTGAATCGATTGACTGATATAGAAAATAATATATACGATATACGAAAAATGATTATTAAAACTATTTATTAATTTAATAAGTTCTATTTTTTAAAGGTTTTTTATTTTACTTTTTTTGTTAATATTATATTTTTTTTTCTTTGCGTAAAATAAAAAATATATATAAAAAGATATTTAAACATTGATGCGACATGCCATCATAATTAAGATTGCTCAGTTTATATTTTCGTTTTAAAGTCAATCTTTTCTTATCTAAGTATTTAAAAATTCGTAAGCTTAAGACATAACGATGAGGTAAGGTACGGCGTTGAGTTTCAAGATGCAGATTTTCGAGTTCAAACGGAAAGCGGAGGGTATGGTGTAGGTTTTCTCTGCATACCCTGCTATACGGTACAATAGGGTGAAGTTGCTTTACCATTAAACAGTAGTTAAATTTAATTGAGTTGGAATAAATTATCTAAGGATTGAAATCTAATTACTAATGTTACTGTTATCTCTGTATGTGGGAGATGTGTAATTTCATAGTAACTAATTATATGTAAGTGTATATAAATGTATCTTATTCGAGACAACCATTTTGTTGCTCAAGTATCTTAGTATAAAAGAAATTCTTCACATGTAATATTGTAAGTGTTTTTCATTAGTCGCTTTCTTATTTGTGGGCGTGAATATCAGTTTACGAGATTTTAAAAATGAATGGGTTTACTTTACTGGGTCAAGCGAGCCGTTGCTTTTGAAACTATCGTATACATGTCATAACAAGTTAGAAAGCTACTTAGATAGAGCAGTGTATTATTTTGATTTTTACAACACTCGACAGAGTAACTATTACAAGAAAAATTGTGATTCTTAGTATTATTTCTTATGTGTCTGTTAGTATTATTTCTTATAGTGTAGTTCTTTTGTCTATCCAGCTATAATATCAGCTCCATTGATAAGTACCTCCAATTTCTTTTTTCTTTCTCAGAAAAATAGAGTATTGTGAACTCATACTATGTTTTATCAAATCATTTTTATCAATCATTATTATAAAAAAATGATAGTTATATTCGTATAAATTAGTGTTTAGGTACATATAATTTAAATTTCAATAAACTGTCAATTGAAACTTATACTTTAGTATCCCAGTCCCAGTTTTGATAACAAAAACCTATTTGGCGAGCTTTCAAATTCCGAGCTTTCAACAATACTTGAATAAATTTCATTAGAGTTTCTATTTATTTAATTCCCCTATACTATGTTGAAATCCAATTAACAAAAGCACATTATTTCGTTCCCTTCAAAACAACTTGTACGATACTCCGGTGCATTGTGTTTGATAAAAAGATTAAGAAGAAAATTAATGGTATGATGTCTTCTAATTTGAATATAGGTCATTAAAATTCAACTTGCGTGGCAAAACTCATTACTTCGCACCGCACGCTACTCGTGGGAACGAGAAATATTTGGAACTTTTAAACTACAAACTTTATATGGTGAAGACTTCTATTGCCAATACAATAACGGCGATATTGGTACAACTTTGCTAACTTTAAAGTTTTGCCACTCATTAGATTCGTATGAGATACGCTTATTTGCTTTAGAATCAAGCCTTTTGAGTAGTCCAATTTATATGGCGTGAAAGAATTGATCGGTCAAAGGTCAATAAATCACGATCGACCGTCTCAAATGGGTTAAATAATGAAATCTCAGCTTATCTTGATAAATAAGTAAATAGTCACAGTCTATAACTGTCACGGATAGAGCTAAAGTTTTACTGTTCTGTTTATCTGTAATAAGGCCAAAAGTTTTGTAACATTTGACCTTTCTCGAACTAGAAATAAAACTGATTCATTGTCTCAGTTCTATTGTGATTTATGTGTGTTTTAACTTCAGAAAGCTTTTGTGTCAGAACGCACTTTTTGATATCTTTAAAAAAATCTTTTTTGTTTTTTTTTATAAATTACTAAAATCTCTATTTAAAACTACTAATACGTACAATAACACACAATTTTTTTTATTTTAGACGTTTAATATGTAATCGCCTATTCCATTGTAGAAGTTAGCAGAGAAATAAAAATCAAATGTTTCGTACGGCCTTTTATGATAGTAGGTATTAAGTTGCGTGCTGATAAATAATTTTTAATTGGTTATCAATAATATCTGGAAACATGAAGCTTCTGTGAACGTGGAATTATTTGTGTGCAGCTAACGCTTAGAACTGTATAATGTTTCCCGTAAAACAGAGATACTTGACACTCTAGTTTTTACTCTTACACATTAAGTTACCTACATATAGAGTGATTCTTTTTCAAAAAAAGTTTGTTTATTATTTTTTCTATACTCATTTGGTTTATTTTTATTTGGTTAATATTTATTAATGATTATTACGTTTATTTTAAGCGTCTAACCTATTCCAATTTATCAAAAGATAAGTCTAATAAAAGCCTAATCGAGTGGGAGTCGAACCCACGACCGTTGCTTAATGACATACAATTTATTAATTGTTTAATTTATATACATTACGAACCAAATTAATGAAATGAATTAAAGATTGCCTCAACTAAACTGTTGAAATATAATACGTAAAGTGAGAGTTCATATTTATGGTAATTACGAAATAAGGTGCCGAGTCTGACATTTTAGTTCGAGAACTATAATCATTGTAACTTAATACATAATATGAAAATTATTCACATGTAATTTCAATATCGTTAAAAATAACCATTTTGATATGGAAGAAAAATTCAACATACAGCCCGTTAGTGTCAACAGAAAAGGTATTTATTGAGGACTTATGACATTCGATGGACATTAGCGGCGAGTCACAATGTGTTAATCATAACAATTGACTATTATTTTTACATAATATGTATAATATAACGATAATTTTTTAATGTTTACATAGTGGAAACTCTTAAATGGCCTATAATATATGTTTGCTGACATAAGTTAAAGCGTATCGTTTTAATTATTCAGTTGCTCTATAATTTACGATAATTTTCGTATAATAAGTTATATACATTATATATTTAAATTTATGACAGATAATACAAATATTTAAGTAAATTTATAAAAGGTAAGAGTCGTCAACTGAGTGTCTTGATACTAGGTTGTCTCCGATTACCCTGCTATGCGGGATAAAGCGTGACGCTGCTTTTTATATAAACGGTTCTATTACACAGATAATTTTATAAACACTACTGCATTATTCATATTTCAAAAAAGTAACGACTACTTACTAAACAAGAAGTTTCTTTAAATATACATGCACATTTCATTTTGGTACATTGAGGGTGTGTATATACTACAATTCATATGTTTTAATCATTGTCATAATTTGTCTGCCTAAGAATATCTGTATATTATAAATATTTTAAACGTAGCAGAATTCGAATTCGCGCCTGTTTAAACTGACCTAAGTCCAACTTAAAATTTATAGATATTATGTAAAATATTATTTTTATCCTATACTTTAACTATGAATACCGTTTAAACTTAATATCAACTAATAGTACATTATAATACTGCCATTTCGTAGTCGATTTGCAGTCATATAATTGAAGGTCTAAACCTTTTGCCTATAATGAGCGCTAAGAACTTTGTTAAGCTGGTAAGTAGGACAGTAACAAGATATTAATTGCTTTCTATAATAAATATATTTCTTACATTATTAATATTTCTGTTCATTATTACAAGATTACTGAAAGTAATTGGTATGTTAAACTTTTTTCCAGCCAGTGTTTCAGCAGTTTATATATTTTTTCAATGTAAAATAATAAATAAAATATATTTATTCATATCAGTATAAACTTATAATATTGGTACAATAAATACATTTTTCAGTTGCCTTGCAGTAATTTGCTTAAATATAAATTTCATTTCATATTATATCGTAGCAGCAAGAACATAGTCTCAAGATTATATTTGTTATTTTCTTTTTGAAATCAAGACACTGCCTGTTGAAAACAGCATTCAAACAAAACACTAAAGAGGGGAGAAATAAAGATAATTTTAATTAAAAAAAAATATAATTATTTCCCGAGTGCGGATCCACCGGAACCCACAAACCAGTTAGTTGTTAGTGAATCAGACAAAATAATGAAATCAGTATTAATAAAATATTTGCTAAGTTTCTTTTTATATATAATTACTTTAGTACTTTACGTTTTACATACAAGCTAATATTAACAGTATATAGCGTAGTTCAGAAATGACTGTGTCTATTTGCTTTACAACGTTCGCCATTAGATATAAATTAAGTTCAGCTATTAAATAGTACTTTTAACAAATATGACTGTAAAAGTAATCTAAAACTACTTTACGTTACAAGGTAATCTAGTTAATTATTAACTACAGACCATGTTTATTTTATTTTGAATAATTGACGGGTATAGGTGAAGTAGCCGCTTAAGTATTTGTTTCGCAGAATAAGTAATTAGTTAGAATAATTCAATAAAATATTGGTTCATTTTCGTGGACTTAATTTATAAATTATATTACTTTATTCTCATAGATGCCCATAGTACGGTAGTTACAAAAAATCTAGTCTCAAGATACTCCGTTGAATGCTCCTAAAATTATTTAATAATTTAAAAATTCTTTGAGTAGGAATCAAGTCCTCTACCAATTGCGGTTACAGTGTACTAGATGTAAAATAAATGAAAATATATAAAAATCTTTATTGGAACTAAGAAGAATTATACAAGAAACAGACGGGAGAGAAATATCAATTGATCAGAGGAGACCTTGGTTGACCTTCAAAAACGCGGTATCGCAGGTACTGGAGAAAGGTCACGTAAAAAGCATGAGGAATCCCGAAGGGTATGTATGAAGAGGATAATGACTGTGGACGAGGCGAAAGAGGTAAGCAGGGGTCGTAGTGCTTGACGCTCCGTTGTTTCTAACTACCCTGTCAGGGAAACAGCGTGAAGCTAATAAAAGCACGATAATGGCTATTAAAGATTATACCGATGTTATAGACATTATCACCCTCCTTCAGAACATGGTTACAATATCCAAATAAATAATCAACAATAACAATAAACTAATAAGCATTTTTAAAAGTATTGCATATTGATATAAAATAAATAAATAAACAAAGTAAGTGTTTGTGTGAATGTGTGTGCGAGTGTGGAGAGTGTGTGTGTTTGTGGATCGTTTGTGTACAAAGTAAATTATTGCTTGCACACAAATAAAATGTTTATTACTTACACAAATGTTTATCTAATATCGAATGAGTAACCAGACTAATCACTTTAATTTTGCAGTCAATCGTTAATGAGTAGAACAGTAAGTCCAATAAAACTCCTTTCTAAAATATTATGCTCTAGGATAAGTATTAGAAAAGAAGTTGAATGTAAATATTATTCTCGCTAAGAGCCTTCTTGTGGACATAAATTTAATATTTATAAGAACCCTTTTGAGTATGATCATTTTATGAAAAATATACAGACGGGGGAATATAAAATTTCCTATAGTTTACATATATATACATTTAAAGAAAAGTAAATTATCATATGTTTGATATACGTTTTTAAATAAAGCAATAATGTATATTTTCAAGTCAACAGGCTAAAGGCTACTACTGTGAATTTAATTTGCAATACACATTTTGTTTCTCCTACAAAGAATCAATGTTATGTAATTATACACTCCGAATGATTCACTATGTGCTGAATCATCTTAATAGTTACGTACGCATCGATTGTAGCCCACGCTTCGCCTGCCTCCGTGATTTATTAAGACTTGATTAAATATAAACATAAGAGTATATATTTTTTATTAATATAAATTTAATGCACTACAGACTTTGTCCGTACCTTATTTTAATATTTATTTTTCATTTTAATATAATTTTAATCAGCTACTATATAAAAGTATATTTGAAGTGATAATAGATTGTTTTTTGACAGGATATAAATAAATAATTGTTTTTAAAAGAGAATTAAATTAAGTATAATAAATGCCAACGTGCAGTAGGGCAGCATCTAACCGTAAAAGCGGTGTGACGCGTGAGTTCGATTCCTATTCGCAGGAATGATTATTTATTTCAATTATTTCGCTCTGGTAAGACAAAAACGCAGCGTTGAGTTCCGCCACTCAACACAAATACTCTCGATTTGGGCGAAAAGCGGTAACGGAGCGTCTTGACACTTAGTTGTCTCTGATTATTATGCGTTGCGGAATAAACCTTGAAGATGTGATAATAATAATTAAACAATAAATTTGGTATGTTTAAATATTCTTATAAATATAAATTTTCATTTTGCCATCAGTACTTGCTTTCTGAATTTACGAACTTTTAAAGAAATTGTAATTATGAGGAGGCTTGCTTCTTCCGTAATTTCCCTAATAAAATAGTTAAATCTTATTTTTCATGGTTTTCTACTATCCTCCATTTACGTATCACAGTTTTGTACACACAGTAGATTCAGCAGTGCATTGTATCAGTCATTCAGTTACAAAAGAGTTTTGTATGATAAATATTGCCGGTATAGTTTAGATTACGTCTTATATTAAAAAAATATAAGAAAATTTATTATATTTCTATAGAAAGCATGAGTTAATAATATACGTCCATGTGCAATAATATTTATATATGAAAATCCACGTAATTTCAAAGCGCGCCTATAAATAGCAATTTAATTAAAAGGTTGCGGTACTTCATTTATAATGAATACTGTTTGTAATATAATTATTTATACTTTGGTGGAATTCACCAGTCTAAAATTGCAAATACATATAACTGATATAATAAAATTATGGAAAATATAAAGGCACAGTGGCACAGCGTTTGACGGTGAACGCGATTGGTTGTGAGTTCGATCCCCGATGTGGTGAAAAGCGAAGTACGGAGTGTTTTGACACTAGTTCCTTCTGTCTACCTTGCTATGCGGGATAAAAGCGTGAAGTTAAATAATTTTCTTGTTGTGACTTTTTATATGATGACACTAAGTTATCTTTAACACCTGTTGTATGCATGCTATACTCCTTTAATTAATTTAGTATTCCTTTTGAGATTATTATTATTATATCGATTCCTTACTTTTTTAGTATTTTAACATACGATAAATTTGTAAATGTCGCAATATATAAATGACAAGTGATGTAAATGAGTATTTTACTACATCCCACATACTTTGTGGGTTCGAAGTTACAAAACATATGTAGTTTACTTCCTACATCTACTTTCAGCTGTATTTTCTTGCATTTGATTAATATTAGCAAACGATGAAAAATGCCAATATATGTAACAATCAAATAATATAATTTTTTAACATTTATTTATTGAACTTGGTGGTAACACCAAAGTTTCTTAGTATTATCATTATAAAATTATTAGTCGTTTGATTGAAATTCTTAAGACAAAAAGGTAAATAATGAAATTATAAATACATATCTATTACGACGATATAATTAATATTACCACAAATGGTTTTGAATATACCCGACGTTTCGTAAAGACCTTCTGCTTGTTAATTTTTAAATGAATATTATATCTATCCTGCATTGCAGGGTAGACAGAAAGTATTTGCTTTTCACCGAATTTGAGACATTGCGTGTTGAGTGGTGGACTCAAAACAATGAAGTGAAAAAAAAAAAATTAAATATAATCACTCCTCCAAGTAGAGATCGAACCCACAACCGGTCGCGTTTACAGTCAGACGCTGTCCCACTGCGCCACGATCGGCCTCAGGAGCATTTCTTTACAGTAATAAGGCTAACATGTGATTATCGTTACGCGTCGATACCATCGGCCGATATCGCAAGAAAACCATCCGACTTGCCAGTCTGGTATCAGTTATTTCTTTAAAATACAATACTTGTGAAAAAAAAACGTCCATGTATAACCGGATCCGGTGAAAATGAAAACATCAATGTTACTTTACTACTGGCAAATGTGACTGATGAGATTGTATAATTTTTTGAAGGCATAATGCAATGAATTCTTAAGTTAAATTTATGTTTTTTAATAATAATGTTTTTAGTTTGACGTATATCAGAAATAGTATTTAATCTAATGTTAAATGTTTGCCTTTAATTAATTTTGAGATATTGCACGTGGAGTAAGCGGAACACAACGCCGCACAAAGCCTTGCGTATTTAGATGAAGAAAATTTGAACGTAGTAAATTATACATGAAGACTTTCCGTTATTGTTAGCAAGTATAACGGATACTATTTCTTAAAGCACATACGATAACGATAATTATAGAAAGTTACGAAATAACCATATTTAAGGATCGATAATTAAATACAAAAAATATATTTTTCCTAAACACTAAAAGTAGTACAAGTTAATGTTAAATAATATCGTTTTATCTTACTCCATCAGCTGTATTAGGAGTAATTTTATTAAGTCCAGCAATGGTATTAAAGCGTCAGTTTACGTCACCGTTGATTTATGACGCCATTTCACATTCTAGGCGCAACGATCTCGCCTTTACTAATACGGGGCTTGGAAATCAAGTTTTTGTCTAATAATCTCGTAGCTACCTAAAAAGTTTATAACCGTAGAAGTTTTTATTTCGCAACTTATTTAATATGAATGCTGGAATTTTTATATTGAATAGGAATGCTTAAGGAGATCGTATAATTGATATGAATACCACAAATAGTTAAGATAATATCGCTCAATTAAAATGTTTGTCATACATAGGAAATAGGTATGTAGATATTGTATTATATTATTATTGTTAATATTATATAAAATGTTCTAATTTTTTATTAGTTTTACGCTTTCGTCCTGCATAGCAGAGTACACAGGAAGTACCTAGCGTCAAGACACTCAAAAATTGCGTGTTGAGTGGTGAAATTCAACGCCGTGCATTGTTTTGCCCAAGTGAGGAAATAAAAATAATTTTAATATATTTATTTCTACGAGTAGGTATAGAATCCACAATCTGTTGCGGTTACAAACAGCATTGCCAATGGATTACGATGGATTATTGATTATACTTAAAATTAATTAAATTCTATATGAACTTAAGTCAGACACACAACACGGCGTTCCCTTCGCCACTCAACATATAATGTCACGATTTCAGGCTAAATATCTAACGCAGTGTCTTGACACTAAGTTGTCTCTGACTACTCTGCTGGGGGATAAAGCGTGAAGTTGCATTTTATATATTTTAGGTAGCTGAGAAGTAGAATGTCACAATACATGTTTATTATATTTATATTAGTTTTTTATTATAATTTATTATTATGGAACCCACACCATTATCCACGCATTATTATTTTTAGTGTTATATTTTTTTATGATCCGTAAGTCAGTTTGGTATTTTGTATATATATTATTAATGAAGTGTTTTATCAAAATTGAAACTAAGTCACATAACAATATATAAGTATAGGTTTTGTAAATCAATTTGTTACACGCTGAGATGAATATTGTCGCTTTTTAGTGTTAATTAAAAAACGTCAAAATAGCCATTTTGTTTCCAGTTTTTTTTTAATTTCGCTATTGAAGAGGCAAATATATCAAGATGCAGAAGTTGTTTGGTAACGTGTGAAAGTATATTTTTATTGTCTCTGAAGTAGTTGCTAACCTGATGAGGAGGAGTACTTCTCTCTCTTTAAGGTAGACGTTACGGCCAAGCTAATATATATGTAGAAGGTGGGGCAAAGTAAATCTTTCGCACAATCAAAACCTACCTATTACCTTAAATCCTTGGATGGTTTGTAAAAATGTTTATTATCTATGTCAGTTAAATTTACAACTTTATAGAATTTTAACCAAACAGGCAAAGAAATAATTCAATCACGACATAAAATGTATATTTTTATTATTATCTACATATGTTAATTATTTTCTATATCTTAAAGCGATAGGAGAAGAGCTCCCAGGTTTTAAATAATACGGGCGCCACCAGATCCTCAATCTCGAATCGCTGCGCTCGCAAAATCTCGGGTGTCGTTAACAAATTGAGCAAAGCGAGCGGTTAACAGTAAGTGAGCTATGAATAGTTGTAATTGAAGTAACATAAATGTTTTTTTTTAAATAGAAAGATTGAAAAAATTAGTATTTCCACCGGAAATGGAATTTAAAAATTTGCACGTGATTGTAAAATTTGATCGAAAAATTTCTTAGGTGTATATCGCAAATTTTCGCGTGAATTTTTTCCATTACTTCATTGGGATTTTTGATTATTGGTGATATATTTATAACGACATTGAATTTTTTCAAAAACCATTTTTTTAAAATCATCATCATCCGTACGATAGTCAAATTTATATATATACAATTTTGAATATAAATGTCTTGATATAAGACTGCTAAGACGAAAATGTAGTAGCGCTGATATTCGTCACTCAACATGCGAAATATCAAATTTGATCAGTAAATTGTTAATATATCTCTAAATTCTCATTACCAAAAAAGGGTACATCTAACACTAAATTGTTTTTATAATTTTATTACTATAAATATAATGTTTACAATATGTTTATAATTTGTAGCACATAGTATGAAAACTACGAGAAAAAAATATTTTTTACCCATAGAAATACAAAGAAATATTTAAAAGCCAAGTCATTCTAAACAACAGGTGTAGAAGGAACTAAATATTTTTACTATGCCGCCATAAATCTGAAGTCAACTGCATTATGCGACCTCAGTAACGGTTATGGGATTAACTTAAATACCGTTTGCGGTAGTGACAAATATCGTAAGTTATTATGGTTGCGTGTTGTGCATCATTGCATATAACAATATCTACTTTAGTATTATGTGGAGCTAACTAGAATAATTACGATTTAAGCTCATTTAATAGGAATAGATTATGACTAACGGTTTATAATTTATTTCGTTGGTAATTTTTTATTAAATTACTTTTCGTAATTATTACTTTTTGCTTTTATACAGTTTTATTATATACTTACTGGCTACAGAGGAAGTATATAGTGTCAAGATACTCCGTATTCCACTTTCTGCCCTTTGAATTTGAAATTTTGAATTCGAGCCCTTTGAATTCGAGATATTGTGTGTTGAGTGGTGGAATTCGACGAAGTAATGAAAATAATTTAAATATAGCAATCCCCTGACTGGGAATCGAAGTCACTATCGATTACGTTCACAGCCAGACTCGGTCTGACTGCGCCACGACCGGCTTCAATTAAATATTTTTTTAAAATAAATTGTGTGAATAATGTAAGATGTCAAGTAAATGACGTCCATTTACAAGAATCTTTGACTAGATGCGGTTTCAGTAGAGATTTCTTGAGTAGACATAAAACTAAGCTGTTTCTTCCATATTTTTAAAACAAAGTTCTATGTCATCATGTTCTTATCAAGATTTCATACATTTAGAGATTTTATTGATTTTTTTATGAGAACAGACGAGACTACAGACGATAGAAATGGGAATAGTATGGCAAAAATCATAAGATCCTCGCAAATAACTTGCGAGCGACAAACTCGTTTACTATATTTAAAATGTTATGTAGAATGCTGAAGATACGAAGGGCTTTATACGCAATTGCAGATTCGTCGATACATTCGAATGTAATTTTAGTATTAGTCCATATTCCTATGAATTATTATAACACTTTATTAAGTTCAACTAAAATTTCAATACATTCAATTGTTTAATTGATAGTTTCTACAATTTTCAAAGAAAGATATATTTGGTGTTATCGTTACAAAAATTACAAATCATTGAGCACTATGAAAGTAAAGTAAAAAATTCCTCTCTAGCGGTGTACGGAGTGTCTTGACACTAGGTAGTTTTTGTTTACTCTGCTATGCGTAATATAAGCGTGAAGCTAAATAAAAGCTTCAAATTATATAAATAATATCGCAATGTACGTATGAATGTAACAAAAAACATAATAAATTTTAAAACCACATATATATTATAAAGCCATTTGGTGGGAATAGCTCGGAAACGGCGCACATAAGGCAGATGTGGACAGTATACGAGTATCTAATAGCATTAGTAGCGTACAAATGCAGATGGCCTGCGAACTAATGCTTGAACTAATCTGTAAAGACATTTCACTAACTTTCATTTGGAAGTTTTCTCATATTAAATTCATTCAAATGAGCTGTTTTAAAATTTTCAATGTATCTAACTAACAACTACATTCTTACTTCATTTTATCGGAAACAAGAAAATAGCGCGAGTATTATGACTGACTTTTAAATTGATTAACAAATAGATTTTCGTTATTCTTTATATAAGTGACTGTATTGTAAACTACATAATAACGTCAAAAAAGTTTGAAAGGTAAATATTTTAAACTATTTAAACATAAGATATTAAAAATTTGTTAAATTATTTACTCTGTAGAAAATGTAGCTTTTTATAATTTAATTTAAATTTATGTTAAATTGTTGTACAATTATGTGCTGGATTTAAAAAGAATATGTCTATATGGATTTTAATTCTAGTATCATTAAGATAGCCCTTACAGTTTTAAGTACTCTACATTAGCGGTTAAGCGGGACTAGTTCTGTTAAATATAAATTATATACTCAGTACACACACGGTGTTTGTTCCCACATAAAATGATAGTCAAAGATAGCTTAAATAACAAGAAATTCCTTCTTCCACTTTCCATAGAAAATCTTAACAATGCGTTTGGTGGATTCGTCTTGTCAAAGCAGAGAAATGGAATTAATTTTAATATTGGATTTTTCCGAACGAAGTCTTTACAGTCTATAGTCAAAAAATATTTTAGTTCTATATCACTACGGTCTAATAATAAATTTTGTACATAAATTTTATACTATAAAAAATATACAATATATACGTTACTATATATACGTGTATTTAATGTAAAGGTAACTCATACTTTAAAGAAAAAACGAACAAAACTAAATTTAACTAGTAACTACTAAAAATATTTTGCTATAAACTTCTCGGGTAACACTGTTTACATGAACATAAAATCTGTATAAATTCTGACTATGTAGAGTTTTTATAGTCTTCATATTATATTCTGTACATAAAAGGTAGGACGATATTCACTATCATCTTAATAATAAGCATACGTTATAGGTGACTATAACGTATGCTTAAGTTAAGTTTATACTTATATATACAGAAATATATAAGTATAAACTTAACTTAACTTTATCAGATTCTGTTTTAGACTTTATGGAATTGTGGGAACTTAAAACGTTTAATCGATTAAGATTTAATGATCTTTGTAATTTAAAAGAAAATATGTCATAATTAGTCAATTTTATATGAATTAAAACTGAGAAATGTTTTCTTCAGTTTAGGTACGAAAGTAAAATCGAGTTACACCATCCAAACTCAAAAGTTTGGTATCATTCCAACATGATACGGGAGATTATATGAGAAAAAAAATAATAACCATTGTTGTGTGTACATCAATATTGATTTTTCAAACGTATAAAAATTTGAATGCAGCGGAAAAAATTATACGTTTTTTCAAAATGCATCCCTTTTTTTTGTTTTTTCAAAGTGTTTTTTATAAACACTTTAAAAATAGTACATATCAATATTTATTTATATTAAGTAAACACAAGTAATCCATTTTCAATAGAATTGATTAAATTCTTCATTTTCATAGAAATCTTTTACGAAAGTCATGATAAATTGCGATAAAAATCTATTTGTGGATATGTTCATATATCATGCAATATCTTTGCATTAAAATGTAGCTTTGGCGAGCTTCATTTACGCTTTAGTTTTATCCTCGGGGAAGTATGCAAATCTGCGGATAAACCATCTATCAGTACACGACGACATAAATTATACGCTTGTTAAGTTAATTCAATTCAATTACCGAAGAACTAAAGTTTAAAGTTTTTCCTAATAAATAGTTTTTTTTTAAATATATGTATAAGTATTTATATATATATATATATATATATATATATATATATATATATATATAATAGTATTTATTAGGCCTCAAGCACAATTGTTTGAGTTATTTTTATCATATTTTTTATATTTGTAAATTAAATATTTTGGTAACTTTATTTAGTGTATTGGCTTTTTATGATTATTTTATTGTACTTAATCTATACAAATAAATAAAATTGAATTTTATTTCTGTTGTAGCGTTTAGATGACCGTTTTTTACTGAATTCATATGTACATATGTATATGCTGTAAATATACATTTTTTTAATATTTTTTATCTGTCTGTTTGTCAGTCTGTTCGGGCTATTCTAACAGGTAGTTTATGTAACAATATCCTTTGTTACATACTTAAGGCTACTTTTAAAGATCCAGAGATGTTAAATACTATAGGAACGAAGTCACGGACACAGCCAGTTCATAAAATATCAGAGAAAGAATCTCCAAGTCATAAAACTCAGTACATGTTTTACTTTGCTCGCGACAAAATGTCAGAGCGTGTGTGACCAAAGTAATAAATAACTGTAGTTTTCATTTTCTGTATATTTATTATCGGGTCGAAGTCAGTGCTGATTTTTTTCTAATCAGCCCCAGAACCGAAAATATATATTTTAAATATATAGAAAAATTTTCTCCTAACATTTTGATTAAATGTACTATGAAAATAGAATTACTGTATTTATGCACATCTGAATCGCGTTGTTTTAGTCAGTCTCGATTTTCAGGTGGTCATTTCGGGAGCGTCAATGGAGTGTCTTTATACTTACACGTTACCTCTATCCTGCCGTGCAGGATAAGGTATAAACGTGTTTAATTTATAATTCTATATATATTTTTATTGCAATCCTCGTTCCCAACTTCACAAAATATGACGGCTGTAACTATACTAATACGATCGCCTTTTTGCATGGTAGTTGATACGTTTATCAAGAACTTTACTTTTATTGCTATGTCGTGTTTAAATTGAGATTTTATTTAAATTAAATCTACTAACCATAAAATACTTACCGAGGCCTCTTCTATGGATTATCTTTTCTTATCTCTATATGTTATACAGGTTGTTTAATTTGTATATGGTTGACATTTGTAGTACATATTTTGTTTTATACTACCTACAATCTGCGGTGTTGTGGGTTCACATTTTATATCAATTCATTTTTTTATCAATCTAACAAGCTTTTTTTTATTAATAATATTCTTTTTTTAATTAACCTAAAGTATACGTTTATTTTTTTACATAAAAGTTAAGTACTGTTATTATAATCTAACGAATATATTTTATTACACTGAATGCCTTTATAATATGGTACTTAGCTACATCTTTGTTGACGATAGACTTTAAACCCATCTTAACATCTAAAGGTCGAGCGGTACTGTGTAACAAGACCAAAGAGAATGCTTAGTGCCATTTTGTTTGAATAGTATATACTTATATTTACTTTTTGTACTATAAACATCATGTGTTTATAGTTTTCTCAAGGATAAACAGGAAGTTGCCATGAGAAGGCAGATAATGTGTCGGATGTTTGTAGGTTTTCATCTTGAAGGTCATGGCACAGTGTATTAGCATCTGACTATAGACGTGATCGGTTGTGGGTTCGATTCTCACTCGGGGAAATGATTATATATTAATTATTTTCATTTCCTCACTCTGGCAATACAAAGAGCGGCGTTGAGTTTCGTCACTCAATGGTGGAAAGCGAAGTACGGAGTCTTTACACTAGGTACTTTCTGTGTACCCTGCTAAGCAGGACAAAAGCGTTAATATAAATAAAAAAATTTACTCGTCATTCAATAATATATTAAAATAAATTTGATACGTGTAATTCGTTCAACCAAACCGGGCAAAGGTCTACATTATTAGTTTCAAACAGGCTTTTCTTTAAGCATTTTGTTAGGTTAAGTAGGTCTTGGTACTTTCATTTAAATAGTTGTCAGCTAGCCATTTACGGAATTAGCTTCAAATGGTGCCTGGGTCTTGTTATATTTTAATTTAAAATTATATATGGCTTTTTAAAATATATGGTACATTGTTATTTTTACAAAAATACATTTAGTACATACATATATATGATTTTTTTATTTATGTTTCTCCGTCCATGAGTTTGCCACTTAGCACAATATCTCGTTTTCGGGAGGAAAGCAGTCAACCAAGTGTATTGACACTAGCTTGTGTCTACACTGCTATGCGAACGAACATGAAGCAGCTGGTAATAATATTAATAATAATATATGATAGATATTACCTGACCTATATTTCTAAGTGTTGGAAATGTCGTCATATTCCGTATTCCACAAACACGTATAATAAAACCATAATGAAGTGGTTACGAGATAGAGCTAAGTTCATCTTAAAGCGAGATAATTTTTACAGCATCACTTCTGTAGATTATATCCAGTGTAACTTGTGGTATGCAAACAAGTGTCATTCTTAATTAAATATTCATAAGGCAAGTGTGAATTGATATCGAAGTTTCGTATTTTATTTTCATTTTAATATTTTACTTAAGATAATTGTATCGTAGGAGTATTTCTCTAACAGTACTGTTTATCTTTTATTGAATGTTTAAAGTTTTTATGAATACTTTTAAGCAAATGATTCAAGTTGTTTCTTCGTGTCTATAAGTATATTTTAATAAATCTAAAGTTGTCTACATGTTGATTTGTATTACTTTGGCCTGTAAAATAGTTAGAAGTGCAATTTTTATTCTTATTTTATATATATAGCTATGTATTTATTTACCCAAATAATTAAACTAGAATGGAGGCCGGTCGTGGCGCAGTCTGAAAACGTCTCACTGTAAATGGGATCAGTTGTGGCTTCGATTCCTACTCGAGGGAATGGTTATATTTAAATTATTTTCATTTCCTTGCTTTGGTAAGAAAAAGTGGCAAAAGGCTAAATAAACGAACCAATTTAAAATAAACCGTGAAAATAAAAAAGAATATATTTACTAAAGTTACCATTTTTCTTGTTACTAATTATAAACATAATATATTGAGCATACCATGTATTATTGTAGACATTATAAAATTATTTGTTTTTTATTCTTTTCAAATTCAATTTAAAAAAAGTAAATTATCTAATCTAATAATTTATGTCATGATATTTCTATAAAGAGATTTTATGGTTGTATTAGGTATTTTTGCTGTGAACCTTCTTGACATTTTATATTTTTATAGTGTCATAGACACCGTGAATGACTGGTATCGGGTATGTAAATGTCACAATGATTTATTCGAGCTGTAATGTTAAAAAAACAAGTTTATGATTACGATATCCTAATCCAAGCCATATTTATTTAAAAGAACTATGATTTAAAGGAAATTATTGTCATATAACATAATTATGTAGTTTTTTGTTAAGTGAAACAAGAAATAAATTAGTATGAAGTAAGAACTTTTTCAAGTAAAACTCCTTTATTCATTCACACAAGTTTTAGAAATTAAGAGAAGGGGACGTTTGGAACATTTTAACTATAACATATAGATTAACTATTCATAAACACGTGAGGTAAATCTTTCCGTTCTTTTTTTTTAACATTATTTATTTTTCTGACGTTATATTTTAGAAGTGCAGGTCGTAAAATGCCACTGTAACATTACAAATAAATTAGGAACTACCTAATATATCTATTATTTTATATTGTAAATGATATGCACGTTGATATTGTACTATTTAAAAAGTCATATTTCACACTTACGATTAGCAAACATTTTTGTACAACCGTATAAAAATTTGAACTGAATTTAGGAGAAATTTATAAATATCTCTCTACGGACAAGAATTTCAACGCAGCCGAATGTAGAACTCATGGCTTAGCGATCAGAACCCTCTGACGGTTTCCAAGAGGCGCGGGTTCGAAAGCTATTGTGTTCAATTTATTATGTTTTTTCAAAAATATGATAGACATGTTGTTTAGGTATCTTATATTTAGCGCGTCCTCTAATTATTCAATTATAAATAGATTAAGTACGGATATACTACCAGTTTCTTAAATTTCAACATGTCGATCCCACTGCGCCACAAGAACCTGTAAAATAGTAAAAGTCAATAATAATAAAATAGATTATAATACAATATCCAAGTAATTAGTGGAGCAGTAGTAATTGCCATATATAGTTATGTTAACGATTACATTTTAATTTTTATTACATAGATTATGTTAAGACCATTAAATCGATTAAGGCTTGGTATGAACTGATAAATAATTATAGTACATAATTAGACATTTAAAACAAGTTAAGTGAAATAAAGATACGGCACTCGAGAACGACAAACTCGATATATTATTTATTGACAAAAACAACTTAATTAAGTCAATACACTCGTAATGTTTGTAATGAAATTCAGAAGAAAAGTCAAGCAAGTAAAATGTTAATTAAAGTTTGGCCTACGGCGTTTCTGGAAGCTTATCGACGTTTTTGTTTCACTTCATTGAAATTCGTCGATAAATGAAGTCATATCTTTTAAAAATGTTTTACTTTTAAGCATATAAATGAGACCTTTGTAACACAAAGGGACAGTTTGTAAATTTGATAGTTTGATTCCCATTCAATGTTCATATTTAAATTATTTTTATTTTCTCATTCTGGTAAGACAATTATAGCTTTGAAAAACGTAAAAAACGTAAATTAAAATTATTATCTATCATGAACGTGCAGTGTAGTGTTTCAAATTTACGTGGAAAGCGAAGAACAAAGTGTTTTTTTTCAGTAGGTTCTTTCTGATTACCCTTAATAAAGAAATAGGCGTGAATTTTTTTAAAAAATGTACATGTTAAGTTATTTATTTTAGATTCGTAAGTTATAGTTACCTTAATTAATTGTTATAAAAATAGTTGCGTAGGCATAGAGTGGAATTTGCCCGCTATTTTGTATGAAAAATTCGATATTTGAGGAGTTTTTTCCTAAAATATCGAATCCTCTCTTCATGTTTTATCATCCGTAAAATTTAAATCGTAAGGTTATGGAATTTTTATTATATGAATTTTAGTAGTCTCAGTGATCTTTAATTTAAAAACTTATTATCAACTCAATATTTTCATTACTTTTATGATTTTACCGCTTTTAATGCTTTTACCGCTGCCTTATTTTAATACTAAGTGTAGTGGTAACTCCATTATGTAAAACTTTTGCATTTTTAAAAGTATAATAAGATTATAGACTTGAAAATTTACAAAGAAAATTTTACTATCTGCATTATTAGATTTGCCTTTACTTATCTTAGCATTACTGCTAACAGAAATATGGATATTTTATTTCAACTTGTCGCTTTATTCCGGCTAGAAGGGTAGTCAGAGAGAACCTAACCTAGATTAATTCAGAATTTGTGGGTAAGGTAGAGGCACTCAATGCAACGTAAAGAAAACGACATAAAATTTAATTATTGCGAATGGTAATCGAACCCATTTTCGTTTCTAGTTAGGAAGCAGCTGTTCCACCGCGCCACGGTGACCTCAAGATACAGGAGTGTACTTTAATTAAATTTTCTGATAAACCGTACGGTCTAAAAATAATCACATTAACATTATAAAAAGGTAAAACACACATATAAATAAATTTTTTTCTTTAACCTGGTCATGTTGACAAGAACAGAATTTTTGCTATGAACATAAAGTATCATAATAGAATTCGTGCACGTGTGAAATTTCTTCAGAAAATTGGATCGTAGGAAGTAGCTTAAATTAAAAGTTATGATTTCCATACGTGATGTAAGGAGGTTCCTGATACCGGTGAAGGTTATAAAAGTGTGTTGATGTTTCAAATATGTGGTAAAATATTATATAATAAATAATAACATGTAACGTTATAATTAGCAGCTTCACTTACGTGTGTAAGTATTAAACGCAGTAGCTGTCTAGCTATATGCCGTATAGCAGGGTAGTCAGAGACAATCTAGTGACAAGACACTCCGTTGACTTTTCGCTTCTGTATGAAATCGTGACATTGTGTGTTAAGTAGCAAATATAATACTGCGCTTTGTCTTGTCCAAGCTGAGAAAAAAAACTATTGAATTGAATCCACAACTAATCTCATTTTCAGTCAGACAGGGTCACTTTGCCGCTATGGTGGTCAAGATATTTCTAATAATAGTAAAGCCAGTTTCATAAACGATTTCGCAACTTTAGATTGAAGTTAATCGGTGAACGGTTAGTCGGTGCAATCGACTAAATAAGGCTATGCACTATTGTTGAAAACGCCTGCACGCAACTACTAAGTATAAAGTGACAAATTTTGACAATCATACAGAATTGCAAATTGTATGAATAAATTTGCTTAATTTAAATATAGTGGTGATACGGCGTTGGATTTCGGCATGCTATTCCAGAGGGTTTCAGAGCATATATTTGAGTCAGTGTTAGGTTAAAGTATTTGTATGTAAACTTTTGTATCATATTTTGGCTAAAATTGTTAAAAAGTTACTATTACATATTATATAGATAGGTAAAAAAATCATGTCGTAGCATAATTATTTAGTATCGGCGTGTATACGCGATGTTCATGGGTTCGATATTCATCCAGTAGAATAATTATAATATTTTACTATTTTTAAAATGTTATTCTACACTTAGGATTAGAAAACATTTTTGAAAAAAATATTTATATTATTAAAAAAAATTATATAAAGAAGAAAATATTTGAATTACGTACATCTTGTAAGCTTAGATGCGGCGTTAAGATCTACCATTCAGTAGGCAATATCTTTAAATTGGGCGGAACATGGAGCAATCTTAAGTTTTAATATTAGGTTCTTTTTGCTTAAAACAGTTTTTGCTTAAAACAGTTACAGTTATATAGAGATTCACACATATTTTACTTTGGCATCTTAATTAAAGTACACATAATTATAACAAGAAATAAATGTTAGCCTTACGTTATTTGAACTTAAATCATATTTTATAGATGAAGACATAGCCTCGTTCCATGCAATAATCCTTCGTAAATATGTTTTATGGGTTCCACCATAAAGTTGGCACGTATCTTTAAGAAATTGAGATCGTATAGAATTGCTGCACGCAAATATTGACTAGTGAAATTATTATTACAAGTATATTGAGTGCAATGGTAAAATTTTATAATAGTTGATTAATTCAAATATACACACACACACACACATATATATATATATATATATATATATATATATATATATAATTTAAAAGAAAAAGAGAAATATTGATAGTAGTATTTAAGTTATTAAACTGTATAAATTATTTCATTTAAATGCAATTAAATAAAATTGAGTTAACTCTACACTTTTATACATTTTTTTAAATTCACACTTTTTATCCCTAAGGGTAGACAGAATGTACCTAGCGTCAAGACACTCCGCATTTCATTTTCCACAGATTTCAAGACATTGCGTGTTGAGTGCTGGAACTTAACGCCGCACTTTGTTTTACAAAAGCAAGGAAGTGAAAATAGTTTTAAATATAATCACTTCCCCGAATAGAGATTGAAACCACAACCAATCTCGTTTACTATATATAGACAGGTTTATACAGAATAAAACGTATTTCTTTAAAATAATGATTATATGAATTACGAACATTCTTTATGGTAATTAATAGGATTTAATGGTAATTATTATAAGATAATTATAAAACGGAATATTAATAATTTTATACTAATAGCTGATCTGGCAAACTTTCTACCGCCTCAGTATTAAGTAAGAAGAAAGTACAAAAAATACACAAAAACATTCTTAATCGTTAAAAGTTTGTAGAAGATATATTGAGTTACATAAAAATTATCTGTCTTGTAATATAGAGCACATGACAGACTAAACAATGTTCTCATTATATTTTAAAAATACGTCTTTTAATAATTCCCTAGTCGAAACCAACTTCCTTAGTATTTAATCTCCAAATTCATTCTTTGACAGGTTATTGTATTGTTACGTAATTGTCAATAAATGAGAAAATAAAATTGTTATTTTTAAAAATAATTATATACTTTATTATACACTGAGAAATATAAAATAATACTGTACAAGAGGGAGACGTTATTGCCAAAACAACGATCACTTCCAGACAACTTTAAGCCAGAAGTAAAAAGGAAGGAAATAGTTAGGAATAGTATTGAAATAGTTTCTAAACCTCCCTTTAAAACCATCTTTTTAAGTCATTTTTGGACTTGTATAAATATTTTAAAATCAATGTTAACTAGACTAACAACGTCTTTTCACGTTTTGATATTTATAGACAAGTACTATTTTCATTAATGTTTTAGAACTTATAACTATATTCATTGGAAAATCTAAAGGTTATGTAGGTAATAGGGAAGAAGTTAAACACGCTATAATTAGACTCGGGCCATGTTTAATTGGTTTCCCGCAAAACGTTTCGTGGCTGTAACTTTATTTGGGTTCACGAACAATGGAATAGAAAGTTGCTTATAGCTTTGTCATTTATTAAGCTTTTACTATTGACTATAGAGGCCATCGTGGTGCAGTGGGACTGCGTTTGTTTGGTTTGGTTGTGGGTTTGATTTCCACTCGCGGGAATATTTAAAAAATATTTTTAAAATAAGGTGCTCTGATAAAATAAGGTGTAGCGTTGAGTTCGCCACTTAACATTCGATGTCTCAATTACAGGTAGAAAGCAGTCAACGGAGTGTCTTGCCACTATGTTTTATCTGATTACTCTCTTATGCGGGATAAAGCGTGAATATTTGGTGTAAAAAATAGTGAGAACAATTAACATTTTGTGGAATTTTGATATTTTATTTCTAAGAATCACAAACTCAACAGTGTTATATCACGTAGCACGGTCTAAATGTCACTTGTATTTTCATAAACAAGGATATTGCAGTATCAGCTGCGGCGCGCTGTTGCGAGACAGAACTAATTTCAAATTCTAGTTCCACTGTCTGTCCGAATGATCTGATTCTTAAACTAGTTATATATATTTACTAATTTTTAAGTGTATATATTTACTACTTTTTAAATGTTATTTCAAACTTAAGAATAGAAAACATTTTTGAAAAAACGTATAAAAATTTGAACGCAGCGGGATTCGAACCCGGTGTTTTCTAGGAAGTACCTACTTTCAACACATCGTACTCCATTTTCTTTTTCTTTTATATAAGTTTAGGGTTACTTCCCTCTGCCTGCTCTGGTGTGTAGGAATGATAAACGTAAAGCAACCTTACAGTTAAGCTTACTTTGAAGACATTACTGCTTCTTTTGTAACGTAAAATTGAAAAACAGTAATTAAATTAACTTCATCTCGTTGATGGATAAAAACGAAATTCTTTAGCTCCTTCAAGCAAAAGTAATCTAATTATTTTGAAGACATATGCATAATTGTATTGCACATGAGCATAATTTTATTTTATTAATTTAATGTATTTTTAATGCATTCATATGAAAAAAACCGTATATCGATGTTTATATTTTTTTAGTAAAAAGCGTTTGAGAGCTTTTCTTTCACGTTTATTAATATTTGATTTTTTTTAGCTTCGCGTTGCTATCTCGTATAGCAAGGTAGCCAGAAAATACTTAAGAGTCAAGACACTCCTTTCCCCTGAGTGGGAATCGAACCCACTACGGATTGATAATATATATTTTTTAATTCTTGCTTATACATCTATGCAAATAAATAAAACTAGAATATCTATTCGTATGTAGACATGGTACACATATTAAAGTAACAATTAGTACATTTTTTTCTCTCTATCTGTCTGTTTGTTCTGCTAATCTCTATAACGGCTTATGAGATATGGAGTAGCGTAGTTCTTATTATAATATATTTAATTATAATATTATTTTAACCTAATGTTAGTATATTTTGAGAGGTCTAGAGCTTAATTTTACACACTAAATGTATTATAACTATTTAGCAATTAGAGATGCCTGCGAGATATTTCAAAATGTTGATACGCGATTTACATTCTTATGGTAATATAATTAAGAGCGATATTCATGTATCGTATTACTTTACGTGTTTTCCTTGCACAGTGCCGCAAGTATCTGTTTTCATTCCTGAATACGTCGGGCCATTCATATTAGTGTATATTGCAGTTTATGTCGGGAACTTTATACCCCTCATATACTAGAGTCCATGAAATGTGCACGTAGCATGAAAGGTAACCGAACAGTTGTTATTTGTTTCTCTAGTAGCATCATGATTCTTATATATGTCATAATTATATATACCATTAATAAAGTAAAGAGTATCAAGTACGCCCTTAAATACGTTTTAGTAATTTACTTTCAATGCAATAGTAGAGTCACTCTTTTACCGGATGTCACATTAGGCACAGTTACCTTAGTGTCAAAACGTCCTGCTCTTCATAAAAAGATCTTTCATTTCCGCGATTTTTACACATTTTAAATGAAACTATTTTAAACGGATTAATCGCGTATATTTTGGTATTCGAATGTACATTTTTGGACACCTGATGTTTCGAACACCTTACAGTAGTCCGTGGTTACAAATTTAAAAAAAACTCAGGTCTCTCTGTCTCACAAATTCTCTCGGTAAAAACCATTATCTGCCATTTAATTAAATGCTAAATGTTTACACCTTATAATAAAGTTCCTTTATAGTTGTAGTAAGACAAACTGTGGGGTTTACTTAAAAATACTTGATAATATTATTAAACAAACATATTTTCAATAGTTATTATTAAAGAAAAGTTAAAATAAAAAAAATATTTTATACATATTAACAGCTACAATCACTACCTGATAATACATTAAAAAATTTAATTCGGACAGTAACAAGAAAGGTAACAAAAGGAAATAATTAAGCGTATTGTACTAACATTGGAGTACAACAACATAATAGGCAAGTTAATTTTGTAAAGGGATTTGGGATTCGAGGCAATACACCTCCGGGCACAATTTCGAGACCCTTGGAATAGATTATCAATGATAACAGAACTAGCTTGCAAACAAGGACATTCTCATTTTAATTCTAATTCTTATAATAAAAGCTTATATTTTACGAGTCGTTGCCTACTGTTGCGTTTGTGTCGATTTTATGACTTTTGCTATATTTTTTCTGTAGTGGTTTTGAATTTAAAATTATGATTATTTTGATTAAAGTTCTATAAATACTCTGAAAGTCTTATTGACGCGTAAAATTCAGGTTATAGCAGTTTATATGTCAGTATTCAAAAATGTATGGCAAATTACATTTTAGAGCGTGTAATGTTCATTATAAATTTGATGCATTTTTTTTAAATTCGTATTTTAAGCATATTTTTCATATAATTTTACCAATCTATCTAAAGAGATAAAGAAAGACGTATTATAAGGATATTATTTTAGTAAAAGAATAAAAATTGTTTTTTATCTGTTCTATATATGTTAAAAGACAAATGGAGTCCTAACATTTTATTGCGAATTGTTTACCATTTTGACAACTACAGAGATATTTATCACAAGCACAGACTGAGTTATATATTTGAACATAAATATGGTATTCAGTTACGTTTCACAGTGACTTTAAAATGAACTGTAAACTGTAAAACAATCGAACATAAACACCGCAGTCTGGCGTTAAGTTAATCTTGTTTAGAAAACGCTAAGTACCGTGTATATCTATGTCAACACGAGGATCTAGTAGAGATATGTTTCTTAGTGTAACTTTAAAATATATGGTGAGGATACTCGTTGTTATTTCATGTAAAATTTAAGAAAGAGGTATTATTAACCAAAATATTTTTATCTGTATTTCTTATAGTATTTAAACCTCACTCACTCATAGAATTATATCTTTATGGGTATATAATTATAAATATATATTTTTTATTTATTTCATTTCGCCTAAATATCTTGTGAAGCATAAAGTCAAGCATGGTCATTTTAGCGCTACTTATATTTTATATATATATATATATATATATATATATATATATATATATATATATATATATATATATATATATATATATATTTTCTAAGAAATATTCGAAATAATATAAATAATACTAAATACTGATGTAAAAAGAAGTATCAAGAAGAAGTATAAACAGCTACAAAATGGAAAATTAAGAGTCAAGAAGAATAAAGGGCTGAAAATTGAGGTTACTTTGGTCCAAGTGTACCATGCTATCACCTTAAGTAAAAACATTAAAATACACCACCAACAGTGATTCCAGCCAGTTAACTTTCATATCGACCCAAAGAGATTAAGTAGTACCAGTTGAAAAAAAAAACATTTTAAGAAATAACGAATTTAAACATTAATACCAATTTCAGTGCACGTGGCACTAAACTGAAGGCGTTTTGATAAAAATATTGTATTGCGGCAATATATATTAGTCATAAACACAATCTGAGAAATTACGCAAGACCTTGGTCTCACGATCGCCCTATTCAAGTCTAGACTTTGCTGTCATTATGCCAAAATAGGTACTATTGGGAAATAGTGACATGACAAGCTATTATATGTTTGAAATTTAGTTTCGATTATCTATAAAGGTTTTAGCGCCAGGAGCCTGTTCAAGCCAACGCCCGCCATGCTATATATTAACTTAATTTATTAATCAAGTTTATGTTATTAGTTAAATCGTTTATTGCTTGTTGTTAAATAAATGGCAAGTGTTTTAAACTAAAATAATATAGCTAGTTTGTTAGTTTTTTTTACTTACCTGAAGTTAGTGATAAAGAGAAAATAATATTTGGTACATGATTTTCTTTACATATATATATATATATATATATATATATATATATATATTGATATTATATAAAAAAAGATTTGGATACGTAGCTTTTACATATTATTTTTTTAATGATCACGTATGATCCATATTTTGTTAAAATAAACAAAAACAGTTTCAATACGATCGTTGCGTCGTTATATTCAAAAACAGTTCTACAAGATCTATACATCTCCTAACGGACCCAACGGTAAGGCATGCATGGTGATTTAGTTCGAAACCTTTAGGCTTATATAAATAATTATTACTAAAATCCACAGTTTTTAGTACTTTTTATACCAAAATTTGTAATTCAAGTATGAGAAAAAAATCATTTTAATACTATAAGTTGCCTTCTATTAAACATATTTAAAAAGCTTTTTAGTTTAAGTCCTTCAAAATTTTTTTAAAAGTTGAACACAATTATTTCAATATTTTAATTTTGCGGCATATACCTTTACCCATGTATGTACTTGTCTTCAATTTAAATTATAAGAATCGTCAGTTCAAACTAAAAAGGCGTCAGATGTAAAAGGCGTTGCTTAGCAACGCAAATCAAATCAAAAATAAATCGCCAGGCATCAAGCGACGCAGGGATAAAAACATTTGACAAAAGAGTTAATTTCGAGATCCTCGTCGCCTATTGCGTTGCCTAGCAACGACAATATTAGTGTCGCTAGGCAATGCTTTGTACTATGTACTACCAAAAACAAGTATTTATACTACTAAGCAATTGACTAAAAACATATCCGTCATATATTTGTCTAATCAATAATGTATCGAAACCATAGTAATATAAGTCCATAAGTATAAAATATCCACTTCAAGTATTGATTTATTGCCCATAATAATATATGTATCGTCAATATTTAACGGTATTTACAGTGTTAAGTTATAGTTAGTTAATATTTCAATCTACTGTTGATAATAATAGGAATGTCACCACGTGATTAATTAACTTGCTGGCAATGGCGTAGGTATTGTAGGGAGTGCCTGCTGTAGAAACCGTATGAATAATCAGTATATTTATGTTTATATAGGCTTTCGTATAGAATTTCATGGCCATTATATTAGTACGAATAATTTTAGCCTAATGGTAGCAGGTTCTATTTTGTATTCGAATTTGGTTTACTACCAAAAAAATGTATGATATTTTGGCATTGGCATCCAAAATGACATAGTTTATAGGGGAATAAATTGGAATCATTATTGTTTTTTTTTTTCATTTTATTGTGAAGAGATTTTCGTAAATAAATTTTACTGAGATAAATTATGATGTTTTTAGTACGTTGGTATATCACGAGCGAATAAATTACCCACTGCTTATCGTGGAACATCAAGCTTTTACGATCTACAGAGCAAATAATAAAAATATGTTCCATAATATTCTTCATTACTTTTTCAATAATATCGAAGATTTGCTTATTATGTTTCCAATACAGTCAATAGATCGCTTTATTAATTTATAATAGTCCTTTAGAAGCGTAACAACCTGCAGGATGAATTTTAAATTATTTATTTTGAACCGACGTCTTTGTTCAATTATAAATGAGATATAGCTATCTACGTACCGCTATATTAAAAATATACCTCCCTAGATAATATTTGGTAGATAATTTCTGACAGATTACAATTATCGGAATAAGAACAATTTCTACTGTGTCATGATGGTGTTCTTAGTTCATACATATATTCCAGTTAAGTGTGAAACTAGTACAAACATTTGCTGTCAGTCACAGTGTTATAATGACGTTTTGAACAACGAGTAAGAGTAACTTAGAATAATCTAAGCCAAGGGCGTGCGTGGGCCAGCAAATGTTGGCGCCAGCTTCTCGCATCTCGCATAAGATTAACCTAAATAAATTAAATTTGTATTTTGACTGGTGCCTATCATGTACTCTTTGATAAAATATCGATCATTGTATCGATGTTAATATCGGATAGATAACATTTGATATATTAGTTAAGTGGTTAGAAAATTGTGTTACGTGAGACGTGGAAGAAGTAGTTAGTACACATAATTGTTTATTTTTAATTTTTTGATTAGGTGACGTCATAGTTGTTTTAGCCAGATATTAGTGTATATAAACAAAATTCACTTTTTTAATTGGTTTAATATAATTAAAGGTTTACAATTACTTTTACAATAAATAAACTAAATAAAATAAACTAAACTATTGTTTTGGCTTATTAAAATTTTTAATAATTACAAGGATTCTTTCTACTGTTTCTTCTTCAACTTTTTTACATGAAATCAAAACAATTTATCGATTTATTTTTAAATAATGGGAAAGATATATCGAATATGATAGTTCCCAAAATATTCTAAACGAAATAATATTTAAAAAAATCATACTTTTTGCACAATAAAAGTTGATAATAAAGCTTTTATAAGATAATTTTAAACATAACATGGTAGAGCTTAATTTATACGAAGAACTATCTCGAATCGAATCGAAAATCGATATAGTATGAAACAATCGTTGCACAATATCTTAGAATCGCTGTCTCGTCGTTGTTACGGTGCCGAATAGCATAAATTGCGAATTCCTAGTGTAGGTGGAACAGGCTATGGGGAAAAGACGGCATTTTCGTTTCACAAACGTATACCTTTATTAATGGAGCATAAGGACGGTTTCCCCTCAAATTACTTGATTTTGTTGTATTTTTTACTATAGTTATCGACATCAATCTCGTGTCGTCGAACACTTGAGTACAATAAATTGTTTTATAATCATAGTGAAGACAGCATTGTAGGCGATGAATGATGTAGCTTGATCGTTTTGTGTAATTATATTATCTTGATATCTTTGCGAAGGGACCGCGGGCTATGATATGATCTATTGTTATTCCCAAAATATTGCTTACAGTTCTTTATTATATACACCAATTAGGTACGCCAACTAAAGCCATGAACGTATACTAAGACCTAATAACCTATTGCTTATGTAGTAGATAGATATAAAATGTTATTATTATACTGAATGTACATGCCAGTAATTACAAAAAAGTTAGTGTTCAGTCAGCCGATTCACTATGCAGGTATATGTGTGTGTGTGTGTGTGTGTGTGTGTGTGTGTGTGTGTGTGTGTGTGTGTGTGTGTGTGTGTGTGTGTGTGTGTGTGTGTGTGTGTGTGTGTGTGTGTGTGTGTGTGTGTGTGTGTGTGTGTGTGTGTGTGTGTGTGTGTGTGTGTGTGTGTGTGTGTGTGTGTGTGTGTGTGTGTGTGTGTGTGTGTGTGTGTGTGTGTGTGTGTGTGTGTGTGTGTGTGTGTGTGTGTGTGTGTGTGTGTGTGTGTGTGTGTGTGTGTGTGTGTGTGTGTGTGTGTGTGTGTGTGTGTTTACAGTATCTTACGGCGAAAGACTTAAAATAAAATGTTGCACACATTAAAACAATAAATAAATGTTATAAGAAAGTCTTGCTAATCAAAGAATTAGATATAGTATAAAATATCTTCCTAGGGCCTAGACCATCCAATTAGTACCTAAGACGATTTAGGGATGATATCGGCATCCTCCTCGATCTACAATGAATTATTTTTTCTTATAATGTTGTCTGGATATTTTTTTCACTACAGACTGTAAAATGTTTGTCTGTAGTCGGATTCTCAAAAATATATTCTCTAATACCAAAAGATACGTGATTAATCCGTTTAAAAATAGTTTTATTTAAAATGTGTAAAACGAAGAAAACGTACAAAATAAGGCTTCGCTTTTTATTTTTTCTTACTACCGTAAATTGCCATACGCAATGGCGCCCTATGAACTTTTAAAAAATATTTATATTTTTTTCTCTTATATATTTTTTTAATTTGACCATTAAACCGGCACCTCTTCGATTTTGGTAAAACAAAGGATTTTCGAAAACAAAGACAAGGAGTTGCGATAAGCTTATATGGAAAGTATAACTTCAATTGTGTGTTTATTCAGAATTGACGAAATTATCGCTTAACGTTTTTACTTTGTTTTGTAGGTGTATAGAGATATGTATATACGTGATTTGATAATTGTTTTGATAAAAAATGTAAAAACTAACATAATATTAGTCACAGGTTGAAACTTAAGGTAATAAACAATATATTTGACTCATAGTTTTTGTAATAAGCATATTTCATTGTTTTATTTTCCAAATATTTAAAAATATTGCATTATAAATAAAATTAATATGACTACTTGCTTTTAATTTTTTTTTTCACGTAAATGATTTTATGACATTTTTTTGTATTTAAGTAATATCTACAAATACGACCTCGGTGAAATTAAGTTAAATATTATAATTATATCGTTTTTTTCGTATAGAAGCCGGTCGTGGCGCAGTTTGACAGCGTCTGATTGTAAACGCGTTCAGTCGTTGGTTCGATCCCTACTCGGAGGAGTGATATTTAAATTATTTTCACTTCCTCGCTCAGGTAAAGACAAAGTGTGGCGTTGAGTTCCACCACTCAACACGCACATATCTCGAATTCGGTGGAAGTACGGAGTGTCTTGACTCTAGGTACTTTCTGTCTATCCTGATATGCAGGATAAAAAGCGTGAAGCAAAAAAAATCGATTTGAAGAAACACAATATTGGTTTAACTCTTTTTCCACACTGCTTGGTAAGGTGAGAGAATCAAGTGTCAAGACACTCCTTTCTTTGTGACTTTTCACAATTCTTAAATACCCTTAGATAATATACAACAGAAGCTATATATGATAGACCGATTAAATTATAGTATGAAGGTTCTTGGAATTTAATAAAGCGTGACGAGAGGATTTTG
The DNA here is from genome assembly GCA_032432895.1 of Dryadula phaetusa. NCBI lineage: Eukaryota > Metazoa > Arthropoda > Insecta > Lepidoptera > Nymphalidae > Dryadula > Dryadula phaetusa. The sequence goes on from JAOYRS010000065.1 coordinate 103,900, forward strand.
AAAAATTCTTTCAAGAACATTAGGATTGAGGACGATACTACGAAAGAAATGAAAATAATATGAAAACGGTCCTCAAGCTTTTTTTTAATGCTGGGAAATGAGTGTTACGAAGACCATCTGTGTGCAAGGAAGATAAATACCTTACAGACGGGTGGAACTATGAGACTCATCAGCCAGCCAGCCATAGAACCCACTAAAACCCAGAAGAAACCCTCTTCATCAATATCGCAGGGGCGCTACGGTCACAAAACCTATATATACAAACAAAATAGCAGGCGACAAATGCTACATGATAAATAATAAGTATACCTAATATAATAATAATGATGGTGGTATTATCATAATTGTCTATGTAATGCGTCCAATCGTGAGCTGTCGTTGTCGGCCCAGTTCAATGACTTCCTTTACTACGCGGCCGGTGGCGCTAGCTATTTTTTTTTACTGTTTAGACTAGTTCGTCGTTAATAATTATATCTATATGAAATATTTTGATATAATTGTTAAGTAAATATAATGGTTTAGTGTATGTGTAGTGAAATTAGTATAGAATACTTCTTTGTATATTTATTAATATTTAAGCAAGCAGCAAAGTTGAAAATGTTAAAATATTTCTTAGGTCTATTTTATATTCATATTTAACAGCGTAAATGATTATATGATGATGCCGGTTGTAGCGCAGTGGGACAGTGGCTGACTGTAAACGTGGTCGGTTGTGGGTTCGATTCCCACTCGGAGGAGTATATTTAAATTATTCTTACTTCCTTCCTCTGGTAAGGCAAAGTATGGCGTTGAGTTTCACCACTCAACACGCAATGTCTCTAATTGGGTGGAAAGTGAAGTATGGAGTGTCTTGACACTAGGCACTTTCTGTCTACCCTGCTATGCGGAATAAAAGCGTGACGCTAAAAAAAGACTTTATTATGGCCTCAAATTACATTTTGACAAATATATATGATACACGTATTAAAGACCCTACTTGTATTCGCTTATATAAATTACGAATTACTTGTACCACAGGGCTATATATTATAATTTTCTTTGCCTATAAATTGTAATATGACGAATGCATAAAAAATCTAAACATACACTGAAAACTGAAGTACTAATAAAATATTTGGTAATATAACCGGATATATAGATATACTGATGTGAAATAAAGCTCTAGGGAGCGAAAGGGTGTCGAAGTTTGAATGAAAATCTTGTTTCACGGTTCAATATTCATCAAAAGTTATCTATTCTCAAAATGAATAATTGAATATATCTAAAACATTCGTGGGAAGAATTTCAATTAAATAGAAATATACGAGGAGGTACGCAGAATGGTAGGTGTAAGGGAGAATGTCATAGTATAGAATATAGAACATCATAGAATGAAAAAGAATGTGCTCAAGTAGTTTGAGCACGTCGAGAGGCTGAGTGTTTAAAAATGGTAATAAGCATTTATGAAGTAAAGGTGAGTACAAGAGGTCAAGGGAGATCTCGATTGAACTTCGAAAACACCACATTGATGATACTAAGGGCAGGTCACATAAATACATGAGGATCTCCCATAAACAAGAGATTAAGGAATGTAAAAGAGGCAAAATAAGTATGCAGGGACCGTAGCGTAGGCGCCCCGTTCTTTTTGACTGCCCTCCAACGGAAAAAGCGTACAGCTAATAGAAATAGGAATAGAGTATCTTAAGTAAAAATAATTCGTTATTTAATCATTAAAAGTAAAATATACGTTGCCTTGGCAACGTGATATTTTGTAGAAAAGTATATGCGAAACACATGGTAATATTTATTTTATAAATTTAATGTGTTTGTAATGGATTATTCTAAAATAATATATTGGTTGCTTTTCTTTCTATATAATTTTTAAGTTTTGTCTCCTTTGATAAATAAATTTTATTAAAAAAAATAATAGATGTGCAATGTGCTAAGTTTTGCCCTCCCATCGTAAATACTTTCACAGCTCGAATAGTTAAATGATTATATGGTTTGGTACGTTAAGTGGGATTCTAAGTGTTTTAGTTCAATTTCCGCTCGTTAAGCCATTCTTGCGGTAACTTAAGTATCAGTAGATTCCCCTAGTTGGCTAATAATTAAAATTTATTCAACACATAAAAAATAACACCTCATGCTATGATGTGCGTTATAAAGAATAAGAAGGAGCTATTATAAAAGTTTATTATATTATAACTGAGAGCAATTTTGATAAAGTCCCATAAATATTATGCTTGTCAAACAAGAGAAATCAGTTTTTTTAACAATTTAACTACTTATAAATGTAAATTAATTATTAATGAGGCCGGTTGTGGCGCACCGTGACAGTGTCTAAGTATAAACGCGATCAATTGTGGGTTCGATTCCCACTCGGGGGAGTGATTAAATTATATTATATATTAAAATTATTTTCGCAATGTCTCGAATTTAGTGGAAAACGAAATACATAGTGTCTTGACACTAGGTATTTTCTGTGCACACTGATATGCGGAATAAAAAAAAATAATGAGGTTATCGTGGTTTATTGCGTCGGATCTGACTGTAAATGTGATTGGTAATAATTTCTCAGAATAGGAATTCAATCTATAGATTCTTTCTCGAAAATGTTTATATTTGAATTATTCGCATTTCTCCACCCTGGTAAGACAAAGCGCAGCGTTGATTTCCGGCACTCAACGCACAATGTCTGGGTTTTGAGCAGAATGACTTCCCTGCTAGTGAGATATACAGCATGAATTAGTAATGCCAAAGTTACCCTTAATAATATGTTATGGAGTAACTTGGCTCTAGGTTCTCTCTACCAATCTTATTATGAAGTAAAAATGTAAAATAAATGTCGTACGTACGTACGTTTATCGTACAAATGATTTTCTGGAGAAAGAATAGTAGATAATTATACTTCAATCTTAGACAGAAATATTATTTTTCCAACTAAAATAATAGTACGGAAAATTTGTGTTATTTTAAGCCACATATGTTTCAGGTCATACTAATCAAAGCTCGTTCACGCACGCATCCAAATATTACTTAGTGTTTTTACAGTTGAAGATATGAATGAATCGAGATTTTCATGATAGCAGAGGAATAGTAATATCTGTTTTGTATATAAATATAAATAAACATTAATATAAAAAAATATCTATATGTAAATTCTTTTTTGCAAGGTTAATTTGTGCCATTAAAAAACACAATTTTCCTAACTAAATAAGGAAAAAAATTTGAGTGTTAAGGCTTATAATTTTTGAAAATGATAAGCTTGGGTTTGATTAATCTTATTTCTTATAATATATATATATATATATATATATATATATATATATATATATATCTCAAATATGCGGATGAAAGGTAAACTAATTGCTAAATCTTGGACACCCTTGGGGAACATATTGATATTGAGCTACTATTTAGCTTTTATCATGTATAGCGGGGTAAACAGGAAGTGCTTAGTGTCAAGATATTCCTTCCGTCAATTGTCGCCAAATTTAAAACAATGCTTGTAGAGTGTCAACGCCGTGCTTTGTCTTGCTAGAGTAAAGTAATAAAAAAAATATATCATTTTCCCGAGTGTTAAACGAACAGTTCGAATAAATTTAATATTGTATATAAAAATAGTAATATTTAACTGCATAGTCGTAGTGTAAAAATAATAAAACAAATGAAAAAAATGGAGAACAGGACGATTTATAACTAGCTTTTCTCTCGCTACCATACAATATGCGAGAGATGTGAAGATAAAAAACAAATACTTTTAAGGCATTACTATAAATAAGCAAATAACTTCGTAAAGGTGTAATTACGGATGTACTACATACTGTTCAAGTGAGTCACCTAATAAAGTGCTGCCTTATTACCCGCTAATGAAACAAGCGCCAAGGATACGTTCATTGACATTTTAAAATTGTTTTTACCTTTTATTTTTATTACAACGTTTATACCTTCGCGATATTTCTAAATTTAGGAACAATCTTAGTGAAAATTTAGTGTTAAAACACTCAATCGCCAAGAATACGTAAATAGACTATTTTAAATTTTCTAACCTTTTATGTTTAGTGTAATATTTATTTCTTACTTTAGTCAAATTTCTGAAATTCAAAGATTTTATTGACGATCGAATTTTCATTAATTCCTTATATTTTGATGTCATAACGGAACCAAACGCCGCCCTTCTTTTTTAAAAAAATATTATTTCTTAATAAGAAATTATTAAATATAATTAAATTGATAAGATAAAAAATTCAAATGTACACATTCCTCGTAATTTAACCGAAAGACAACTATAATTTAAAGTATTCTGACTTTGCCACAATTAGAAAGGTCTCACTTGATAAATAATTTGAAAAACTTTTATATACAATTTTTATGTATTCGCATGTTTTCTTCTGTTTCTAATCACTTACAATCAAAATCAAAATACTAAATAAGATTTCTTTATTAAAAAGATATTAAAATAACCTCATTACTAAGATACTTAATTAGATATACGAATATATAGGATATTTGTAAAAGGAAGAACGGTTGATATCATACTATAGTATAACATCATTAATTTATTAAGAACGGAAACGAATTTAGGCAAAATGTTTAGTATGGTATAACCGGATCACTAATCCGGTTCTAAAACTATTTTCAACGAATGTGAATGTCTTTCACGTTACGTAAATGCTGGTAGTGTGTGTAAATATTTTTAGATTTGCCAAATATTTTATTTATTTGTAACGTTTTGTTTCCGCTTCGCGTTCCGCGTTGTCCGCTTTAAGAACACCTTTTCCCGTATAGTTGGGAACCTGGTGTCAAGTCACAGCGTTTATCACTCCAATTCGAAACTCAATGTCAGTTTGTTTCACTGCAGTGGACAGAAATTATTATTATTATTTACCTATAATCATTCTTCCGAGTGAGGACCGAACTCACAGCTTTATCGCGTTTACAGTCAAGTCAAGTCTATTGTCAAGCCTAGTGTTAAATCACTGTGTTTATCACTCGACTTTGGAACTCAATATCTATTTATGAGACAAATACAACTACAGCGGATAAAAATTATTACTATATACATATCATCATTGATTCGAGTGAGAATCGAATTCATAACTAATCGCGTTTACAGTCCAATGCTGTCCCACTGGGCAATGATGGCCTTAAATCTTTGTTAATACAATAAAATTGTTTGTTACATGTTTAATTGGTGTAAGCAAAGGTAAGTTTTAATCAAATTGTATAAAAATACGATTAAAAATAAGGATTAGGTATTGATATTATATTTTTATCAAAATTATTAATAAAATTTACATCAAAAAGAGGGAATCAACAAAGCAGCTTTTATACTTCTATGAGAATGTCATTAGAAAGCGTCACACTCTTTCAATGATTGCTGACGAAAGATATCCGCTATAGTTTATAAAATCGTCTTATTTTTTACAACTGTAACTATTGTAAGTACTTTATTAGAAATTAGCTGTGCCCGCGACTTCGTTCGTTCAATCCGTTTCAGAGATTAGCCGGAATAAACAGACAAAAATAGAAAAAAAATGTTTTAGGTACATCTAGTATATATCATCTTTACATACACATTAATATAGTAAAAAGCGGTTATTTGAACATTATAAACAGACTCTACATATTTATTTATAAATGGGAATGCGGATAATGCTTTATAGAAGATTAATCTTTTTTTCGAAATTCCTACCTCTTAAATTAAAAACAATGTTTTTGTTATACCTGGTCTTAAGTAATATTTAAAAAATTATGTAAAACATATATTAACTTGCGCATATTGATTTCACACCAACTTCCGTTGAACGAAACCCGTTCATTGCATTAAGGTGCTGGTATGCACCTCAATTATGCAAAGTAAATAATGATATTCAATACGGTACATTAGTGTGAGTTTTTTTAAAATACGCCATAACCATATAATTGCTTGTTAGGTATGCGAAGGGACAATTATACGATCATTCGAAACCGTTTTCGCCCACGCAGTATTTTAATTTTCAAAGCTCAACTGTTATTGAGCGTGATACTATCAAGATTTTATGAATTCATTTAAGGAATTTGGTGTGGACTGCGCGAACGAATGGTTTCTTCATCGTTTTGGAATGTTTACTGTTATTTATGTTAATATTTATATATTAGTAATTGAATTAGTCTCGCTTTTTTTTCTGTATGTAGTTAGATATGAGGTGAAAATGTAGTGTCAAAATATCATATTTTCGTCCGCTTTTTCGAGTTTTGCTTTTGAGTGATGGGATTTAAGGCTGCACTATTTTTATTATTACAATATTTGAAAATGAAATTTATTTAAACGTAAATATTACTAAGAGCGAGGATCAAATATGTAACAACAGCGTTTAACAATGAAAAATTTAACGTTCAAATCAACGCATTAATAGAATTTTATGAATCTAAGAGAATTTAAGCAAAAAAATGGAAATATTTTAAATATAATTGTACATGACAACATATTGTTAAAATTTTCACTTCACATTCTAATTAATATAGCGGCAACTAATATCAAGGTTGGTTCAAATTTCTCTAAATGTATATCAATTCGTCAAATAGATTTAAATCTAAAAGCTCAGAATAGCATCGGCTTAAAAAAAATATTTATTTTTTAACTATTATTAAATATATAACGGCAGCCGGCCGTAGTGTAGTAGGACAGCGTCTTACTGTACATGATTAGTTGTGGGTTGACCCTTACTTGTGGAATGACTATATTTAATTTATTTTCATTACCTCGCTTTGATAAGGCAAAGCATAAGGCAATGACGTTGAGTTCCACCACTCAACATGCAATTTTACGAATTTGGTGGAAAGTGGAGTACAGAGTGTCTTGACACTAGGCACTTGTCCACCCTGCTACGCGGGATAAGAGCGGGACAAGGTAAAAAAATATATAAAACTAAGCCGAATCAATTCTATTAGTGGCAGAGAACGATTTGTCATTATGTCATATGATGGACACAGGACTCCCATACGATTGTGTCTTGATGAAGCATTCAATGCCGTTCCCGATTGATTTATACGTCCATTGTGAATATGTCTCTAATTGTACAATAAGATCAGATGCATGGATTAAAATGAAACAATAATTACTGGCTATTTCTAAGGAATTCTTATAATATTCGAAGAATTTAGAAACGTTGTTGCTTATTTTTTTATAAATTGTACGTAATTGTCTCAGAGGTCATCGATGCGGAATGGGATAACGTCTTACGTTAAACGTGATAGATTGTGAGTTCGATTTCCAATGAGGAAATAATTTAATCTAACTTATATCAATATCCGCTTTAGTGAACTAAAGTTCGGTGTTATGTTCTGTCATTCAACACGCAGCAATGTCTTGAATTCGGACGGTAACCAACGACCTCGGTGACATAGTTAAAATTTTAAAAAGTCTTGTACGCTAAAGTAATTCAACAATTAAAATTTTCAAAGACGAGGTAATTTACAAAATACATACATATACCTATAATGTTCATTTTTTAAAAATAGATCAGAAACTGAATAACATAACTCTAAATTTAATTATTAACGAAAAGCTAGTTCTAAAAAAGATATTTATATTGTAACAGATTTCCTGCACCATGTCAAGCGGGGGTTGTTCGGGGCCAGGTGTATGCGGCGGGGCGAGACGTCGACCGCCGCCACCGCCAGAGCCGGCGCTGTCCCTTGCTGCTGATTTGAGTGAGCTAAGTCTAGATCAGGGCTACCATACCTTGGCAGACTGTGGTCCACCTAGACGGAGGAAAGATAATACGCTTTCTGATGCGTTGTGGTTAAAGATTTTGTCGTATCTTGAGGTAAATATTATCTTCAGCCCACTGCAAATTCAAAAGACTAGATAATGGTCTAATTTTGTGTAGACCACTAAACCTCTAATATAAATATATATTTTTAATTTTAATTTTAAATTAATACAAAAATGGAAATAATATACATATGATTATTCATATTTTATTACTATTATGTGTATTAGTACAATAACAGCGTAAACAAAAGTAATGTTTAATATTAAGTTAACCTCTTATTTTTCTATAGGAAAATCTAATGTACTTCAAATTATTTAATTCGTTTGAACGTTTTAATTTGTTGTAATTTAAATTTTATATAATTTCTAGGTATCAGACCTATGTCGTATGTCTCGAGTATGTAGAAGATGGTCGCGTTTCGTCGCCAGGCTCACAGCCAGGCCGGAGCCGTGGAGGCGGGTCAGAACTGCCGGTCCTTTTGAGGTTGCTGCTCGATGCGCAAGCGCAAGAGCCGGGCCATGTGTTAGTGCTGTGCGGGAATGGCGCTCTAAAAACTGTGCGGTAGGTATTATTTTAATTAAATAAATTCTCTGATAAATATAAAAATACGATGAGTTAATATGAAAACCTTTTATTTATGGTAAATTAATAAAGGTTTGAATTTTGTACGCCATTATTAACTTTAAAGTACTGTTTATAAATAAACAAAATATGAAGTAAGAGATGTTAGAAATACAGAAATCTTATCAAGCATTATTTTTTGTATGTTTTATACAAAATTAATATTTTTTGTTTGCAGGTGACGATAGCTGGTAGCCAGTTCGTAGCGGCTACGTTTAGGAACCTTACGCATTTAGCTATTAGTAATTCCACTACAATGGACGCGAGGACGCTAGCGCCACTAATTACTGATTTATTGGACTTAAGGCATATAGATCTTACTGGTACGTCTTAATCTTATATAAGTCTAAATTGTTAATGGTAATATGCTACACTATTTACATTATATTGAGGCCGGTATTGGCACAGTGGGATAGTGTCTAACTGTAAACGTAATCTTTTGGGGGTTCGATTCTCACTCGGAGGATACAATATATAATATAAATATATTTAAATGGGTACTGCCACTTAAAACGTAATGTCTCGAATTGGATGAAAAGCGAAGTACAGAGTGTCTTGGTATTGGCTACTTTCTGTCTACTCTGCTATGCAGGATAAAAGGATGAAACTAAAAAAATAAAAAAATAGTATTATAAAATATGCAAACTACTTCGACATCTGTCTTGGGTAGGCCACGAACATATGACCTCTGGCAAAGGAGTCGATGTACTACTACCACTAGACAGCACTTGATTTATTACAATAAAGATTTCTCAATTAATATACTCTCGTTCATAACAAACTTCATAATAAACTATGTTTATTATTCAAGTAATTCACGAAACTCATATCGAAGGTCTTGTAAATTATTCTGATGAATAATCGTGAATTGTTCAAGTTTAGATTGGACGAGAAGTTAACTGATATAATATTTTGTTCAGACTTTGATATTCTATTCTAGGCTTTGGAGTGAAGTATTTCTTAATAAAGTTTCCAATATTTCGTGCCAAAAATATAAGCTAAATGAAAAGCTAATCCTTTGAAACTTCTATCCTATATTCTTAGAGAATATTATTATAATATACTTATTTCAGTACTCTATTTAAAATTATATATATATATATATATATATATATATATATATATATATATATATATATATATAAACGATGACCGCATAATTTGGAATAGTGTTTTTAAATTTTTGCTTTGCTCGCTTCAATATTTAAATGTGAATGTTAGTTTACTTCCGCTTCCTCCTAGACTATACGTTTATTGGCAGTGAAAGTTTGGTTTGCTTAAAATATCAAAATTCATCTGCAATATTTATTATTTATAATTGTGATAACAATTTTGTCTTTCGTGATTGGTTTGGGAGCGGGGAGCCTAAAAATATTGTTAACAAGTAAAATGAAATCTTTTAAAAAATTATGTAGTTATATATATATAAATCACCTCAGTTTATAATTGAAATTGCAAATCAAATGATTTTATATTGTTAATTTTTATTTTCCAAATTTTATTATTTAAAATAGATTCTTAAGCTACTAATAGTTGTTAAATAAATAATAATAAAAACTTCTTTGATGTTGCTTAAGTAGAAATTAAGTTAACACCCTGATTTTATGCCATTAATAAATGAGTATAAGAAACAATATTAAATTTGAATGGTATATTATATTTTTTACAGGTTGTCCAAACGTGGACTGGCCAGAGTGGGCTAGGCTTGAAAGTCGTTTGGAAACGAGAAGGCCGCCTATAGAATACATAGATTTGACTGATTGCAGTGCGGTCACAGACGCTGGTCTATGCGCCTTACTCCATACTTGTCCCTCTTTACAATATCTCTACCTCAGGAGATGTACTCTAGTCACAGGTAAGAAAAAATATGTACATATATACATAATATTCTTATTAATTTTTGGTTTTACTAAGTGTGGCATTAGTTTCCGTAACTCAATATGCAGTGTCTTTGTAATGTATAGAAAGAGGAGCACAAAGTATCTTAATACTATATACTGCTCATCAGTCAAAATAAAAACAAATTAATTAATAACTAAATCAATAGAGCATAAGTTAATTCTCAATTTAAATTTCCTATAACAAATTGATTCCTGATTCGTTTATATAAGATAAACACTTCTTAAATGAAACTATTTTAAACAGATTAATCGCGTATATTTTGGTAGCGTCACCTGAAAAGTAAAGTCTACCTGTGACCACGGAATACTGTAAAGTGTTCAAATCGTCAGGTTTCCAAAAATTTGTTTTCGAATACCAAAATATACCCGATTAATCCGTTTAATTTTTTCATTTAAAATGTGTAAAATGTGTGTCGCGAAAATCAAAGATCTTATTAAGATAAATACTGATGCTCTTGCGGAGTTGAAATATCGATTCTAATTAAATAGTTAACAATTTTGTTGTAAAACAATTTTGTTATTTTTCATTTAAGCTATTATCTCTAGATTTGGGTTTATTACATTTACCATCATTATTTTTGAAATCAGAAAATCGTACGACGGCGTCTGACTGTAAATGGTTGAATTTTCTCGTCTTAATTTTTTCTAAGTTGCTTGTAAGTGTGAAACACTTTGCACGTATCGTGCCATAAGTTATGCTTCTTATCTTCTTAGTGAAAGTCTTGAAGGGCGTCCTTAATAAATAAATAAAAAAATATTATTACTAAATATTTTAGTCTATCTATGGTTTAGTCTATGTTTATATATTTTAGTTTAATTACTAAATATTTTAGTCTGTGTTTGGATTTTTGAATATGTCTGATTTTTTATGTTAACTTGCACAATAGTCACATTAAATGCTTGTGGGTTCGATCCCCACTCGGGGTAGTGATTATTTTCACTTCCTCGTTCTGGTAAAGACAAAGTGCGGCGTTGAGTTCCACCACTCAGCACTTCATCTCTCGACTTCGATGGAAAGCGAAGTACGGAGTGTCTTGACACTAGATACTTTCTGTCTACCTTGCTATACGGGATAAAAAGCGTGAAGCTAAAAAAAGTCTTTCTTTTTAGATGCAGGCGTCAGATGGATACCTTCGTATTGTGCTCTCAAAGAGCTGAGCGTGTCTGATTGTACAGGAGTTACGGATTTCGGTCTTTACGAATTGGCTAAATTAGGTCCTGCTTTACGATACCTTTCCGTCGCCAAATGTTCACAGGTAAGATATACGTATTAATAATTCACTTTTCCTTTCAAAATAATCATAACATTTAACCGTAAACCAAAAAATATTAAAAAATAGATAAGTACGTACAAAGGATAATAAAATATTGCATAGTCAAAGTTTATATAGAGAATGAGTGTAGAAATACTATTTATTACCATTTAATGTATGTTTATTACATATGTATATATGTTGGATAGATACAATTTTGTATAGTAACTTACACGTTGCCAAGGCAACCATTATTTTACGCGTCAGCGAGTAGTAATTAATTGCTTAATTAATTCTAAACCACCGGTACTGAACATACTACAAATGCCTTAGAATCCTATTAATGCAATTATCTACATGATTGTCGATTCTTGATTTAAATTCCTTAAAAAAACATGTATACAAAGAAAAATATTTATCGCAAAGCTTTTCTGTATTTCAAGAATTTAATATACACAAGCTTTTTAATTAAATTTAATATATACTTTTTTTTCGAGAACTCAGTGTTTTGTTTTATATTAAGTTTTTTGTACTTTTTTGGACAAAACAAATATTAGACCTGCACGATTTGGTCTCGTTTGTGATATTTTTGTAAAAAATTATGTATGTTATAAATAATAGAAAGCTTCATAGTAATAAAAATCTTTTTTTACTCGCATGTGTAACTTATATAGTAACAGACCATATTAAAAAATATAATATTGTTGGTGGTAGAACTGGGTTATTCTTTGTGGTTCTTGGTGATTTCTATCTAGTAATAGCCTTCTGTATTCCTGATATATTATTAATTTTTAATATTATTAGTCTAAGGTCCTCTTGCCCACTGAACTTAATTGTTATTAGCACCTTTTGTTTGTTAATAATTATCTCAGTGTAAATAACAAAAATAATAAAATTGTACAGAAAGTACACTTTACCATTATAGAAAATACTTGAACGTCTAACGAAACCTTCTAAGTATTTTTATACTGAAGTCCTCAAAATGTTGGGTATTTTTGTATGCTGTAAGAATTGCACATTCAAAATATTACCGTATATTTTATCATAATCCTAATAATTTATTTTCTATAAGATTTAATAAACAGATTTATTCATTCGATAAGACTTATTAAGGATTAAGCAATCAAATATCGATTTTTTGGTTTTATAATCTCGAAGCTAACAACTAATCACTGTCTATTTTTAAATATATATTATGTATTCCATGTTACTATCTTAAATTTCTTATCACCAATTAAAAGCAAATTAGATTTGAAAAAAAAAAATTACGGACAAGTTGATAATTTGATGAATTAATTGAAATGTGTGTATTAATACGATTAGAAATAAAAAATCGAAACCGTTTTACGAAAATTAGGTGGACGTAGGAATAAGAAATACAGTACCGTTACATTTTATAAAAAGAAGAAAGGCAGAATGTCAATATTTAATAAAATGATGTTCATAAAAAATATATATCATATATATATATATATATATATATATATATATGTATATATATATATATATATATATATATATATATATATATATATATATAATATTACTTCAGTTCATTTATTTAATTACATAAATTAATTAAATAAACGAACACTTTTGTGATAGTGACAGTGACATAACGTAGTCGTTGTCAAGGCAATATGTGCTTTACGTGTCAACAAGTTCTCTAGTTTTGCTAATAACTACGTCTGTAATAGTCAGCTCTTCTAACAAGATACGGATATAAAATAATTCTGTGGCAACAAGAATAAATAATAAAAGGTCTTCTAACAACAATATAACGTTATATGGTTTATTTGAAACGTTTCTTATATATTTTGATATTGGCGATAACCTTTTAACGATTTAAAATTATGATCATCAAGTTTCATTTTTTGATTCATCTTTACCTGGCAAATGAGAGTATCTTAAGTAAGACATATTATGACAAAAAAAAATTTTTCAGGTATCAGATTCAGGAATAAGTACATTAGCGAGACGGTGTTACAAATTGCGTTACTTAAACGCGAGGGGTTGTGGTGCGCTTGGCGACGACGGCGTGGAGGCAATCGGCCGAGGTTGTTCCAGGTTACGAGCTTTAGATTTAGGTGCTACTGATGTTTCTGAAGCTGGGTTACAGGTGATCTATTCTATTTACTTATTAGAAAAGAGCTATACTCTTTAGTATCCATATAGATTTGTATTATAATATATATATATATATATATATATATATATATATATATATATATATATATATATATTTAGTTCGAAGTCACTTTTATACTCACTACTATCCCATTGCGTTACTACGGCGTCTTAAAATAATAGCTTATTACGCAGTGGGACGATATCTAACTGTAATCGCTACTGGACGTATGTGGGATCGATACCAACTTGAAATAATAATTATAAAGGCCCTTAACTTTTTATTAAGACATTAATTTTCTAAGTTAACAAACACATACGTTTTTCTTTTTGTTTTTAAATTTCAAAATGTATAGATATATAAGATCTTAGCAAAATAAATAAAAATATGTCTTTCTGATAGATTAACAGATTTTTATTAATAGTGAGTTCAAAATGATTTGCCGTTTGTATTAAATATATTCTTCTATATAACATCTCAAATAAAGTAAAATATTCCACCCTAATTGGGACACAAACGGTCTCGTTTATTTGAGTTTGGCAAATAGTGCCTTTATTGACTCTTTACCTTTGTAGATATGTAGTGTTAGAAATAACGCAGCTTCAGTTTAAAATAAAGCATATGGATGCTTTATTTTAAATTGAAGCTGCGTTATTTTCATTACTATTGGGTCAAAAAAAGAATTATTTCCTGTTATTTTGTTAACAGTGTACTCAAATATTTTTATGGTACGATATAGCCATATTTTGTTTCTATACATTAATATGATCTTGTAGAAAAGCATATATTAATATAATTTAAAGAAAATATTCATGGAAATTGTAACAAAAAATATTTTCGTAACATTTATGGTTAAATTTTTCTTTGTCATCTTGTGTTAAATAGACACAGTTACAATGGGAATTCAAGACATAGCGTGAATAAAATTTGCGGGAATTAACGCCGCGATTGTTATGTTGAAAATAATAATATTCCCCCTAAGTCACGATTGAACGCAAATCTATCGTAATTACTAAGTTAATCAATCACATTCATATTAAATATATTTCGTACATTTTAGATACTGGCGCGATGCTGTCCAAACTTAAAGAAGTTAGCTCTACGTGGTTGTGAACTAATAGGTGACGATGGACTCGAAGCTGTAGCCTACTATTGTCGAGGACTAACACAATTGAACATACAGGACACTCCCGTAACTCTACGGGGTTATAGGGCTGTTAAGAAATATTGCAAACGATGTGTCATCGAACATACAAATCCCGGTTTTTGTTGACTTTGAGTGATTTCGAAAACGTTTTTGTTAAAGTAATCATACATACATGTGCGATTATATGGGAATGTACTAAGTTGCATGTGCTTTAGTGAAGACTATTGCACTTATGGTAAGTGTGAAAAAATAGTGTATCATTTTGTAAATAAAAATTATGTATATATATAAAATGTAACATTTAAATAGATTGTAAATTTGGTTTATTGTGTTGTTTGTAGATTCTGTACAAAATGTAAACCGAAATAACATATGGTAAGGTGCTATCTTAAAACAAATCATATGTACATATTCTATGTAAGAATTATGAAATTATGTTAAGTGAAAAATGTAGCAAATACTGTTATATTAATCGCTTTTTGAATCCTACTGTCCAATAATCGAAAACTTCTTGCCAACAAAACTCGCTTTAGGCTATTTTTCGAGAAAACCTCCTAGTAAGTAGTTATTGTGGTCGTTTTTGTATTTAAACGGTTTTATTCTTATACGAAATAATATTTATTATTATATTTGAATATATGTATTAAATATACCTATATCTATCTAAACGTGTAGACGCTTTAATGTAGAATATTCATTGATTTATTAATAAATGTCAAAAAATGGTTGTATTATGACTAGAAAAGCGATATTATGCGCATTTTTTGATAACTATTTAAGAAAATAATATTATTTGACTTGTTTTGGAAGTAAATATTTTGGAAGTCATTATTTAAAATATAACTTTTCGAAATTAATGTTCAAATACATACTGCTAAAAAAGGATAATGAAGTAAATAAACCTTTACGATGTTTTATAAAGTTAGAAAAAGTATTATAAGTATTGTTAGAGTTCTCAGCCAAGCTTATTAGCATTATTAGATACACATTTCCTTTATAATTTTTCTACCATTTTTATGTAGTGTTCTTTATACATCTTGTTAAGAAAAAGAAATGTTTTATTATTTCTGTATTTTATAATAAAATTGCTTCTCAAAAGACTGGGTTTGAGTTCAAATACAGTATTTTTTTATGAATCAAGTAAAGTATTTTTTATTAATCTGACTAAAAATTTAAAGACTATTTATATATAGCATATTGAATATAATTTAAATTTTTATTAAATTTGGTGGTTTCTCTCGAAATGCAAAATTTCTGAGTTACGTTATTATAAATAAAGGAAGAAGAAAATTTATAAATAAGGATTTTTTTCAAATAATGGCAAGATATATTTGTGAAACCGTTTACAATATTCACGATTACAATACAATCAAATTAATGTATCTTTATATGTAATGTGTACCATGTATACATATGTAATTGTAATTATTGTAATTACATGTTAATGACAACGAAAATTGAAAAGTTATACAAACCTTGACTTTAACCATTAATAACTTTGAGATATATATTTAGTCACTATAAATGTATTTTATTTAAACCTAATACAGTACAGGAACCTAGAATATGATGGATATTCTTATATCATGATGAGAATGAGATGAAAAAAAGCGAATTTGTTCTTTGAAAATTATTTAATGACAGTTCTAGAAGCCTACAGATATCAAATATTTTATTTTAATAATTTATCTTTATTTTATTGTCATTTATCATTACGGATTTAATTATAGTCCTAGCCGTTAAATAAATCACAAGTAGTTAAAAAAATTACCAATCTTATTAATGTGATTTCAATAATGTCCTTCTGTCACAATGACAGTCTGATTTTTTAAAAAAAAACCATAACGAAAAATATTAAAAAAAATTCTCAAAAGACATCTTCTGACTTATTTTTTTTTAATTATCTTTGTTGATATGTTACTCAAAGAAAGAGTGACGGTAAACATCTTTTAGATAAGTCTGTGCCATAGATAATAAGAAAATGGTTGTTGTTAAAATTTTGTATTAAAATAAAAACTTTTTTAACTTAAGCTGTATAAATATGTAATTAAAAGGAATGTACTTATGTAGATCTTGAAAAGATGTCGAAATGTCATTAACTCATTGCCATTGTTGTTTGAGTTTTAATTAAAATATAATTTATATGATGATTTTATATGTTTTATTTCTTCTTTAATATATTATTAATATTAAAATAGAAATCTTCGCTTAAACATCACTGAGCTTTAGTTTTATATAAATATAAAGTTGTTGAAAAAAAATAACGCCTAATGTAAATGTATATATGTAACTATTTTTAAGCGTTATTCTACATTTAGGATTAGAAAACTTTTTAGTAAAAACGTATAAAAATTTGAACACATTGGAAACGCTTTGACCCCTAAGAGCGCTTAGCAGTCAGAGCGCTTGGACGATTTCCAAGAGGCTCGGGTTCGGATCCCGCTGCGTTCAAATTTTTATGCGTTTTTTAAAAAGTGTTATGGAAGTGTATGTTTTATAGTAAAAAAAAACAAAACAACACCTTATATATTCTTCTTAGTTTTATCAATTTATTAAATTACATCATGGGATAGTCATTGTTTGCAAAGTGATCTTTTACTAATCTTTACTCTCTGCCTGTTTTTAATAATAGTTCTACATTTTTTAAATAAAACTACTTTAACCGGATTAATCGCGTATATTTTGGTATCCGAAAATACATTTTGAACACCTGACGTTTCGAACACTTTACAGTAGTCCGTGGTCACAGGTGATAGACTGAGACTGTGGAGAGTTCTATATTTAAAGTAAGTATCACTTAGCAAATACCAGGTTTGTACCTACAAACACTAGGTTTATACTATATATATTTAAACTTAATTTTTTATTTTAAAACGTTTATTAAAAACAGGTAGAAAGTAAAATCTATTGAAAGATTACGACATACCCTAGTACCATGTAATGTAATTGAAAAAACTTGATATAATTAAGAACTGTAAGTTTTGCTTAAGGTTTCTTTTTTACTATATAAATATATACTAACCCTGTAGTGTTTAGTCCGTACCCTTCCTTTTTATCAACAATTATATTAATTCAAATGCTTTCTTAGAACTGAAATTAGGTGATGTTTTTGCGAGGTTTTCTTTTTTCATTATCCTAATGGTTTTATAACGTCTTCGAATATCCTTGCGGTTTTATAACCAATATTCTGCAAGAAAATATAAAATTTAAATGTACGCACTTAGTGATTTTTAATTATATATGTATTTATATATGTGTATAATTTTACCAATTTTATGCGAGTTTAAACATTAAAAATGAAGTCTGACAGTAAATAATAAAAAAGTGTACACTAAGAATAGGGCACTTTAAGTCTTCTAACTTGCTAAAATACATTTAACTGATATTAAAAAAAAATAAAAGTAGAATTTAAAGAAAATAGTATTTTTATTTTTAATTTTTATATATCTTAATTTTATTTAAACGAAACAAGAACATAAAATTAAATACTTTTTTATATTAAAAATGTATGCATAATTGTTAAATAATGTATAATTGTTTATAAAAACCGTATTTTTTCATAGTTCCTTGTTTACATTATCTTTGGCTTTGTGGTTCCTCCGTTACATTATTTATTTATAGTCCTAATGCCTTTCATTTTCACTTTCACAAAAGGAAGGAAAGCGGAAATGTTGCCATTATAACAGATTCTATATTATCGCCTACCAGTGTAAAATTTACCTCAGCGGAAAATACGTTGATAATAAAATTTAATCTAGGAATCATCTAGTAATATAATTAATTGTTATTAGAATTATACAGTACCTTATATTAATAAATTCATAATGTCAGTAAAAATTCGATAAATAAATAATAAATTCGAATATATGTAGTAAACTTTTGCTTATTTGTACGATACTTGGTTTTTATATGGTTAATATTCAAATATCATAAGAAGTAAAACTGTAATGTTTATCTCAGGCCAAGCGTAAAAATGTTTGTCTTAG
The DNA here is from genome assembly GCA_032432895.1 of Dryadula phaetusa. Lineage (NCBI taxonomy): Eukaryota > Metazoa > Arthropoda > Insecta > Lepidoptera > Nymphalidae > Dryadula > Dryadula phaetusa. The sequence goes on from JAOYRS010000065.1 coordinate 122,675, forward strand.
ACCAAGCGTGGCGTTCAGTTGCAGCACTCAACAAGACAATGCCTCGAACTCAGGTAGAAAGTAGAGAACGGGGTGCCTTTATACTAGGTTCTTAAAATTCCATTAACATCTCACGTTTTTTCAAAAATATAATATAATTCAAATCCGAGTGAGATAAAAATTCATATATTCCTGTGTGTTTTTTTACTCAGGATCCTAAAAAGTCCATGTTCGTGTGAGTGTCAAATATTTGCGTACTGAAGAGACGCTTTCCTAGGGACTTGGCAAATACTTTCCTTAAAACGTCTAGTGCTACAGTGACAAGGAAAGGTGGAGTTTTCAAATGCATTTGTGTCAGACGAGTATAACCTTTGATCAATATTATTATATACACGTCATTTAATCTCATTTATTAATCGGAGTTATTTTGGTGACTATGTTACTCTGATTGGTATAAACAAATTCTTAGCTTAACACTTTTACGCCGCATAACAGGGTAGACAGGGAGTATCTATTGTCAAGACACTCCGTACTCTGCTTTCCGCCAAATTCGAGACATTGCGCCAACGCCGCGCTTTATCTGACCAGAGAGCAGAAATGAAAATAATTTAGATACGATTATTCCCTCGAGTGGGAATCGAACCCACAACCGATCGCATTTCCCATTGCGCTACAACCATATATACATTTGTATATTGGAATGATTAATTTATACATAATATATTTTTATTTATATTATGTATATACACATGATCTCAATAATTATAAAAGTTTACAATTGGATGCATACGTACGTAGTTTTTTGATTTTTTTTATAACTATTATCTTTAACCTTATTATACTTTTTGCGAGATCTGGTGTATGGAGTGAGAGAAGATCAAGCTCCAATTAATTTATCTCCAACTTGTGACAGCGGTAACTCATACCACTATGTTAAGAGATAAAAATTCCTCCATTAAAAGATAATTTATTTAATGGAATGTGTCCGGAACAAAGTCTAACTTCACTTGTTGTTAACGATGACTCCTAAGGTTCTTTTTTATACATACATTTAGCCTAATTCGATCAGGTCGTAAAATTGGCTAGACAAATGACTCAGTCGAAGTCATTATTTCCATTTGAAAAGCTATTTCAGAAATTAACTCACAAATAACAGGGGTAGTTGTAACAGCATATGTTTGGTAATAGGCTAATAAAATGTGTTAGAACTTAAATAATGATGGGAGTATTATCGTAAATATAGTGGGGTCATTATGAAACAAAAAATGTCGTAAAATACTTAGTTTTAATGTAAAGGATTTTAATTTGTTAGTATAGTAAATGTTTATTGAAGGAGTGCATAATGCTACATTTTTTAATAAATAATACATACAAAATACATTAAATTAATAAAATAAATGTATGGAAACCTTGTCCTGTGGATTGGGTATCGTTGGGGATGAGTGATGAAAGAACGATGAAGTAAAGATGAATGAAAGTATGAGAGGTCGTGGGAGACCTCAACTAGGTGACGCGAGACTGAACTTTGATACTATTTTTGAAGACACTGGTGGAAGATCACGTAAAAAGCATGAGGACCCCCGAAAAGGAGTATATGAAGAGGGTAATGACTGCGGAGAAGGCGAAAGACCTCTTTTGCGCTAAAGCTATGGTCCCTGCATACCTATGCTGGGACCGTAGCGTTTACCGCTCTGTTGCCTTTGACTCGCCAGGAATACAGTGTGAAACTAAAAATAAAATTAATATATAATAAAACGTATTTGACATACACCTTTATATAAAATGATATACGAGATAACGCGTTATTTGCGTGTCAAAGGAGACATCTAGTATTCATAAATAATCATACCTGGTTAACCTGCATAGGTATCTTAACTATGAGAGATTCCTATAAAAATGTTATCCGATTTGTTACTTTTTGTACAGTGGTCTCATATTTCAATTACTATTGTTTTATTTATATATACTAATATGAAAAAAAAACGTTTATTTTAGAAAAAATAAATGTCTATAAAATTTGAAATTTCACGTGGACAAAGTCGCGAACACAGCTAGTTTTAAATATAACTATTTCTATATTGGAAAGTGAACGACGGATCCTAATACGGTACAATCCCCTCTAATAACTTTAATGCTTATTTTATGTACAAAGGTCGTTTTCGACTTTTACAGACAAAATGCGGTAGGCTTACGTCACCTATGACTGAGAAGCGGATTATGGAGTTACATAAGTGACCAGTTTGTTAATAAAAGTAAAAATAGCTGATTTTGAAAAAAAATACTTTAGGCATATTCTCATATCGATATATCGATATATCGATATATCAGTTATATACGAGCCGTTCAGAGCACAAATCGACTAACTCCACTTTTTTAAAAAAATTCAATTTAAATGTCATAACTCATGCTATAGTCATACATTTGTATAGTTTTAATATCTTTTCTCAATAATAATGATTAGCATTACTACCACTAAATGACAATTTTTTTAGGCATTGAATAGTAATTTATTTATCTCAGAAGTTATTTGATTAACTCCGTACTTCAATGAAATCGTTTTAATAATGCTACTAAAATACACTGGCAGCTCTCAAAATAACTGCCTTATGACAATGAAAGTACAACAACATAAATAAGTCTGAGTCTATATTTCAATAATGTTTAATGAAATAAATAAATTATAGATCAGCCACTATAGATATATATTTATATATCTATATCTATAGATGGAAAAACTGTGACAAAACAAAAAAGGAGAGACATGATGGACCTACTAAAATTAATTTCTCCTGTTAAACATAACAGCGAAAAGAACTCAAAATTATTACTAATTTATTAATCACAAATCCAAGTTATAGCAAAATTCAACATTTATTTATATGGAAAATCTTAAAAAAATAGATATTGTATACAACTTTGTTAACTTTTTCAGATGCCAAATTGAATAACTCCACCAGTCACATAAAGATTTTAAATATTATTCACGATAATTATTTTGATGAAAGTTTGTTAATGTGTCAGTCAAAAACGACTGAATAAATCTAGATATAACTTTACAACTGTATAGTTTATTTACCAGAGAAATATATTCAAATTATATAGATTTTGTGTAATTCGCCTATAATTTTTATTGCACACAACATTAAAGAAAAATAGAGCAAAGGATAAAAAAGACATGATGTTCTCATTCTTAAGTTACATACAAATTTAATAAAAAAATACAAATTTGTTAACATCTCTACTTATTTCCATAAAAAGTTGGGAAATTTTCTGCTTATTTTGATCTATTTTCAGATCCAACCTTGATACTGGTTTATCAATTTCATAGTCATGTCATTGGACGTTTTGAGTATTGTGATAAGGATATTTTAGTATCACGCAGTATCTATTCTGGTCACGCTCAATATATTTAGTTAGACTATATCTAAAAATTTACTTTTATATATATATATATATATATATATATATATATATATATATATATGTATATATATACATATACCCGTATATTGATATTTACTTTATGCTAACGAAATGTCATTAGACTATTGATTTTTAAGAGATTTATAAGATTTTCTTTTCTAGATATATTGCTTACATATTATATTATCATTAATCAGTGGTTACGGATCACGGACTAGTGTAAAGTGATCGAAATTGATATAACTTTTTATATAAAACTATTATAAGCAGATTAATTGCGTATATTTTGGTAGGCAACTACCTGTGATCACGGACTTCTGTAAAGTGTCCGAAACGTCAGGTTTCCAAAAATGTATTTTCGAATACTAAAATATACGCGATTACTTCGTTTAAAATAGTTTTATTTAAAATGTGTAAAAATCGAATATCAAAGATTTTATTATAATATTTTTTAAATTATAGTAAAAAGAAATATTTTACAATAATTTACCTTATATTTTAATTTGTTAGTGTGTTGAAATTTTAGTACTTTAATTGAACAAATAAGACGGTAAATTACTTTAAAATTAGTTTCGAGTAACACATGTTACGTACGTTCTAACTTCTACAACCAACATATTTTTACAAAGTTTCAAGTAAATATATCAAAGAAAGAAATCTTTCTACTTCTTCTCGTCCACCATGCGGTGCACGTAGACACTGTTAAGTACCGCTTGAAATTAATATATATATTTATTTGTCAATATATGTGATATATATATATATATATATATATATATATATATATATATATATATATATATATATATATATATTTATATTTATATTTATTCAATATAAAAGAAACTTCAATTCAATTTATAAATACTGGGAATCGAACCCCTACCGAGTTATCGAGTTTATAGCCATCATTTTTATTTATTGTGTTAAAAAAGCAGGAAAAATAATTTACAAAGAATGCGTTCATGGAATTATTACAAAAAACGCATTTTCAAATACTTAGTAGATAAATTTTAAAACTGAACAATAATTCATTTTAGTTCGACTCAACGCAAATAGCCATTTGCGCCCGATAAAGAACAATAGAGAACGGAATGGTTTAACATATGTTATTTCTCTATAGTTCGTTATTTGCAAGAAAAATAAAAAGCTAAAAAAATATATAAAATATTTTGTTATCTGCCACAAAAAAGTCTGTAATGTTTGATAAATATGGACCGTTAAGTAATGAATAGTATCTCCAATAGTTGGATATGATTTAATACGGTACGGTACCAAACATTTAAAAGGATTTACGAGTTGTTCATCTTTAATGAGAATTTATAGGAATAATATCAGTTGTTCGAGGTTACTAGTGTTAGGATTTGGTAGTACTGATGTTTTTAAAGCTGGGTTGTAAGTAAATTTACTAAACAAACGCGTTTAAAGTCAGGCCCTGTCTTATTATACTACGATGACCTTAAATTATAAATTATACAAAAAGTTTCAATAAAATTTGCTATTAACGCCTTTTTGACTAGGTTTAAGAATTTATTTGTCGACCGTTTGAATCATCGTCAAGCATTCTTTAAGCATAATTACATTTTGATTATACTATGTTAACTATTTTAACACAATAATCGCCTTAGACTTGACTTGGCTAGCGATTTAATTATTTTTTTATAGACAAACTTCCATTCATTAGAATTTGTCTAGTTTTTTACAGAAAATTTTGATGTATTTTAATTCTTTTTGCAGAAAGCAGTTCTTACTTGATTTCTTGATTTAAGCTATCAGTGGTATATTTTTATTAGCACTCTTACAGAAAAAGTAGTTCAGGTCTTGAATGTTCCTACATTTGATAGTTTTCCTTTTATATGGTCATTAAACCTCATCCTTGTACCGAATTTCAACTCTTTAGGTCAATTGGAAGTACTAGGTCTATTTTGATGATCAGTGAGTGGACGAATTAGGGTTCAAGTAATGAAGTAATGAAACTTTGCTTTCGCATAACTTCGAAAATATATGACCTACGGTTTGAAATTTTAAGGTTCTGGTGTATGTTTATAGCTTACTAAAAAATAAAAATTTAAAAGCTCTGAACCTTTGCAAAAGTTCTCTATCAGGAGGAGAAGAGTTTGCGAGTGAGTAACGAAAAGATGCAAAATTTTCGACGTTCGAGAGGGAGCACTGCCACGCTCCTAGATTTAATTTTAATCATATATGTATAATATGTAAAATAAACTTTACACATATTATCAAGTGTTTGACCTGCACTTTTGTATAAAGTGACATGCAAGTTTCTAAGGTAACGCGTATTTAGCGTGTCCAGAGGTAAATATTCGAATATAATAGATTAACCTAACAAAGTGAAAAAATATATTAGTAATTTCTGAAAGAAATCTGAAATAATTTCTGAAAGAAGTTACTACACTTCACCATGTAATTTGGACAGCGAAGACTAGATCAAATCTACTTAAGCTCTTGCAATATATGTATATACATATAAATCTGTCAAGATGATAATAAATTAGATGTTGTCATGTTATCCAAGCATTGACAGCATTGGGCAGGCTTTGGCTTACATTATATATTTAAAAGACTTCTGAAAGTTATAGAAAAAATAGTTTACTAAATTTTTATCTTATTCTTCTAAAAGATTTTAATAATTTTTATTGAGAAGCGTTATTAAAGATTTCATTTGTCTAGAATTATGCTAACAACATGTTGGCATAAATAAAACGTAACTCATAATGTTTTGTTACGTACTAACCTAAATATTTGCGATTCTTCCAGTATATAAATATAGTTGGACTATGTTTAAAGAGGATAATAAATTAGATATTGTTATGGTCTAACAGCATAGTTTCTTAAAACACTAAAAAAGATTCCATAGATCATCGTGCAGAGAAGAGCTCGGAGCAGAGTCTGGAAGTTGTGTGTAATTGTTAGTTTGAGCCTACATTAGCCTTTTCATTACAAAATTTTGTTAATAGATTTAATTATATTTCGCAAAGCAGGATAATCAGTGATAACCAAGTGTCAAGACACTGTTTATTTTTCACTAGTGAAGTCATCGCTTCGCCTAGTCTTAGCAAAGCGAGAAAATGAATATAAATTTTAAATATTCCTCCCACAACCAGTAGCGTTTACATTCAGACGTTATCCCACTGTGATTTTGTTAATAAATATATTTAATTCTATAACATAAATCTTAGAATAAAACAAACAGCTATATCTCTGCTTTGAGATCTCGTCTCGCCGCCAAAGCTTGTCTCGATTCTCATTATCTTATATAGTTCATTACTGTTACAAAGGTTCCAGTACTTTACTATAGCCATAAATTCTTAATTTGGTATTTCATTTGAATTATCCAAGACTTTAATCTAATTATAATGTTTAAAAAGTTATATCAAAATAATTACTAATATTAACTTACATTGTCAACATCATATGGAAATTGTCTGACTGTACTAAATAGTCTTGCATGTTAGAGTACTTATGATTGAGTGAGAAAAAAGTAGAATTCGGGGGCAAGCTTAGGTTGGAAAATGGCTACTTGTCTATTCTTCAATATGCAGAATTTAAGAAATATTATCACAAAATTTATATAATCCAATCATTTAAAAAAAGGTATGTAAAATTTTAATAACAAATTTTGCCGATCTGGATCCAATTATTTCCCGAATAGAATAGAATCCCGTGTTTTCAGAAAGTTATTACAAAGAAAATAAAATATTCAATGCTTAAAAGTCTTATTTGGAATACATCAAATTTGGAGAATCTCTTATTTTAATAATGTTTAAAATTTGAGTTAGATTTTAAAATAATTTATGTTTAAAATAAATGATCTTTGAGTGTCTCTGTATAAGTTACACGAACAAATTCTATATTAGAAAATTTACATTTTATTAAATTTCTTTAAGTATTTATTATAATTATCATTTTAATAGGATTACATTTAAATCTTTTTTAAAGGCAAAATGACAATAAAAAGTGTTTTTTAAATATACTTTCTTTCATATTATTCAATTTGTTTGATAAAAAGATTATTCATAATCTGCTATATTTCGTGCTTGGTAAAACCCATCCCATTAACTTTTTTTTCTTTTTTCTAGCTTCACGTTTTATCTCTTGCTGGGTAGTCAGAGAGTACGGAGCGCCAAATGCTACGGTCCCTGCATACCTGTTTCATTATCCACTCACCTTGGCCGGTTGGTTTTGCCGTCGTATTAATGCAGCAAGAGCACCGTTAACCCGGTTACCGGCAGCAATACGCCTTCATTTCGTATCTTCCATCTCTACTGAACATACTTCCCATACCACCTCATTCACTTGTTCTAATATCTTTCTATCTACCATAATCTTACAGTCCGTTCTTTCTTCGTCTCTTTCAAATCTAATATCTTTTAAACTTACCAGACCCAAATAATGAAAAATTTTTATATAATTTGATAATTTTCCAAAGAGACCATCGTGGCCTAGTAGAACGGCGTTCGATTGTAAAAGCGATTGGTTGTGGGTTCTATTCCCACTCGGAGGTAAACGCGGTGTTGAGTTCGCCTTTCTACTCGCAATGTCTCGATTTCAAGTGAAAAACAGTAAGCTAACAGTAGGAGCTAAGCGTATTAAAGCGTGAAGCTGTAAAGAAAAATAATTAGAAAAATAGATGTCGTGCTCGTACTGAAATAATGATTTTAATACATTTCTTATTTTTATATACAAATAAATAGGAAACAAAATACTTTCCAATATTATTAGCTTCTCATAAAATAAGTTGTGCTTCATATTATATAAGTTATGTAAAACGTCTAATCTATTGAATTCTTCAACATTGATTGATGTATTACTTGTTAGTGGCTCGTAAGATGAATTGACTTTGTATGGAAATTTAATTTACCAAGAAGTTTTTTATTTTTTTTATATATGTTACTTATAGTTATATAGAGTTTATATACATGTTATACAGGGACGAATAAAGAGAGATTGAAAAAAATAAGCTTGATAGATTTTTGTTAAAAATTAAGTTAGTCATAGAGCAATCGGACAGCGTCTGACTGTAAACACGACCGGTTATAGGTTCCATTCTCTGAAATGATTATATTTAAATTATTCTCATTTCCTCGCTTTGGTAAGACAAAGCGCGGCGTTGAGTTACACCACTTAACACATAATGTCTCCAATTCGACGGAAAGTGAAGTACAGAGTGTCTTGGCACTATTTGTTTCCTGTTTACCCTGCTATGCGCTAACAAAATTGATTACTCAATGACATAACACTTCCGACCTATTCATATTATGTTAAATTCTTGTAGCCCTACCGTCATATTGTAACGTTTATATAGTATAAATATAAATCCCCCCCTCCCCATATAGTATAAATATAAATAACCAATTTGTAAAATATAAATAACCAGTTTGTCATAACCAATTATTAAACTCGGTTATGCGTTCTATCACTAAACAAGGCGCTAGACAAACAGTTGAACACCATTACGTACTACAGTATTTCATGATATAATAGTACAGCACCTCGCAAGGACGCCAAGGACGGGGTGTAAAACAACATAAAAACAAATTATATCCAAACCTGACGCCGTACAAGTATCGCATGCGCAACGTTAGACAATGTCAGAGCAGTGACAAGTCGCGCCACCGACATCAGTTGTCAATAAGCTATAAGGCTCACTGAACCCCGACAGTCGCGTGCCACAAGTTATATCAACGTCCGACATCGTACAAACATCGCTGCCGTAACTCAAGAGAGCAGCAGTCAAGATACAATCATCTAACATTGCCATATCTTTTCACCTAAGCGTAGTACACTAGCCTCAGAGATGCCGAGCAATATTGGGTTGCGCCACCGACATCAGTTAACAGTGAGCTATAACGCTCACCGAATCTCGACGGTTGCGTGACGCAAATTATACCAACATCCGACGCCGTACAAACATCGCTCATGCAACGCGAGACAACACCAGACGTAGTAGACGCGAGATAACCTAACCAATCAACCAACCAGCCAAGAATGTTAGCCTAAGTGATGCTAAGCATCATTGGGTTGCGCCACCGACATCAGTTATCAGTAAGCTATAACGCTTACCGAACACCGTCGGTCGCGTGTTACAAGTTATATCAACGTCTAACACCGTACAAGCATCGCGACGTTGTCGCAAGCATGCGTCGCGAGACAGTATCAGTCATAATATAACCGACTAACATCTACGTAGCAGTTCACCTAAGGTAATTATATCAGCCTCAGTGACGCCCAGCAACATTGATTTATGCCACCGACAACGAATATCAGCAAGCCATAAGCTCGCCGAACATCGAAAGCCAGATGACATGGTGCGTCTCTATCACATATGTATGGCCTCAAATAAATATATTTATATTCTTATTAAAATTTCATTTGTATAAGATCGTGCCAATATTCGCCATAAAGCCATATATCATATTTATTTTATATGCGGTACGAGTCTTTCAGCTCATCATATATTTAGTACCTTAGTACATAAGGAGGTTGACTCGACCGCCGCATGCTGCCTCCTTGTATGTGCCACACAATTGTTCAGACATTCGGGACAGTGTAACCTGAAATCTCTTTAAACATTAAGTCAGAATCTCTATGAAAGACGACTCGGCCCGGCGACGCACGAGACAAGCTCGGCCGTCCTATTACATGCACAACTGCAACTTCTTTTATTACACGAACGCAATCTGTTCATTACACACTGTATAAATATTCTATAATTTTATTATAGTCTATTATTATATTTATTGTTATGTGTACTTTTCATAGACACATTTCATTTAAATATTGAAACATATTTATATTTCAGTATATATAAGTACATACCGTTACAACATATGATACTTTGTACAAAATATGTTAATGTCAAACGCATAGTAGTGTGTATGGTTATTTATTTTGTCGGTTTAATAATATAGTTCTAATTAATTTATATAAAAATTATTGTTTATTGTTTGTATTTATTTTATGAATAAAGCATTTATAGAAACATTCTTTCATTCATTAATATTTAAGAATTTGTATCGATCAAACTTTCAATAAATACTGTGACCACGGACTACTGTAAAGTGTTCGAAACGTCAGGTGTCCAAAATGTATATTCATCAAAATCAAAGATTTTATGCTGTATATCATCAATATTTAGTATATCTGTGGTAGTAAAACTAAAATATGTAAGCACCGGGTGTTGTAAATGTGCATTTAATTAATTTTGTAGTAAATTCTGTAATATTCTTAGACTAGATAGTAATTGGGGCCTGCAACTAACTTTGTATGGATTTGACCCCTGCAATAAGTACTACTTCCATCAACTACATATAAATTTGATAGCTTAATTTGAGCAAATTTAAGAAAACAGGTAATTTATATTTATAATTCATTATAATTCGTTTTCGGTTAGTTTGTAAAATTGTCGAACGGAATACTTTAAATTGACATATTTATTAACCGATTGATATAAAGCAAATACTATAGATATAATGAATCTACAATTTAAATCAAATCAGCCGAGATTAGAAGATAAAACTTTTATTAAAATCATTTTTTTTGGGTTCGATAGCACCCCAAAAAATGCATTCATAATACTTTTTCTCATATACAACAGCATAGCATCTATCGGTAAACGAGATTGGTTGTAGGTTTCATTCCCACTCGAGGAAGTATATATATATATATATATATATATATATATATATATATACTATATATATATATATATATATATATATATATACTATATATATATATATATTATATATATATTTATATATATACATGTAAAAGATATAGGTTAGAATATATTTTATAATTCTTTTATATTTTAATATCTATAATAGCTTAAGATTTACTTCAATCAGCTTTAAAACAGTATTCTCTTAGTTTATAGGTTAATATTGTAATATGGTCATAAAGGCTTTTTTATTATTTTTAATATTTCTTTATACAAGTCTAACATCAAGTAAAGGGCCAAAATGGCGTAACAAGATTTTCAAACATAGATAGATACAGGTAAAATTATTAAAGACAAAGAAAAAAGAAAAAAAAAACATTTAACATACATATTATAGTAAACATATATATATATATATATATATATATATATATATATATATATATATATATATATATATGTTTTGGTATCTAATCTCATTATTTACAAAAATAATCTATTTACGGTTTATTCATCAAGCTCGTTATTTCCACATTGTTAACAGGCAAACGGATCTTTTCGAACGTAGGCAGAAAGTCAACATAATATGCAGATCATATAATTTTAAATTACTTTTATTTGTGTTAGAGCCGGCGTCGGAATATACATAATTAATCTGAAAATTTTAGGCGTGTTTATATTGTTTTGCGTAATTTGTAATTTAAGGCGTTAGGCTTCAATTAGAAACATCATGTTATAATTATACACATGTACAATGATATGAAATACCACCGGCTCGCTCGTGCCCTATCGCCTAGAGCTCCCTAGGTACTCAGCGTCGCAAACGTGAAGAGGTGAAAAGGTATGGTGGTTGTGGAATTCAACATTGAGACACCTGTTGGTATAGGTGGGTTTATATATATAAATCATCAAGCTAACGTTTTATTGGCTTGCAATTCTATTGTAATTTTTTATCGTCATTAATAGTAGCTATGTTTTCAATAAATATCTTACTATCGGCCGGTCGTGGCGCAGTGTGACAGCGTCTGACTGTAACATGATCGGTTGTGGGTTCGATCCCCACTCGGGTGAGTGATTATATTTAAATTATTTTCACTTCCTCGCTCTGGTAAGACAAACGGCGTTGAGTTCCACCACTCAACACGCAATATCTCGAATTCAGTGGAAAGCGGAGTACAGAGTGTCTTGACGCTAGGTATTTTCTGTCTACCCTGCTATGCGGGATAAAAAGTGTGAAACTAAAAAAAAATCTTACTATAAAATTTGAATTTCTGACGTCAATACTTTTATAAATAAATAATACTACAAGACTTAAAAGAGAGTACTTAGATTTCTGGCAAAGACGAAACTTTAATGAAATAGCCAGGTTTTATTTTACACGGTGTGCAGCTGACGACATTTCATCTTATTTTCTTTATAGCTAGACAAATACTTTTTATGAAGGTCAAGGGACTTCCAGCGATCATAAAGCTTGAGTGAATAACACGCAAAAGTGACTTTTATTTTTTATACGTGTTAAAAGAAATAATTGTCCATGAATTTGTCATTATACTCGTATATAAAGCGAAGGGCAGTCGGTACATACAAAGCTTTATGCTTTTTCTCGTATAGCAGAGCAGTCGGAGAGAACTTAGTGTCCAGGCATTTATTTCAAATAGTTAATAGGTAAATATAGTGCCTCATTGTAGTAGAGGTATACCTCGAATGAGATGATATTTTAATTTTAGACGTTGCCTCAGCGTGTGTCGAACCCACGACCCAGTCTAATATAATACAGCATATACTTAATAAAGGTATAAAATATAGATAAATAAAGAGAATATATATATATATATATATATATATATATAACATATATAAACACGTATTTACTGCCATGAACGTGAAAATTTACGAAAATTGCAAAGAAGAGGGAAGAATTCATTAACTGAAGTGAATATTAAATTCGTCTACCAAATGAATTGTAAATATTTGTGGGGTTGTTTTTTCAGTTTATTATGTAAATACTGCTTGATACCGATTTTTTATAAAAATATATTAATAAAAAATTCAAATAACAGATAATTAATGTAATTATAAATATTGTGAAATTATCTACCTTTTTGACTTAATCAAAGTAAATAGTACCTACAAGTATATTTAGGTAGAGCTTTACTCTACTTTTACTATGATTAGGACCTCCACAGTGACGTGAGTTTAAGTTCTGTTAAAATAATAGTTTTATACTATAAATTTTTAAAATATTTATCTTGTTTGGTTAGTTGAAATGTAGAGTTAAGCTCCGCCACTAAAATGACGAAAAGTGACGAAAGTTTTGCTATTAAAAGCTTATTTATTATTTATTATACTCAATAAAGTATGAATTCGTTATCTGATTTCTGTTAAATGAAATGATTTTTTCATACGGTCCAATTTAACATTAATATTAAAAGATAAAATCTTCATTGTAATAGGGAAATAAAATTTTAAGCGTTTTATTCGATCCTTGTCAAGAGTCGTTAAACATTTACTTTTATTTTATGAAGTATCTCACATATTACGGTGTTTACATAATCTGTCTTTGTTTTACATATTATTTTATTATTTAGGTTCTTTAGTTGCTTAAAGTTAAGACATTCCTTTTGCTACTCTATTTGCCTGAATTTGTAATGTCTCATGTGGAGTGGTGGAACTCAACGCTGCACCGTACTTTTTCATATTTTTTATATATTTTTTTATTATAAGCTAAATTAAGTTTAAAATAATATAACTTTATTAAATATTTTTGTCAAAATCTAAATATAAGAAAGAGCTTCCCATTAAATCACAACATATGCTGATTGTTGTTACCTCGACTTAAAAAAGGAACAATTAAATAAGCTTAAGCGCCTTCAAAATCTCTGCATTAGGTTCATTTTTGGACTACGCAAGTGCACTCATGTCTCTGAATTTAATTTAAATATTTTTCTAATAGACTTCGCAGGAATACTCACTTTCTTTGTCTTTTGTATAATGTCCTTTTTAATCGATCATCCCTCCATATCTCTAAGAACGATTTAAGTTTTTGTGTGAATCACATGATGTCTCCCTTCGCTCCAAGTTAACCTCATCTCTTAAATTTCCTTGTCACTCCTCTTCCTTCTATAAAAATTCCATTACAGTGAAGTCTGTACGCTTGTGGAACTCCTTACCCGTAACAGTTAGGTAAGCAAAAACGTTGCTTATTTTTTAAAAAAAGGCTAAAATAATATTTTTTGACACTATCTTATGAACCCTAAGTGTTAATGTCAACTGTAAGGAATTTATATTTTGTCGTCATAAAGTATTCGTACATATAAATGTGTTTATATATATGTGTATGTGTAGGTATTTTTTTAATGTAAATATGTATTCTGTAGATGTTTATGTATTTAATTATATGTTATATTTTTTTTACTATTTTTCGTTTAGTGCTTACACTCCTTCCTATTTAATTTATTCTCTCCTCTGCCCCAAGGTTACCTGAAAGAGATTGCTCTCTTAGCGTTAAGGCCGCTGGTTGTGCTACCTTTCATTAGTCATTACACTCCTGTAAATGTTTTAATCGGTGTACAATAAAGAGTATTTTCATTTCATTTTTCATTTGATTTTTTATTTGATTTCATTTTTCATTTGATTTCATTTTTCATCATTTTTTTAATGAAGCTTTAATAAAATATAATTCAATCTAATTTTATTACTTACAATAACAAATCTTGTTACATACGAGTACATACAATATGTGTACGCTAGTCTCTTATTACAGCACAAATGATAGCAATCAAAGTCAAGGGCTTTAGAGAGTGTGGAAATAACTTAATCATGATATTCATTCATACATTTTTGTCTTCATATAAATATTTTACATAAACGATATAGTATAATACGGCCATTGAAGCTTGAGAGTTCAATATTTATTCGGAGAAATGATTAAATTATATTAAAAATATTTTAATTTTACCACGTTTTATCCCTAACGGGGTAGTATGACAGAACAGGGCGCCAGACGCTATGTTCCCTGCATACTTCTATATTCTCGTCCATACTCTCTTAATACATGTCCTTCATTCATGTCTTGAAGCGGACCTTCCTTCAGCATCACCGATAATGTGTTTTCGAAAGTCAACCGAGACCTTCACCTAGGCAGTATCGTGGGGTTTATTGAGCAATTTGTGATGGCTTAAACTACTGATTAAATTATTTGTCCTTCTGAAGACCTAACTTGGCTTACAACGACGTCATGCTTGCTAGTCAGTAGTTTGTATATACTTTGAATTTGATTTCGGCTTTAGTTGGACGTGAGGCCGGTCGTAGCGTAATGGAGCAGTGAGTGTAAACGGGACCGATTATGGATTCGAATCCCATTGGAGGGAATGTTATATTTAATTATTTATTTTTGATAAAAGTTAATTTACCTTTGGGTAGCAGATTTTTATAATAATCTCTCTACAGAGTTGCTTACAATAAAAATAAATTGTAATATACCTACCTATAAACATTTCGACACAACCAGATGTAGAACGCATGGATTAGCGGTCAGAGCGCTAGGACGGTTTCCAAGAAACGCAGGTTTGAATCCCGCTGTCTTGAAATTTTTATATGTTTATTAAACATGCTTAGTATAAATATTACATGTATTTCAATTAACTAATTGCCGTTCGATTTTTTATATACATAGATATAATACAAAAAAGGTACCTACTACAGGATTCATCTTATAGCCTTTTCTGGTTCGCATAAAAATTTCGATGAAAGTAATGTGAATGCCTCTCTTACACTCCCCAAGGTACCTACATGATAAATTTCAGCTATCAACGTCCAGTAATTTGGCTGTGCGTTGTCTGTCAGTCAGTTATATATTAATCATCAGGAGATGTTTATTAGATAGTGTTGTTGTTAAAATGAGTTTGGTCAAGTCCAAGATTAAACAAGATTTATTTTAAATAGTTCAGATCCTGCTATGTTTACGATTTATTTTATAAAGAGGACAAGTCTACAAAACGGGGCAAATAAGAACATTTCATTTGTAGGAGTTCATTCCATATAGTTATATATATATATATATATACTTTTAACGTTTAAACAAAACCTTACGTTTTATCTTTCATAGTAGGATAGAGTAGCTGGTGTCAAGGTCATTTTCTACTTCCGTATTTTCACGGACCGATTTCGTAATATTGTATGATATACAAAGGATTTATCAGAGCAAAGTAATGAAAATAAATAAATTTATGCATTTCTTCTAAGAATGATCAATTTTTTTTAGCTTCACGATTTATCTTGAAAGCAGGGAGAACCTATAGTCAAGATACTGCGTTTTTTGCTTTCCGAATTCGAGGCTTTGTATGTAAAGTAATGGCACTGAATGATGTGTTTTATATTATCAGAGAGGGGAAATGATAACAGTTTAAAAATATAATCATTCCTTCGAGCGGGAGTCAAATTCACAATCAACGTCACAGCTTATAGTCAGATGCAGTCCTACTGTGTCATGACGGCCTCTAGTGATTGAATCCAAAAACGTATAGAGTTGAATGTGTGTTCCTTTTAATTTACTTTAAATAAATTATAATTATATTTTTGTGACACAAAGTGCGAGTAATTTAGGTTTGTAGATAAATAAATTGGATAGTTTAATTTAAGACAAGATTAATACTTGGATATTTTGATTAGCTTCACGCTTTTATCCCGCATTGCCGGGTAGACAAAAGCTCTACCTAGTGTCAAGACACTCCATACTTCGCTTTCCACTCAATTCGAGATATTGCGTGTTAAGTGGCGGTACTCAACGCCGCACTTTGTCATACCAGAGCGAGGATATGAATATAATTCAAATATAATCACTTCCCCTGAGTGGGAATCGAACTCACAACTCATTACGTTTACAGTTATACGCTGTCCCACTGCGTATAAATTATTAATCCCAATTAATAATTAATACAAGTATATAATAACAGAGTATTACATACTAATTAAATATCAGCATAGCTAAATTACATATGCAAATGTACATATTTCTGCCAGTTAGTGGTAAACTATGAAAACGGTTCTATGTATTAATTAAGATAGGCAAGTTAATTTTAGTACTCCATTATTGTACATACGAAATTATTAATACAAAATCATATGGTTAAATTCTTCTATTTACTTAATAGCTTTAAGCTTAATTCGTCAGCAGAGTAGTTAAAGATATCTTAATGTCAAGACACTCCGTTGGCCGCTCCACCCAAAAACCGAGATAAAGCCTGGCTTTTAGTTCCGACACTCGACACGCAATGTCTCGAATTTCATCGAAAAGCTAATTTTGACATATTATCTAGGGTACATAGGAGGAACATAGTGTCAAGACACTCCGTATATACTATGCAGGATAAAAGCTTGCAAAAAGCGATAAGCTCGATTTCAAAGGCTACGTATACTTTACGCATGAACAAACGAGGCTTTTAGTTTCTACAAATTAAGAACACTGGAGATGTTTCAAGCTAATGACTATTCATATGTATAGTTATTGTCAAGTATGTGCTTATTAGTATAGTTTTCCTTTTTTAGCTCTGCGCTTTAATCCCGCATAGCAAGATATACGGAAAGTACTTAGTGTCAAGAAGTGCAACTCAACGCCGCACTTTCGTCTTACCAGAGCCTCGCTCTGTAGTAAAATAATTTTAATACAATCTCTCCCCCGAGTGGGGATCGTATCTACAACCGATAGCGTTTACAGTTAGACCCTGTTCCACTGCGCCACAACCGGCCTCTACCTATCTAGATTTATTAAATTCAATGTAACATGCTTATAATATAAGGACAATAAAAAATACACTGTTTAGGTTTAATATCTTTGCCCTTTCTCGCACAGCAGGGTTATCAGAGAGAACTTAGTTGTAAGACACTCTGTTCTCTACATTACGTGTCGAGTGGCAGAACTTAACGCCGCAACTTTTCTTACCAGAGTGGAGGAATTACAATAAATATCAAAATTCCCAAGTAGAGACCGAAGCCATAACTAATCGCGAAAGAACGTTGTACTTACTTACTTGTATGTCTAACAATATACGTGATAACAATCTTACTCTACTATATTTGTAGATTCGTAAATTTAAAAACTCGACTAAGTGCTTTCTTTCTAAATTTTAAATAGAGAATATGTGTTAATAAAAAAGAATTTATTTACTAAAATATGTTTTAAGTCGTATAACAACATAATGTAAAGAGTATTTTGCACAAACAAAAGAATCTATAAATATACAAAAATTAAAAAGAAATCGGCAATATTTATATCACGATGTATGTTTTTAATATATTGTCATATAATTAAAGTTATTTATATGAAAATATATATTATAAATTTATAAATAGAATCAATCAATTTTGTCTCTATAGATAACAAAAGATGATTCCGAGCGCACAGTACTTTAATCATATAAGGCAAAAAATCACGTCTACAGTCCAATTTTATTTTCAACACCATATCTAGCACTCGATATTGATAAAGAGGTTTATATTAAAATCTGTTATCACTGGGATATATTAATTTACTTATTATATTAATTGACAAATATATCTTATCTAAGCCGATAAGTACTTACGTATACATATACGACAGAAATTCGTTTGGCAGTTATCGGGAGTGATATAAACCATTAACACGGTTTGTTATTGGGAAATAAATATTCTAAATATATAGAATTTATATAATTTGAATTGTATTATTTGCTAAATTTTAGATAGTTAAAGGGTTGGTCCTCATTTTTCACCCGCGTCAGTGCTTTACAAGCATTGCGAGCGGAAGCACGTACGTCGCGTTGTGGCAAATCGCGAGTGAAAGTTAGTACTGAATAGTTAGTGTTTGATTGTGCTTTATTGTTTTGGTTTTGGCTAAAAATTGTTAATTACGGTAAGTTTAATTAATTGTATGAAAAAGTTTAAATTTATTTCAATTTCATATTTATGTTTGGACTTATATGTATATTAGTATATACACAAATACATTTCACAGGATGTATATTTGTATCAAAATAATGTATAAAATTTTAATAGTAAAAGTTAAATTTGGTTTCTCTATGAATTCATTTAATTATTTAAATGTCAGAAAGAATTGTAGTAAAATTTTATAGTCATTGTTGTTTCTTTTAGTTGTCAAATTATGTAATTTGTTGTCTGTTCGCTTATTAGATAAATTTTTTTATTATAAATTAAAAAAAAATATTCCGTTTTTTTTACCTATTATATTTTTTACATTTATATTGTTTAGCATAATTACATAATATGCCTTATATTTCTAGAAATTGAAGAAAAAATGTTAAAGTTTACAAAACACTTCACTTGTATGAAACCTAATGAATAAAATAAATAAAACTATTATTATTACTTTATTTGTACTCTACATTGTATTATAGAGAAATACGATCATAACATAAAAAATAAATATAAAAGGCGGTCTTAAGGCCATTCATTTATTAACTTTTTATTTTATAAAAAAAAAAAAAATTAGTTTATTGTTGTAGTTAAATATTTTATTTTTTTTAAACAAATAAATCGGACGTATATATATATATATATATATATATATATATATATATATATATATATATATTAAAATTAAAAAAATATATATTTTATTATCAAAGTTGAAACTATAGCCCTCTTCTATATGTATATACTGTTATTTCGAGAATGATGTGAATTAACAATCTTTCTGTCATAGGAACATTTATTTGAATGTGAATATTAAAAAAGTTTTAAGCCCTCATTTATGATGTTTTCTTAAGAGATTATGAAAAATCTCTTATTTTACTTATTAATTTATAAAATTTTGGAGTTCATGACGAAACATATCATTTAAAAAAATGTTATTATCCATAATTATCGCGATAAAAATCGCAAATTATGTACATTTTTGTATTTGAAAATACATTTTCGGACACCTGACGACCGTGGTCACAGGTAGGTCAGTCTACCTGTGACTACGGACTACTGTAAATTGTCGTAAAGTACCAAAATATACGCGATTAATACGTTTAAAATAGTTTCATTTAAAATTGATATTATGCAATTTTCTATTCAAAAAGTACGTTATTGATCAATTAAACTATCGGGAAAATATTTTATAGACTGTTTTATAATGTTAAATAAATTTTATAGTTCAGTTCAGTGAAAAGATTATTTTTTTATTGAAAATAGATTTTTTCCAAGTTTTAAATAAAAATCTCAGTTTGAAATAATTTATATCTAAAACATAGTTATTAAGTTTTATTAAAAAATCATCATCACCGCCGCCACGACAACAAGAAAATGAAATTCCTATTATAGTTTAAACCTAAGCACGATATTCTTGGAAAGTTTTTTATATAATTTTGCTTTATAATATTAATAATAAACAAAATATATTTTAACAAGCATGAAACCTTTATTAAAATATTTTAATCAATATATCAATTTTTTTTACACTTTTATCCCGTATAGAGATAATCTAGTGTTCAGACATCCCTTTGACTACTTCCCGCCCGAAATCGAGACACATTGATTTGAGACACTTAAAGCGCTATGTTATACCAGAGTGGACAAATTATTAATAAATTTTAATTACAATCATTCGAACGAGTGGGAGTTGAACCCAAGCAATTGCGTTTACTGTCAGATGGTTCTTCACTATGCCACGATGACCTCTTTATTCTATGTTTATTTCTTTAAATTCAATAATTTTACTATGAAATTTAACTAGGAAAGTCTAAAATATTTCTTGTATTATAATGAGGTTTCGTTTATTTTTCTTTCGTAACACAATGTACATTACACACGCTGTTATCATACATTCTACATTTACTATTGATTGATATTGGTTTAATACAATTTAGATAAGGAATCTTTGTACGAAATGGGGACAATTAAATCATGTATATCTTATTAAAAAAGTATTTTTATTATTTTTAAAGTAGTATTTATATTTAAGACAAAATATTGTTTAAAAAATGTGTTAAGAATGATTTGGCTAACAAAAAGATTTATAACAAGTGTTTAAGAATTTCGTGGATTGGATTCCCTCCGCGATTTTTTATTTGTTTTGTTTTATTTATTTTACTAAAGTATTATACTTAATGGTATGTTAGATTGGTTGGGTAAATTCATTTTTACAATTTGCTGTGTTTTTTCGAGCATTTCTTGAGCGTGATTCTTGCCTGGAAATTCACTCATTTAGTTTAGTTAGACTATAGTATCTACTGCAGTGACGACCATTTGCCGATTCCATTTCCAGTAGTGGAGGGATTATATTTAAATTATTTTCATTTCGTCGCTCTGTCAAAAAGTGATCAACGCATGGCGTTGGGTCTATGGCGGAAAGCGGTGAACGGAGTGTCTTGACCCTAAGTACACTTTGACAACCCCGCTTCGGTAAAAAGCGTGTTAGTCGATTGTAATAAAAATATTATTTTCACAATATGAATCCATAACCCTTGGCGTTTAATCAAAATAAAGTCAATAGCGAAATAATGGCGTCAGTTTCTCTGTACTTTATGTATAATAATTTTATAAATATATAATAATATTATAATAATTTTATAATTTTGTATAATAATTTTCTAGCTTTTTTAATTTTAAATAATTTTCGGAGGAAAAAATAGGAGCCATATTATTTATAATTATAAATTATGTTTATAATTTAATACAAATATCAACCGGATATCAGCCAGTGTTCTCCGAACGTAGTAAAAAGTAAATAAGTAATATTATTAACTTAACATTCTTTCACTTTGAAGTCTGAACACAAATTGAAAATTGAATTAATAGATGATTGATCCTTAATTAATGATCAATTTCTTAACAAGTAAATCAGATCTGCTCGCTTCTACGACTCTTTTAATTAAAAAAGGGAAGCTAAAGTGAACATTCCTTCATTAAAATAATACGTTTGATAAAATCTTGAATAGTCCTGCCTTAATTATAATGGAATGGTTTGTTATTTAAACTTTTGCAATTATTTAGATGATAGACGTCATAAAGGAGATGAGCCGATACAAATACTATGAAGCGTTTTCTAGAAGTTTTTATTATTTTATATTATATATTTAAGCTAAAATATAATAAAATTACAGTCGGTTAAAAGAGCTTCATCGTATCTATGTAACTTTGACAAATATCGTTTATTTAAATTTCTATTATATTTTGTAGCCGTAGAAAAACGTTTGATTATTCGACATTCGTGGATTAGATTCCCATTTAAGGGAATGATTATATTAAAATTTTTAATAATTTGATTTTCCTACGATTGGGGGCCAATTAGAGCGCAGCGTTGATTTCCGGTACTCAACACGTAACACCTCAACCTCGAGAGCAGTAATCGAAGAGAATAGATATGGAAATGTCTCAAATTAGGTTCTCTGTGTATTTCATGCAATACCGAAGGCATAAGGCTGCTTTTTAAAAACAAGCAAAATAAGACGTAGTTCAAGTTTTGAAACTTAATTCACTTTCAACTAAAGAGTACAGGTTTACAAAGTACGTATACCTTTTTGTCGTAGCTATTAAATGTTAAACATTTTCTTGTTATACCGTAGTCAATTTACGAACATACATTTGATTTGTTCTAAAGTTCTTTAATAAGACTTGAACGCTCTGGCAGTTAAACGACTTTGCAACTTACTTTGAACAGCTTGTTCGTTGAAAGAGTTGATTTAAGTCAATTTTTATTATAAAAATCGTTATATTCTTTTTATCTTATTTCTAATTTGAAAGTTATATTTGTTACCTCTATATACAAAAATACATATAATAAGTAAATTGTGGAAGTGACGAACGATGTGTCTTGTCACTATATATTACGGTCTACCCTGCTAAGTGGAAAGAAGATTGAGGCTGTTATTTTACTTTAATAATGGTTACGGTCTTTTCAATAAAGTAATAAAAACTCGTTTATTTTATTGATTAAAGCATTTAATTTATCTTATTTTAATATAAATAGAACAATTATTTTAGATTAAGATATTTATTAAATTAAAATTATATTTAACGTAATCGAATTGAAACCTGTGAATTTTGAGATCATTTTGGCGTTGCATAATTAGTCTATGAGTTCTTATCTAGTTACGTTGAAAGTTATAATATATATATAAGTCTTTTAGTTACATTTTTATACATTATATAAATTTATTTAACGTGTTACACCAAGAAAAAAAAAATATATTTAATAAAAGTATTTTAAACATATTTATCGCGCATATGGAGCTTTATTGCGAAAATAGCAGCCCGTGGCCACAGACAGATTACCTGTCTATCTGTGACCACACGGACTACTGTAAGGTGTTCAAATGTAGGGTTTTCAAAAAAATATTTTTGAATACTAAAATAAACGCGATTACTCCATTTAAAATAAATTGTTATTTAAAATGTGTAAAAATCGCGAAAACCATAGATTGTATTACTCTTATCTTATATTACTGAACTGCAAGAACAATTTATTGCTTTTGTTCTTAGCCTTATACAATTATAGTAATTTTGAATAGTATGAAACATAGACGATGTGTTTATTTAAGTAACACATAACAGTATTAATAAGAAACAGTAAGAGTATATAATTCATCATTTATAAGTTAGAGGAATGAGTTGGAGAAGTTGAAAAGAAAGTAGAAATGTATATAATACATACATGTGAGTTTTTACAGCTACACGCTTTTTTCTGCATGTAGACAGGTCCTGTCAAGTCCACACTCCATTTTCCGTTTTAACGCCTAATTCAAGGCTTTATTACGTGTTGAGAGGGGGAACTCAATACTTTGCTTTGTCCTCCAAAAGTTTAAGTAATTAATTATTCCCCACAAATGTGGAATGACACATTAAGCCATATGATACATATCCATATGATATGAAAGGTCTGAAGAATAATAAAAGGCTTAATAAAATTAAAGAGGTCACAAAAATGAAGGTCTCCTGATTTCCATCCTCGTATTTTTGTTTTGTATATTTTCAGGCAATTTAGTATGGAGGAGTTAGTCCGAAATTTATATGGCAGTTAATTTGTGTTATGCAAAATAATATTCATCCTATTTTGAACGCGTTCTCACTTAAGTCACAGAGTTTGCCAAAATTTGTAATACTTCATATTTATAAGAATTTATTTCATGTAAACAATATTTATACACTTGCGAGAGACCTTAAACCTTTATAAACTCACCGTGTTTTAAAAGCCGTTTTTAACGAATGTCTTCTTCTACCTAAAAATTTAATGTTATCTTGGACAGGTTGTAGTATGGATATCTGATTTAGTCATCCAAACATGCCACCATGGTCCACATACGATTTTACTCATCCTCATATGACATCATGGTCCACATATGATTTTACTCGTCCACATATGACACCACGGTCCACATGTGATTTCACCCATTCACATATCACACTATAGTCCACATGTGATTTTACTCATCCACATATATAGGCCTGCTTGTGATGTTATTCGTCCACATATGACATCATGGTAGACGTACGAGTTCACCCTTCCACACATGTCACCATAGTCCACATGTGGTTTTACCCCTCCACATATGACATCTTGGTTCACATGTGGTTTTTCTCGAGTTAATAATAAAAATATGAAAAACGTTATTATACACTACGAAAACCAATACTATATCTCCTTTTTTTATGTGTTTAACTGTGTTCCTCTAAATCATTTTCTTTGTAACTTTTAAATGTAATAAATAGTTAACTAATAAATTTATATAGTATATTTTTCAATATGTGCCAATTGAGAAGTTGCACAAAAACCCTCGAAATATTACCTACCCGTTTTGATCATCTTTATTTTAGGTGAAATAAAGAATATTATCCTATTTGCTAGACTCTTAAGTTTAATTATTACAGATTTTACGTTAAACCTATATGCTCTTAATCGTTAGTGATTGGTTATATTTGTAAGATGATTATTTTAATTCCTTCTAAATTAATATTACTTTACTATACCAGAGTTCGTGTTGCATGATTATATTCTTCCATAAACATTTAGTATACAAATTAGTTAAAAAAATATATTAAAATTACTGTTGTAAACAAACAAACCCACTTAAAATATTGTATCATTTTCAAAAGTGGGTAAATTTGATAATTTTTTAAGCAAATTTGACAACTAAGTATCATTGGTGCTTACTCTATGGGTTTAGGTTAGGTTAGTAATAATATAATAATAATTAATTTTAAATATTAATATTATTAATATTTAAAATTAATTATTTGATTCTTATCACACAAGGGCACATAATAGTAAAAGTACTAGTAGTAATTTTATTGTTTTTTTTTTCTAATGATATTATTAAGTGTGATTAGAGAAATTTTGCAAGCTATCGACGTAATTTGACGGAATTCGATTTTTTACTTTTCCTACAGGAATTTCATTGTATATCAGAATATTTTTTTAATATGATACTCCAATCTTTATATTTATATATTTGTAGGGGGAAGGGGTAAAATACAATTCCCCCCGCTGCTAGGTAGCGTTCCAGTAATTTGGTGGTAGGCTCGCTACAGCTATTATGATAAAACAATCCGGCAAATATCTAATGATATGTTCCGGTTCGATGTAAGCCAGCTTTTCCTATCTCCACCTATCCTTTCTTTCATCTCCTTTCACTTCCATTTTAGAGCCGGCAACGCATCTACAACTCTAATGTTGTAGATGTCCATGGGCGAAGGTCACTACTTATCATCCGGAGGCCCTTCTGCTCGTTTGTCTTATTTTTCCATAAAAAAATAATATTATTCAAAGCGTTAGTAAATTCCAGTGTGGTAACATGCGACAAATTTATTATTTTAGCTTACTACAGTAGTAATGTCTATGGATAAAGCTGCAAAATTAAGTTTCTTTTTAATGTATGCACTTTTCCAGGATAAAAAGTGTAATACCCACTATGATGTAATATAATTACACCAAATTTTTGCTAAAACAAAGCGACATACAGACAGACTGACAAAAAAAACATCACATTTTTTGGTTCAGTGTCAATGTAGTAACCCTTTTAATTTCAGTTCAATCGGTCGAAAATCTAAGAAGATTTAAACAAATTTTATCCCCTTAGGGGTATAATTTATCAAAATGTGTGACGTTTACGTATATTCGCTTTATGTTTGCATAGTCTCAAGTCAGTTTAAAATTGACAAAGTTTCATGCAAACTTTCATCCCCTATTTTACATCTATCGCCTTGGCAAATTTCAGCTCGACCCATCCAGTGATTTGGGCTGTGCGTTGATAGAGTCAGTCAGTAAGTGACTAGTAGGTCAGGAAATAGCAGGTACCTTAGTATGTTACACTTTAAAAACGTAAAAAAATTTTGAACACAGCGGGATTCGAATACACCCCCGCTCTTGAAAACCGTTCAAGTGTTCTTGCCGTTAAGCAATGTGTTCTACATATGGCTGCGTCAAAATTTTTATATTTCTTTACTTATTTATTCTTTATTTATTTATTCTTTATTTATTTATTGGTTTATTCTTATATTCTTATATCTTTACTTACATCTCTCTAGAGAGATTTTTACAAATTTCTGATTATTTCCATAAAATAATCACTTGGCCTGAGAGAATGCTACGTTATTTAATATTTTTACTATTTGTTTTTTGACGATCACACTAAAAATTAGAAAACATAAAAAAAATAATTATAATATTTTGTTTCACTAAATTAATAAAATAAATTGACTATATTCTTGAATTTGCTGGAAGTTTAGTTTTCAATGTATACTAATTATAATTTTACCACTTCTTCCAAAGCAACTTTGTCATGCACACACAATAATAAATATATTTGCATATTATATAGAAAAAGAGTGTTACATAGATTTTATATTTACAATATTGGTTGACGGAGTGTTTTGACACTAAATATTGTCTTGAAAAAGCAAGAAGCTAGAAAAAATCATTATCTATATTTGTAACTTTATAAAAATGACATAAAAATATGTCTACCTATCAGAGATATATATGCACTTGTAATTAATTCTCACAATGTTCAATTCAAAACCTTTCAACTTCCTGTGCTACATAAACCAAATAAATATAAAATAGGTCACCATGCCACAACGGGACAAATATGACTGAAAACGCGATTGGTTGTGAGTTTGATTCCCACTCGAAGGAAAAATTATTTATATCATTTTAATTATTAATTATTTCTGGTAGGTAAAATGGCGGGATTTACTTCCACCACCTAATACCCAATGTCTTGTTTTAAGGCGCAAAAACGGGAAACGATATGTCTTAACCCGTAGGTTCTCGCTGACTACTTTGCTATGTAGGATAAAGTTTCTTTGTTTGAAAAGGGATTGTTAAAGATTATGTTAAACATGTGTAGCATAAATAAGGTCGTTAAGCTTCCTAACCCTTGGTTCGCTTCGTAACGTCCCTTACTGTTCCAACATCTGTTTTTATAGTAGGATTTAAATAAACATCTGAGGTAAGCCTTTTAGATTTATTTAATCGAAAGAAAAAAATATTAAAAAGATCATTAAGTTGACACTACAAGATCGGTGTGGATTCTATTTCTACCTGGGATAATAAATATATTTCAAGTATTTTTGTTCCTGTTCTAATTAGTTTTGCTTATGATGTTAAGGGTTGGTAATTAAGCCTGATTCGTGACCTGATGTAAAAATTGCAATTATTTTAGAACGGAGTAACATATCACTATC
The DNA here is from genome assembly GCA_032432895.1 of Dryadula phaetusa. Classification (NCBI taxonomy): domain Eukaryota; kingdom Metazoa; phylum Arthropoda; class Insecta; order Lepidoptera; family Nymphalidae; genus Dryadula; species Dryadula phaetusa. The sequence goes on from JAOYRS010000065.1 coordinate 150,423, forward strand.
AGAGGTTCCGCTTTTTATTTTTTTCTTTTAATCATCATATCATGCTCTATATATCACATAATGAAAAATCATAATTTTTAAAGAAATCGATATATGTATTTATATTAATTTCTTCGGATACTCACTATTATACTGACAGACACACAGTTGAAATAACGTAAGCTATCCGTTCAAAGCTGACGTTTAATTTAAACAAGTAAAGTTTAATATATGTTATTCAAAAAATCGCATAAATATAAATAGAGATCTTAGTTCTAAGTAGCCGGCTATAATTATATGCAAATGACAGATAAATAACAATAAGGAAAAAAGCTATAGGCCCAGTCTGCAGTGCAATAAATTTTATATTAAAAATCCTTGTAACGTATAGCAAGGAATCCCTATCCCTATCCCTACTACGAGAATTGGTTGTCTTGATTATGTGCGGTGCTAAATTAAACAATATGCTTAGAAAAATGTATGGAGTTATGAAGTCCACGCGAAAGAAGTTACAGGCAACCATAGTATATTAATAACGTTAAGTAAGATTTATATTTTCTACTAAAATAATACCGAAATAATTTCTCATACCTTGTACGTGTTACATTACAAAGATCTATAAATAAACGCAATGTGTTTTGTGTATCCATTTATTACTTTTATCATATTTTGTACTGTTTAAGTACTTACATGATGAAAAATGTTTTTGATAAGTTTAACTTATTGTGAAAATTTTACAGCAAAATCACTTTATTTCACTTCCTCGCTCTGATAGAACAAAGTGCGGCTTTGAGTTCCACCACTCCACGCATTGTCTCCAATTCCTTGGGAAGCGAAGTACGGTGTGAATTGACACTAGGTATGTTTTGTCTGCTGCTATTCGGGATATAGAGCGTAAAGCTAATTTTCCATAGCACAGTTATTATTAAAAAAGGTAATTCCAGGTAAGTTAAGTATACAGGTACCTTGATTTTAAAATGTATCGTCGTCTGTATTTTTTAAAGTTTTTTTGTTATTTAGCGGCTTCACTCTGCTATGCGAGGTGTCAGAGAGAACTTAGTGTCAAGCCACGTTACCGTTCTTACTCGAAATCAAGATATTATGACGTAATTAAATACTACTCTTTTTCCTAAGAACAAAAAATGATAATAATTAAATAAAACTATTTTAAGTAACGGAATAATATATATTTTATATATATTTATATATATAAAATATATATTATTATAGGCCGTATATTTTGGTATTTAAAAATGAATTTCCGAATGCCAAATTATACGCGATTAATCCGTTCAAAATAGTTTCCTTTAAAATGTGTTAAAATCGGAATAATTAAAGACCTCATTAAATAATAACAATATTCCTCATTAAATAATAATCTTATATTTTTCATAATGAGGATAGAAGCCACAAACATCGCGTTTTCAGATAGTACCACTGAGCCGCATAGGCAACTGTTTCGCTATACGGGTATATATAATAATATTAAAATTAAATTAAAAGTTAGAGCAATGCTTGCTTACATTTCTCACATTTATATAACAAAAGAATACTTTTTCTATGTCTATTTTCTTTGACTGAAATACGTCACTCCTATGAATAAAGTAAATCATATTACGTCAAGAAATGGATCAAATCTGTCTGGTCTATAGAACGTGCCGTGCCAATAAATATATTTTTGAATATATATATATATATATTGTATGTACATTATAATATTGTTGTCACTTCAGAGTTGAACAAGGCGGAGAATATTAATAAGTCATTCGTATGTGTGACGCCATCGTGGCGCAATGGGACAGTGTCTGTCTGTAAATGCAATTGGCTGTGGGTTCGATTCCTACTTGGTGAAATTATGACAGAAAATGTCTCGAATTTGTCGGAAAGCAGCCAATAGAGTGTTTTGACACTAGAGTTCTCTGCTCCTCTCTACTCTCTCGAAGAAAGATTAAATTAGCCGGGTCTATTTAAGAAAGCTATGTAATTGTAGTGCATCTTTTGTGGCGGAACTTAACGCAGCATTTTGTCTAATATTCTATTAACGATGGAGAATGTATATCAAGATTTGCTTTAATATAATAGATGGTCTAATTGACACGAATCAGAATAACTAAGCAACACAGTATATATTTTTTAATAAATTAATATAATTATATTAAATACAAATATTGTCGTAAAAATTTGAAAGCGGACGTATTTCGGATCTTATTTTATTCTGTTTAAATCAATCGAAATTACAATTTAGTACTAGCTGTAAAGATATTGCATTGCCAAAATATGTAACACGAAAATACTACTAAAAAGGAAAAAAGTGCTTAACATGAGTAAGTCACCGAGCGATTTACATGCTAACGTGCCGAAGTTATAAGAGGCAGCGGAACGACAAGTTACGTTACGCAAACGTAACGCAACTAGAGGCGGACTGTGATTGCAAGAAAATATATATTTTTTGAAAATAAAAGAATTAATTAAATTTAGAAATGAAATAACAAAAATGATATCCAATTCTACTAACTAACAAAAGAGGATGGGATACATCTCAAATCAAAAATCAGATTAACGATATCCAATCATCTACTGAATATTTTGCTAAAGAACTGAGACCAGGCTAAAAACAATTGAGGAAGAAATTATTCAATTAAAAGAAGATTCCTCAGCAAATTCTACAACAGTCTCTTTAGCAATTAGTGAAAATATCATTCGTGAAGTTCAAGATAGTTTCGTACGTGAAAAGAATGTTATTATCACGGGGATTAGAGAGCTACATTAAAAAAAGCGCAAAGATACACCCGTGACAAAAATTAAGTTTTATCAGTTCTTGGTCCTATGATTAGGGAAATATAAACCCAATTTAAATAGACCCATAAAGGTATATCGACTCAAAAAATACACTTAAACTAATATTACGTGAAAGACACAATACGGCTGATAAAACCATTAAAATATATGCTGACAAAATATTTAAAGAAGAATTATATCTCAAACAAGTAAAGGAAGATGTCACAAAACTTCTTCTATATAATGTCTGAAGTAAATCTGAACAAGAAGCCAATAGAATACAGTCACCCAATTTTTATCATTATTATATACAAATTCGGAAAAGGAGCCGGAGTGCAATATTCAAAAAACGCCTTATATAATATTTAATGATTATTCATTCTTAACATTTTCGATAATAATTTACAATCGACTTACATATTTTTTCTACCGAATGAGCAGAAAGGAAATAGACCTCTTCGTAGTGCAAAGAATTTATATTTACCTAAAACACGAACCAAATGTGGAAAGAGATCTATTATTTATGCACAAATGTACAACAAATTACCTCAGCACTTAAAACATATCAAAACTTAATTAAATTTAAAACCTTGTTAAAAGAATATCTTCTAACAAAAAATTGAATCCGGCCCTGTGTCGCGTATTCTCAAATGGTAGTGGGTACATGTAACCGTGGTCGTTTCGATGAGATAGTAATAACTGCATTTAAACTATTTTAAGATACCTAATACAACCCACATGTTTCTAGTTTATTATAATTTAAAAATTACATATTTGTCTAGTTATATAACGCTCACAAAATTTAGGATTATTTGATTTAAAATATATATTTTCATACAGTCAAAATATGAATTTCTTTTGGGTAAATAGAATTTCTTTGATCATAAAAATATGCGATCGCCTTTGTATTTGCGCTTTGGTACACTTGCGTCTCACGTGAGTGAAAAGTTTTTAGTTTTTTCATCCTGTTTTTTAATTTCGTTTCAGTCGTGAATAACTTAATAAGTCAAAAAAGCTAACACGTCTTTAATAAAAGAGTTATTCGTCATTCAAATGTTTGGTTTGGTCGGTGAAATAGATTTATCGGCTTAGTTACTTATTTACAAAGTAAATAAAGATTTTTTAGCTTCACTCTTTCATCCTGCATAGCAGGGTAGACAGAAGGTACCTATTGAAACATTCCGTATTGAGTGGTGGAACCCAACGCCACACTTTGTCTTACCAGAGCGAGACAATGTAAACAATTTAAATACAATCACTCTTCCGAGTAGGAATCGAACCCACAAGCTATCGCGTTGACAGTCAGACGACCGGCCTCATAAATAAAAATTATTAAACAACTCTGTATAGATACACTTAAGTTCATCGTTCTATGTGCCTATATATTCATTATCTAGATAAAAGTTATTAAAAGAATATCTTTACTCAATAAGCCGATAAAATATTATGTCAAAAATAAAAAAAAATCATTGGAAAGATTTCCAAACATTAAATCGTGATAACATTTAATTATAGTCATTACTTACATTCTTGCCTTATCTACGAGTATGGTTTCTTGCTGTAAGTTTATCTTTCATAGTTGTTTTTATAATGTTTTTATTTATATAAATTAGCTGAAAATACAAGCTTGTCTTTTCCGTTTTCATATATTATTATTTATTATTTAACTTCACGCTTTTATTCCGCATAGCAAGGTAAGACAGAAAATATTTAGTGTCACTCCGTATTTCGCTTTTCACCGAATTCGAGATATTGTGTGTTGAGTGGTGGAACTCAACGCCGCACTTTGTCCTACAAGAGCGAGGGAGTGAAAATACTTTAAATATATTCACTCTCCCGAGTGGGAATTGAACCCACAAATGATCGCGTTTACGTGATAAGTTCTTTTTTTATTATAAATTATAAGCATAATGTAGGAAACATCCACAACTTTTTTGATCCTATAGATAGTTAATGTACTCAAACTTTCATTACCTATTTTATCACTATTGTATAAAATATATTCAATTATTAAATAAAGATAAAAATATATTAATCTTTCTTTAAACGAGGTTTTAACTCTTTTATTATAGTTTTCTAGTGCTAATTATTTTTATTATATTATTTCAAAGGAGTACGCCTTTAGGATGTAATTAATACATTAATATTTCAGGTGTTTATTTAGAAACCGGAGATATGTGTGATTATCTTCTTTTCCTCGCTTTACTTCATTATAAAAATAATTAACCTTTAAAATATTACATTAACCAATTTTTTTAATTTCTCATATACGATCAAATCTTAAAAGTCAGGGCCACCTTGCCACAGTACGACAATGTTTGAATACAAACGCGATTGCTTTTGGGTTCGATTTCTACTTTAGGGAGTGATTATACTTATTGCTACTCAATACGAAATGTACGATTTCGGGTGAAAAGCATTCAAAGGAGTGTCTTGACACTAGAGTATCTCGGACTATTCACCGTATAGTACTATCTCGGATAGGTAGGGATAAATGGAAAGGTAAAAAAGTAATTAGAAATTTAATATATTTCTCCCTCAGGGATTAAACTTATAATGAAATTGTCATTTTTGTTGCCAGGGTTAATGAAACGTCACATAATTAGTTATTTATTATTTGGGGCTTCATTCAGTGATGCATCAACAACGGTAATATGGTTTTTAATTAAATGATAACTTTTAATTAAATTTAAATTAGAATAATACTGTCATTAGGCTGGCATTAGGGCAATCCTGATTGCATTCTGGGTTTGTGGGTATGAACTCTACTCTGAGGAATTTATACTATAAAATTTGGCTTTGGTTTTCATGTTATGATAACCTTTAAATGTAACAAATAATTATTTTAAAAAAATAACAGCAGTGGATTTTTTTTCAAAATCTTCAATTTTATGAGAATTTTAACGTAGATAAAAATGAAGAGCTTAATTTACTATAGCGCTTGCAGTTTTCTAAAGGAATAGGTTTGAATTTTGCTACATTTAAATTTTCAAATGTAAAGATAACATTTTGAAATGTTAAAATATGTAACTTGAATTTTCAATATTATGTTACTGTTGGCGTATGTCATCCATAAAAATCATTTCCATACATTTAGAAAAATAGAATAAAAGTATCTACTACTTTTTCTCACTCAAGTAAGTCGAAACTGCACTATGTTGTTTCAAATTCCACCAAAATTAATCCAACTATTCCAGAAGTTAGCTGAAACAAACACATAGAAAGACAAAAACTGTAAAAAATAATAAGCTCTCTGATTTTCGCTATTTTTACAAATTTGTAAAGAAACTATTTTAAAAGAAATAATGGTGTATATTTTGGTATTCAAAAATGCAAAAAAATAGAAAAATTGTTATTTTAATGATTCTAAGTATGTATGTAATATATGTCTTCCTGCTTAGCCAGGATCTGCCTTCAAACTCAACCTACTCCGCTTTGCACGGTCTTTGGCATCCTCGGCGGTAAGTCCATTGACTCTCATATCCTGTTTCAAGACATCCGGCCATCGCTTCCTTGGGCGTCCGGGGGGTCTAACTCCAACTCCAACTCCCTGTAACATTTCTATTTTGTAGTCTAATACAAACACTAATAGACACTTCAATTTTATTTGTTTGATTAGATAACTGAATTTGAAATTTTTGGGTAATCCTAGGCAAGAGAATTCATATATCACATACATATTTCAAAAGATTGTATCGAATTCATCAATTAGTGAATCAGTTCCCCTAAAATGCATTTCGTATTCGCTATGTCAATTTTGTCTTTAGTTAAAATTCAGTTCAGAAATATAAACATCGTACAACGTTTAAATTCCAATATTTTTACTGTTTTTTTGTACAAATTCCCAGTTGTATGTGAAAAATGTGGAAAAACTTGAAGTATTTTCTTTTCGTGATGTCAGTCATTGTCGAGTTTTTCCTCTACATGAAATATTTTCTCAATAGATTCAATACAATTTTTGGTTTCGTTGTTGTTAAAAAACTTTTGCCAATGATATTTCTTAATTCAAATACTTGTAATATGTAACCTAAAAGTATGTATTAATAAGACCATCGTGGAGCAGGACAGCGTCCTCTGCAAACGCGATTGGGTTGTGAGTTCGATTCCTACTCAGAGGTATTTATATTTAAAAATATTTTTTCATTTCTACGCTTTGGTAAAACAAAGCTCGGCGTTAAGCACCATTTGACTTCAATGAGATAAAACCTGAAGTTGCCAAAAATGTTAAAGGCTTTTTCACTTATCTTTCCAGACTTATACAGACTGATGTTTCTAGGTATGATTAAATTTTATTATGACAAAAAACCATACACTTAATATTTGATGAAAATTTTACATAAAAAAATGTGACATAGATGGAGAAAACAATTTTAACATATATGTAAATGAAAATTATTACAAAACATCAAGAATATTACAAATATGGATTCTCTTAAGGATTTTAAGATTTTAAGCTTTCTATGCATCTTATAAGTCTAGTTTTAAGTAATGCAAGACGTAATATATAGAGGCTAGTTGTGGCGCAGTGGGACAGTGTTTGACTGTAAACGCAATCGGTTGTGGGTTCGATTTCCTGTCGGGGTAACAATTATATTTAAATTATCTAGGGTTATCAATATTTTAGAGGACAGTGTTTATAATTTACTGTATTAATATTAAATATATGTATTGTCAAATTTGAACTTTGGACATTTATATGTGATATGTGACATTTTAAAAACTTTACTTAACATCGTAGAAAGCATTAGATATATGGTATAATAATAAAAAAACATAAAAGTAATAAGATTATAATTTTATAAATTAGGCGACTAAAGTGTGTATATATATTGATAAAGGTTGAAAATGGACAGATGTAAGGTACATAGAAGACCTATACGAATATAAAAGCCGTCGCTAGGGAATTGTGTAAGCCCTCGTTGCTCAATTTTATATTTAATATAAGCTTATAATAGTTTATTTTTGTTGTTTGTATTCTTAGTCTCAGATATGTTTTAAAGACCTTTAATATTTTATATATAATATTTAAATATTTTCGTTCAAAATGAGTGAAATTCGATTAAAGTAATTTTATTATAATTTTGTTGTTACCAATTTACTGGGAATAAATTGAATTTAATTAATATGCTAAACGCCTCTCTTTTACTCTCTTCTTCTAGTTATCTCTTCGTATTATGTTAAACGCCGGAACGCCGTGGTTTGTTTATCCGCCAATCGTGATACCAAACCGGATATATGTTTAAAATATTAAGTCGTTCTCATTGTGATAATTGAAGCTGATAGCGTCACGATCAGCTTATACTATAAATGTGCTTTATTTAAATTATATTATTATATTTTAATTGTATTTTACTTTTATTTTTTATATACCCATAATTATTGGGTTCATATTATTTTTCACGAAAATTCTCAAGGGTTGATCGTGTTCGTAAATCTTTCATCATTCTTCAAGCTAATCCGCACTAAGCTGTCGGATTTAGTGGTACAAAGGAAGACAAGCCTTTATTACGTCACACGTCACACGAATTTTCTTCGTTCCATCACGGAGAGAAAAAATGGGTTTATTTTGTAAATCCCTTATAGTTATCATTACTGCGTAGTCGACACACTGCAAAGAAATATATATGATTTAAAGAAATATAGAAATATTTATAAGTTAATAGAGGAGTCCCTCCAAAAGGTCTAGTTCGGTGACTGTGGTCCGTCGTAGACCTGATTTAGAGCATAGGTAACGTCCAGTGGACATCTATTCTATCTGATCAGCTCTAGACTGATTGTCGTCATGAGGTCTGGGCCGAGTGCATTTCAAAAAAGATGCGTCTGTCAACGAAGGGCAGTTGGTTTTTTATCCCCGATAAGTGTAATTGTTTTGGCTTTTGATTGGGTTGGGTTCATTAGGGCCTCGTCGACGATGAGTCGTGACCGCATATCAGAAACACCATTCACCAGAATTGAAGCAATTATGCGACGTCTTATCCTGGTGTTCTTGATGCAACTAAAAGTGATCCTACTTCTGAGGTCTTTTGCCGCTTCAGTAGTTGTAGTTGCTATCAGATAACTATCAGGGATAGAATGATTTACGACCCAAGTGGACTTTCCACAGCCGGGATCGCTGTTTATCCATTGCAATTTTGGTATCTGCCCTTGCTCCCAGATGTTAAGTCATTGGAACTTTAGAGGTGTGCGCCATGCTGATTTTTTTTGTTCTAGCGCGCCTTCCATGTATCGGGCTACAACAAAGATTAGATCGTCCGAGGATGTTGTGTACTTTGGTGGGCTAGTTTTATTGCTTTGCTTTTGCTGGGGACAAGTCAGGTGTTGTGACTTGGCCCTTGTCAGCTCTAGTTATTCTGCCTCTCCTCAATAGTTTTTACAAAGGCTTCAGCATTATGGGTGCTAGGTTTGAGGTGGTTCTCTATTCTTTTCTGATCTTTGACCGATCGCAGTTATTCTACTCTTTCCTTTCTGAGATCTCTCATCGAGGCGCCGCACTTTGTTAGTCGTTGACGTAACCAGTTTTTTTCCCTTTTCTCTTTCCTCAAAAAAAGATAGATCCTGTCCCCTGCCTTCACAAACGACTACGTTGTAATGTGTGTGCGTGCACGGGTGTAAATAGGTCGATAACTGCTCCCTTATCGTGCCCTGCTTTTATGGCATCAATGCTAACTGCTGTTTGTCCAATTACTGTCTCCTGTGGTCTGTAAGTGCTCTTGTACTCTAGATTTCTGCGTGCCTTTAAGAAAGGGGATATTCCATCACTTCTGTTGAATAGTGCAGTAATCTTATTTTTAATTCGCACTATCCAGTACTCCCAAACTCCTATTCTAATGGTGGTTAGCAAGGACAGCTAGGCCTGGCGAGATATAGACCGACTTTGTCGATTCTACGACGCAAAAACTTAGTCCTAATTCCTTCACATCACTGTCCCTAAAAAGGGCTATGGGTCTCAATCTTAATCCAGGCGAGCTAGGGTGTCCATTTTGCAGGAAACGTTGGGTGTTGAATAGATGATCCCTTGTTAGTACAGTATTGACTCCATGAGTGAATGTTAGGGGTCACTTTTCTTCTTTGTTAATCATCCTCACTGCTGAGTGAAAGATCTCCTTTAGGCTCTGGCAGGCTACGTTAAAACGTGGGCAGTCTAGATTTATGCATTTTTTAATATTAACATATATGTGTATAAAGACCATGGTGGCTCAGCGGGGAGCGTGCCTGCAAACTCGATTGGCCGTAGAATTGACCTCACTCAAGGGAGTATATTAGGTTTATTTTAATTTCTTTAAAATTGAAAAGCGGTATTCAGTTCCGCCATTCAATACTCAACATACGTAGAATTTGGATAGAAAGTGGTAAAACGGAGTGTCTTGAAATTATGTTCCATAACACCAGGTTCTCTCAGGCTATTTGCCTAGGCAGGATAGGTGTAAAGCTGAAAAAAATATTATTCAAAAATTGAAGTAGTATCTGAATAATAAAACTAGGAAAAAGCCAGCTATTTCATGCAAATTTTGAACCAAGTGTTTCATGCAAATTTGGGCTATAAAATTGAAATGCTTTTATAGCAATTCCACTTAAAGCTTAAAAGCTACACCGCAAAGCTCTTAATTACAAATCTTTACATTTGAACGTAAAGGAATCTATTCAGAAATTTATATATATATATATATATATATATATATATATATATATATATATATATATATATATATATATATATACCAAACTAAGAGGAGTGATTTATTTTAAAATAAATTTCATTTTTCAGTTCCGGTAAGTCAAAACGCCGCGTTGAGTTACGAATTACTCAAAATTTAATGGCCCCTTGATGCTAAGTTCTATCTGACAAACCTGCGGTGTGAAATAAGACGTTAAGCTGTCATTTAGATTAATAATGTAAACTCTCTGCATAGTATGGGATAGAAATAAATTGATATCATGTACTCAATACTTTTTAGATTCACACTTTTATCCTGCATAACAGGGTTGTAAGAAAGTACCTCGTGTCAAGACGCTTCGTACTTCACCTTCAGCCGAATTCGAGCCATTGTGTGGTGAGTTGCGAAACTCAACACCGCACAATTATCATTCTGCTGAGTAGGAATAAAGTTGTTTTTGTCTTTAAACTACTATAATAGTATCTCTTGATGTAACGATTATAACAGATAGAATGTATTTATTAACATTATGTTGAGTATTATACATAAAACAAAAGAAAAATATTTTGAAACGTATGAATATTTAACAAAGCAAGGGAGAGAATTGGAAACCGTCCCTATATTACAGATTATTAAGCCATATGTTCTTATGGATCTGCGAAGAAATTCTAAATGTTTTTGTTATGAGCATCTTTGTAGCTTGTAATTTTCTTAATTTCTGATACTATAAGATCGTTCCTAAGAATGATCATTTAGCAAGAGAGAACGTTGCTTATATATTACTATTTAAATTATTTCTAAATGAGATACTTATAATTATGTGTATATAACATTCCGTAACAAAGTAGCTTTGCCTTATATAGTATTCTAGAACGATACTCAAGTTATATTTCATTTAAATCAAGTTAAAACTTATATTACTCTCGGGGAACCTAAGCGAATGTCAATAGCTTAGAAACATCATTTAATATTCATTTATGTTGATATATACAGTTATTTTTTATTTTTATATTCGATTAATCGATATATGAATTAATCGATTTGAGGGAATCTCACCACTTTGACCCACTTATTGCTACCTATTTTGCTTCAAAATGTCCACTTTTGTCCGAATTGGATGATAATAAATCATTTTTGACGATTTTCCAAGAGGTTGAAATTATAAAGAATTGCAATTTATTCTGCTTGTAAATTAGGTTTAACCCTAATGTCAAGTAACATTTTTCATTTAAGTCTTCTTCAAAACTTATTATTTAGTTTTAAAAAGTTATAAACATTATGATTTTTAAATTAGCTACCGGAATAAAAAAATATTTTTTTAAGGATGTCTACAATGAATAAAATTGATAAAATTATGACAATTAATAAATTATATAAATAAATTGTGTACTATATAATAGAACTAAGAGAAGTTTTCGTTTCCCAAAATTCTACAGGAAATAAATAAATACGATTTTAAGCATTTATAATTATGGAATATAAAAATGTAAATCATATAATAAGAGTTGTGCAGTTATACTACTACTACCTACAGGTACCGGTGGTAAAGTAAGTAAATGTTGTTATTAATAAATTTAAGTATTTATAATTTATCTAATTTATGTGGATTAATTCACTATTAACATATAAACAGTGTTTATCGATCATAAGTGCATACAACACAAAAGATATAACTTCATGATATTTCGGTGTACAATGAACTCAGATTACCAAATATACTCTTATGTACTCGTAGTGTTATGTACTTACATTATTATAAAAAGTCTTTTGTATTCTATATATATATATGTATACATATATATATATATATATGAGGCCGGTCGTAGCGCAGTGGGACAGCGTCTGACTGTAACGCGATCGGTTGTGGGTTTGATCCCCACTCGGGGGAGTGATTATATTTAAATTATTTTCACTTCTTCGCTCTGGTACGACAAAGTGTGGCGTTGAGTTCCACCACTCAACACGCAATGTCTATATATATATATATATTCGGTCGGTATATATATGTTCCGTACAGACTATTGTAAAAAGAATGTTATTTAATTTCATAATTATAAAATAAGACGAATACGGCACTCGAGATAAGTGATTTCTTGTAGTGCTTATGTTATGTTTAATATGATTTGTTAATTATATTTGATAGTAATAAATAAAATAAAAAAGGTGAAAACTATATAGTATTATAAACAAAGTTGTTAAAATTATTTCTTTCATGTTCATGATAATATTGTAGTCCCTAATATATTATTTTAAATGGCGGATTAGAAAGAAAATGCATTAGAAAAAGTAACTGTGCGTAGCATTCCAAGAATTTGTATTGAATTTGTAAATAAAGGAAATTAACAAGAATTAAGACCATTTTCTTATTAATTTTATCAACGACATTTACCAGATACATTCATCCACAATTAGGTTATGATGGCGTCAAAATGATTTATCTCCAAAAAGAGAAAATTATTAGCATCACAAAGTTGTCTCACGCTTTTTTCCGCATTAGCAGAGTGGTCTAGGAAAAAAAAATCTTGTAGTTTAAATAAAATCATTTCTCGACTTGAAGCTACCTGTCTACTCTATCGATCATCTAATCATTACAGTCAGATGCTACAGGCAACAGTTTTTTATTAAAATATTAAAAACAATAGTAGTCTTATATTTGAACAAAAGTATCAACTAAAGTAAAACTTCATAATACACTTTAAAGATTGAAAACTACTTCTGAGTTACAAACTGTTCAAGTTTCTCGACGAGGAAATTCTTTTTTCCAAGTTGATAACTCTTTTAGTAAAAAAATTGAACCAATAAAAATACTTACATTTTACTTTCTTGATTTTTCTTAATTGTTTTTTCATTTCTGCGTTATTTTGAGTAAGAAAAAATTATAAATATAGTAGCAAATTGATTTGTTTTGTATTGTATTATACCTTTTTTACCCAACTGCTAGAAGGTGGCTTATGTTATTACCGCGTGTAAGTACGTATGTATGTCCGTCTATTTTTCCCTTGTAACTGCTTAACCCCTGAATCGATTTTAACAACTGATGCATTGTTAGATTTATCTTCAGGACGCGATAATCATTGAATTTTGAAAACTGACTAAAGTTTTTATATAATTAATATATATATATATATATATATATATATATATATATATATATATATATATATATATATATATATAATTATAAAAGCAGAAAGCAAGGTAAAGTAAGCTAAAAGTTGTAGTCTAATATTTAAGATAAATATTGAAAAACTACTGAAACCGAAAAGATTTTCGCGTTTTGGGTCGTTAGAAACAACTTAACCTAAACTAATTTACATTAAACATGATATCATATTTATTATCGGGATTCAACGCAGAACAATAAAATTATATGTAAAAATCAAAAGAAGGAAAAAAGCTTTTACGAATTTAAATGCTTTCGTAGTATAAAGTCGGTACTCAATGAATGTTAAAATTAAAAAATAACAGAACTCAATGGAAACATTTATCTTGTTTTATTTCTTCCCAGTAGTAACTTTTTAGTATTTTTGGTGCCATTTATTATTATAGATATCACATTAAAATCTTAATAGTATTTATATACTATTTTTAACGAATTATATTTATTCCAATATCAAAATATTCATATTCGATCGTGACTCTGTGACCGGCATTTCGAAAATTTTACAGTAGTTAAAATTTTGAAAATGCTGGCTTTTCAGCAATATATATTCAAAATATAGGCAACTAATGCGTTTAAAATAGTTTCATTTGAAATACCGAATTATGCAATTCGGTATACACATAGGAATTGTAGACACATAGGAATTAAATAAAATTATTATTTTTTCAAACTAACTGAATTTTGTTAAGCATCAAGTTTTTTGTCTAAAAATTGAAATTCAAATTATGAAACGTGAATTCATACATAAAAGAATAAAGATTAAAATCCATATTTGTCCAAAAATAAAAAAAATACAAAGCTTTTGAGAACCGACATCCGACATTTTCCGCGTCAAAAGTGTAACACCTGCCCAATGTAAACATTTCGTGCTTATTCATAATTTTTTTACATCATACCGCTATTTACTCACGGAGTTAGATGCTCGAGCTATTAAAGTAAAATACTAATATATCGTACTACTTTCCTATCATTATTAATATAATTTAATAAATCACGATTTGTTCAGTGTTGCCACTACACATACACGCAGTACACACAGTTGAGTTCCGCCACTCGACACACAATTTCTCGATTTCCGCGGAAAGCAGAGTACGCAGTATCTTAATCTATACTAATAATATAAAGCAGAAGAGTTAATTTCTAAATCTACTGTTTGGAAATGAAACATTCTTTCTGTGTTGAATAATTGGGGAGCTATTGGCTATATAATATTACTCTACAACTAATGAGAGGGAATCAGTAATAAATCTTATAGGCTGTAACGCTCACTGAACACTAACATTCCCGTGTCACAAGTAATATCAACGTCCGACGCTGTACAAGCATCGCTTACGCTTCGCGAGACAGAAGCATACTCGATACAACCAACCAACATCGCCATAGCGTTTCACCAAAGTAAATTATAGCAGCCTCAGTGACGCCAAGCAACGTTGGGTTGCGCCACTGACATCAGTTATCAGTAAGCTGTAACGCTCACTGAACCCCGACAGTCGCGTAACGCGAGTACATGACGGATCTCCTATATGTTTAAGAATATTGTATAAATATAACTATAAAATGCTTTATTCGTTCAATACATGATTTTATATTAATTGTGATTTATTAGTTATTATTTGCAGAGCTTAGTATAATTTTAAAATATTTTATAATACTTAGTAAATGTATATATGTAACAATATGTTCATACAATACTATTCAAAGATGGCGCAGACGCGTTATTATATTTATAATACAAATTTTGTATATCTCTTAGAATGTATATTCGAAACTTTTAATGTCTTTAACATTGACTTTACGAATTATAATTTGACGTTAATTGACTTTATGAATAATAATTTTATATTCATTTTTATGTTAATAATAGAAAAAGAACTTACCAACAAATTCTTCATATTATATAAAAGCAAATCTTACCGACCACGAATACCACGAAAACAATAACAATTGTATTCCTATGTATTTCCGATATTAAATATTGTTATTATATTCACTTCTAATTTATTAAATTACTAATATTCCAATTTAAATACTAAAAATATTCTTTACACAAATGACGCTTCAGCCGATCTTCTTCTTTTTTCTAAAAATCTATTGCATTGTTCTAGATTGCCATCCATTCAACCAAAATTATATTTAATAAAAATAAAATTATTAATTATATTATTACTACTTAAAAGTATTACATGAAATTTGACGTTACTATTAAATTATTTGTATAAAATATATCATGTATCTACATATATATTTATAAATATTTACGAATCGTTACAGTACTTTTGAAAGTCTGCCCTGCTAGGCTGGATTAAAGTTAAAAATTAAGGTCATCGTAAGTCATCTTTTTGCTTTTTGGATAATTATCAAATAATTAACCCAAAATATAACACTAAATCACTTAAGTAGTAAGGTGGGGCAAAGGCGGTGTCAGTTGGCTAATTAACAAAATATTTGGTTATGTAAGTTGTCACCTACTTTGGCTTTCCTTAACTTCTTTGAAGCAACAAATCTTTAATTAAAATCATAATTAAACTTTTTGGACGAACATATTTTTTGTTTTACAGCTTTTTATTTTATCTCTTTTAATAAACGACCTATTTTATTCCTAATCATGTTTTTTTAATAAACGAGGTTTGTATTTAGTATATGGTAGTTGTCTACAGAAATAACTACTTAAAATGGTATTTTTAACTTTTTGAATAGAAAATTAAAAAAAATAATCTTCTTTTCACTTCTATTAATTTGGACATCATCACTGTAATGTTTTTTTAGCTTCACGCTTTTAGGCCGCATAGCAGGATAGACAGAAAGTACGTAGTGTCAAGATACTACGTACTTCGCTTTCAACCGGATTCGAGACATTGCGTGTTGGAACTCAACGTCGCACTCTCTAATATCTCTAATATAGTAGTATATATATATATATATATATATATATATATATATATATATATATATATATAGCGGCGAAATGAAACTAGTTATACTTAAAAAATTTCCACGTGGCGGTCGATCCCACAATCATTTGTATTTACAGTCATAACCTGTTATACATACCACGATGGTCTCTTCCTTTAACTAAATCTTCAAACGCATCTATAGAAATATTAAAAAAGTAAGGTATATATAATCCCTAAGAAAATGTTCTGTGATAACTTCCTCTGGGAAAGTAAACCGCTTCGTTCGTTCGTTCGTTCGTAGCGCGTTACGGCGCCAGTTTTGTGGCTTCTCTTTCTCTCACATATATGGCAGTGGTAGGCTAACTCCTCCTCCTCTTGCTCTAACTCACCACTGAACACGCAATATCTCTAATTAGGTGAAATACGAAATGTCTAGTCACTAGATACTTCCTGTCCACTCTGTTATGAGGGATAAACCTTAAAAAATATTATATTAAAGATTTTATAATAATCATATATATTAATATAGTAATGACCTTACATTAATTTATTTTACTAATATAACCTTTCCTTACATTGCCATATTAATATCCATAATATTTTAGTAATTACCTAAGTTTTCAAGTTAAACAATTTTAATATTAGTTCAAGTTAAATTACTTTAAGTTATCACTTCGGCCGTGCGTCCGGAGACGCATTATTATTTTTTTGAAATTTAATAATAATATAGATTTTAATTACATCATGTTATAACGTCTAGTTACGATGTGTCGTAAAACAATCATTACTGTAATACTGAGCTATAAAAATGTTCCTTTATTGCAAACTCCATTATCCAAGTAGGCGTAATATTTGTGTTTATTACGTGAAAGTAAGAAATATATAGGATCTAATTAGACATACATACATAGGCGTGTGTAGAAGCACAATGTAAGGAGGAATAACCTCTTAATAAAAAGCTCATAAATGTATATACTACATAAAATTTGCTTAATTTTCTAAAATATATTTATTTTGGAATATCGACATGGAGCAGTGGTATATGTAGTAGACTGTAATCGGTATAATTGGTTTCGATTTCCATGAGAGGGAATTCATTTCTCCACCATGTAAAGAAAGCGCAGTGTGTTGTTGTGTAGAACGGGGCTATGAAATATTTTGACTTAAAGTTTTTTCCCTCTACCTAGACAAGCGGCATTAAGTGACGTTACTAAAAAAATAATTTATATCTAGAGCTATTTAATCGATCTAACTTTTAATCCTAAATATTAAACTTAGACAATTGAATTTAACATGCTTTTAAGCTCTTATAATATTTATAAAATACCTATCTTTGAGAGAAGGCTGGCAGTGACTTTGAGCTATAAATAGTGCCATCGTATACAGAGCATTAGCGTCATTGTAAATATATTTTTGATCTTTACTGGCTTGTTAAGTGATATATCACAGTTGGTTCAGTTATTTATTGTTGAATGATAATTGTAATAGTTAAAATTATTCTTTCTTATCGTTTTTAACCGACGACGTACTTTAGTATGATGATCCATTTAGGCTTCCAAGCACGTGTGCTTAATTTGTTAAGTCGATATTTCTATGTTTGCATATCAAGATGATTTTTCTTAAATTTAAGTTAGGTATACATGAACTTAGAAATCAGTATAATCTCCGAATTTATGTATACCACATGTGGACCATGATGTTATATGTGAATGAGTATGTCATGAGTGAATGGGTGAAATCATGGGTTATATGATTTCACCCATGTTGTCATATGTGGAGCAGTGAAATCATTTGTTGACCATGAAGTCATATGTGTGGTGTGAGTGCAATTAAACGTGGACCATGTGGTAATGAATGGGCTAAAATGATTTAGCCCATTCATTACCACATGGTCCGTATGTGATTTTCCCCATTCACATACGGATCACGATAGATATTCATTAAATACAAGCCGTATTTAACACGTAGCCGTATTTTTCACGACAGAGTGAGATTATGAAGGTTTAAGACTCTCCTGAGTTTATATGAAGTTTTATAAATATTGTTTATATGAGGTATTATAAAATTTGGCAAACTCAGTGATTTAAAGAAGAACACGGGCAGGTAAAAGAAATAAATAACTAAGTATAGTGTCCACGTAGGCGAAGCCGCGAGCGGGCCGCCTTCAGATTATATAATCTGTTTATTTTTTATAAATAAGATTATAACTTATTACAACAAAGTATAACAAAAGTTGAGATTGAAATTGTAGTATGACTCTTGCATGCGCTTGACAGTTCATATTTCTAATTGATGAAAACTAAAATCAAAAATGGGATATTGATTATCGTTATATTATCGTTTTGCTTTTCAGCTATTTTCAACAGGACTCCGCTATAAATAATTAAAATTAATGAATCCAGTTAAGCGGCGAAACTAAAAGCTGAACTATGTTTTAACTTAACAAGGATTTATTATAAGAGTCTGGTGTCCTGTAATATGGGGATGACATAGAAAAATATGGGACATGTTGCTCTGCTCTATTAGGGATCTCAAGATTCCCTTTCTCTCTGAGCAAACAAAAATTTTTACTGTGATATAATTATTGTTGGTTAGTGTGAGGCTATTGTGACTTTGGTTATGAATTAATTTCCCATTCAGGCAATATCACATTAAAGGTAAAACAAAACTTAGCGTTGCTTTTTGGTACTATGAGTTGATGAACATAGAATATTTTGACATCGTCATATTTGCTTTGCCCATCTTATAAAGGAAAAATCATGAAGCTGCTAAAGTGTATCTATATATATATATATATCTTACTTTTAATGAAATATATCGATAGCTTCAATCTACGACTAATATGTTTATTAAAAATTTAAAACATTCTCTCGACATATAAATTTTGTTACTTCGAATTTTGCTTAAAACCGCACCCATTCTAACCCCTGGAGTACATATCCACCCACTCTAATTAATTAGCTAAAACATTAGTGCCATGCCTACAATCAAACGCCTGTTAATTTTGTTCTAAAGAGTTTGTTAGAATGGAATTTTTAGTTTTATATAAATTGCTAACTTGAAATAGTGGGGCTGTATAGTCAGTACACTGCCATAGACGTGGCTCTCAATTACTTATTCAGTGAAAGATTATATTTATTTTTTCCAATTCATGAAGAAAGGTATTAAGAGAGTATTACGACACCCTACTTCCGCCGACCGCTTAGTATCTTAGCTCAAACAATAATTTTGTTGTGCTTATCTAACTCATCCTATTGTGTCATTAAGCGACAGATAACGCTTAAAAAATATTGAGTAACATACAATTTAATTGACATCTATATGGATAGTCACAGATTCCTGCCACTATCCACATAGATGCAAAGCAATCTCATCCTATTAATAAGTTTTTTATGTTAAATAATGATGATGTATTTTCAAATGTACTGGGCTAGTGGGCTTTTGAATTCGTATCTAAAATAAGCAGCCTCAACTTGTATGTAATGTGTTTAAAATATAAGAAATATCTTAAAAAATGTTTATCACTTTACCAAGTTGTCTATTTACAAATGTTAACTGATATAGGCTTATAACTTAAGTGTGCTTTTGTAAATAACTTTATGTAAATCGTCCATCCCCATACTTCTGCTTGAATACGAAACAATTGAGTGACGGAACAAAATAAGAGGTTTTGTTGCGGAAAAGTAAGGAAATAATTAATAAAACTTTTCCTCTATTGGGAATTGAACTGAATCCCATTTACTTTGAGGCTTTGGGTACATAAACATATTGCAAATTTTGCGTATTGAAATCGAATATTGCCCACGTGATTTGAAATCGACAATCAAGGCACGTTGTAATGACAGGTGTCCTACTATCAAGGCATGTCTAAATATATTTGTGGAACACAATTGCGGTTGATATTTAATATTATTGGTTGTATTAGAAGATTAGAGAACTCGGTCTCTTATCGCTGAGGAATCAGATGATGTAAAAAAAATATTTGAAACATTCATATATTCTATTAATAAAATTTTAAAAATTATATTAAAAATATTAAAAATATTCATATATTTATAAATATATTCATTCGGTTCATGTTTGTTTCTAGAAAGTTAGAAAGTTACAAATGTTTAACCGTTTTTAAAGTGCTATTCCACTCTTGGGATAGTTTCTTCATTTAGAAGAAAAAAAAGATAAAAAAATCCTATAAAAAATATATCATTTTAAGTTTAATATTTTTATTATATATAGATTCATATTTGAATTCAAGGTATATATAACTACTTACATCTAAAATAACACTGTTTTATTTAATATTACTTTTATAATATAAATTACACTATGTCAGTTCAGTTTTTAAATTACGGCGCTGCGAACGTGTTCGTAGAGTACAAAACACTTCGCCTATGTCACGTTGTATGGAAAATGCATGAAGGAGAATGACAATGTACGGTAAAAGAGAGAAAAAATTAAAATCTACATGTTAAAGAGATTAAGATAAATTTCTACAACCTTCACTTAAAGTAAAATAATTATAAATTGCATTAAGTACCAGTGCATTTTGATAAAAATATTCATGCTTTGTTATATACCGTTCTTACTTAGCAGCGAATGTTTTTCCTTATCTTATTACTATTTTTGTGACTTTATTTTAACGTAACTTACTTTAAATTATTTCAAATTGTTAATAGTTAAAGAATTTTGAAAAGTTAAAACTTTGCTTCTTATTAATTATCTATACATACAAAAATAAAATAAGAATATAGTGTCTCTTTGGAATAACAAAATAACCACTTTTCACTAAACGCGTATACAAACGCTGAAATAACATGTTTTACAATTTTTGTCTGTCTGTTTGTTCCGGTTAATCTCTGGTATGGTTAGATTTTGACAGGACTTTCACGAGCAGATAAAGTGTATATAAAAAAGAGTAACTAAAGTAGCTTCTATTTTAAAATTATAAAATAAAGATCTAGAGCTGTTTAATTTTACACAGTCGTAATCGCACGCACAGCTAGTAATTAATATTAAACTATTAATAAAAATGAAGTATTAATATTTTTTTAGCATTACGCTTTCCCACCTAGCAGGTTAGAAAGAAAGTACCGGAGTGATAAGACACTCCGTACTTCACTTTCCACCGAGAAAGAGCTTTACCTAGACTGGAGTCTTGCCTGAACGTGGAAATCTAAATAATTTTAAATATAATCACTCCCCCGAGTGGGGATCGAACCCACAATCGATCACGTTACAATCAGACGTTGTCCCACTGCGCCACGACCAGCCCCATTAATATTAACTATTCTAAATATTTAATATTAATTTATTTCATTTATATATAAGAGTATATTAAGGTGTTTATTACACGAACATATAAAACTATTTGAAGGAAATAACAATAATATTTAAGATTAGATAAACGCGGAATAAGGGATTTAGCCCCTTATTCCGCTTTTATTAACTTTAGACGATTTTTACATGTCGTTGGAATAACGAGCAAAAACGTTTTAGTTTAAAATTCATTTTATTTACATTGTTTTGTTTGCCAAAATTTGTATTGGATATGAAAAATTCTGAAACAAAGTTTTTTATGAAAACGTTCCTACATCATTTTAAATTATGGATGAGTATTTCACAAAATTTACATGCCTTTTTTTCAAAAGAGTGGATATCTAGTAAGTGATAGAAAATAAACATACATATGTATGTGTTTACGTTTTATTTATACACATGCAATGAAGCAGCATTTATTGACTGCAGACTATAAACGTTGTTTACGGGTTCGATTCCTACTCAGAGAAATAATTTTATATAAAATATTCACGTACTTAGAGGCTATTATGGCGCAGTGAGGCATCGTTTAACGTTTACAACGCGATCGACTGTGAGTTCGATTCTCACTCGGGGATATGATTACAAATAAAATTTATTTTCACTTTTTTGCTTTGGTAAGACAAAGCGCGGTGTTGAGTTCACCACTCAGCACTCAATGTCTTGACATTAGGTTGTTTCTGACTACCCGCCATGCAAGATAACGCCTAAACTTACATACATTAGTAATTTATTCTTTTCTTATGTTACAATAAAGATTTGATTTATTTTTTAACTACTATATTTCATTGTATATTAAAATACTTTTGTCAAAATGTTTATTAAAAAGTACTGGAAATGGTTTTTAAAAATGATATGGAGCGTAATATACCAAGTGCTCATTTGAACCGTCACATCGTTCAAGCGTGTCACACTCAGTTGCACTCCCGTGTACGCCCACCTCGCCTCCTCCTAGAAGTAGATTACCTCCTAGTTGTAGAAAACGCATTGTATATTAATAGGATATGTTCCTTACTCAACCCATTGTTTTACAGAGTCTTTCAGAAGTAAACTAAAAGAGAAGAATAAGACTTAGAAAAGTTCTTTTTTTCCTTTGTTACCAACTTTACGATTATATTAATATTTCTTTTATCTGATCTTCTTATAACAGGGTTGGTAGAGAGAACTTAGTGTTCAGACATTGCGTTATCCGCGTTAAATTAATTTATCCTGCTGAGTTCCAGATATTTCTTATTGAGCGGTGGAACTCAATATATTGAAGCTGTGTTAAGGTTTACTTTAATATTTTTTGAAAGTAATATTGAAAGACTCAACTATTGTCAAATATTATTTTATTCTCATTTTTATGTCACAAGGGTAAGTCTAGCCAACCATAAGTTTTTTTCATATTTATTCATATGGAATAGATTTAAGCCGTGTGAAATTCAATCGGCCGTTTTTACTATATACGCAACGATCTCTCTAACTATATAACATGTTACTACCATGGTATATAGTTAAAGATATCGTTGCGATCGATGTATATAACAAGTATATCTAAAACAATAGTTTTGAAAAGTCGTTATAGAATATATATAAATAAAATATTAAAACAATTTAAAAACAAACTTCTTTCATAGTTTACCTATTGTATTTTACAAATGAAGAGCTTTTCACTTAATACCCGTATTAGGAGGGTTGTGGATAACTTTATAATCCGGCCATTTTGTTGCGATGGGCGTTTTAGATTAACAAGAATGTTATTTCATTGTCTTCAAGTTTGAACTCAATCGGACACTGTTAAATGGGTCCAATTAAGCTTTCAAGATTTCACAAACACTAACGAACGAACAAACTAAACACGGCAAGTTAAAAAATCTTGTAAAAAAGAATACAAAAGTAGCCTATATTTATATTCTCGTGATCCCAGTCGTCCTGACAAGGGCATCGAGTTTGTATATTTTTTTAATTTCAAGCTTTTATCCAGCATAGCAGAGTATACAGGAAGTATATAGTGTCAAGACATTCCTTACTTAACCCAAATACTACTCAAAACGGATTTTCCGTCGAATTTGAGACATTGTGCGTTGAGTGGTGGAACTCAATAACGTATTTTGTCTTACGAGACCAAGGAAATGAAATTATTTTAAACGTAATCACGAGACGGAATCGAACCTATAACCGATTGCGTTTACAGTCAGATGCTGTCCCACTGCGCCACGGCCGGTTTCCTATCAAGTTTGTGATATGAACTATGATATTATCATGCGAACATAAGCTTCTTATTATAAGTGGTTGACAATGTATTGGCGCCGTTGATAATAAGTGTGCAAAATGATAGCAATAATTACTTTTCATGTTAGATTGTAGAAACCTGTAAATAGGTGATTGCAAGTGTATGAATATACTAATTAAATAGTATATTTTTTAAGAAATCTGTTAAAATAATATTTTTTGTTACCCTAACCAACAAAATGCTATGAAATTAATGTATTATCATTGTGTTTGGTGACTTATGTATATTTTTAAGCTAATCAGACAACAATACTTGATTTAAAATGGGGTAGCCAGGTTTTATTCTATTCATAGACTAATATATATATATAAAGATAGGTACAGGTAACACCAATATAAATGGGATACAAAAGGAGATAATATATGACAGGACACACTTGTATTCTTACCTAATAAAACTCATCTGATCGCCTAAATTGTGACGATAATTGTTACCACTTCACTTACAATGAATTTAATTTAACATAATTTGTATAATAGTTTTAATTAATTTGTTTGATTAATTTCACAAAACGTTTTAAGTATAGTCGTTTTGTAAATATAAAGTAATGCTTAACTGTCACATACAAACGATTTATACGAAATACACGCTAAGAGCAAACAAAAGCTTTCATCTGTTTATTCCTGAATTTGTAAGCTCTTAAGATAAATCTAGTAATAGGGCAATTACTTCTTTGAGATACTCATAAATTAGGAATATTTATTTAAATACAGAAATATGAGAAACGGAATAAATATATATAATATAAAGCTACAGTGGCGCAGTGAGTCAGAATTTGATTGTAATCGCCCTTGGTTGTGAGTTGGATTTCCACTTGAGGGAATAATTCTATTTAAATTATTTTCATTTCTCCGCTTCGGTAACATAAAACGCGGCGTTCACTTGTGTCCTTCATTCCTTCTCAAAATCAGTGAATGCATTATCTTGACACTATGTTTTCTCTGATTACCCTATGCCGCCATGCTTATAGGGATAGAAATATTGGTAAAAAATATAAATATTAAAGTAAAATATTTTTTTTTATCAAAAGTACTTTACCTTTACCAGAATAATATTGATATATACTCTAGCCATCTTTATGTTACACACAGCTTAAAAAAAATCATGAATATCTAAAAGATTTAAACTAATTGGTAGCCTGTTGTGGAGTATCGATTTATTCGTTATTTATGCTTTGAAATGAGTTTTCCAGGCACATGTGTAGACAACACATGTGCCTGGAAAACTAATTTTAAAGAGATAATTTAGATTTCTATCTTTAAATGAAAGCCAATAAAAAGATAGGTATTTGAAACTTTACATTGTGTTTTTTTACATTCTTAGAATTTGTATTTTTTTATAATAATGTATTTTTTTTGACATTTTCATTTTACCACATCCGGTATAGGTAGGGACAACATAGCGTTTAGTATTTCCATCTATTTTCCTTATTTGAATAAAGAATCTGTTGTGACTTATTTTTTATTTGATTTAAAAAAAATGAAGCATGTATGAAATTTCTTTTTAGGAAAAAAAAAATTTAATGTTAACTTTGACTTTCTTTACCGACGCGTTTGAAGCGCCATAGTTACAGAACTGAACAGAACTCATTCCTAAGCAATGACGTTTGTAGAACTTCAATATTTATTGTCTATATACAATTGGTCATATAGAAAAGTTATACATATTAAAAAGTATTCATGTGGTCTACAATATACCTATATATTATTGATTAAAAAATCCTAGAATTGATTGAGATTATAAAACTCCGGCCATCGTGGCGCAGTGGGACCAGTGTCTTACTGTAAAATCGGTTGTGAGTTCGATCCTCATTCGGGAAAATGATTATATTTAAATTATCTTTATTTCCTCGCTCTGTTAGTACAACGTGGCGTTGAGTGCCTTCACACTAGAGGCACTCCTGTCTACCGTGCTACGCAGAATGAAAACCGTGAAGCTAAAAAAAACAACTTAGGAAATATAACGCCAGTAGTAAATTCCATTCTTTTGCTGTGTGGATAAATAACGCGGCCTCAAAGCGTTTCACCCGTGAAGTAGTAATTTTCACCATGTACGGATGGCGTCTAACGGTTTTCTTCTTTTTTAAGATTGATTATTGACGATTGACTTCTTTTCATTAAAACTGATTATTGACGCACAGTCAAAACTTGTATAGTAGAGATTTTCCCTATAATCCATACTAGAAATTGCATTTTTCCCGCTCCTATAGAGCAGGAAAAAATGCAATTATTGGTTTTACAGATGAAATTGCAAAAGTTATAAGGTCCATGCCAAACATTTACGAGCGACAATATTACTACTGAAATATTGACAAAGAGTGTCATTTTTGTTTAGATTTAGTAAAAGTGGTTGGAGGGTTTATAAGCGGATTTGAATTAAAACGAAAATTGAACCCAATGACATCGTACCATTTCATAGTATGAACCTTAAGCCCTCGTTAAAACCCTCGTTATTTATTTTTCTTGGGATTTATTCTTGCAAATAAGACATATTTAATGCGTTTTCGATAATTGAAATAATAAATGTAATTATAATAATAGTTTAATTTAAATAACCTAAGCAAGCAATTGTGTAGTTAATTTTCAATGAAATGAATTGGGCGGAGTAACTCAATTTGCTTTAGATTGCCAGATATTCATTATATGATTTGCTCTGGGAATATTGTAGATTATAATAGAATTATTGAGGGCGGCGCTTGTCTGAAAATGCGATCGGTTATAGGTTCGATTCTCAATCAGAGGAATGATCATATTTAAAATATTTTTACTTTCAATGTTTCGCATTTGGTGGAAGGAGTATCTTGACACTAGGTACTATCTGTCTACCCTGCTATACGGGACAAAAACGTGAAGTGAACCAAAAGACATTTAATTATTTAGTGCTCAGCTTTCTATTAAAAGAGTATATGTTTGCTAAGATATTTTTTTAATTATATATAAAAAGACTTGATCTACTTTTAATGCTTTTTTTATGATCTTAAGAAGTCTTAAAATACTAGACTTATTACATTTTTTTAATTTTTATGCAAATGATAAAAAAATAGTAGTTATAAAATACGCGTTGTCATAGCAATGTATATATAAGTTTAAACAAAAATTAGTCAAATATATCGTAGTGTGTCCAGTATTTCACCGGGGTTCATGGTAGATTGCAGCCTTCCCCTGGTCTTGGTCTTGGTCACCGTGAGGTATTATATACGGACGGCTTACACTTGTCGACTTAGATTTCCACTTAACCTGTTCGAGTTCCTATCACGCGGACATCCGTAACAGATTTTTTCATACTACAAAAATTGTGTGCAATATTTTTTGTTAACATTACAAGTAGTAAAAATAAAAATTTGTGCATATTCAAAAGAGTTAAGGATACTTTGAAAATAGATGGGCTTTTAACAATATTTTCAAAAGTAATATTTTTCGATAAAGACATATAGACGTTATGGGATATATTTATATGCAATAACGGGTACATTTTCAATATTTCAAATGAGTCAAAAAAAAATAATCATTGCGCTTAGCACGGAATATAAATACTTATGAAGGTAAGACGATTCTTAGTGTTTCACCGAACCCAAACCCCTATCCGAAAGTCAACGATAATGTAAATTTCGGAAATCATGTCAATCCAATCGTCTTCTTCAATCTGTTCTATTTGAACGTCTGCTATTTTAATCATTACATCACTGAAAGCAAATATTTATCTTATTACGATAGAGTCGGCGAGAATGCTTTATCACGGTCATGGCGCAGTTTTTTAATTTTTCTCTAGTATTTTTGTTTTAGGTTTTTGTTTCTTTTGGATAAAACAGTGCAGTGTAGTGATGAGACACTCTTTTCGCTTTTCCTTTCTCCTTTCTGTCTCATTTCAAGAAGTGTCGAACGATGAAAACTTAGCCACGCTTTGTTTCACCAGAAAGGATATAATTTATTTTAGCTTCACGCTTTTATTCCGCATAGCAGGGTAGGCAGAAAGTACCTAGTGTCAAAACGCTCCGTACTTCACTTTCCACCGAATTCGAAATATTGCGTGTTGCGTGGTGGAACTAACGCCGCTCTTTGTATTTACCAGAGCGAGGAAGTGAAAATAATTTAAATATAATCACTCCCCCGAGTGAGGATCGAACCCACAACCGATCGCATTTACAGTCAGACACTGTCACACTGCGCCACGACCGGCCTCAAAAGGATAATTATATTATAATAATTCTCAGTGGTAATCGAGTCACAACGATCACGCGTGTGTTAAGACATTGTTCTTCTTAACGATGTTAGCATCTTGTCTAGCAGTAGTTTTGTAAATTACAAAAAAAATCTGTACTACTAACTTCTACAGTACCTTATTATAAGTAAAAATTAAATCATTATGTCTATAACGCAAGGAAACAATCGTAATGAATTGCGAAATGTATTTTCAATTAAATTTTATTATTTAGCTTTAATTTTAAACGAATTAACTTAGACATGAAAATCTAATTTCCAGACCACACTAGTATGATATATATACTTTAGAATACCCAATTACGTGTGTTAGTGACAAAACGGGTGTAAATATTATCTTGGTGTTGAGCAAAACCGCTTCAACCGCCAAAATGTGTTGAGGTAGCATCAATATACCATTGTATTTATACATATAGAGTATTGCAACAGTGGTATTTGCAAAGCAATCGAAACTCACAATCGATTGTTAGTGAGAAGTGTTTACACGTTATCGCGGTATGCGTACGCCGGGCAGTGGGCGATCCACTCGGAGATAACGCCACTTCAAAGTTAAAAATAATTTTATCTAAAGATTACTTACTATGAAAATACTTAATCTATCATGTGTGTTATATTTTAGAGTTTTTGTTAGAGGAAATAATGTTAGCGTTTAAATTTATTAAGGTATTTAGAGAAAATCTATAATAATTTTGAACGCAGCGGGATTAGAACCCACGTCCTTGGATGCCGTACAAGCACTTTGCCTACTAAGCCCTGTGTTCTTTATCTGGCTGTATCGAAATTCTAATAGGATTTTAATAACTTACTTTTATTGATAGCATTGTTCAGGCATTCATGTTATATAGGGATATATAAAAGAGCTAATAAAAATATATATTTTTTGTAATAAACATACGATTAGGATTCTAAATAATGTTTTATTAAGATTTGAAACCATGTAATAAATATATATTTGAGTTGTCTGGATTAATACCTAAGAAGCAAAAGGCTATATTTTGGAACATTAAAATGCATGCACATAACTGTGTTAGTAAGAAAAAAACATTAGATTTATCTAAAGCGAATCTCTTTAGATAAATATCAAATATATAAATTATATTTAAAATATGACCTAGCGTAAATACAGTGCTACTTATTAACATAATATATGAGTTATATATGACTTAGTAAGTAAATTTATTCCAAACTTAAGAAGGGGTCGTTGAATTATTACTCTCAATTTACCCTGCATGGGACGTTATTTATAACAACTCATAAACCAAAAAGTTAATAATAAAATATTTCAATTTAGCAGAAATCTTGATTTCCGTTCCTGGATAAAATACATAAATATATTTTTAGCTGCAGCCTTTTATCCTGCATAGCAAGGTAGACAAAAAGTATTTAGTGCCAAGACATTCCGTACTTCGCTTTCCACCGAATTTGAGATATAGCGTGTTGAGTGATGGAACTTGACGCTGCGCTTTGTCTTACTAGAGCGAGGAAGAAAAAATAATTTAAATAAAATTACTCCCCCGAGTAGAATTGAACCCGCAACCGATCACACTTACATTCGGAAACTGTCACATTGCGCCACGACCAACCTCTAGTACATAAATAAAATTGACATATATATTGGCCACTTTAGAGACTTTATCTTACTAATCAATAACATTGGTATAAACCGAGTATCGAATCCGTATCTATATCTACGGTTATATTCATATAGCAATACTTCTCTATAGAAAGTGTCAAAATAAATTCATTCAGTATGAACGTCCGCAGTTTAGAAGCTGTAAAATAATATTAATTACAAACAAACGGGAACAATACGATTGTTCCTCGTTTATTTTTGTGCTTTATGTCACAATAAAACTTGCATGGACACGTAAGAAATCTATTCTTGCAGTTAATCGTTCATTTATGTATTCAACCTTACTATACATTTCATAGAATACTTTCTTTAAGTACGTTTTTTTTGGATACTAGAGGTACATGTTATACGTATATGTTGTATATTTATTTATGTTTTTGAGGCCGGTCGTGGTACAGAGGGACGGCGCTTGACTGTAAACGCGATCGGTTGTTGGTTCGATCACCATTTAGGGGAGTGATTATATTTAAATTATTCTTACTTCCTCAGCGGCAGTCAGTTCCACCACTCAACGCGCAACGTCTCAAATCGGTGGAAAGCGAAGTACGGAGTGTCTTGACACTAGGTACTTTCTGTCTATCCTGCTATGCAGGTAAAAAGCGTGAAGCTAATTAATGTATATTTTTTTGTGTGTGCAGTAAAGAATATTATGTTTATTTGATAAAAATAATTCTTTGAACATTTACAAAAAAAATCTGATGATTGATTCATAATTTTGTTATATGATTTCATAATTTTGTTATAATCTTGAGACAAAGGTAAGACTTTGACATAATTTTAGTACTTATTAGCTGTCAAATGAATATAAAATATATTACCTAGCTATAGCTTTAATATAAATAAAAGCTATCATTATAGTAAATAATTTTATTAATTTGATTTTTCAAATAAAAACATATTATCCATAGAAATCATTACAGAATACAAATTTCTGACGTTGTTAGAAGAACAGACTAATTCTGTCATGCGTCATGTTCTTACGTACGAGATATCGATATGTCGTCACTTTTATTGAGGCAATTTCATTGTATGGGATGTCAATAGTTTTATCTCCACGGCTTTCCTTATGAGATTAGCAAACTCACATGATATTTATTTGCTTTTTCTTTCCGTTTGTACACTGTACAAGAGATTTTTTTACGCTTCTATCTCACATAATATGTTAAACAAGAACTTCCTTGTATAAGATACTACGTATCCCCGCTTTCGGCCGAAATTCGAGATATTACGTGTTGATTAGCGGAACTTAACGCTGTGCTTTGTGTTACTAGAGCGAGAAAAAGAAAATAGTTTAAAAACAATCGTTTCCCCTAGTGAGAATCGAACTCACAACGATTGCGATTTGCAGTCAGACGCTGTCCCAATGCGCCGCGACTGGCTTTCAATATCTAATTCATAAGGCAAGACTTGGTTAATGTTAGGAGTCTCTTATCAGCTCCTCTGATTGACCACTATGAGCCTGGCATCATAATTTTCAACTAAGTAATACAATAAAATGAATGCAAAATCTAGTTGCTTAAAATAATAGATACGACTCTGACGAAATTGGAGTATTGGAAAATAACAAAGATATTGTGCAGACGAATTTGACACAAGGATTTAGATAAAACACAATTATGATTATAAAATCTACGTTAAATTCCCAAGTTCATGGAATTCGTCATTCTATTCGTGTGATAAATCAATAAGAATTACGACTTCAACGGAAGTTTAAAGGAAAAATAATCAATTGCTTACAGATACGATGACATAAGCGTCCTAAAAGATTTTTAGTTACCTTGTGCGTACTAATTTACAAAGTAAATTGGGACAATTGGTTTCAATATGTGGTTGAGTTACGCTTTATCCTGCATTCATAATGCAAATACTTTTAGATAAGATATCTTAGTATGACGAAACGGATAAAAGATTTGTATGATTCGTTTCAATACTGTTTTTTATAAAAGTTAATTTTATTTGAACTTTAAATTGATTTCCTTGTATTGTTCTTTGAAACTGTACTCGCGAAACTAAAAATAATTTGGTTTCATACAAATCTTCATGATGTAACTGACAGAGTTGAAATTGAAAATTATTTTCTCGTTTGAAATGAAACTATTTTAAGCGGATTAATCACGTATATTTTGCTATTTGAACATACATTTTTTTGGAAACCTGACGTTTCGAACACTTTACGGTAGTCCCTGGTATTTTAGAATACCAAAATATACCGAATAATCCGTTTAAAATACTTTCATTTAAAATGTGTAAAAATCGCGAAAATCAAAGATTCATAACTTTTCATTTCCGGCTTATAGTAAAAAGTATCTTTTCTCCCGGAATGAAGAGATAAAATTGAAGTTACTGCATATTAAGAGGCGGAACTAAATTTAATATTCATTCCCCCGATTATGAATCGAACCCACAACCAACCGCGTTTACAGTCAAACGTGTCATTGTGTTAGGACCGGCCTCAAATCTTAATATTTATTTCATTAAAATATTCAGTAGAAACCGAAAAAAAAATGCTATTAAAGTATAAAAATTCATTTATAAAGCCGTTTATTCATAATAACAACGCGAATATCGTATTTCCCAATAGATGAACGAAATGTTGTTTTAATTAAGATTATTTTATCAACACATAATAATTTTTGATCATTCAATTTGTTTATTTATAATTGATTTATATTTAGCTTTAGGATTATATCTCGCATAGCAGTGTACTCAGGAAATACCTAGTGTGAAGTCAAGACATTCCGTATTCCACTTCCCGCCAAATTCGAGATATTGCGTGGTGAGTAGCGGAATTCAACGCCGCGCTTTTTCTTACTAGAGTAAGGCAACGAAAATAATTTAAATATATTAATTCCTCTGAGTGGGAATCGACACAGCCGGTTGCGTTTACAGTCAGACACTGTTCCATTGCGCCATGACCGTCCTATTATTAAAGTTTTAAGCTTCATAGTGTAACGATACGTACTTTATATAAATGTACAAATAATTTATTAATAACGTTAAATATTATTTTATATAGTATTTTTAGGTAGTAATTACATAATTAATAATTTTATTTTTATTAAATATAATTTTGGCTGAATGAATTACTGGCAGTCTAGAATGATGCAATGGATTTTTTAAAAAAAGAAAGAGGATTGGGCGGGAGCGTCATGTGCGGAAAAGGACGCTTGAGAATATTGTTAATATTTAATTTGGAATAATAGAAATATAATACATTGGAATGAATGGAATGACAATATTTAATATCGGAAATGCATAGAAATATGATTACTATTGTTTTTGTGGTATTCGTGGTCGGTAAGATTTGCTTTTGTATAATATGAAGAATTTGTTGGTAAGTTCTATTTAATAATATGTTCTATTTAATAATGGCACTTTTATATTATATATTAATATAAAAGTGCCATTAAATGAATCTAATATTATAGTTAATAAAGTAAAATAATTATATTATAGATATTAGACGTTTGGAATGTACATTCTAAGAGATGTATGAAATTTGTAATATATCAAAGCCGCCATCTTTGAATAGTGTTGTATGAACATATTATTATATGCATTTACTGAGTATTATAAAATATTTTAAAATTATACTAAGCTCTGCAAACAATAACTAATAAATCACAATTAATATAAAGGCTGCTATGGTTGACTTTGGTGAGCTTCTATGTCGATGTTGGTTGGTGGTATCGAGTCTGCTGCTGTCTCGCGTTGCGTGTGCGATGCTTGTACGGCGTCGAACGTTGATATAACTTACGAAACGCGGCCGTCGGGGTTCGGTGAGTGTTACAGCTTATTGATAAGTGATGTCGGTGGAGTAATCTAATGTTGCTTGATGCCACTGAGGCTGCTATAGTCGGCTTAGGTAAACCGCTATGGCGATGTTGGTTGGTTGTATCGAATCTGTTGCAGATTCAACTGTTTCTATGTTGTTTTACACCCCTGGTGTGGGATGAATGGTTATGTGATGCTGTTATGTCTCGTGCGTTTCGAAGTATGTTTTAGTTGCCTCCTTACGAGGAGAGCTGTACTATTATGTTACGAAATGCTGTAGTACGTAATGGTGTTCGACTGTTTGTCTAGCGCCTTGTTTGGTGGTAGAACGCATAACCGAGTTCAATTGTTGGTTATGACAAACGACTGCTACGTATGTGCTGTGCGTTAATATAAAACAAACGGCCGTCTAGCGGCTGTGCGTCTGAACTAATATGCGAACCGGCAAATAATATTGGTCTGGCAGGCCAATCGACGTATCTTGAACTTATATTGGTCTCAAAAACCAATAGACGAAATACATTGGTCTCACAAACCAATCTACGACATATAATGGTCTAAAGAACCAATCTACGACATATAATGGTCTCACAAACCAATTCAAATATATAATTATAATATATTATTTTTAACGTAAGAAGTACGTAAAGATATATTGTAAGTAATTTTAAGTATCGAGATATTATATTTATTGATATATTTAAAAGTGTATTAAGCGTATTAACCTCATTGAGGGATTCTTACACGGACTTATCAAATAAGTAATAATTGTTCGTTTGCAAAGGCATTGTAAGTAACATATACGTTCGATGTTCCGTTGCGTCTCGGAGGGTTCACTCTGAGGTCGGTCGGGTCCGCCGATCGGTCGGAATTCACGGAACATGGCGGTGAGGGACAATTAAGCTATTTTCCCTTCTGTTATAACTATCAGCAAAGGATACTTATAACAGAGGGTTAAATAAGACGCATCTTCGGCTTTCCTTGGAAAAGCAGGAGGTGGTTACAACGGAATATCTAACGTACTAAATTCTCTTACTATAATCTATTCTGAAAGTTTTATATCCTTTTTAAGATAATAGGTAGGTATTAATATTTCTTAACACTGTTGCCACTAAATTTCTAAAAGTTCTTGAGTTATTCCGACATGCGACATGACGATATTGGGTCCTAACCGCGAGACGTATCATGAGCCAAGGCATGTTTTTATGATTATAGTATTTATATATACCATATGGGGGGAGATAAACGTTACAATAGTTATCTGTCGTTCATTATTTTATTGTATTGCCATGTAAAACAGTAGCAAAGATATGACAATAACTATTAATATAATAACTTCCCCAACAAGGAACCGAACCCACTCTTTTATTGTGTACAAAAGCTCGCGTTTACCACAAAAGTCATTTTCTATTTGCATAAAAATTCTCAAATGATATTCCATTTCGGTGAGTCGGTCACGTCGGACTGCGTCCAAAAAGATGAGCTGTTACGTAACAACAAATTAATATAACTGACATTTTAATTTAACCACGTGACGTTTATATTTTATTTTCACGATAAAACTCTAACAGTAATTATTTTTTAATTTATTTATTCAAAATTTAAACAATTACTCTAAAATTCAACTCTATTGAAATAATTTTAAATAAAGGGACGGATTATTGTTTGACAATGACTCGCATTTTTATGTAGCGCTTTACTGGCATAAGCTTTATATAACATAAGTAAAAATTAAAATGACAATCATATGGTACTAATTTTGATTGAATTCCTTTACATTCTTGGCATCGGATCAGCATAGCATTTGTTATTTATTAAAGAATACATTTATATTTTTTAGCTTCACTCTTTTATCCCGCATAGTAGGGTAGTCAGAAAGTACCTGGTGTCAAGATACGTATATCATACA
The DNA here is from genome assembly GCA_032432895.1 of Dryadula phaetusa. NCBI lineage: Eukaryota > Metazoa > Arthropoda > Insecta > Lepidoptera > Nymphalidae > Dryadula > Dryadula phaetusa. The sequence continues at coordinate 186,013 of JAOYRS010000065.1, forward strand.
TACCTCGTTTTTCGATGAATTTAGGACTGTATGTCTTGAGTTGCCGAACTAATCAGAGCGGGGAAATCAAAATAATTTAAATATAATCATTCCCCCGAGTGGGAATCGACCCCTCAACCTATTGCATTTAAAGTAAGACACTGTACAACTGCACCAAGACAGACCCAGGGAACGTATTATTTAGCATTATTATTTCTAAATAATGCTAAATAATACGTTCCTATTTAGTACAACAAAATAGGCGGAATTTAATGCCACATTTTATTTTATATTAAAAAAATCACCTTTTTCACGTGACTCACTCAGAGTGTAAATTACTTCGCTACTTATAGAAACTCTGTTTTATTGCCATTATCTCATGAATATAAAATTTATCAAAGCTCGATGTTATACTAGTTTCATTAAATATAAATATATTTTTAAATATATTTTAATATTACTACTAATTTTTATCCCAGACATATACCCATACCAATAAAAATGCTACTATGACGTCGTTTGCTTTAAACAGTCTGTCATAAAAGCTCCAGCATACTATTTTGTCTCATGTTCTGTTATTTACTGTGTATATATGCATAGTATGCTTTATAATTTAATTTGAGATCCAATTAATTTTATACCATTAGTAAATAAGTACTTTGTATATATATTTATATCTAAAATATAACAATAACATAAATAAAGAAGTAAAATAGTTATTTTAACTATATACATAAATAAAGAGTCACACAAATAAAAAATTGAAAAAAAAACTATTTTAATATTTATGAAAAAACGTATAAAAATTTGAACGCAGCGGGATTCGAACCCGCGCCTCTTGGATACCGTCCAAGCGCTCTGACCGCTAAGCCATGCGTTCTACTACCAGCTGCGTCAAAATTCTTATACGTTTTGTTACAACTTATTTATGTTGTTAGCATCTCTGTAGAGAGATTAAAAATAGTAAATATTAAAACAAAATAGCAATCTCTCTTGTTAAACGATTATTTCTTAATAATCTTTAAGTAGTAGAAATTTGTAAAAATCTCTTTAAAATTATTTAGTTAGTGAGTTAGTAAGTTAAAGAGATAGTGAGTCAGTATGTGTGTAAAATCTTACGAGCTTAATTTGATCCACTTTCCAGTATTTGATTGAGTTGAAATTCGGAATATGACTTCAGTTCTAATAATAACAAAATTTTATATAATGAATTTTATTATTAATTTAAAATGGCAAATAATTATTTTTTGCAGAATCCATCTTATATAGGCGAAAGTGTTTGAGTATTTTTAAAAGTTTATAACAAAAACAAGTTAAACCGTATAAATATTTTGATAGAGATTAATTGAATAGTTTCCAAGAGTCGCAGATTCGAGTTCTGTTAAGTTCAAATTTTTGTATGTTTCAAAATATTTGTTGATAATGTTTTAAATATATTTATTTCTTCTATTAGATATATTTTATTTTAGTGTTTTTTTTAATATATTTATAGCAACAGCATGAATATCTATCAAAAATGGAATAATGAGTAAAGATATTATTATATTTATGCATTTTAACTTTCAACTTTCATAAATTTTCTTCAAGCAACTTTTTTTAATTTTAAAACTAAAATATTAGATCAAAAATAAAAGTACACAAAGAATAAATATCTGTTAGGTATTATTTACAAGAAACTTGAATTTTCAATCTGAAGAGAAACATTAAATAACTTTTACTATGTTTCTCCATTAGTAATTTAATTCATACGTTAATATTGTAACAGAAGTAAAAATCTGAAAGTAGCGGTACACGCACTATTTGAATATCCATGATTTCTTCTAAAGCGACCTAGACTTGATAAATGCAATGCTTTCAACATAAATCCTACATAAGAACATACTTTTGCTTAAAAAAAATATCTTATGATTGTTTAATAAACTACTAATACATTTACATTTTTGTTAAAAATCTCACACGTTTACATTTTTAAAAACATGAAATATGAAAAAGACTAACACAAAAAACCAGCGGGATTCGAACCCACATCTCTTGAAAACCGTCTAATTGCTCTAGCTAACTAAGCCGTACGTTTCTTTTGAGCTACGTCAAAATTATTATAAGTTTGTTACTATTAACTTTTATTATTAGTTTCGACATGAGTTTTAATCCGTTTCTTTTTGCTACAACAATTCTAAAAATATATTTTATTTCTTTGCGTGTGAATAATACTTTAAAAAATATTAACATACTTAGAATTTTATAATGTAAAATGACTCGAAATGCTGCTGCTTGTAAATGACACGTGAATACCAGGTCTTGAGACCAAAATCTTCTAAAGACCACATGACATACATACATATTATATAGCAATGTATGTGCAGATCTCATTTGAATACTAAAGCAAATCTCTCTAACCGACATACCCTAGGAAACGGTATATGCATGTCTTAGTGGTAGGGTCGGGATAGAGGTTTGTGATGAAAATGTCATTTGTACTGTCTAATTGGATATATTTATTTTAAATATGTCAAATATCTCTCTAATAACTATGGTTAAAGACTTGAATAGAATATTTTTTTTATTGTAACTTCATTTGAGATTTCAATAAAATTGTCGAGAAACTGTATAAAAAATGTAACTATTATTATATCAAAATATTTATACTGAATCTGTGTATATAATATTCAAGTATTACGGACTGCCGTAATAGGATAGAAATCAAAAGATATCCAGTTGAAATGTGAATCTACTGTAATTGTGTGGTTACTACGGCGTTTATTTCCACTTAAAAGTCCTAAAATGGTTGATTTAACAATAGTATATATATTTATGGATGTTTTTTTGCAGACAGGCTAATAATTTCATATTACTGTACCACTTTAAAAATATCATTATAGTGATATTATTACTGTATTTTGTGTTAAATTTCTATATTCTTATTAGTCTTTAGTTAGGGTTTACCTTTCCACTTACTTCTTAGTGATAATAACAAGACATATTCTTCCGATATAGTATTATAAAAAGTTTTCTTAATTTCATTCAATACAGCTTATACTGTTATCTTCGAAGTCAAATTAAAATATTATAAATATCTTAGAAACGTCTTTCAACGGTTAATCAGTATCAGTAAACGCAATTTAAACTATTTTAGAATCTAAAAATATTTCGCCTTCAGGTGTACGAAGCGAATATACTAAGAAACGAATGTTTTATTACATCTACAAATAGATAATCGGCAATACGATTATATTGCTTGAGATAATCTTCAAATAATATTCTGATTTACAATCTGGTTCCCACTGTACAATATGTAAAAATAAAATTTATGATGGAATTTTTTTCCTCATTTTGCATAATCAAGGCTTTATTTATTTAACCATACTAAGTTAAAACATATGGGAAAACAAAAATAATAAACATTATAATAAATATGAATTTAACACGGCGTTTAATTCCACTGCTTATGACGCAGTGTGTTGAAGACTACGTGGAAAATGGAGAAGGGATATCTTGAAGCTAGTACGTTTCTACTTGCGTTATAAAGTGTGAAACTGCTTTTTAAAAAGCTTATAACATTTCTATTTTCGCTTATTACTCTATAATTAGTATTAAAAATTGTACTGTGATTAGTAACTAAGTGTATGTTTTGAGGCCAACTTGGCATAGTGAGACAGCGTTTGACTATAAACGTGATTGGTTGTTTGTTCGATTGATATTCGGGAGAATGATTATATTTAAAATGTGTTCTCATTTCTCCGTTCTGGTAAGACGAGGCGCGTCCATGAGTTCTCTGTTTACGCAATGACTCGATTTCGGGCAGAAAACAGTCAACGGAGTAATTGACTCTGTCTAACTGAAGCAGATCCTTTTTTGCTCACTTATCAAAAAATGAGGCCGGTCGTGGCGCAGTATGACAGCGTCTGACTGTAAGCACGACCGGTTGTGGGTTCGATCCCCACTCGGGGGAGTGATTATATTTAAATTATTTTCACTTCCTCGCTCGGGTAAAGACAAAGAGCGGCGTTAAGTTCCACCACCCAGCACTCAATGTCTCGAATTCGGTGGAAAGCGAAGTACGGAGTGTCTTGACACTAGGAACTTTCTGCCTACCCTGCTATGCGGGATAAAAATCAAAAAGTCGCTTTCGTTTTAAAATGTAGTATAGCTTGTAATAAGGACGTCAATTAGACTTGTCTTGTCTTTTGTTTGAAGTTGGAAGAGCGTATAGCTTAGCAGTCAGTGTTTGGATGGCTTTCAAAAGGCATGAGTTCGGATCCCGATGTGTTTTATACGTTTTAAAAAGTGTCTTCTGTTCCTAAGTATGGAAAATTAATACTTTATACTTAGTAAAATATTGTTTTTTGTACTTAACTTTACTATTGTAGGAATAAAATTGTGCTCTGTGAACGACATATGCAATAAATAAATAAATAAATTGCAATATCACAAGAAACAGAAATGTCGATTGTTTAATACTTTTTAAACTCATCTAATTACATCTTATTGACAAAAATTTTCATACTTTTTGTATGTTATAGTTATTTTTAGGACATACATATCAAATGCGCTCTATAAACTTAAATAAAAACTCTTGAAAATCTCGTGAATTTTTTCATAGAAAAGCTTTTTCAAAAGGTTTATTTTACATTTTTTAATATATATTATTTTAAATGTAAGCTTAGCGTGGCTACGCTAAGGGTACAACTATAAAAGTAATTTATAAAATTTAGTCTTTTTATTATATGTTTTTCTTCAATTTCATATGTGTATGTACGTATGTATGTTTGTAACTGATTTCTTCCAACTCGATTTTGACCCATTTTAACAGACCGATTTCGCTCAAAGTTTTAGACTTATTAAGGATTGTGAAATTTTCTAATAAAAAGTATTTAAAATAATGTTCTAATATGTAGTGTATAAATAACCGGACAAACGTACAATTACAAGATTAGTTCAAAAATATTATGAAAGATGTAGCACAAAGTACCCCATGGTTTTTCCATAATAATACAAATATTTTCCGCCCACTATTAATGTTAATGTTAAAAAAGCATGTCTTTTAGTATTTTTAAACTATATTTTCCCTCAAACATAATTTTACCAAAACTTTCTTTAGGAACATATACATGTATGTAGTTTGGTTGCAACGTAGACATATGACAAAGAGATAAACCACCACTTATTCTTTAGTTTGCCTTTATTTTACGTCATATTCACGCTTTTTATCACGCATAGTAGGGTTGACAGAATGTACCTAGTGTCAAGACACTCCGTACTTCAATTTCCGCATAATTAATTTGAGACATTGTGAGTTAAATGGTAGAACTCAACGCCGTATTTTGTCTTACCAGAGCGAGGAAATACAAATAATTTAAATATCATTCTCTCGAGTGGGGATCGAACCCACAACCGATAGCTCTTACGATCAGTCGTTATCCCACTGCGCCACGACCGGCCTCAGTTTATTTTTATTTATACATGTTATTCCAATATGGATAAGGAATCTAATGTTTCTATATAAATATTATCCTAAATCTCTTAAATTTGAACTCATTGAGGGTAGATATTATAAGTATTTTAAAAAAGAATAAAATCTATTATTTATAATTTATTAAAATTTTACTCAAAGTGTATAAAATACCATTGCAATGAACAGTATCGTACAATAAACGTTATTAGTTGTTGGTTCGATTCCCTCTTGGAGGAACAATTATATTCAAAGTTATTATAGTTATCTTAATTTCTCCATTCTGCCGAGTCAATATGTGTCCCAATTGCAGTAGATTCTCCCAACAGTAGATTCTCTCTGACTGCCCTGCAGAATTCGAAGCGAATTAATCCGTCCATTTTTGTTTACTATTTTTAGTCACTGCCAGTCCAATATCAAAATCTGACAACGTCTGTAAACAGTAACAAAATGTGAATGCCAAATCAAAATACGTATGAAATACTCGTTTCTATGTTATGTATTATGATATGTAGGAGGAAAACGTGCAGTCCAAACCCTCATCTAACCCAACCAAATACCTGTATACAAGAATAGAATGTCACATATAGACATTCCTTATAGAGGCATTTAATGTAATTGTTTTTTTTTTCTCAGAATGTATCTAGTATCAAGACACTCTGTACTCCGATTTCCAACGAATTCTAGACATTGTGTGTTGAGTGGTGGAATTTAAGACCATTTGTCTCCAGAGTGAGGAGATGAAAAAATAAATAAATATAATTATTCCCCCTAGTGGGAATCGAACCCACTGCTAATCGCGTTAATGCTATTAAGTTATGAAAATTGATCTGTAGGAGTTAATCGTGCAGTCCAAAACCGCAACTAACGTAACCAAATACATGTATACCAGAATAGAATGTCAGATACAGACATTCTTTATAGTGGCATTCATTGAAATTGTTAATTACTTATATCGGTGAGGCCGGTCATGATGCAGTGGGACAGCATCTGGCTGTAAACGTAATCGGTTGTGAGTTTGATTCCCACTTTGGGAAATGAATGTATTTAAATTATGATCGTTTTATCGCTCTGGTAAGGTAAAACTCGGCGTTAAGTTCCGTCATATAACACATAGTATTTCAAATTTTCTCTTGGCTTTAGCTACATCCTGTCCACCCTGCTGTGCAGAATAAAAGCGTGAAATTAAACAATATCGTTAGAATGCTCATTTATATAAAATTTTGTAATATCTTCAGTATTTTATAGTTTGTGTAAAAATAAATATATAGTACTACGTAGTACTTACGTGTCGACATGTTGTTGACATGTGCTGAGATTCATAAATATGAAGAAAGTAATAGAGAAAGTGTTCCTTTTATATTTTGGTAACGCGATAGTATTTGAATATAGTAATAAGAAACAGCTATACGTTTCTTTACATGGTAAAATATGAGGAGAAAATTTATTAGTAGAGATTATTCGATGTCCCCTTTTTGTAAGAACATTGTTCAAGACATTACAGATTTAGTGGCGTAACATAACGCCACACTTTGCTTAACTGGCCAGCGAAAATGAAAATGTTTTCAATATACGACTAATCAATAATTATAGTAGGAATCGAATGTGTATCCATTGCGTTTTCAGTCAGAGGTCCACTGCACCACGATTATATTTATTGTGGAAATAATATAACTTTACGCTTTTATCCCGCATAGTAGGGTTGACTTCCCGCCGGATCCGTGACATTGCGAGTTGAACCTCTCAACTCGCACGAACTCAAAGCCACGTTTTATCTTACCAGGGCGAGGAAATACAAATAATTGGAAAATAATCGTTCCCCCAAAACTTAATCGAGACACTGTCCTACTGCGCCACGACCTTCATTAACCTAACATGAAGGTAGATATGAAGCTGTAAACAAGCATACCGTACGAAGATGTAGATATACCTCCGAGCAATATCACAAGCGAACAGCCAGTTATAAAACGTTTTACGTCGGAATATTTGACATGGGAACAATTGAAATACGCTTCTTGATTACCTGTTTTAGATGAAGCCCTTATATTATAGTTATTTTGAGGCCATCATTGCGTAGTAGCACAGAGTTTGACTGTAGATGCAATGATGGTGGGTTCATTACCACTCAGGATTGTATATTTTTGTTTCATATTTCATTTTGAGGCCATCATTGCGTAGTAGCACAGAGTTTGACTGTAGATGCAATGATGGTGGGTTCATTACCACTCAGGATTGTATATTTTTGTTTCATATTTCAACACAAACCATGGCGTTAAGTTTCGCTAGTCGACTCTAGTATTTTGGAGAAACTTAATAATTTCTTTCTGCCTACTGAGCGGAGTAAAGGGCGAAGCTGCTAACAATAGTATAAGAATTTCGACGCAGCCGGTAGTAAAACGCATTGCTTAGCGGTCAGAGCACTTGGACGGTTTCCAAAAGACGCAGGTTTGAATCCCGCCGCGTTCAATTTTTTATACATTTTTTAAAAATCATGTTAAGTATGAGAACTATACTGAGACTTGAATCCACAGCAAACAATCAGACGTTTCAACTGAACCTTTGTACGTTATTAATTATCTAAACAAAAGAAATCAATAAATATTTGAAATATATTTTGCACAACCCTGAGGGAATGGATATGACAAAACCATATGTTTCACCCAAATCTCAAACTACAGATGAAAGGCCCTTGAAGGCTCAATGATCAAACAAAATCCTAAACAATCATTATACGCTTGTACATAAAAGTTAATTTGTTTCTTATCCTTCCATGTCTTTGAATTTTAGTATAAGTATAATTATTTATAAATTTGAATATCTGCACGTTCAGATTTGAAGTTTAACAACATTAATTTTATTTTGGTATACGGTGAATATGCAAAAGGCTTTATAATTTTTTTATATTCATTCCCCCTTACAATACGGTACTCTTATAACACATTTTCATACAACATTATTTCAGTGCCTTCTATAACGCAACATAATGCGGGAAATAAATAAATCAATGAATGAATTATGTATTTTTTTCAAATTAACTGTATTTTAGGTATATGCATATGTTTTTTTTAATTTTCTTACTATGATTTTAATAAACACATATTTCGTTCATATTATCGTTTTTTAATATTCGCTTTAAGGGTTATAAAGACGCGCTATATGAGAATACTCCTACAATGTGTTTTCCTATAATGTAAAACCAAACTACTTACTATAGTATTTAATTTTTTAATTAATTAACGCCTTTTTTACCCAAACCAAAAGTGGTATGGGAGAGATATGCGTTATGTCTCCATTGTTGATCAATTCTATGTGAAATACAAATAAAGTAATAGTAATAAAAAAAAAGGCTTTAAAAAAATAAAACGCCTTGAAAGGATCACGCTCATATAAGTATTTTCCCCGTCATTCTAAAGATCCTAGCAAGGACATACACTTCATATTACTAAAATATTGTATTGTCATCCTATATGAATGCCTGAGCAAATTTTCAACCCTATTGGCTGCAAAGAAGTCGGTCAAAATAGTATTGATAGGTTTTCTGACATAGATTGATTGATTGATAATTAGATATAGAGAGATTAATAAAAGCGTGTGATTGACTTTTTAAATTTTTTATACATATACTGAATTTTCAAAATGCAGGTGTATTTTATAGTTTTTTAAATGCTAATCATATATTTATGATAACTGTATTTCTTTTGTATGTTAACAATTTATTGTTTATTTCATTTTACAATTTATAAATCGAGTCATAATTTAAAGGTATTTACTACTAGGGATGGAAATTAGGCAATTTTTATAGCAGTTGTGTACTGCATTTTGAAATTAATATTGCTTATAATATGAATGTTAAAGTATGGACTACTATAATAAGTTAGAACATATATAATAGTTATAATAATATTTCATTAAATTTTAAAGGTTGCCTTTTGTACTAAATGTACAATATCTAAAACTTTGTTTGCATTTCTTTCAGTCTTTTTCTTTTGTTTGCTTGTGAAATAAAATGTTATTATTAGTATTATTTATGGAATTTACTTATTTCAGGTAATGCAGTGAAATGTGAAGTGGACGTTCATTAATATTTAATTATGTAGTTATATATAGAAGTGTAGTGATGTGCGTATTATTTAGATATCGATAAAATGGGGTTGTGTGGGGTTCTCATGTTGTTTGGCGTGATAGCTAGTGTGGCCAGTCAGAATTGTAGAGGGGAAGAACCGCGAGAGAGATCTTGTGAAAATGTGTGCGACAAAAACGGTAATTGTAAAATACGGGCAGCCCTGTTGCTGCCCAAGAACACGACGTATGACGCTTCTTTGTCTGTGGTAAGTTTTTAAGTATTTATTTTGCATTTATTACGTTAAAATTGTTTAGATATTATATTTATTGCTCACGAAATATAGATAAGTGAAACAAAAAATTAAAGAATAAAAAAGAATTTGTAAATTTTAGTGCAATTCCATAATCATCTTCTTCTAATATGTACTTTCAATACCAAAATGTACGCTTACACCGACCTAAGTAGTTTCATTTAAATATAATAGTCGTGATAATCAAAGGTTTAATTAGCCATTACGTGTTATATAAAGTTATTATGTTAAATTATACTATTATACAATATAATGCAATATTACATATAAAATAATCAAAGCACTAGGTATCGGTTTGATTGTTCAACTTATGTCTGGATCACTCTGGTCGCTTTATTTGACACCTTGAAGACAGACAGCTTCAAGGTTCGACAAGGTGTCGATGAAGTGACCTCACACCATAAATTGACTTAATAGTGAAAGTAGGTGACCTGACATTTAATTACAGTTGTAAGCAGCTGCTGTAGTTCTCATTGTATCATCAGAATTAGTTACAAGCCAATGGTCACCAATCTCAAAGATATTGTGTAAGCAATAGTTTAATCCTGAATACTCGTAAAACTAATATTCTAGTATTTAAAAGAGATGAAGAAAGAACGAAATGAAAGAAAAGATAGCAATATATCAGAACAAGTGAATAAGTACGAGAGCGATGAATAAGGTGGTATATCTGGGAAGTATGTTGTAAGTGTAGAAGATTTGAAATGGGTATGGAAAGGCAAATTGCTACAGTAATGATACCGAAGATATAATGGAAAGAAAAATGACTGTTGTAGAGATGCCAATGATGTCTTCTTTGGATATGCAAAGTCGGTTTAGCTGCTCTAATCTGTAACAAAGAGATAGAAAACGACATGCTTAGATGGTTTGGGCTCATTTGGAGGACGAGTGACGAATGACTAGTAAGAAAAATATACGAAGCAAACCATTACTTGGCTGATGCGAGAGGTAGAAGGAGACCTCAGAGGAGACATTTGAGAAAACAGTATTAATGATACTGGAGGAAAGTAAAAAGGTTGATTACTGTTGACAAGGCGAAAAAAGTATGAAGATACGGTAGCGATTTGCGCTTATTCTCTTTGGCTCCGCTAAGGATAAAGTGTGAAGCTAAATAATAGCTTTAATATGCAAAGAGCATATTGAGTTGAATAAATTATAACATAAAAGAAGACTTTCTAGTCATCTAAAGTAAAAACTTTAGATTACGTACTCAAGATGACTTAAGTGTTCACTTAATTATATAAAATGTTAATGAACGTTAATTTTAAATAATTTGCAGATAGATACATGATGATATAAAGATGTACTTTATTTTTATTTCTGCTCTAGTAAGATAAAGAGCGGCGTAGAGTTATGTCGCTCGATTTAATTTACTGTCACCTGACATAAGGTCTTGAATTGAGATAGGTGTAACCACTTAGGAAGTGTATATGGAATAGGGTAGAGACACTAAGGGGATTACTGAACATTATTATGTGAAAAACGAGGCTTACAATGATACTTCCTAACTACCCTGATAGGGGGATATAACAATAAGAAACATTGTCAAGACATTCCGTGTGCCGCTTTCCACCGAGACATTGCGTATTGAGTGGTGGAACTCAATGTCGTGGTTTGTCTTACCAGAGATAGAGGAAAAGAAAGTAATTTCTAAGGTTTAATGAAAAGGTTTTTCAGTCCACGCAAATGAAGTTGCGGGCTAAAATTACCCAGTAATAACAACATTAAATTATATATACCTTTGTTTTTTGAACAGGGGCAGCCTTGCGGTGGTTTTATTAAATTTAAAATTTAATCTTCTATAATTTGATTTTATCTTCAAAGCTCACCGGTTAATATAAAGCGACAGTAAAGGCATTGTATTTGTCATAATCTTTCATCATATTTTATTATTCCTTTGAAAGCTTCTTAAAATCCCTAGAAATTATTACAGTAGACTTTATTGTAGTTGCTTTAGTAACTTTGCATAAGACAAAAGCGATATAAATATAAATTTCAATACGCTTTTATATGCTAGTATATGCATATATTATATACATATACTAAAGTATATTTCATGAATATTTTAAAGTATTTTCTAGAGAAATATTTTATTTATTATAGGAGTGAAGTGAAATATCAATATTGATAGTTGACAAATTGACAAATTAATGTTCTCGGTTTTTATCAAGATGTTTGATGGCGGGACCGAATTCTGCACAAAACTTACAATATTATTATAAATGCTAGAGTGCTTAGGGATATATGTATGTATGTTTGTAAGTGTTTGCTAAACGGATTTCGATGATACTTTACAGTATTATAGGTTATCTATCAGAATAACACATGTGCTATGCACAATTTATAATAATTTTGCGAATTATTCGTAATGTAGCGGTACATATCAATTAAGATGGCGAAAATCGGTTCTCTAAGAGCTCTAGCACACAAATAATGTAAGTTAGAATCTTAAATGGTTCTAAAGAAACGTCAGCGACACCATATATCTATCTTTTATGAGGAAGCCACTGTGAATAAAATAGTGAACCATAAATATAATTAAAACTACTTACTTTTTTACAAATATCAAGTACTAAGATACGTTTTTATCAACATACCACGCGGAGGAAGCCAAAAAAATCATTAGAGATACATTTTAAATATTAATATTCCGCTATCGAATACATATTATTTGATTAGCTTCACTTCTCTTCATCTGTATTTTAATATTTAGCAATTGATTTAAGAATTCTACAAAATATTTTAAATCCAGGTTTTGTTATTATATTAGCTTGGAAATTGTCGTTACAAAAATTTCATAGCGGTAACCAATAACGTAATTTTTATCTATAGCTTTACAGAAATTTGTTCATTTTTAGTTTATTAAAGTAAAAGTCGGTTAATATTTGTGATAATATGTAGGAAGAACACAGTATTCTATCTCAAAGTTATTAATGTCTTGAAGGTAATTTTAAACCATTAATATAAATGTTCAATTTGGTATGTGTTATTCGCTCTCTTAGGATTGTACGTATGTATATTCATTAAATATCTTTATAAAAGTATAAAGTAAAACAAGATTAGAACCTGTGTCCTCTTTATCGTATGTCATATCACATTAGTTAACTAGATAATAGTTATAATTAGTTTATATCTACATTCCAGATATAAGAATAGACATATAGAAATAAGAATATACATATAGAAAGATATATATATATATACATATTTTATTTTTTAAATAAAAATGTCCTTCTCAACAGGTAGAACCCGTCCTAGAGCTGGCCTTGCTCTCCGATGCAGTCCGCGAGTCCTTCCCATCATGGCTACGCTTCGAGTGGCTGACGTACGACGTGACTGACTGCGACGCCGCCTACGCTGTCATATCCGCTATAGACGCTTACAATGATTGTGCTCACGTTTTCTTTGGACCATCCTGTGATTATGCTTTAGGTAAGTTACATATTAGTGATTTTAAATTAAACTAGATTTCCGGTTCAAGAAAACGTCGTGTAACTTTAAGTAAACGTCTATATCATTCATACAGTATTGTATTACATTTATTTTATTAATTAAATATATTTTTATGCATTGTTTTAAAATAGTATTGTGCACTTCATCTCTATATAAAATTTATAGACACACAATAGAGATGGTATCAAGTTTTCCCTGTGAAGAGGCGGGGAATACGATTCACACCCGTATGAGATGGGTATATATAGTAATTTGGTAGTAGGAGGTAGCTCGCGACCACTATCATGAACCGATCAGCATTATTATGCTCAGATATTTCTGATGATGTGTTCTGCTGTGATGTCAAGTAAGCCAGCTAGTATTTCCTATCCCACCCATCTTTCCCATCAAAGTGTGGTGGTTCTGACGGTTCTGGTTACCGAGGAGACTACATTATCTTTTTTCACTTCCATCTTAATGCAGGCAAGGCATCCACAGCGTAATGTTGTGGATGACCATGGGGGAAGATGACCACTTAATATCAAATTGCGCTTCTGCCCTTTTATATATATATATATATATATATATATATACACATACATATATTTCACACATCTTATCTTTTGAACATATCTCTGTCAGTGTCAGTAATTATCTTATGTATATGAAGCTATTCCTTTCCGGAGTGATGTTCACAACGTACAGTTTAAACTATTGAGTGCTAAATTAACTTAACTAAGTTTTTTGTTATGCATGTAGGTTTTCTAAAGTTTTTGAAAGGTAGAATTAAAAAAGAATTTCCTTCACAAAGTTCAGTTCGATTTAATATCGTTTTTATTTAACAGAACAAAAACAAAGGAAACATACTGGGAAAATATTTTTATGTTCCCTAATGTAAAATTTTAAATTCTTATTTCTTGTACTACATGTGCAAAGGTCGCTTCTAAAGGGCTTTAAACAATAAAGCAATACGTTAAAATGTTTATAGAAAGGCAATAACAAAGAATTATCTTACTATACATTACGCTGTGTCACAGTGGGACAGCGTCTGACTGTAAACGCAGTCGGTTGTGGGTTTGATCCCACTCAGGGGAATGATTATATTTAATGTACTTTCATTTTTCCCGCTCTGGTAAGACAAAGCGCGGCGTTGAGCTACACCACCCACTACACCGACTGGCCTTCAATTTTTTTTAAATTATCCTATTTTTCTATATAAAATATCTTTTATTTAATATTTCTATATAAAACACCGAAAATGATAAAAGGGCCATCGTGGTGAAGTGAGACGCATATGACTGTAAATACTATGGTTATTGGTACGATCCCTACCCGGGATAATTTCTTTTTTGTAAAATATTTTCATGTTATTGCTATAATAACTATAGTCACGAATAGAGAATGGACTGTTTTGGCGCTAAGTTCTCTTTGCCTACCCTGCCGAGATAAATATTTCCAAAAAGTAACATTCTAATAACAATATATATTTATAAAACTTTAGTCTATAGATTTTATATTTGTCTACAAAGTTACGAAATCTGAAGAAAGCCCTGTTATTTTATTACATGAACACATTTTGAACGTGAACACTTAATAAATCTTCTAGATTTTTTTCATATAAAAGAGAATTATTAAGTTTAGCTAAGTTTATACTACCCTTAACTTTAACGTTATTTGTTCATGTAAAACCGACTATGTGGTGTGTTCTGTAAGAACATATGATTAATGTGACCCGGTTTCACTCAGCCGTAAATACTGGATGTATTTGATGTCTCTTACGTAACACAGAAGCAATCTTTTATAAATGTATATATATATACTGTACTGTACTACGACTGTCATTATGACAAACACTCAGTAGTGGAATAGCTTTGTATATAAAAAATAATATTATTATAGCTTTTTATATAATATATCTATTTTTTATGCTTATTGAACTAAATATACCCGTAATAATAATTGAAATATTTTTGTTATACGCCACGAAAAAATAATAAAAAATAACATAAAATAAATAACCAATAATAATCTATTAATAAAAAATTAATATATTCTTATAACGTTTAATTTTATATGAGACAAAGCCACTTGATTAATAATAATGCACTAATGCCTTACTTCATCTATACAAATAAATAAAACTGGTGTATTAGTTTTTAATATTAAAACAAACACTTTTTGTTCTTTGCATATACACGGAAAATATAGCAAAATAACAGTTTTTACAATTTTTATCCGTTGGTCTGTTCCGACTGGACCGATTTTGACGGGACTTTCACTGGCAGATTGTTAACGCAATAAAGGTTTAAGGTTAACTTAGGTTAATAATTTTAGAATTATAGAGTAGAAATTTTAAGATATTTAATTTTATGGGCATTGTTACTTTAAAATATGCTCGTATAATTGTAGTTACAGTAATACTCCACAATCGTTAAAGTTTGAAGAATACATTTCAAGATTTATTAAACTTGTAAGTGTTCAGATGCTTCATGATTCAGTATTTACTTAGGGATCGAATAACATTCAATTCCGCCTCTATAATAGCGACGCTAAATGAGATTGGTTCCCTTTGTGTTCTGTATGAGAGGTTTAGAGCTGAAGTGGCATAAGCGCAATTTGAAGAAATTTTCTACGGAATAAAGGATTTTGTATGAAAGAAATGGTGTAGAAAAGTATAGCATAACAACTATTTTTATGGAACTTGAATATATTTCGATATTATCTAAGCTTGTGATAAAAGAGCTGGTGATTTGCCAAGTTTCGTTATTTTATGTTTTTAGAAATTTGGCTTTTGAAGATTAAATAATACTTTCATTTTTTTTACGCATAGCAAGGTTGTTACAGGGAACCTAATGGAGACGCTCCGTTTTCTGCTTTTCTTATTATTATTACAGCTCTTATTATTACATAGAATTTCTATTATAAATTAATAGGACATCTTCAATATGCATTGCGCATATTGAAGATGTCCTATTAATTTTTTATTAATTTGGCTATTTGATTTACTTATAAAGCATTTATTTAAAATATTTTGCGGTCACACCGAGGCCAATTGGTTATAAGTCGATGGGAAAAGTATTTTTAGGACGTTAAATCTAAATAAAGCTCATCATTATTATTAAACTTAATGCCAGCGAATATGTTTTAATTTTATAAAAATCATTTATACACTAGGTTTTTTTCTGTCTACCCTGCTACGCGAGATAAAAAGCGTGAAAAAAGTCTACTCAAAATTAATCGGTTATAATAAAATAACTGGCTAAAGAAATATCACAGAAACTACATATTTTACACGGTTTTATTTTTCTCCATTTAGAGTTACAACGTATTGGCTTTGAATTCCTTATCAGATCTATGAGAAAGATACTTCCTGCTTCATCTTGCAAACAACGTTTTATATACTACCCTTCTAATGATGATTGAAAGTGCGAAAGTGTTTTGTAGCTTGACTAGAAAAATAAGTTTCTATATCTTCTTATATTTGGTGAAAATATTAGTTTACTTACGTAATTGAATTAATACTATTTTATTTTCAATTTGTTAGGATATTTTTGTTTGTGATTAAAAAAAAACTTAACACTTTATCCCACATAGCAGCATAGTCAGAGACTAGATAGTGTCAAGACACTCAGTTGACTGCCCGAAATAGAGACATAGCGTGTTGAATGGTGGATTCGATGCCACGTTTTATATTACCAAAAAAGAAAAATTATAATAAATTTTAAATACTGCCACACTCCCGATTGGGAGTCAAACCCACAGTCGATCGCGTTTACAGTCGCCGTGATGACTTCGATTGTGATTATTTTAAATAATTTTGAAAAATTGTGTAAGGATTTATGGTTTACTATAGTTGATACTATATTTATTAACTTTATTGCAAAATGTCTAGAATTCGAGTGAAAAGCATCAGACTGCTGCTGGAGAACTGGCACTGAGTTCTCTCTGACCACACTGCTATCTAGTAGTAAATGTGAAATTGTTTGTTTTTATTTTTTTCAATTAATTCAAATAGCTTATTATTAAGGGTTAATTCTATTAAAAAAATAAAACCAATATTATAAAATCACTGATAATATGCCATTGCCATTTTTCAAAATTTCTTCTTATGTATTATTTAAATATGATTTTTCTAACATTTTTGCTGGCTTTAAAATTATATTTTACAAAGAGTTTTACCTTTATTTAGATTTAACGTTCTCTTCATATTTTCCCATTGACCTGAAACCAATTGGCCTCGGTTTACGGCAAAATATTTAAAATAAATGCTTTATAAGCAAATCAAATAGCCGAGTGTCGGTCTATTGTGAGTGTGACAAGATTGATGGTTACCGGGATTTAGGTTTAACAAAGTGTTTTTTTGTTCTAAAAGACAGGTTAAACAATCTTTCCCTATTATGTTGATTGATAATACCGCTAAGCGATGTCAAATAATATCAGAGCTTAATTAATTCTGACAAGGGCTGGCCCTTTAAATGACAAAATAGATGACGCTTGAAAATCTCATTTATATATATGTTATATTGATTTATGTTAAAAATGAATTTAATTTATCTTATTAAATGAATTTAAAATACTGGTACAATTTATTTTATTATAAAAATGTGGCGTAATACAGTAGCTGACTGCAATCGTGATCGGGTTTTTGTCCAACCCCTACTCGGGGGAATAATTATATTGAAACTATTTTCATTTTCATTTCCTCCCTCTTTTAAGCCAAAGCATAGCTTCGACTTTATTTATAGACGAATATATTATACATTATAATAATTTTAAGCGTTGAGGCTTGTTTCGTCTGGAGAAAAATTTCACCAAACCAGCTATTTACTATGTAAATAAATAATCTACACAAAGACCTTTACGTCCTCGCCCAGGCATGAAGGTAATGAGATTAAATCAGGGCACTAAAGTACTTATGCTCTTAAATATATATTTTTTATTTTATATATATTTGAATTAGTTTTTTTTCTAAATACTATTAAAATAAAATAGTAATAATAAATTAAGTAAAAATAAATAAAAATCATAGAGCCACTTTAAGGAGTGTTTATGAAGAAGTTGAATAAACATATTAATTATATAGGTTATAGGATTTTATTCATTTATAATAAAATAAAAATAATTTTATTTATGTTTTACAATGTCAAAGTAAATCAGAAACGCCTTAGCTAGTTCGTCCCTCTCAGTATACAACACAGTAGTACAATAAGTATGTGAATAAGTTATTTTTAATACGGATGATACAAAATAACTTGTATAATTGTACATATATTATAAGATCTTTGATTTTTGCGATTTTTACACATTTAAAACGAAAAGTAGACTGATTCTTTTCTTATACTAAAGTATTTGAAAATGTATTTCCGAATGCCAAAATATACGCTATTAATCGGTTTAGAATAGTTTCATATAAAATGTACAAATCTTTTTTAACTGTATTATTATTGCTATCATATTGTAATCTAGCCTTAAGATAATTTAGTGAAAATCTAATATAATTTCAAAGGAAGCCTTAAAGCTAAGCAATTCAAACGAAGCTCTAGATATGAAAGTTCCTGTATGGTATGTAGTGTAATAAAACACGCATCTCTGTGAAGCCATAACAGTTTATATCGTACAAACATTTTAGTAGTTTTGATAAAAATGTCATTTTCCTCAATATTGTAGAAGAGGTGGTATATTAAGGGACATATTACCATGACTTGGTGCCCATTTAAACCTATGTAAGTACCAAATTAATTATATATGCTTGCTAAAAACTTAATTTCACGCATTTTGCGGCATTGTAGGGTTATCAGAGATAAACTAGTTTTCAAATACGCCCGTCGACTGTTTTCTCCCCAATATAATTGCTATTATTATTGCTATATTTCTATTTAAGGCCGGTTGTGGCGCAGTGCAACAGCTTCTGACTGTAAACGCGATTGGTTGTGGGTTCAATCCTCACTTGGGGGAGTGATGATATTTAAATTATTTTCTCTGCGCTCTGATAAAGACAAAGAGCGGCGTTGAGTTCCACCACCCAATATGCAATATCTCGAATTCGGTAGAAAGTGAAGTATGGAGTGTATTGACAAAAGGTACTATCTGTCTACCCTGCTGTACGGGATAAAAATCGTGAAGCTAAAAAAATCTATATAGAAGAATAAAAATACGAAATTCTTTCGCTCTGTTACTTCGGACGTCCTCGCTAAAGTGGAAAGCTTATAAAAGTTCTTTATTTTATATTATACATGTATTTCATACATTAAGCAAATATAGCTAAATAAAAAAGGGATTTTTTTTCACACACATATTAAATATATGTATATCAATTATTTACAATAAATACTTATGTAATACACATTAAAATTCTCTTTTAAAACTTTTTGTACAATTTTTTTTTAATTTATTCATAATATTAATACTGTCTTTGTTATAAGAATGTATCTACTACCTGTTAGCAATATTATCTTTATTTATGAAATTAATCTTTTACAATGGAATTCAGCTATTAGAAGCACGTCCTGAATTTTCAATTTGATATGAACTTGAAAGCTATCACCAGGTTTTTCACGGCAAGAAGCTTAGGTAAGACGTTCCAGTGAAAAACTCAATTACTTAAAGTATATATATAAACTTTTTATCCCGCAAAGCAAGGTAGTCAGAGCCTCCTAGTGTTAAGACAATACAATAACATCTTTCCACCCGAAATCAAGACATTGCGTGTTGCAGAGCAGAGAAATGAATATAAATTTGAAGTATAATCATTTTCACGAGAGGAAATCAAACTTACAATCGCGTTTACAGTCAGATGCTGTGTCATTGAGCCACGACGGTCACGTTTCCCAAAATAAATTCTATAAAAACCTTAAAGTTGAGTCTAAGTTATAGTTCTAATAAAAAGCTTGTTTGTCTTTCATAGTTTCCTTCATACATATTTACATACATCAAATTCGCCAAACTCCCAATAAATATTATTTATTATTTACAAAAAGCCCTAAATATATAATACGTGACTTTTATATGAAAAGGCAATACCGTAATAATACGTTTTAGTATCGCCGTAAACGTCAAAATTGGTGTCGTAAACGTACAAGCAAATATTACTCGTTTAGAGTGCTAAGTGTTCTAACAATAAGTATAGATATATTGAATTAAATAGTAGATGATGCAATATTGAAGTATTATATTCGTAAAATAAAGGAAAAGAGAGGTCCTCACGGTGTGAGGCGCAGAGGTTGTAAGGGATTCGATTATAAAAAAAAATGAATTGTTATAGTATAAGAAATAAAACAATTTTATTATTATATGTAACATAATTGTATGAATAAAATTTTACAATTTGCATTATATCAACTATGTGCTAGTGAAAGTCCCATCAAAATCAGTCCAGCCGTTTCAGAGATTAGCTGGAACATGCTTGCAGATTAATAAAATTCAGTCCACTGTTAAGAAATTAAGGCCAAAACGGCTTTAATTGTTTGTTTAAAAGATATATTTTATAATACACTTATTGTATTTGTACAAAAAGAAATCGTGGCTAGTCATCATCTGATTGTATTGTTGAGATTTCTCAATTACATTTAAAATTTATTCCCATTTTATTCTGGTAAGAAAAAAGGTGGCTTTGATTTCGCAACTCAATACGTAATGTCCCGATTCCAGTGGAAATCAGTCCACGGAGTAACTGGACACTTAGATTGTCTCTGACTAGTTTGCATTGCGGGATAAAGCGTGAAGCCGAAAAGCTAGGTTTGGGTAGTTAACACATCTAAACGTTTATTAAGAGAACTCTACAAGTTGATATTCCCTGTCTACATTCCCCTTCCTCCGAATTTATAACCATTGCCAATAGACGGTTTAATTTTCGACCCTTGCCCTCCGTATTTTCAAACATTTTTTAATTTTTTTAATTTTTAATTTTTATGTTTTATCCCTCGAATATTAAAATGTTGGTCACATTTTGGAGTAAGCTCTTTTATCTCATTTGCTTCGGTCGGCACCGCCTCGTAACTTGTTTTTGATACCGCTTCCAAATATGTTATACAGAAATCCCTTTTAAAATTCTTTTTCCTTGCTCATTTCCTGTAATATTGTATAGTGTTTTTCTTTTATATATATATTAAAATAGTACCATGGTTCGTCTAAATGTAAGGGTGTTGGTTGTGGGTTCGATCCTTGATCAGCGGAGTGATTGAAAACTTCACGCTTCTCGTTTCCCGCAAAACAGTGTAACAACTCTGTTAACCACCTTCTCCCTGGAGTCGAGACAGTGCGTGTTATGTCTATATTTTTGCTTCAACTTGTTTCCTGAAGAAAAGAGTAATTCCGCAATCATTTCTAAGGTTAAAAGGGAAATTATAAACCGAAAAAGTATATAAACGTGGTTGAAAACTCAATTATAAAATTATATTTGAAAAGAGCTACTATGAATTTTCCTGTCGGTTATTTTCAGTAAAACTACCTTCTTCATTTTCAGCCATCTTTTTTACTTAACGATTCGAAAGTTCTTGATAAACTCAATTTAAACAAATTACAAAAATAAAATATTATAACATGTGAAATTCAGTAGCAGCAATATTAAATTATGCCTTTTTTATCTTATAAAGTAAAAAAAAAACGTCAATATTGACAAATGATAAAATAATAAATCTACCTGGACATTAATTATAGTATAGACTTACAAAGGAAATGGGCTTTTGAAATTGTATTGCGATCCCTAAAAATGTGGTTTAAGCCACAAAGGTGCTTTATCAAATAAAGCTTTGTTGAAAGCTCTTTGCAAACACTTTTTTATTGCATACGTTGCGCCGCAAATAATTTTATACTTTTATTGAATTGAAGAACCTTTCTATACATTACTATTTCTGTAAATTTATATTAAATTCTAATATGTTTTTTACAAAAAGATACTTCATCGAATTTACAGATAAATGTTCGTTTTTATAATAAAATATAATTAACTAAAATAGTTTTTCCGCTGTGAAAACAAAAATTTATGGCATAGTAATTATTATTGGGCCCATATTCTCTATCCTTTTACAAAATGGTATGAAATCTATAGCAGTCGCCTATATTTAGTCATATCTTACTTAAATTCTATATCATATACATGAATATTTATACAACATCTCCGGTATATTTTAACATTTTTAATGTTTTTAACTTTTCTTTCTTTTTCTTTCTAAAAAAAATCACGATTTTCGTGATTCACTTAGTACTTTCTCACTCACTCCAGTTTCATCTATTATCCTCGCAATTCTATACGGGCGACAGAAAGATTGAGTTAAAAAAATATTTTGAATTATTTTTTACTTTAATTAGATTTGAGATTGTTATAATTTATTATAAACAACTTATAGACGAATGCCACCTCAGTCTACCTGTGACCACGGATTACTGTAAAGTGTTCGAAACGTCAGGGGTCCAAAAATGTATTTACGAATACCAAAATATTCGCGATTAATCCGGTTTAAAATAGTTTCATTTAAAATGTATAAAATTTGCGAAAATCAAAGATCTTATTAAGTTATTATTTTTATATATTTTTTTGTTGAAGTCTATTTTTATATTAAATCTTTGTTGTGTTTTATTTTGTTTTTTTTAGCTTCACGCTTTATCTCTGGCGGAGTAGTCAGAGAGCACGGAGCGCCAAACGCTACGGTCTCTGCACAGCTCTTTCGCCTCGTCCACAGTCATTATCCTATTCATACCTACCCTTCGGGGGGTCCTCATACTTTTTACGTGACCTTCCTCCAGTATCTTCGATACCGTGTTTTTGAAGGTCAACCGAGGTCTCGCCCGATCTCTTGTACCACTCACCCTGGCTTCATAAATCTTTCTTACTATTCTTTCATCGTTCATTCTTTGCACGTGCCCAAAACTCCTGAGCACGTTCTTCTTCATTCTTACTATAACATTCACGCTTACACCTGCTATTCTGCGTATCTCTTCGCTGCATATACGGTCATCTTAACTGACTCCGCATGTCTGACGAAGATATCTCAATCTCTACTGCATTCAACTTTCTTTATTTCTTCTTTTGACATTTCTTTTGACAACGTCGGTATCAGAACTGCATTGTGAACGGCAAGACGTTAAGATCTTTGTTAAAGTTATTATTTATATTTTCGATTAAATATTTTGAAGGATTTAATTGCTTGATCTTGTTTTTTTGCTTATTTCTATTATATACCAAAATATATCTTATATTAATTAAAATAGAGTTATTTTACGTTTACATATGAAAAATGAACAACATATCGTTAAAGTAAACTATGACAAAATCTTTTATTTTGGCGATTTTTAGTTTACCAGCAACTGTGACCACGTACTACGATAAACTGAACGAAACGTTCTGTTTTTCAATATATATTTTCAAATATCAAAATATACACGACTAGCTCGTTTAACATAATTTCATTAGAAATACACCGTGGTAGTAAAGTTTACTTTTAGATCTCTCTGCACTTACTAGGCTGGGAACACTCTTAAAATATTGTTAAAACAATGCGATATAATTTGAAAATCATATTCAATCAAATTTTTACTATTTCTAATAGTTATTTTCATTTTAGTTAAATACTGCTAAAATCGATAGAAGATTACTTAAACGTATTGCGACTTAACGGGTATCTGTTACCATGTGGTTGACCTAAATACGGATCGTCTTACTTTTGATACGTGTTTTGTGTTGTTGTTATTACAATGGCAAGAAATCCCACTGATATATATATATATATATATATATATATATATATATATATATATATATATATATATATATATAAAGGCCGGTCGTGGCGCAGTGTGACAGCGTCTGACTGTAAACGCGATCGGTTGTGGGTTGGACCCCCACTCGAGGGAGTGATTATATTTAAATTATTTTCACTTCCTCACTCTGATAAAGACAAAGAGCGGCGTAGAGTTCCACCGCCCAACATGCAATGTCTCGATGGAAGCGTATATATATATATATATATATATATATATATATATATATATATATATATATATATATATCTTATCTTTTCCTTTGTGCCTTATAAATAGCTCGATAAGAACGTGTACTTGTACGAGAGGTTTATTTTATTTAATCTAATCGCTATGGAGAGGCGTTTTTCTATTGCGTGTTCTGAATTCTCAAACATATGTTATGTTTTATTTATCTTACTTAATTATGAACCATCGAGGATGTCGCGAGTATGCGATCAGTGGGACAGCGTTTTATTGTAACAAAAGATGGTTGTTGGTTCGATTCTCACTCGAGGGATTATATTTAAATAATTTTCATTTTTCTGCTCAAATAAGATAAAGCGCGATAGTGAGTATCGCCACTCAACACGCATCGTTTCGAATTCGGCCGAAAAGTGAAGAATGGAGAGACTTCACACTAGAGTTCTCTCCACTCCACTCTCTCTTACCAATCCTGTTAAGCGAGCGCGTTACAGCGCAAAGCCAAAAAAATACTAGCAAAGTATTTTTACCTATGATCATGATGGTCAGTCGTAATTGTATATACACTGAAAAAGACAAATTCATGTCATTTCCACAGTAGGCTAGCAGACAGAACGTATCGCTAAGCCATTGCGTTGAGTGATTTACGCTCAATATCGATACATTATGTTATTTATTATGTTATTTATTATTATGTCTCAATATCGATACATTATGTACGATATTTGGCGATATACTATACAATATTTGAATGTACAGGGACTCAACACCGTGTCTTTTACTATCCAAAGCGGAGAATTGAAAATAATTTAAATATAACCATTTCCCTGAGCTTTGGTCAGAACGTGTTTTAACTGACTATGACTATGACAAGATTGTTGTGGGTTTTATTCACGTTTGGGTAATTTTAGTGATATTTATTATTAATTTTAGTGATATTACCCTTTTTGTTCTTAATTTGTATGTATATGAATGTATACGAATGTGTAATTTGTAATGTCAATTATAAATTGATAAAATATAACAAAAATCCTTATAATATATTAAATTCTTTATTTTGCACTTCTGGATTCTTCTTTATTTTGCACTCCTGGTATGTTTTATACAGAAATCATTTATCTTCTAAGTTAAAGGAATAAGAGTTTTGCATGATATATATATAAAGGGTCGATTCAACCCTTGTATCGCTGACCTCTTCGAATAATCATTTACCATTATTTCTGTTGATTTATTATTATAAATCTTAGAGTATATATGATATAGCGAGAATCCCTTTTGCCCTATCCTTGACACTTGGTTCAATTTCTGGTGGAAATATTTATGTTGACGTAATCGTTTCTCTTGATTGGTCATACTAACAAGGCTTTGAACCCCTCTACCTCAATTAGATATATTATAGTTCCCCTTCATTGAAATTGATAGGGAATTATAGCCTTATTCCCATAAGGCTACTACATATTGCCGTCTAATTTTATTTTGGAAATTTGCATACGAGTGCAGGATTAATAGCCATACAATATTTATACAGCATAAATCTAAAAAAATAATTCTAAATATTTCCTTTGTTAAATAAGCTAATTTGCTTTTATCCGATATTTCCATTTCTCCGCACTGGTGAGATACACTGCGGCGTTAAGTTAACACCCAATTACTCCGGCGAAAAGCAGTTAACGGAGTGTTTTGATTAATAACAGAGTTGTCTCTGACAACCCTGTTATGCAGACTAAAGCGTGAAGCTGTTTTTTGTTAATAATTCTTAAGAAAACCAAGATTCTTTTATCACTTATGATCACTCCACTTGTATTAAACTTATTAAATAAAGAAGATTCTATATAAGGATTAGTTCAGTACTTTCATTTTAAACATAAATAATTCCCTAACCGAAACTTTCGATAACCACCGTGTGCAGCAGACGGAACTAATGAGATATGTCTCAACTAGGCCGCAAGGGATCGGCAATGTATTAATAATATTATTTGGCAATACCGTTGTTTAATTCTATTCCAATATTACAGTAATTACAGTGCAATCATTCAACAAACCTATCTTTTCAAAAAAAATGTGGATTCGATTCCTGTTTGGGGGAATGATTATATTTAAAATTTATTTTTATTTCTCCACTCTGGAAAGAGCAAACGCAGTGTTGAGTTAAAACATGCTACGTCTCAATTTCGGGTGGAAAGCAGTTAGCGGAGTGTCTAGACACTAGGTTGTCTCTGACTACTCTTATATGCAGGATAAACATTTTTACAAAATAGCTATAGTTTAATAAGATCTTTGATTTTCGCAATTTTTATACATTTTAAATGAAACTATTTTAACCTGATTAATCGCGTATATTTTGTTATTCGAAAATATATTTTTAACACCTGACGTTTCGAACACCACCTCAGTCTACCTGTGACCACGGACTACTCTAAAGTACCAAAATATACGCGATTAATCCGGTTAAAATAGTTTCATTTAAAATAGCTATAGCTTAAGTGTTTTCTTTTTGGTCAGAATTAATAATATATGATATTGACTTTCGTTAATCATCTTATTATATTTATTGCAGTATAAAATAAACATTAACTAAATAAAGTTTAAATAAATAAATATATTAATTTTCATGAATTTTAAGTAATTTATGAATTTTCAATTTTTTTTCTTATTTTCCGTATTTATAGAAATATCATTATAAAATTCTATATAGAAATATTTCTACATAGAAATAGTAAGAGAATAAATCAACTTGACAAAATGACATCATAAATATATTTTTGACATATATTTACGTTAGTTCTAAAACAGGAGATAACACTTCTACATGTTTATTATTTATGTATGTTTACAATGCAAGATATATTACAGAATATTCAATTTTGTGCAAACATAAATCTTTATTGACGTTTATGACGTACAGCTTAAACTAAACAGCTATGGAAATTTGCAAGCCAAATTAATATTTGTCATGAGTACGATACTAATAAAATATCCACTATCCGCCGAATTTGAGATGTTGCATGTTGAGTGGCGCAACTCAACGCCGAGCTTTGTTATACCAGAGCGAGGTAATGAAAATTATTGAAATGTAATGGTTTCTCCCTAATGAGAATCGAACCTACAAACGAACGTGTTTACAGTCAGATGCTGTGCAACAACCAGCCTTAAATACTTCCAATTAGCCAATAGATAGTAATAGTAAATTATTTTTTTCTTCACGCATCTGCTGGCTAATTTCAGGCCATGTTGAGTGGTGGAAAATAATAATACGTTTTGTCTTAACAAACCGAGGAAATGATAGAAAGAATTCTGTCGATAGATTGCCGTATCCACATATGATTTAAAATATAAGTATATATATATATAATTTTTTTGGGAATTCTACATGCGTTTTTTCGGGAAAGCTAACGAGCGTACGTGTTCAAGACTAAAGTTTATAAGACGAAAGTAAAAATCTGTAAATTTCATATAAAATTTTATATTTTAAATGAAACTATTTTATATGGATTATTCACGTATATTTTCCTCACGAATACACTGAGTCTACTGTAAAGTGCTCGAAGCGTCGAGTTTTCAAAAATGTAAGTTAAAATTCCAAAATATACCGGATTAATCAGTTTAATACATTTGAGTATATTCCAAAAGACCTGACTAAATAGACTAAATTTAAGCATTTATAAAGTAAATGTTTCGTTAAGAGATGTTTATTCGAATGTAAAAATATAATAAAATTTTAGCATTCTTTTTGTACGACCTCGGCTCTCGAAACTAAATTAAAATAAATAAAAGCAATTTTCATCATTCAATTTCAATAATATTTTAATCTTTAGTGCGTAGATTTTATTTTACTTTAAAGTAAATAAGCTGGCGTTGAGTTACGCCACTCAACGCGTACCTCTTAAATTCGGCGGACATCGGAGTATGGAGTGTCTTGACACTAGGTATTTCCTATATATTCTGCTAAAAGGGGTAGGAGCGTGAAACTAAAAAAAATACTAAAGCAATATTTTAATGTATCGACGATTACGATTAAAATAATATAAATTATGTGAACGTAAATAAATTTAATTATGAAGTAATTTTTATACAAGGAGGTAATGCCAGTTACGCAAATATTTATATATAAATTGACAATATTAGATATTAGTTGTAAATATGAATGATTTAGAGGATGATATTTCTTACTTTGCTCGGTGCCTATATATGTAAATCGGCGATTAAAACAGAGCCTTCTTTACTCATGGACTTTTGGATAGGCGTTTGTGTCCAGTGCCTGACTAATTCTAACGTTATTATCATTTTAGTATATTTCTAATTACTTGTGTATTCTAGCAGTAAGTTTTAATTAAAAATAAACGAAATTTTCATGAAAAATATTAACTATTGGAAGTCATCAAAACATACAAAAATATAAATGTTATTTACACCATAATGAAATTGGTATATTATTTCAGTAGCATAATAAGAAGATTAAGCTTTCAGAATAAAAGAATTTTTTACAAATGCCGTTATTCACGATCAAAACGTAGCACTTAAGGGAAATAGGATCATTCCCGGAAATATATTCAATAAAAGCACTGTTAAGGTCTTTTGGCAGAAATATTTTTACGCTACGGTACATTGCGAAGATGTAAACGTGCTTATAAATGTGCTACATGTGCGTGTTGATTGTTTTGTCCTAATATTTACTTTATTATGTCGATGCTATTTCAACTGGGAAAGTAATTATTAAGCTTTATATTATTTTCTTCACGGTTTTTCCCCACTCAATAGACTAAGAGAGAATCTAGTGTCAATACGCTTCGCTCTCTATTTTTGGCCTGAGTTAGCGACAAGTGTGTTGAGTAACGTAAGTTAATATTGTGCTTTGTCTTACAAAAGTAATGAAAGGAAATTAATTTAAATATCATCAAACCTGCCACTATTTGGTGGGTTGATGTTAGTATAATAAAAAAATAAAATGAAGAATTCCGTATCGATAAACTTTATATCATTGTTAAATTGTTATAATAAAAATAAACGTTTTTCACACCATTTCATGGGGTTTTTTTGAAACCAAATTAATTATTTATTATAGAATTGGATTTCACCCCACCATTATCTATATGTTATGTATGTACATATTATAACTATTCAACGATAATATAAATTTTTGAATATTAGCCATACATCAAATTTATAGGTCTATTTACTTAAATAACTACTAAAAGAAATGTTATAAATCTTTCAAAAATAATTTGCTAAGTAACATGAAATGTAAATGGTTAAAATTTATATATCTTTATTTTCACTAATGTACCCTATGTATTGTTGTTTCCTTGACGCTGTGCATTATGTATTTTTTTTAACTTGACGCTTGTCAAGACGCTGAATTTGAGACATTGCGTATTGAGTCGCGGTAAAACTTTACAACTAGAGTGAGGGAATTAAAATAATATAAATATAATCATATCCCCAAGTGGGAACCGAACGCATAACCAATCGCGTTTATAGTCAGATACTGTCCCACTATGCCACGGTCAGCCCAATTTGGCCTCATTTGGGTTATTGACAAAAATAATACCAATAATAACGTGACAATGACATTCTTATTTTTATTTATCGGTCAGGTTTTCCCCATTTTAAATTACGTTACTTATTCACGATATCGTATTCAACAAAAAGTAAGAACACAAAACACCACAATTGCGGTCTTATAGCTAAGTAGCCATCTCTTCCAGACAAACTTTAGGACGAAAGGAAACCGTTATAATTACAGCCTATTTAGAAGTTACTTGCTAGCTGGTACTGACACTCGATATGACCAGGCATTTTTCTTATGGAATTTACGTTAAGAATAGATAGTCTTAACGTAGATTCGATATTCTTATATAGATATGACATATATCTATATGAGAATATCGAATCTACGAATCATATATCAACGAAGAGGTATACATAGCTCTTTTATTATTTACTAAGTGTTTGAGGGTCGATTGACGGCCAAAAAACTATTAGGCGAAGATAAGTCGAATTTGGTATCTAGAAAAATGTAAAAAGAACTAAGAGGGAATTATCCAAAATGATTACCAGATATAATAAAATGTTATTTTACATTCTACAATTGAAAAAAGTAAAGAAAAATAAAAAAAATTGATTTTTAAGCTAGCTTAATTTTTTAAGAAAAAGCTTTTTAGCTTAATAATTTAAGGTTTTTAAACTTTTCGCAAATATTTTCGAGAGGTACAACTGGCTGATAATATTTCGATGAACAGGACCCACAAAATCCAGTCAGTGTCAAGCATGACACGGTTTTATCAACATCAACTTTAACAGACATTTGATATATGATACAATGTCATTATAGTGTTAATTGCAAAGTAAACACAATTATAGGAAGAGGCTCTTCAAATTTCCTTGTCCGTGTAAAACGTTCACCGTGTGGGAACATAAATGTGGTAGTAGAATATTCTATATTATTGCTATACGAACAATCTTAGACCATTTTTTTTAACTTTGACCAATTATTTTTTATATATTTGTTTATTAATATATATGTATATTTTGTAACTGAGTTGATATTTATATTAAAAAATTAGTCAATGAAATAAAAAAATCTAATAAAATCCTTACAATAATTGGAAATCGAACTCCCAACTAATCTCATTTGCAGGCAGATGCTTTTATCCATGGTGTTACAATAAGTGATTGATTATAATAAAATATTTAAATTTGGTCTCTTTTCGTAAGACAAGGCATAGTGTTAAATATTAAAAATTAGCATCTAATTCTCTAGCTGCGGTAGAGTATGGAGACCATTATATCTTGACACTAAACTCTCTATATCTGCTCTTTACTATATAATTAGTAAAACAAACATGCAATTGCTTCAAATATATAAATTAAAGTAAGAAATATAGGACTTGAAAAAGAAGAGTCTGTGAGAATTTTTGATAATAAATTCTCAAAAATTCTATTTTCTTTGTTTTATAAGTCTGATCTATTACTACTTGTGCACCTGAGTGCAATTTACTTTGTCAATTTGTCGTAGAGATAATGAAATATAATAGAATTATGATTTATGTTGATATACTTTGCGAAATAGGATAGCGGCCACCGTGACGCAGTGAAACTCGCCACTCTCCACGCGATTTCTTGATTTGGAGCGGAAAGCAGTCTACGGTGTATTTTGATACTATGTTCGGTGTATTTCTTAGACTTTGCGGGATAAAAATATGTATCATAAATGGGGTATTTCAAATTCTAAGATATTTAGTAAATATTTAGTAATATATATAATATTTGGTATTTAAAAATATTAATCAGTAGTTGGGATAAGAAACCGTGTAAATTCAAACTTCGAAGGTTTCTAAGTGGTGAAAGTTTTAATCTCGCTGCGGTCAAATATTTATTCATTATAATAATTATTCTTTTAACTTCTGAAGAAGAAAAAGAAAATTTAAAGACTATTTTTACTTATTATGAAGGACCTACCTAAATTATTAGTAAATGGGATTCTTAATAAAATTTATCAACTAAACATAAACCGTCTGTCCTTTGCAAGGACGAATTATATACGCTAGCATTGATGTACAGAATTTTCATACAAATACAAAGTCTATTGAAGTAACCAATTGTTATATTTTAAGACCAACATATACAGAGTATAAATAAGTACATATTTATTATATAATATATTTTAAATATTTATATTAAAATATAATAAATTGTTTACAAAATTATGTTATACATTAACGACTACTATTTTAAACGGATTAATCGCGTATATTTTGATATTCGAAAATATATTTTTGGAGACTTGACGTTTCGAACACTTTGCAGTAGTTCGTGGTCACAGGTAGACTGAGGTGGCATTCGTCTGTCAGTTGATACAAAAATTAATAATATTAATCTACCGCCATCTGTTTCTTAATTGCTTTGAGTACTGCCCTGGATTCTTGAAGAACCAGTCAGCTCGATTGTATCTTTGTCTCTGGTGTTGTGAATATGAGACTTAAATTTATTTATATTTCTTATACGTGGGTCCCAGGTGGTAGAGTTACCAATCATCTTCTCTATTGAAATTTGGATGTTTTTGAATTTCAATAGGCTCGCGGATCATTCTAGGAATATATCTTCTTTCCCTAGCGAGGATATGTGGCTTATCAACTTAGGTTCACGCTCAGCTGATTGCAATACACGCCCATTCTTGACATCGGATATGTGTTCCTTCACCCTAACTCGATGCTCCTGTTTGTTTGATCAATGTACGATAAGCCACTATCACAATCTAATTTATATACATTTCACGGGTCTCAAGCATTGGCGCACTTTTTATTCGGCTTGAATATGGTTTTGCTCCTATCTGTAACTCCCTTCACATATGATAGAAGCGCTGGCTGTCTCTCCAACCTGGGTGGCGTTAGCCAATAATTTGACATATTCCGTGTTGAGTGGTAGAACTCTACGCCGCCAGAGTGAGGAAGTAAAAATAATTTAAATATAATCACTCCCCCGAGTGGGGATCGAACCCACAACCGAACGCGTTTACAGTCAGACGCTGTCCTACTGCGCCACGATAGGCTTTGGCCTCAACCGGCCTATTATTTTAATTTTATTATTTTAAATTGTTGAGGTGGAAGAAGTCGCGTGCGGCTCGCTAGTAATTATATATAACTTACATAGCAACATCTCCGAATTGGATATATTACAAAGAAGTATAAAATAGAAATTTTCTGCTTTGAACTAGATTGGTTTTCTACGATAGATTTCGTTAAATCTGTACACGTACGAGCTGTAAGTGGATTGTATGCCGACACCCGCTGCTTTTAAAAGAACATTCTCATACACAACACTAATCGTTTTTATAAATCCTGCTTTTACATATTTTATCTAAATATTTATTATCTTTATTAATATTTTCTATACAAATTATTTAAATTTGAGTATTTGTTTATAATATTAAAATAAATAGTATTTTACTAAATATATAAGTGTACATACATACATCATAATAAATACATATTTATTGATTTTTGTCGCTCTGGCTAATCTCTGCAACGACTGTACTGATTTAGATGGGACTTTTACTGGCAGATAGTTCATCTAATAAAGAGTAAATTAAGCTACTTTTATATTAGAACTAGTGGCCCGCTTGAGGCTTCACTCGCGTGAACTTTATACTA
Organism: Dryadula phaetusa; assembly: GCA_032432895.1. Taxonomy (NCBI): domain Eukaryota; kingdom Metazoa; phylum Arthropoda; class Insecta; order Lepidoptera; family Nymphalidae; genus Dryadula; species Dryadula phaetusa. Next base: position 219,333 of record JAOYRS010000065.1, read on the forward strand.
TAATTATTTCTTTCCTTTAGCTGCAAGCGTTCTTGCTTAAATCACAATTTGTCATTCTTCATATAAATAATATTGATAAGAATTCATATATACTTGCGATAGTCCTTAAACCTTTATAATCTCACTATGTCGTAAAAATTGTTTTTAACGTTGTGATTTCACTCATCCACACAGGACATCATGATCCACATAGGATTTCCGTCATCCACACATGCTACCATGGTCTACGTGTGATTTTACTCATCGACATATGACATCGTGACCCGCATGTGATTTTTCTCCTCCAACCATCCATATATGACGCAATGCTTCATATGTGATTTAAACCTTCCACACATGCCATCATAGTCCACATGTGATTTTACTCGTTCACATATGCTTTTATGGTTCACATGTGATTTCACCTATCCACGTATGATACCATGGTCTACATGTGATTTTCCTCGTCCATATATGACACCATGGTCCACATGTAATTTTACCCATCTACATATGACACCATCATCCATATGTGATTTTACTAATCCACATATGTTACCAGGGTACATATGTGATTTTACTCGTCCACACATGACATCTTGGCCCACATGTGATTTTACTCGTCCACTCATGACATCTTGGCTCACATATGATTTGACATATGAAACCATTTTTTACATATGGTTTTACTTGTCCACATATAATACCATGGCCAACATATGATTTGACCGATCCACATATGACACCATGGTTCACATATGATTTTACTTATCCACATATGTCACCAGGTTACATATATGATTTTACTCGTCCACACATCTTGGTCCACATGTGATTTTATTTGTCCATATATGACACCATTGTCCGCGTACGATATTACTAATGCGCATATGACGCCATGGTTTACATGTCATTTTACTCATTCACGTATGTTATTTTGGTCTACATTTGATTTTACTCGCCCATATATGAAACTATACTCCACATGTGATTTCATCGATACGCATATGATATCGTTGTTCACATGTGATTATACTCATCCACATATGACATCTTGGCCCACATGTGATTTCACCGATTTGCATATATTTGATATCGTAGTCTATATGTGACTTTATGTGTTCCATGCGATTCTAGGAATTCACAAATGAATTCACTTACTCACAAGCTATCGTGGTGCAGTGGAACTAAACCGGACTGCGACAATATTTATCAATGTTTTTTATATCCAATTTAAATATGTAAAGTACAGAATTGACCTTTTTTCTCTTTTACTACATAGTAGCGGCCTGCTCGTGGTTTCGCTACTGTGTATATCTATTTTGTTTTTGAACCCACCTCTCATCTCTCGTCCTTCGCTCTCCCTTAGATTAGATTTTTTTTAATTATTTTTAAAGTTGTGTTAAAATCCATTATGTAGTTAAAAAGATCTAAATGTACCGTTTAATATGTATGTACGTATGCATGTATGTACCATAAAATAATAATGTAATGTAATATGAAAGGGTCCAAGATGTAAACAAAAGTTAAATAAGTTTAACATTACAAACAGATTTCATGGTACTCAGACTGTATTAAACTAATTTGAAATTCGTACGGTCTAATGACATCTAATGATATCCATAATTATTGATTGTCAAAATAACATACCCGAAATTATAAATTGAACTAGTTAGTTCTATATAAATTGTAATTAACTATCAATTAATTATGTAAGTATGTATGAACTGATAATGAAGTAATAGTAGATAGAAGTAGATAGTCAGAAACAACCTAGTGTCAAGACACTTCGTTAACAGTGTTCCGCCTGAAATCGAGACATTGTGTGTTGTGTAGCAAATAGTTGACTAATAAATATATATATAGTATATTTTTCAATATGAGTCAATTGAGAAGTTGGCGTAAAAAAATCACCGTCTAAAACATTTATTCCGTCCACCTTCCTAATGATAATAATTAAATAGTCCCGTTTTTTGTCATTTATTATTTAAGTCATTTTGCATAAATTATGAAAAAATATAATATAGTTATAAAAATATTTAAGTATCGAGAAAATAAAGTATAGTAAGGATTGTAATAGTCATAACTCCCTTTGTTGAGGGACAAAGATTGATCCTAAATCAATATTACTTTACTACAACAGTTCTCGTTTTGTGTCCCACTTTATGAACATATTTTACTGTAAAAAGTTGGTAAACAAATTAGTTTAAAAAACACAACAGTAAACAAAGAAATTTGCTTAAAATATTATGCCATTTTTAGAAGTGGGTAAATTTGGAATCATTTATTTGATTTTTATAAAATACGTAGTACATATATCTTAATTTTTATTGTATTTTTTCTTATAACATTACTATGTGGGCTTAGAAAGATGAAAAAATTTAACGAAATTCGACTTTTTATTTTATTATATTTTGTACAGGAATAACATTGCATATCAGTATCAAATTATTCAATATAATGCGCTAAGCTTTACGCTATTACCATGTAAAAATTCGTATCCATCCTATTACCATGCCAAAATTCGTTTAATTCTGTTTAGTAGTTTTTGCATGATTGACGCACAAACAAACAGGCAGACAGATAAAAATCTATTGAGTGGTTTTTAGCTTCTATTACCTATATCTTAACGTAAAAAATTTAAATTTTTGATGAATATTGTAACGTTTATCTCACCCCCACATAGTATATATGAATACTATCATTATAAAATCATGCCTTGGCTCATGATACGTCACGTAGTTACGACTCTTTTATTGTTATATTCGTATGTAATTCAAGATCTTTTAGAGATTCAGAGGTAACGGTGTTAAGAAATTAAATTTATATAATTAGCCGTCAGAAGGTAATCTCATTTATTATATACAGTGTTTCCCAATAGGGATGATAGAATTTTGATAGCTCACAGCAGCCATCTTGGTAGTTTAACATTTAACATTTGTATGGTTTTGTGTTTAGTAATGTTTGCCATTTAATCATCAACAAGTCACGTTACCTCAACGTTTGGAAATCGTCCAAATTTTCTATAAAAATTCAAGAAGTATTGTCTCTACTCAAAGAGCATTTCGTGCTAAATATGGTCGTCATGGTGCACCGTCTGAGCTCGCTATACATCGCATAATCCAAAAACTGGAAAGTGAATATTCTTTGCACGATAGTAGACCACCAACACGACAACGGACAGGACGACCGTAGTGAAGAAAATATTGTCGCCGTATCAGCAATTGGGCTTATCCAGAATGACAACTTGGTGAATTTTACGTATGGATCTTGGCCTACATCCATACAAGATTGTTATTCATACAAGATTATGTTGGCACAAGAACTCAAGCCAGCAGACCATCGATTACGTCGTGAATTTGCTGATTGGGCGTGAAATGATGAAGACGGACACCGAATTTCATAGGAAAATCATCTTTTCAGATGAGGCTCACTTTTGGCTCAATGGTTATGTGAACAAACACAATTGTCGTTACTGGAGTGAGTCAAATCCAAGAGTGGTTCATAAAACACCATTACATCCTGAAAAATTGACTGTTTGGTGCGGATTATGGTACGGTGGAATCATGGACGAAAGCCGTACTGTTACTGTAAATGGCGACCATTATCGTGACATGTTGAACGATTTTTTTTCCTGAAGTGTATGAAATCGATGCGGACGACATTTATTTTCAACAAGATGTTGCAACGTGCCACACTGCGACCGTCACAATAGATTTATTGCGTGAGAAGTTTGATGAGTCGGTTATTTCTCGCAACGGTCCTCACAATTGGCCACCAAGATCATGCGATTTAGAACCCTTGGACTATTTTTTGTGCGGGTATATTAAATCTCAAGTGTATGCCAATAAACCAGCTACGATTCAAGACCTTGAACGCAACATTCGAGCGACTATCGCGGCCATAACAGCCGAAATGCTGCACCGAGTCATCGAAAATTGGACCGATCGTATTCACCAGTGCAAAAAAAATCGTGACGGTTATTTGAACGATATTTTATTTAAATCATAAATAACATAAAGTTTTCTATCAAATAAAGCCGTTGAGCACGAAATTCGAATATATATTACATATTTTATTTCAATTTCAAAACATATTGCTCTTATTGGGAAACCTCATATTTGAAAACAAAAGGCTCGTATATGAATTTATTTGCCGTCAGATAGGGTTTTCCATATTTGCAATATCATTCATTAATCTTCCATTGAGATCACCAACGACTCGTCTGAGGTAAAGCCGAAGGCGCATCCTACTTTTCTCCCACTTATAATGAACCATTGGAGGTAATCATAGTAAGAGAAAAGATAGCCAAAGTGGTCCCGACCCGCCACTAGTCTTGAATTCCGACCGACCGTGATTCTTATAATCTTGGTATTGAACCCTCCGGGACGCAACGCAGTGGAACAGTTAACGTATATGATACTTACAATGCCTTTGCAAGCAATCAATTATTAGTTACCTGTTCGATAGTTTATTTTAAGATAGATTTGTGATGATGATTGGTTTGTGAGACCTATATAAACCGTAAATTGGTTTGTGAGACCATATCAGTTCAGAGGCACAACCGCTAGGCGGTTGATTGTGTCATATGCACGCACAGCACATACGTAGCAGCCGTTTGTTAAAACCAACAATTTAACTCGGTTAGGTGCCACGGACTTCAGATATCAACCATAGATTTACAGAACACTGACGTCGTGTCGTGTGTCACATTACGCGTTTTATTACCAAACACGGCACTAGACAACACCATTACGTACTACAGCATTTCGTGAAACAATAGTACAGCACTATTCGCAAGGGCGCCACTAAAATATAATTTAAAACACTTGAGACATAAAAGCGTCACATAACCATTAAGCCCACTCCAGGGGTGTAAAACGACATAGAAACAAATTATATCTAAACCTGACGCCGTACAAGTATCGCATGCGCAACTTAAGACAATGTCAGAGAAGATACAAATCGCGCCACCAACATCAGTTATCAATAAGCTATAAGGCTGAACCCCAACAGTCGCGTACTACAAGTTATATCAACGTCCGACATCGTACAGACATCGCTGCCGTAACTCAAGACGGCAGCAGTCAAGATATAATCATCCAACATCGCCATAGCCGTTCACCTAAGCCAAGGACATTAGCCTCAGTGATGCCAAGTAATATTGGGTTGCGCCACCGACATCACTTATAAATAAGCTATAACGCTCACCGAACACTGACGGTTGCGTTTCGCAAGTTATATCAACGTCTAACACCGCACAAACATCGCTCACGCAAACTTGGCCATAGCAGTTCACATAAGCTAATTATATCAGCCTCAGTGACGCCCAGCAACAGTGGTTTATGCCACCGACAGCGAATATCGCAAGCCGTAAGCCTGCCGAACATCGAAAGTCAGGTGATAGATCCACTATATGTATCGCACCAAATACATATATTTATATTATGTTAGAATTGCATCGTGCCAATATTTATTTTATATGCGGTACGAGTCTTTTAGCTCATCATATATGTTAGTACTTGAGTACATAAGGAGGTTGAATCGACCGCCGCATGCTGCCTCCTTGTATGTGCCACACAATTGTTCAGACATTCGGGACAGTGTAACCTGAAATCTCTTTAAACATTAAGTCAGAATCTCTATGAAAGACGACTCGGCCCGGCGACGCACGAGACAAGCTCGGCCGTCCTATTACATGCACAACTGCAACTTATTTTATTACACGGACGCAATTTGTTCAATATATAGTATGTTAAATATTCTACAATATTATTGTTGTCGAATTATTATTTAATATTGTTATGAGTAGATATATTTAAAATAACATTAAATAGATATATTTATTTCAATATGTACATTACTTATGTACATATTGAAATAACATACCGTTACAATATTTCATGTACAAGCTTGAATTTTCTGCTCTTTTATTATATATAGTGATAGAGATTATTAAATAAAGATCTAGAGATGTTAAATTTATTACATATAAAGTTCCGAGTACTGCTAGTTCATTTTGTATGTAATTTGGAAGGTTATTGATGACATGTGATGGCTATGTTAACCATTGAAGCGTAAATCATTCGATGTCTTTCCAGTGAGTATTATGGAAAAACATAAATCAAACATACGCCTGTTGTTTCTACATTCATTTATTATACTTTTAATAAATTAGTATTTCTAAAGATATTGATCTATTTCTCCATATCAACTTTTATTAAGATCTTTTTCAATATAGTTCATATAATCTGAAGTATATAAAGTGTAGATAGAATAGTATTTGTTATAACAATGAACCCAAATTTAAATAGAGTTATAAATAGCAAAGAAAAAAGTTAATAATTATAATGTTTATTATATTAAATTTCAGATAATAATTATTCCGTACAAGATATAACGTATAATTCCGAGAATGTTTCTTACAGTTCACAAGAAACGGGGCTAGATGACTTTTAGTTTGTTAAAAGACCTTGTTAAAAAACTTTATGAAATTATTAGTAGCCTTATTAACGTATGTTGAACGCATAATGAATTACAAATGTATTTTATTAACTTAAAATATTATATATCTAATATATAGTTACAAGATAAATAGACTTTCTGCATTTCTCTTCTGTATTTTTCATATTTGAGAAAATAAACGTTTTCGTTGAGGGTTGTTTCGCTCACAGCCCCTCGTCTTACTTCAGAGGTTAAGGAATCAATTTTTTATTTTTATCTTCAAGCTTTTTATCCCGCATAGCAGGGTAAACAGAAAGTATCTAGTGTCAAGACATTCCGTACTTCATTTTCCACCGAATACGAGACAATGCGTGTAGAATGGCGTAACTCAACGTCGCCGGTCGCAATCACAGTCAAACACTGTCACACTGCGCCATGATTAAATGTTTTTTTATTTCAGTTAAAAAACATTATAAATGTATTAAAATCAATTTATTAGAAGCCAGTGCAGATTTTGTTAGCTTATCCTGATAGATACCTGCCTGCCTACCTGCCGGCGGTCGTAGCGCAATGTGACAGCGTCTGACTGTATACGCGATCGGTTGTGGGTTTGATCCCTACTCGGGGGAGTGATTATAATTAAATTATTTTTACTTCTTCGCTCTGGTAACAGACAAAGTGTGGCGTTGAGTTCCACCACTCAACACGCAATGTCTTGAATTCGGTGGAAAGCGAAGTACGGCGTGTCTTGACACTAGGTACTTTCTGTCTACCGTGCTATGCGGGATAAAATCGTGAAGCTAAAAAAAAATAAAAAAAAATAAAAATGCCGGCAAATTCGTTTACGTTAACTATACCCATAGCTATAATTTCACCAAACAATATATTTAAATTTATTCGACTTTCTAACTTACGAACGGATTGAGATTTATAAATATGAAGGAAAGTTTACAAAAACACAATAGCAAAAATAGCATTTAAATCCTATATTAAAAATTATTAAAAATTTTAAATTTAATGCCGTTTCCGAGATAAGCCTGCACAAACGCAAACTTACAGACAAACAGGAAAATACATGGGTTTTTATAGCATTGATATATTTGTAATATAGTCGATAATAGTTCTCATACATATTCCCCCAATAGTCATTACTAATACATCCCCCAATAGTAAGACATCGGTTAGTTTCTTCTTTATATATATACACAGTTTTATTGTTTTTCTTTTAACGTATATTGAATCTTTTTGCAAAGTAGTAGCTTACAGTGTATAACAGAATCCTGTGAAAATTCGCACCGTTTGTAAGCAATCAGTACCCAAATCTATATTTATTGCCGCATAGTCAAACAAAAATCCTACTTTATGGTATTAATATGTAAAGTGAGAATAAATTTAGTATAAGCATAATTCAAGTCCAATCCTTATATTTATTGTTTAATATTAATTTTATTTTAATACAAACAAGTTGATAGGTTACAAAGAATTGTAAAATTTATAATAAATACTAATATTATAACCTCATAGCTTATTTAAAATAAAGGAAGAGTAGAGAACTTCCGGCTCTGTGTTATTTTTGCTTGATTAATAAGGTCAACCATCGAGATTAAATACAATCAGAGACTTTCACGATGACCTCTTAAATAGATAATGTTCAAATAGTTTGCTATGTTTATATAAAATATATTTTTATTTCTTTAATTATTTTTTAGCTTCACACTTTTATCCTGAATTGCAGGGCTGACAAAAAGTACCTAGTGTCAAGACACTCGTACTTCGCTTTCCACTGTATTCGATACATACATTCGATACATTACGTGTTCCGTGGTGGAACTCAACGCCGCACTTTGTCTTACCAGAGCGCGGAAGTGAAAATAATTTTAAATATAATCACTACTCCAAGTGGAGATCGAACCCAAAACCGCTCGCGTTTACAATCAGACGCTGTAACACTGCACCACGACTGGCCTCAAACAAAACAGATTTATGATGTATATAATAATTCACTTTATGTTTCATTTACAGCTTCAGTGGCGAGGATATCAAAATTTCTGGGCAATACCGGCATTCCATTAGTTACTACAGGCGGATTCACGTTCGACTTTGTTAAGCCAAAACAAACATGCCACGATGAATTTTACATGATGGTGCGAACTGGTCCTCTAGGCTTTAAAGACTTGGCCTATTTTATCATCGACGTTATGCGACAGTGAGTATAGATTACTTATTCATTTTTAATTTTACGATAGATTGGTAAGTAAAAGTAATTCTGAGCGTAAGATTCCACAAAAAAGGTGTTATAAGGTCAGTAGCGAAATTAAAAAAATATTTTGTGCTTTTAAGGTGGTGGAAAATATTGTTTTATAAACAAATACTTATTTATTTGCTTGGTGCAGAGTTTCTTTATTTTGTTTAAGTGCACTGATTAATATCCGATTTTATTTTGGTGAGGTTTATAAAATCTATGAATGTCGTGATTTTTACACATTTTAAATGAAACTATTTTAAACGGATTAATCGTGTATATTTTGGTATTCGAAAATACAATTTTGAAAAATTGACACTTTTCTAACACTTCAGTGTTCACTTTCCGAACACTTTAGTATTCGAAAAGTGTCAATTTTTAATTAGTCTAAGTTTTAAGAAAGAAATTAGGCTACTTTTCATTTTAAATGTCTAAAAATCGCAAAAATCAGAGATCTTACAATATGTGTACAATTGTACAAGTTATTTTGTATCATGCGGAGACAAAAATTACTTATTCGTATATTTATGTACTACTGCGTTGTATACAGAGAGGGTTCGAGACGCTTAAACTAGCCACGGCGATTTTAACATTGTAAAACCCAAATAAACATATTTTTTTATTTTATTATAAACGAACAAGATCATATAATCTATATAATTAATATGTAAGTATTATTCAACTTCATAAACACTCCTTAAAGTTTTTCTATGATTTTTACTTCTTTTTATTTACTTTATTATTACTATGTTTTATTTTAATAGCATTGAGAAAAAAACTAATTCAAACATATAAAATATAAAAATATGAAAGCATAAGTACTTTAGTGCTCTGATTTAATCTCATTACCTTCACGTCTGGGCGAGGACGTAAAAGTCTTTGTGTAAATTATTTATTTACATAGTAAATAGCTGGTGTTGATGAAATTTATTTTTCTCCAGAGGATACAAGCCTCAACGCTTAAAATTATTATAATTTGTAATATATTCGTGTATAAAAATAATATTCGTCTCCCCAGTTAGCTTAACCAAAATGTTGCATTAGTGCAAAGCCAAGAAGTACATTGTGCGTTCCCCGTATATTATATTTTTTTCGCTTTACGTTTTTATCTCGCAAAGCGTAGACAGAAAGTATAGGGTGTCGAAACATTCCGTACTCCGCTTTCCGCCGAATTCAATACATGGTGTGTTGATTGATCGTAGTCAAAGCCGTGCTTTGGCTTAAAAGAACAAGGAAATGAAAATACTTTAAAATATAATAAATTGTATCAATATTTTAATTTTATTTAGTGAAATAAATTAAATTTATTTTTAACATAAATTAATATATCATATTTATAAATTAGATTTTCATTTAAAGGGCCAGCCCTTGTCAGAATTAATTAAGCTCCAAGACTATTTGACATCGCTTAACGGTATTATCAATCAACATAATAGGGAAAGATTGTTTAACCTGTCCTTTAGAACAAAAAACGCTTTGTTAAACCTAAATCCCGGTAACCATCAATCTTGTGACACTCACAATAGACCGACACTCGGCTATTTGATTTGCTTATAAAGCATTTGTTTTAAATATTTTGCCGTAAACCGAGGCCAATTGGTTTCAGGTCAATGGGAAAATATGAATAGGAATTTTAATCTAAATAGAGCTAAAAACCACTGTTAAATTTAATATTAAAGCCAGTGAAAACGTTTGAAAAATCATATTTAAATAATACGTATTAAGAAATTTTGAAAAATGGCAAATTATCAGCGGTTTTATAATATTGGTTTTATTTTTTTAATAGAATTAACCTTTAATGATAAGGTATTTCAATTGAAAAAAAAACAAACAACTTCACATTTCCTACTAGATAGCAGTGTGGTCAGAGAGAACTTAGTGTCAGGTCTCTCCGTCTGATGCTTTTCGCTCGAATTCTAGGCATTTTGCAATAAAGTAAGTTAATATAGTATGAATTATAGTAAACCATAAATCCTTACACAAGTTTTCAAAATTATTTATAATAAATACAATCGAAGTCAACGCGGCGCACTAGGACAACGTCTGACTGTAAACGCGATCGGCTGTGGGTTCGACTCCCGTTCCCATAAAATAAAGCGCGGCGTTGAATCCACCACTCATCACGCAATGTCTCTATTCAACAAACAAAATTAATTAACAAATTGAAAATACAATAGTATTAATTCAATTAAGTAAGTAAACTAATATTTTCACCAAATATAAGAAGATATACAAACTTATTTTTCTAGTCAAACTACATAACACTTTTGCACTTTCAATCGTCATTAGAAGGGTAATATGTAAAACGTTTTTTGCAAGAAGTATCTTTCTCATAGATCCTATGACAAATTCAAAGCCAATAACTAAACGGTGTAACTCAAAATGGAAAACAAGAAAAAAGTGTAAAGAATATGGTATTTGTGATATTTTTATTCGGTTACACACAGGTAGACTGAGGTGATGATCCGCGAGGCTATTGATATTCAAAAACATCTTTATTTTTATAGAGAAGACGGTTGGAAACTCTCTACCACCTGGGACTCATTTATAAAAAATATTAAACAACTCAGTCTCAAATCCACTACACCAGAGACAAAGATACAGTCAGCTTATTCTGCAAGAATCCAGGGCAGTACGCGAGGCGATTAAGAAACAGATGGTGGTAGATTGACATAATTAATTTTTGTATCAACCGACAGATAAATGCCACCTCAATCCTGTGACCTGTACTGTAAAGTGTTCGAAACGTCAGGTTTCCAAAAATGTATTTTCGCATACCAAAAGGTACGCGAATCCGTTTAAAATACTTTCATTTAAAAATTGGTGAGGGTTGTCGCTATATGTCTTTAACATATGTAAATGGTTTTATTTACTCAATCCTGTTATTTGAGTTAAATTTAGTAAACAAAGTTTGACCCTTTTCCTGTTGATATATTGATCTGATATTTGTTACACAAATTTAAAAATAAATTTGAGCAATTCTGCTTCATTGTCAATCCAAAATGGCCGCCGCTTCAAGATGGCGGATTACATTTATTTCTAATGACATCTAAGAATATAATGACAGGCTTGACTAGTAGAATTGTTGCGCATTTTGGAATAGATGCATATCCAAGGTAGTCGCAGGTACAAAATCGCGAATGATATATTTTTTTTGACAGGACAATTAGACATTAGTAGATTTTAAAAAAATAGACACTAAAAACTTGTAAATAAAATATTTTAAAAAACATATATTATTAAAATATGTGTAGTCATTTTGAATTAAGCAATTTTATAATTATTTTTTAAATTATCATAACGTAGCTTAATGATTTACTGTGAAAAAATAAAAAAAAATTGTCGTGTTGAAGAACAATTATAATTTCCAAATATCAACACTTCTATACTTTTTAAAATATTTATTTACTGAAAGAAAACCTTATCATACTTTTCTTCTTATAATCCATTTCTCGCCGTCTGATTTATTTGGAAATTTTCACGGGTGTATAAATCGTGGGACCTCCTGATAAGTCCTTACAAAGACTACAAAAAGCCTGTAAGAATGAAAAATAATTTAAGGCGTATTCCTTACACCACCAAACATTTAATTTATTAATATTAAAAAAGCGTATATATTATTTAAAATTAAATATGGTTACTAAACATATATATTTTTTAGCTTCACGCTTCTTATCCCGCAGGCTTTTTTTATAGCAGAGTAGACAGAAAGTATCTAGTGTCAAGCCACTCTGTACTTCACTTTCCACCGAATTACGTCTTGAGCGGTGGAACTCAACGCCGTTCTTTGTCTTTACCGGAGCGAGGAAGTGAAAATAATTTAAATATAATCACTCCCCCGAATGGGGATCGAACCCATAACCGATCGCGTTTACAGTCAGACGCTGTCACACTGCGACACAACCGGCCTCTATTACATATGTATTAAGACGATTTAATAAAGTTAGCAAGTAGAGCGATTTAGTAAGTTAACCAAAGTGGGCGAGATACGTAGCGATTACTGAAGTTGTTTCATTACGCTCCGCGAATATCGCCAAGTCCATAAGTTTCTTGTAACTAGTTATAGTCACCTGGGATAACAAGTTCTCGTCGTATAGAATTGATTTTATTCATATATAATAGTAAATTTATAATTGGTCTGGCGTTTCGTGTATGAAAACAAGAATCAATAACATACTGAGCGAATGCTGTTTAAAATATATACTTGCTCAATCTTTTTTTGTAAACAATGAGCTGCGTTAGGTTACTCAAGGTACGGTGTAATGCGTTTGGAGGTGTCACACATAGCATTGTAAGGGTTTTCTTCCTAAGAGCCATAGAACAAATGAAAATAATTAAAATCACAACCGATCGCGTTAATAGTCAGCCGCTGTCCCACTGCGCCACGACCGGCTTCAATCATTTTCGTCCTCAGTGAAGATTCTGCCGAAACTTGCGAGATATAAGCGTGTAGCTAAAAAATAAATAAACGTAAATAAATGTATGATATCGTATATTTTTTAATTAGATATATGTAGTTTTTTTAGTTAGATATATTCACCCGTATCATACATAATGTACATATTTTGAAGAAAAAAAGTATTTTTCTAAAATTTGAATAAGCTGAAAAAGGGCATAGAATTCGCCACCCTTTACTGTTACCTAATAATATTTTCCTTATTATAAAAAGTCCGTGATTTATTACTTCTATATAATAACGTATAAATAATATTTGTAACAAAGTAATATAAGATTATATTTGGTATTTTCCAGTTAGATTAAAAAAGCAGTTTCACGGTTTATTCTCACAAAACATAGTTAGTCAACCTAGTATCAAGACACCGTTGATTCAACATCGATATATTGCCTTTTGAGTGGCGAAACTCAACGCCGTGTATTATCATTAGCAAAGTGAAGAAATGAAAATATTTTTTTAGCTTCACGCTTTTCTCCAGCATAGCAGGCAGAAAGTGCCCAGTGTCAAGACACTCCGTACTTCTCTTTCCGCCGAATTCGAGACATTGCATGTAGAGTGGCAGAACTCAACGCCGCACTTTATTTTACCAGAGTGGGGAAGTGAGAACAACTTAAATATTTCATTGCTCTGAGTAGGAATCGAGCCCACAACCGATCGCGTTTACAGTCTAACTCTGTCACACTGCGCCAGCGCTGCACTTTAAATATTATCATTTTCCCAAAGGTTATCGTACCGACAAACAATTCTGTTTATAGTCAGACGATTTCCAACTAAGGCACCACTAAGGCCCGTAGTAGGGTTTAGTAAAATCTAAATTTTGTATAATATTTTAGTTTAATGAAATTTTGTTTAGGATGTTATTTATTAAAGATAATTTTTATACGCGTTACTTTATTTATTACAATTTTTTTTATTTTGAAAATCGCGAAAATATAAAATATTTTCGTTTTGTTAGACAAGAAATGCTATTAGATACTGATATCAAACTTTTCAAGATTTTCCTTTGAAACAGGCCTAACGTCAAAACATTTATGTTTCTGCTTGCTCTTTGTATCATCTGAGCGCGTAAATGAAAACAACTAAAATATAATTATTACTCCAATCGGGGTTCGAACTTGCTTTCTACAGTGAGACGATGTCCCACTTCACCAACATTCGATAGATTTTTTCTCCCTATCTAAAAAATTGAGTAATGGTTGACGACACTATTTATTATATGACCCTTTTATCCCTTACCGTAAAGAAGTTCTTAAGAATTTTGAACGTTAGTTATTTATAGATGATAATTTTTATAGATGTTTTTTATATGTTTCTTATCTTATATTTCAACTTCATGTTTTATCCTACATAGCGGAATTGCAACATTGCGTTTTGAGTGGTCAGTCCACGCCGCACTTTGTCTTAACTTAAGTATAATCATTCCCCTGAGTGAGAATTGAACTCACAATCAATCACGTTTATAGTCGGACGCTGTTCCACTGTGCTTCAATGACCTTTTAGTTATGTTAATTGAGATTACGTTAATATTACATAAGTCGTTATAATGAAGCCCTAAAAGCCTCCATTTAGGAGACTCAATTCTATCTCTAGTAACATATATTAGATTTCACGTTCTAGTAACATATATTTGATTAGGTATTAATTAATGAAGATTGTGTATAATGGAATGATACCGTGAAACCTACATATTTGAATAATAAAATAGTATTACAACTTTCTCTAAAACGTTGAATCCTATAGGGACAATCTTTCGAAGGTGACATGCGTACAGACTGTATGTAGGATAGGTTTTATTTGTAAAATTACTATAATAATGTAGTTTTTTTTTATGATTTTTTACCATATGTGTTTAGAGGTAGTATGAGTAACATGCTAGATGCTTACCATTGAGTATTGAGTAGCGAACTCAACGCCACACTTGGTATTGCGAAAGCGAAGAAGTGAAGATAAATTTTAAATATAATCATTCCCCCGAGTGAGAATCGCACCCACTACCAAACGTATTTACAGTTAATTGTAGTCCCACTGTGCCACGATTGTCTCTAACATTTGGAGATGTAACAATTATAAGGCTTAAATAACCGAAAACCTTTCATATAAACACAATTTTAATCATTAACTAGTTAAGTATATATATTATTTTTACATTACTCAAGTTAAGTTGTCATATTTTGCCTAGAATCTCTGAATCTATGAATCACCTGTATTTAATATTGTATGCTCTATTAGTGCATATATAGGAAAGTTACAAATAAATAAATAACCGATGATATATCTACTACCTTGTTTTTTTTTATTAAAAAAATGTTTTTTTTGTAAGCTTCACGTTGTTTCACGTGCGGGGTAGTCAGAGACAACGGAGCGCCAAAGTCATTAACCCTTACATGCCTTTCGGAGGATGATCATGCTTTTTACGTGAACTTCCTCCAGTATCTTCGATACTTTGTTTTCCAAGGTCAACCAAGGTCTTCCCTGAACTCTTGTATCACTCACTTATGTTTTATAAATCTTTCTTACCGTTCTTTCATCACTGATTCACTTAACGGACCCAAATCACTTGAGAAAGTTCTTTTTCAATCTTACTGTGACATTCATGCTTACGTCTGCCATTCTGCGTATCTTCTCGTTGCATATACGGTCAGCTTAACTGACTCCGCATATCCGGCGAAGAGATTGCATCTCTAATGCATACACCTTTCTTTCGTTCTTCTTTTGACACTTCCACGTTTCGCAGCCGTATACCAATATCGGTATCAGTAATAAGAAAAAACTGATTTTAGAATATATTTTGAAAGTAACATTTTATGTAGAATTTTAGAAGACAAGAATAATAAATTCAGTTACAAAAGCTGAACAATGTTCAAAAATATTAATATTATAAAGGAGGCTGATATGACCTTAGGACTATCTAATTCTTCTCTTGCTGCTAGCCTGTACGTCAAAAATTTTTTTGCTATGGTAAAAGCTTTAAAATTCTTAAAAATCCACCACAAATTGCTCCCGACATGCCCAAACCATGTTTATTCTCACAAATTTAGTAAATAAGAGTTAGCCCTCAAGTTCATCTGCGTGAAATTTAAATAATTAGAATATATTACTCCTTATTACATCAGTTATATGCCAGTAAAAGAGTGAAAACCAGTACAGTCGTTCCAGATATTAGCCGGAATAAATGTCTAAAAATTGTAAAAATAGATGTTGGTATATTACTATTAATTTTGCATCAACTCACAGACAAATGCAACCTCAGTGTGCCTGACACCATCGACTACTTTAAAGTGTTCGAAACGTTAAGTTATCAAAAATATATTTTCAAATACCAAAATGAGGCCGGTCGGGGCGCCGTGTGACGGCGTCTGATTGTAAACGCGATCGGTTGTGGGTTCGATCCCCCATGTGATTATATTAAAATTATTTTCACTTCCTCGCTCTGGTAAAGACAAATAGCGGCGTTGAATTCCACCAATCAACACGCAATGTCTCGAATTCGGTGGAAAGCGAAGTACGGAGTGTGTTGACACTAGGTACTTTCTGTTTACCCTAGCAGGGTGCGGGATAAAAGCGTGAAGCTAAAAAAAAAACCAAAATATTCGCGATTAATCCATTTAAAATAGTCTAATTTATAATGTATATACATATATCCTGTATACATTTAGTAAAAATCTATTATTTTAATATTGCAAAAAGACACTTTAATTTTATTTATTTGAAAAAATAAAACCTTCAACTCATATAAATTATTTTATCTATATAAAAGATTTCTAATACTCGTGTTTCGTCGCTAAAATATTTGATTGACTTAAGAGCAATATTTATATCACGTTTACGACACCTCAAGCACCTTTGAGTGAGGTTAGATTTTTAGAATTCCTCTTCTAATATAATATAATGTATAAAAACTGTCAATAAAATTTACATAAAGACTTATTGGTACAGTAGGAAAGGGTTTAACTATAAACGCGTTTGGTTGTGAGTTCACTTTCCACTCGTGGAAATTGTTTATCTGTTTGTTTCTACTTGTTTGTTTCTGCGTTTGTAACGCTAGCCTGGGAAACGAATCAATGTATTGTATTTCGCACTCTTTAATTTTACGTTTAGTGTTTGATTTATTCCAACTGTTTCAAAAATAAGCAAAATTACTTCAATTTAAAACATTCTGTTCAACAAAATTATAGCAAGTGTTACGATGATTTTACGGTCATTCACTAGTGTATTTTAATAAATGTCAGTCTACAGTTTCCTTTTCATTACTGATACTGACTAAATTGAGAATTTCTTTAAAGGAAATTTAAGCACGGTTATTAAAAGCGACCTGTTTATGGCTTTGCCTTCGAGAACTACACTATTTTAATATTTCAATATATAAATTTCGTTTAAATTACTTAAATTGCTGATAGCACTGTTTCATTACTGATACTGACAGAAATACATACCTTCTATAGGCAATGTACGAAAGAATAAGTATCATGGTACTGTGCCAAAATTTTGACTCTTGCAATAGTGTGATTTGGCTTTAACGAACTCAAGATAGCATTAGGTGTCGGTGACGTTTTGCTATAGAAACTATGGCGACTGCAATTTATTTGTCACCATCATTAGAAATTAATAAAATACTCGATAATTTGTATTTTTCTGATGTTGCTGACTCGAAATCTTTATTTTTTTATGTTTTATGATTTAGATAAATTTTCAATAGAATCTATTGTAGATCTTGACGTAATTATTAATACTACAATAAGAAAAAATTGACACTGACTGACTGAATGAATTGAGAATTTCTTTAAAGGAAATTTAAGCACGGAAATTAATAAAGGATTACCTTTGAAGGGTTTTGAAAAAAAATAATGATTACTTGCGACAGGAGACAGGTCTAATGAGATTTTCAGTACGAGCTGCTCAATTAAAAGTAAAAGAGACTTTCTATCTATAAATAATAATGTATCGCTTCAGCTTTCCTATTTTTGCCCTCTTAGGTTTCTTTGATCCAAAGAATTTACTTCTGGAGTTGATATTTGGCAAATAAACTTTTCTTTAAAAAACAATATTTTTTAGCTTCTCCCGTCTCACCTAGTGTCAAGACACTACGTACTTCGCTTTCCACCGAATTCGAGACATTGCGTGTTGAATGGTGGAACTCAGTGCCGCCTTTTGTCTTACCAGAGCGAAAAAATGAAAATAATTTAAATGTGATCACTCCTCCGAGTGGGTATTTAAACCCACAACCGATTGCGTTACACTTAGACGCTGTCCCACTACGCCACAACCGGCCAAAATTAGAAAAACATTTACTACTTTAATTTATTTTTAGTTTCAAACTTAAAATTTCAATACATGGATTATTATTGATTATTTCATCCTCCTTGTTCTTTCATTACTTACTTAAATAATGATTCCGTTCGAAGAGCTAAAACTCAATTTATAATTATTCCTACTATCTCTGCGTACTTTACATTCTGTATATTTTAAAGATATAACTTGGATACCAAACATCACACTCTACTTAAAATATAAATTTAGTTTTCGCGAGCGGACAAAGAATCCGCAATTACCTCGCAAAATGTTAGGTAAAAAAGTTGGAAACAAACAGTAATTTAGCTGACAATAAATATATATATCGAATAAATTAGATTTTCTTCGACCCATTTGCAGAATTAAAAAAGTTTACAAAAAAACTCTCTTTAACTGTTCCTAAGACATTATGTCTTATGTCGTAAGAAAACGTGCTTGTTATGTTATTATTGTTATTTTGTTAAAAAATATAACATCATCTAAGGCTAATTGGTTAAGGTTATTTTTTTAGCTTCACGCTTTTATCCCACTAATGTCAAGACACTCCGTACTTCACTTTCCGCATTTCTTGATGAGCAGCGGAACTCAACGCCCCGTTTTGTTTTACCAGTGGGAAAAAATAAAAATAGTAAGATTCGAACACCAGTAATTGTTTTGCATTTAGATTAATTTGAACTTCAAGTTTCAAAATAAATAATTTAATTTATTATTTTTTGTCTTAAATCATATTTCATTAGAAAAAATAGAAAAAAACCTAAAGAAAAACTTCTCTATTCTTAACGTAACAATGAAACAATGTGTAAATTAATTCCATCCAGGTTTCGAACACCCAAAGCAGTATTATTTTTTTATATTAACAAATATTTAATTTACTAATATGTTATAAAAATACGAAAAAAATACGAATATTTTAATATTTATTTATAAACTTCACGTGTGATATTCACATTTAAACGCACAAGAGTGGCTTTGCACTAACACATTCTATTTCAACGCCATCTAGCTACAACTGGCGGCAACTTCTGCTCATAAACGAACCTGACGCCCAAGTGCAAGTCGCCGGGAAGTCAACCTGCCATCTGATGATGAAAACCTTCGCAAATTACCTGAAGATTGAGGACATAATCTACACCCCGTGGGACACCACGTCAGATGGCGGCCTCAATTACACGGAAAACCTGAAATTTTATCTCGGCTTCAAATATACAAGTAAGTGATTGTTTGAATTTAGTTTAACATCGTTAACGTTTTTTATGAACAGGTAAGTTAAAAATATGGCTCCTTATATATATGGCCCTTATAATGAATATGTTCTTAATATATTTATATAAATATTCTGTAAAGTTAATGATAATATCACTCTATGTGTCTTACATAAATAAATTAATAGTTTATTATAATATTTTTAAATAAAATGTATGTCCTTTAAAAATAACATTATAATAACAAAAAAAATTGATTGACCTATTTTATAAGTGAAAATTTTATTTTTTCTTAATATTAAAATTTTAATTGTGCACAAAAACTGTGCCGCTCAATAATTAAAAAAAAACTGTTATACATACTTGAAAATATCACGCATTTTTTTATATTTTATGGAATTATATTGCTTAAAACGTCAGCTAGCTAATATCAAAGAACAATGCTACTCACCAGTAGATGGCGCTACAACCAAAATTTATTATTTCTAGCAGCTTTACCAAAAGCATGCAGCACTATTGAACAATAGATGGCGTTGAACATAAAATTTAACTTCTACAGATATAACTGGTCTCGCGCTGCGCTTTTATATGATACTCCCAGTTACCATTGCTATGTCGGATCCAGGGGAGGTTTCTTGCTAGCTAGTACAATACATCAATATATGTTGTACGAAGGTTTCGATATATATGGACGGGAAGTGCAGCCGACGCAGAGTACTGAGGATTTCCTGTTACAATCCGTTGGAAATAATTACGCTAGTGAGTTAGTTTGAAAACGATTGAGGCGACACTATTTAAAATGATTAACTGTGCACATTGCTTTGATCACACACATATATATATATATATATATATATATATATATATACATATATTCACATTTTAGGTGGCTTAGCCTGGGTGTAGGATATTATAAAATATGAATACTAAGAAAAAGCCTTCACTATGCTACGAACTCACAAAATCTTACTTTAAGACCGATTCCACAATCACTTTTACTGTATACTAATGCACTCCAAAAAACTAGCAAATATTGGTAATAACGAAATAATGTTTCATCATTCACTATATCAAGGGAATTTATATATATATATATATATATATATATATATATATATAATATTTAGATAGTAAAATTATACTTTACCAATTATAGAATCATCATACAGAAATCATCCATAGAAATATAGAGGCTTGATAAAGGTACGATACTGATACGATTCGACTCGACTGATACGATTTTTTTTAGCTTCACCTTTTATTCCAGTCAAAGACAACCTATTGTCAAACCTGTTACCTGCTTTCCGCTTGAAATCGAAACATTTCATGTTGAGTGGCGGAACTCAACACCGCGCTTTGTCCTATCAGAGCGGAGAAATGAAAATAAATCTTATATATTGGTCAATCCAATTTAATCCATCGCGTTTCCTTTCAGACTTCACCATGATGGCCTAGTATTACTATTATTGAAAAACTAATCAGTATATAATAAATAATTTATATTTATAATTTATATATAAAATTTATATAGTATTTGATATAATGTGTAATTAAGTGAAGTGAGGCCTTTGCCTACATTACAACAACATAAATCGATGATAAATATTATTATTATTTTTTAGTTTCTCGATTTTATCCCGCATATCAGGTTAGACAGAAAACACCTAGTGTCAATACAATCCGTACTTTGCTTTCCACCAGATTCGAGATTTTACGTGTTGAGTGGCGAAACTCAACACCGCACTTTGTCTCACCAGAGCGAAGAAGTGAAAATAATTTAAATATAATCACTCTCCCAAGTAGGAATCAAACCCACAACTTACCTTCGACCGGCTTTTGCTATTAATATAATAATAATAATGTTGCTTATATATCTGACATTTCATATTCATCTTTTAAAAATGTTTGAGTTATGACATTAAGTTTCCTTGTATCTCATAAAGGAAGCTTAGCGAGTATTTAATGTATATACCAAGGAGTTTTTGTCCTTTTAAAGTAATGAAGAAAAATTTTATTACTTCATTTAAATTCTTGCCGAACGCCAAATAGCTGTTGGCTAGACACAATTTATTACTATGTGTAGAAAAATGTTTCTTTAAAAGTAACAAAATATAAAATAAATGGTTTTTTCAGTTATTTTATAAATCATCTAAAAGGAAGTGACACTTACAGCGTATGACTGTAAACGAGATCGGTTGTGGGTTCGATTACAACTCGGGGGATTGATTATATTTATTATTTTTATTTCCCTTCTCTGGTAAGTTAACGTACAAAGTTATTTCCTAGTTAAATCATTGATCAAAAAAACATAACATTAAAAAATATGAATCGTTTTTCGTCAGATATGTATTTATTTAACAAAAATATCCTGTGTTCTATGTTTTTCGCAGTTTTTAACCTGATTCAATCCTTATTAGCTTATATATCTGCTATCTGCTAGTGAAAGTCTCTTCAAAATCAATCTAGTCCTTCCAGACAAAAATTGTATTTATATTGTATTAATATTTTATTAGATATGAACCTTATGTACCTTGTTATATATGTACCTTGATTACATTATACTTTGTGTATCTTGTTATATATGCTGGTGTCCCACAAGGTGGCGTGCTATCTCCTCTTTTATTTTCAATTTTCATTAATTTGTCTTAAGATATCTTCTCTCTACCACCTTTATGCTGACAATTTACAAATACATACACAAAGTGCTGTCAACGAACTACCTTTTGCCATTGAAAAATTAAATAATGGCCTAAAGCAAATTTATATTTTGGATTGTCGGTAAATTCTTTAAAAAGTCAAGCAATTTTAATCAGTAGTCCTAGATTATTGGTATAAGTTGATAGGTTGCATATTTCTGCTATAACAACTGATGGATCTGTTATTCCATTTAGGGAATCCGTAAAGAACCTTTGGTTTAATTATTGACAAACATTTATTTTGGAAACCTCAGGTAAGAGAGTTAAGCTAAGGGTTTATGCTGCTCCTGCATCTCTTAGAAGACTGCGCAATTTCCCACTAATACCTACTAAAATTGTGCTGGCAAACTAGCTCTTATGACCAATCCTGGATTATGCTGATGTATGCTATCTTGATATTAAACAGGAGCTATATTACTATATAAACTTGAGCGACTCCAAAACCTTCATATTCTGAGTTTCGCAATAAGCTCAAGTGACTCCCTATCTGTCTTCGCAAGAATACTTATATACTTCATCTTCGCTATTCTGTATTATATGATCCTTCTTCCCCTCTCTACTTGAAGAAATAATTCTTCACGAAACCCACGCACGTTCCTTACGCTCCGACAAAAATCTACTTCTTGAAATTCCTCTTCATTCTTCTTCCTTTTTCTCAAATTCCTTTACCATTTAAGCTGCCCGATTATGGAATTTCATACCAATAAAAATAAGAAGTTCAAAAAATTTACATGTATTTAAAACTTTACTTAAAAACTATTATTTGACTAATGAATTTTAAACGTCTTATTGTTGCTATGTTAAACATAAAAATGTCAATGCTGGTTTATTTGTATTTATATATGGACTTATGTATGAGTGTACATAGCTATGTATATATATACGTGTGTATGTAATTATATATGTATGTATTTCTGTATGTATATATGAATGTAATTATTAATGTTATTGTTATTCACTATGTCTGTTTTTTATCTTTATTTATTAATTTCAATTTTTTCTTTTGTATTTTTACTTACATAAACATATGTATATACTATTCAATGCACCACCTACCTTCACTTTATACAAGTCCAACATCGTGAGGTTGCCTGGAAGAGATCGCTATAAGCGATAAGGCCGTCTTATTGTTCGCTTTCTTAATTATTTTTTGTTCGTTATGTATTTGTTGTATGCAAGAAAGTATATTTGTAACTTGCATATAATAAAAAAAAAATTAATTTGATTTATATGTATGTGAATACTTAATTTAATAAAACATATTTTTAAAAGAATAAAATTAATGAATGACTCGAGAAAACGATTAAACTGAGAGTACTATAAGAAATAACTAAAAAAATATAAGTAAATGATAAATAAAACACACATCTTTACGCAATAAAATTATTACGTATGAAATATATATAGGAGTAAAACATTTCCAAAAGTTTGAGAGAAAGTAGCCTTTTCAAAATCTGCGCACTTTCTTTTTCATTAAAACTGGATTGTCAGTTTTTGGAAAAGTTTCTTTGCATATATATATCTAAATTGAAAGCGAGTCTAGAGTTGAGTAAATGTCAGGCCAATATATTGTCTTTATAATGATTTTTTATTTAGTTTCACGATTTTATCTCACAAAGCCGGGTAGACGGGAAGTACCTAACGTCAAGACACTATACTTCACTGTCCAATTTGCGACATTGCGTGTTGAGTGGCGGAACTCAACGCCGATATTTAAGTGATTATTCAAAGTTGAAAGTATATGTATCTCTTCTGTTCAGTTTCAGAGTTTCAGAATTATTGCAAGTTAGTGCAACTCAACACTAAACTGTTTAAATATTTTTACATAAAATTCATATATAATATAATGTATTATACACTTAGGTAAACAAATAATTTTTAGAAAACAAGTGTCGAACACAGCAAGATTCGAACCCGCGCTTGTTGTGAACCATCTTGGCGCTCTGACCTAAGCCATGTATTGTATAGTTCCAGTTGCGTCGAAATTATTATACACCTTCTTACAAGTCTTATATACGTATAAGGAGATTCTGCATCCAATAAACGGAATTATCAAAGTATGTATTACATAGTAGCGCAGTTGCGTATTGTTTAATGTTGCGCTCTGTATAACAAGAGCTGAGGAATAAAACAAATTTTACATATAATTATTCAATTGATTGTAAATTGAACCCACTATCAATCGCGTCTACAGTCAAATGTTTACTTACTGCGCCATGATTGTCTCTTACGATGGTTGAACGGATGAACAGTATGCTTCTGTGTTTTTGGAGTATACCGGAATATGAAGACAAAGCACAAAAATAAAAGAATGGTATAAACCAAACCTCTATTTTTCATAAAAAAATTGATAATTCATGCGCGTGTCGTAGTGAGACAGCTTCTGATCATAAACACAATTAATTATGTATTCAGTACTATCTTTCGAAGTCTCGAAGTCATAGCAAATGGAGAATAAAGTGTAATCCAAAAAAATTAGGGTTTTTGTTATTCGTAAAAATACACATAAATTTCTAACAATACACATTGTACGTTGATAAATTACATAAATTGTATACAAAATTATAATTCAACAAACCTAGAATATACTTAGTATCTAGAAAATTTAAGTCTCGCAAACAGATACTATTGCGCGTCTATTCAAATAAACGGGCTGAATAGGTTAAGAAAACCCTTCCACAACATTAAATAAGCTTTTCTGACAAATGAAGCCCGCCCTTCTCGGAAATTATTAAGTTTTTCCATTTATCCCGCGAAAGAAATGGTAATATTCTGCTTATTTGGCTTATTCTGACTCCTTCGTAAGTGAATTTTGTGTTATTATAACTTATTTGTGTAATTTGTAGTAATAAGTTGAATAAACGGCAGAAATGAAATGTTCATTTTAATAAAAAAAGGTTTTATAGCTAATAAAAAAATATTATATTACTCAGTTGTTAAAGTAACGCACAACGTTTGTATTTAGGCGGTTTATTTTATAGTTTTTATAAAACGTCAAAGATTTTTTTTATGTTAACGACAAAAGACGCAAATTTCAGTTCGCCATTCAACACGTAATGTCTTGATTTCGGTTAGAAATTAATCAACAAAGTGTCTGGACATTAGGTTGTCTTTAACTACCCTGCTATGTGGGATAAAGCGTGAAACTATATCTAATAAGATCTATAAAAAATATTTTATTAAAAAATATTTTTGTTCAGCCCTGATAAGACATAAGGTGGCGTTGAGTTCGCCACTCAACACGTCCTAATTTCGGGCGGCAAGCAGACTGTTTTGACGTAGTGTTCTTTGACTACCCTGTTAAGCGTAATAAAGCGTAAAGCTGTTTTTTCTATTAATATAATATAATATATTTATACTATAAATATATTTATTTAAATAAAATACGATTGTAGAAGTCACGTATTGTTTTAATGAGTCTACCTACCAATTAAATCTTTTATTATAAAAAGTACAACGATAAAATAAAAACTTATAGATGTAATATGATCACGTAAAGCTTCAAATAAATTTTGTGTTATTTCCAATTTTATTTGAGTTGAGATACGTCAAGTTATTTTTAAAAAGCATAAAATGAAATGCTTTATATATATATATATATATATATATATATATATATATATATATATATATATATATATATATATATATATATATATATATATATATATATATTAGTTAAAAATTATTATTTAATAGAATGTTATTTTTAATAAACTCAAATCGTTAATTCGTATATAGAAATCATAGCAATGTTACATATTTAAATAATATGTATATTAATTTTGTGATATTGGGTAATAAAATATTTCTAAGAACTCGTATGAAATGTAAAAAGAGCTATCTTGCATTTTGTACACGTTGAAGGGAAGCAATATAACGTTTGCCATGGATGGAGCTATTAAAAATCGATATATAGATGTAATGTCGCTATTGATTTTTCCATTAGCATCATATTTTGTGATACGATAAAAAAATTATCTTCTTTAATATTATATTGAATTTGTACTCACTGTTATGGGAAAAAAGTATAATTTAAAAAAAAATAGGTTGAGGTTTTATGCACTTGTATACACGTGAAATATGCGTTACCTTAGAAATTTAAGTGTCACTTTATATAAAGTATGACAAACATGTCTGTGTATGTTATGTTTAGTTGAACAGTTTGATATGGCGTAATAACAATTGTTATAATATAATTATGGAAATTTTATCTAATTCATTAGCATAAAATTATTAGCTGTCTGCTTTAAATTAAATTATTTTAAGCGGATTAGTTATGTATATTTTGGTATTCAAAAATTAATTTTTACAATACAGGTATAATAATTTTGACCGCGGACGACTGTAAAGTGGAAAGTTGAAACGTCGGGTTTCTAAAAATGTATTTTCGACTACTAAAATATACGTGATGAACCCGTTTAAAATCGTTTTGTTTAAAATCTGTAAAAATGACGCTCTTCATCATCGCTGACAGAAAGTTTCTAGTGTCATGACAGTCCATACTTTGCTTCCCTTTGAATTTGATAATTTGCGTGCTAAGTGGCGGAGCTTAACGCCGCACTTCGTCTTACTAGAGCGAGGAAATGAAAATAATTTAAATATAATCATTTCTCCGAGTGAGAATCGAACCCACGACCGATCACGCTTACAGTTAGACGCTGTCCCACTGAGTCACGACTGGCCTCAAAAGTGTAAAAATCATGAAAAGTACTTTACTTTTTTGTATAAACTGCAAAAATGCAAAATTTCATACTAAATATATAGAAATAATCTTATACCAATTATTGTATTGCTACCTATTATTCATTCCACAGTAACATTATAAATAAATAACAAATTCTTCGTAATATTATGTTGTTCTGAATTCTTTCAATATTAATATCGCATGAATTGACAAATGAAAATATTATTACAGCGACATACGTCAATGTTAATTAAAAATCCAATCGGCATTTTTTCATAAAAATTTGAGCAATGTATGGATATAATCTCGAAATATGGATCTTTCAAACAGTTTTGTGGAAAAATTTTCAAAGAATGTTAATTAAATTTTAAAAAGTATACATGGCCTTTATTATAATTAAATTGTAATTATTTTTTAATGTTTTTTTTTATTTTCAAGATTAGTATAGTGATTTTGGAGAATGATTAAGTTTTAAAATATGGACTTATATGGATTTCATCTTGGTTTTTATTTTATTAAGCTTCAAGCTTTTATCCCGCATAGCAGGGTACGAAGAAAGTACCTAGTGTATAACTACATCCGTATGTCACTTTCTGCTGAATTTGAGACATTGCATATTGAGTAACGGAACTCAACGCCGCGTTTTGTCGTATCAGATCGAGGAAGTGAAAATAACTTAAACACAATCACTCCCCCGAGTGGAGTCGAACCCACCACCGATGGTGATTACAGTCAGACGCTGTCACACTGCGCCAGAACCGGCCTCAATATAATATAATAAATAGGCCAAAATATAGTCAAAGTCAAATATTTTTATCGAAAAAATAAGAAATTATAGTGTTCATTTTTTGAATTCCAAATAATTTACCACCAGTTCACTAAGGTTAATACCTCAGACCTGAAAAGAACTTTCCCTTTATTTGCTAGCCAAAAATTTACATAAAAACAAATTTTCTTAGTAACAATTACTATTGAAATAGACAATATTTAAAATAATAACAACAATTATTTATACTCAAATTATACCGCTGCGAATCAATCAATAAAATCAATCAAATATTTACAGGTTTTTTAAAACTGTTTTAAGCTCCCGAATTGTAACTAAGGGAACTCAACTTTTCTGATAGCTGTCAGAAAAAATTTTTAATTCAACGTATGTTTTTATCTCCGTGCTTTAATCTTAGCTCTTTCATCTCGTCCACAATCATTTACCTCTTCATATATGACCTCCAGAAGGTCCTTTTGGTTTTTACGT
The DNA here is from genome assembly GCA_032432895.1 of Dryadula phaetusa. NCBI lineage: Eukaryota > Metazoa > Arthropoda > Insecta > Lepidoptera > Nymphalidae > Dryadula > Dryadula phaetusa. Next base: position 247,583 of record JAOYRS010000065.1, read on the forward strand.
AATATTGATACTCTGTTCTAGAAGGTTAACCTCTTTGATTTTCGCGATTTTTATACATTTTAAATGAAACTATTTTAACCGGATTAATCGCGTAAATTTTGGTATTCGAAAATACATTTTGGACCAGTCTCCCTGTGACCACGGACTACTGTAAAGTGTGTTCGAAACGTCAGGTATCCAAAATGTATTTTCGAATACCAAAATATACGCGATTAATCAGGTTAAAATAGTTTCATTTAAAAAGGTTAACTTCAGTACCTTTATATGATTTTTACCGCTGTTTATTTTGCCCAATTAATTGCTTATAACCAGAAATATATAGTAATCCTTTAAAATGATTTAATAAAAAATCGTTATTGCATTTAATTTACGATTATTAAATTTACTCATTTTATTAGCCTTATAGTTTTAATTTAATTGTATGAATGTAAAAGTGTATAAATTTGTCATAATAATGTAAAGCGCAGGTATATATATATATATATATATATATATATATATATATATGTATATATCTTCACGCTTTTTATCTCGCATAGCAGAGTAGATAGAATTTTACCTAGTGTCAAGACACTCCGTATTTCGCTTTCCACCGAATTCGAGAGATTTGATGTTGTGTAGGGGAACTCAACGCTGCACGTTGTCTTTACCAGAGCGAGGGAGTGAAAATAATTTAAGTATAAACACTCCCCCGAGCGGGGATCGAACCCACAATCGATCGCGTTTACAGTCAAATGCTGTCCTACAGCGCCACGACCGGTCTTCAATAATATGTTGATTTTACGATATTACACTTTATTATCTACAGATCTTATAAATACTTATAATGAGGTCGAGTTGAGCTCATTATAAGTATTTATAAGATAACCACATATTTTATTGTTGTAGATATTTTTTTAACATGTTTAGATGTAAGATAATGTGAGGTTTAAGAAATTTTGAAATTCTGTTTGAATTTTCAATTTTTTATAAATTATACTTATATTTTTATTTTTATTATATTTATATTTTTTATATAATTTGGAGTAAGAGGAAATCTATAAATTACATTGTATTATAATATGTTTTAAACTAATTCTTTATGTAACACAGCACAGACAAAACACAGGGTTGTGTTCCGCCATTAATTATATAAAATCGTGTTAAATGAAAAGTGTTAAAACACTCTGTTTTTTTTTCATTTTCCGCAATTTTGTATATTTAATGGATTTAGCATAGGATATTTAAAGATAAAAATATACATATATTGACTAATTTAAGCTAACGTATTATTAAGTCTATTGTTATACGACTTAGTGGCGTAGTGAGCTATACAGAGGGTCAAGGATTTGAATTTGTTATGAACCAAAATAATTATCAATACATTAAATTATTTGAAACAATTGATGCTATATTGGGCACATTTGAAAGAGGTATATATATATATATATACATATATATATATATATATATGTGTGTGTGTGTGTGTAATAAAGATATAGCTAAATTGCCAAAAGGGAAATTTATTTTTGTGTTATAAAGATGTTATTGATATAAAGACTTTTTAGAAAATCCATTTAAACCTACACTTTTCACAAAGCGTCTAAGCTGGTGTCTAAGCCGTAAGTTCTATATCTGGTTGCGTCGAAATTGTCCCTGTATTTAATTTTTTTTTATTATTATTTTTTTAGCTTCACACTTTTATTCCGCATAGTATCTAGTGCCAAGACACTCCGTACTCTGCTTTTCGCCGGATTGCGTTTTGAATGGTGGAACTCGGCCGGGTTTTGTTTTTTGTCTTACCAGAGTGAGTTAGAGAGTTAAAATTGATTTCTTTTTGCAGTTGCACATAAATACTACAACTTTGGGTATGAGTTGAAACTTCTTAGTGTTTTTTTTCCCATTTCATTAAAAAAATGTTTTTGGATGGATTTTTTTTATTTTATTGTTTACTATAGAAAACTGTACCAATTTATGTAAAATTAATTATATAGGGTTCCAATATTGGTGATCTTGTTACCAAATTTAGCACATTTATAGTTCCATGCCTATGTTCTGCTCTTAGACGGCTCAGCTCGATGTATTATAAGTTTCTGGAATACAATTAAATCTTAGTTGGAGAGCAATGGCAACGTTAAATCCTGAATGGTTTAATACCAAATACATTGAAAGATATGACTAACTTATTTTACAAAAAAGGTTGTCTTTGCATTAGTTGTCAAAATGTACCTGGGAACCTTAATACGTTCCATTTTATTTTAATAATTTTCATGCCTAAATAAAATTGTGAGGTAGATTTAAAAATAAAATGCTAAAATAATTAATATAACTATATACTATGATATTACATAGTATAGTAATTTATTAAAAATCATTATTTAAACTCAAAGACGTACCTTTATTCACATTACTTTTAAACTTTACCCTGAATCAGATCCTTGATAACTATTCGGTGAAAATTAAGTAAAAGAATTTCTTTAATTAGTAAACTTAATTAAGTATATACTATAATTACAAATAATTTCAAGGGAGCCTTCAGTAAACACTCAACACGTTTACAGAGCGTCTGCCGTAAGTGTCTAGGGCTATTACTATTAGCAAAATTGTTTTTGTTCCCTGTTCGTTTTTCACATTTTTACCATGTTTAAAGGCGTTGCGTGTTGAAGGTTGTTGAGGAGTCTGATGGAACTTAACGCTGCGGTATGTGTACCGGCAGGCAAATTTAGGCAGTTTTAATATAAAAATTCCCCTGCGCCATAGCGACACTATTTATGTTAACAATCTTAATTCAAGATGAAGGTATATTGCTATAATAATTGCAAATAATAAATAATTGAGGTCGATTGTGGCGCGTTGTGACAGAGTCCGACTGTAAATGCGATCTGTTGTGGGTTCCAATCCAACTCGGGAGAGTGATTATATTTAAATTATTTTCACTTCCTCTTTCTGGTAAAGACAAAGAGCGGCGTTGAGTTCCACCACTCAACACGCAATGTTTTGAATTCCGTGGAAAGCGAAGTATGAAGTGTGTTAACACTAGGTACTTTCTGTTTACCCTGCCATGCGGGATAAAAGCGTTAAAAGCTAAAAAAAAAGAAATAAAATAACCTTGGAATACTTAAATGACATCTTACTTTCAATTAAGTATATCAACATCTGGTTTTAATTTGACTTATATACTAGATACAGGTAGGTCATATGTAGTTAAAATAAAAGTTATAAATTATTTTATATTGTGTCAAATGTTTAAAATTGTACAAATTAATATTAATTTTGATAAGTATTTCATTTTTCTGCTCTGGTAAGACAAACGGCGTTCAGTTCTATACTCAGCACGGGATGTTTTGGTTGTTGGCTACACTCTTATGCCGGATAAAAGCATGAATACTTACTTGTAGTTGTATAAGTGAAATCACAATTAATCTTTGCAAATTACAGCCTATGTATTTTCTGTAACGCAATATAAACCTTCAATGTAAGGACAAATATCCCTACAAATATTATTCATAATATAAATTATGTTTGTTCACGTTATTTCCTTCTCTATCTTTAATTCTTTCGACTGTAAAACTCAAAAATCTAGTTATTTTCGTTGTTTGTGTAGGAATTTTAGTAAATATCTCCAAATGACTGCCATATGGAAGTGCTTTCGACATCCCGTATCAGTAAATCGATAAGTAACGAAAGTTATATGCATACATTGATTATAAAATAATATGTTTAACATATAATAAAATTAATATTAATTATTTATATTTCTGTATGTATGCACGTATATATTCAGTTTTATTTATTTATTAAATTTAATATGTAAGTTATATTTCTCTTTTTTTAACTTTTTAAACGCAATTGTACTTTTGCTTTCTCGCTTTTGGCACTCATCTACTTTCACGGGTTGAGCAGAAGAGATCTCTTCGAGAGATAAGTCCACTTTTGTACACGAAACCTTTTCCGATACAAATACGTTATATATATTTTTTAAGTGTAATAAAAAATATTATATAAAATCACTTTAATCAACCCTAACAAAACAACGCGCTCAAAGGATTTGTCTATTGTTTGATCTGAGTCCTTACCTCTCTACATCAGATGTATTTCAGGTAGGATAGGAAATGAAACGGTTCACTGAGTGAAATGGGTGACGTCAGTAGTCTGGGCGTTATTTAATATGGGCATATTACACAGGTCCAGCTAGCTACCCACGCTTTGTACTGAATGTGATCGTGAACTTCAAACGGAAATGCTTATATTTTTGGTTAGTTATTAACCACACCCAGAAAATTGAATTAATATTTATAAAACCTTAAAATTATATTGAAATAATTGCACTCTACAGAGCTGATTTTATAAACTTGAGATAATTTTGTTGGTTTATATGTTTTTATTGTTCCTTACCTCACAGTCTATATTATGTTACATGCGTTGGCCAAAGATTTCATATTCATAAAATTGAAGGATTAAGGTACTACTTACCTAAGAGTTAGATCTCATTGAACCTTGCTAAATATGATAAAATATAATTAAATAAGATATTGCAGTAAATATTTACTTAGTTACTTAATTAGAACTTTGATTTTTGCTGTTTTCACACATTTGACACAAATGATGAAATCATTAAAAACTATCCTTACGTTGACTGTAGGAAAGAACCACTGCTCGTAATATTCGAATCATTCTGTTTTCAGAATTGTATTTTTGGATACCAATATGTATGTGATCAATCCGTTTAAATTTCATTTTAAGTTGCTTACTTCCCACCACTTCACACTTTTTAATTGATTTTATGAAATGATTTTCTCTAAGCATTCCTTCTTTGGCTTAGCTATCTCTGGCAGGGTAGTGATGTACGTTCCCTCGACCCCAAAAGCACATCCTTCACACTTCTTTCGTTATGTCCACAGTCATTAATCTCTTCATACATGCCATTCCGGGGTTCGTGACCTTCCTCTACTATCATCGATACCGTGTTTTCAAAGGTCAACCGTGGTCTCCCTCGATCTCTCTTACCATTCGTTCACCTTTGCTTGATAAATCTTTCTTCCATCCCCTCATCGTTCATCTATACATGCCCAAGCCACGTGAGCACTTTCTTCTTTACTCCTTCTATGATAAACTATCCTTGCGCCTGTCATTTTGTGTATCTTATCCAGCCGCTTCACTACTGAAAATAATATAATATCTTACGAGTGAATGAAAAGTGGAAAACGACATTCCGTTTTAGTACTATGTTCATATTTTATACTATACTTACCTCTAGTCCAATTCGATTTTCTTCCCCTACATAGCTATATATATGGAAATTCGAAGAATAAAAATTATATAATATATAAGCATATATAACGCGGAAACCAGCAGTCTTTCTGTAACATTAAATTTTTCATAATAGCCCGTATCTAGAGCGGGGAAAATCATTCGGACGTGTCTTACTTAATATTTTATTGTGACCATTGTGGATCAGTGACCATTGTGGATCAGTGACCATTGTGGATCAGTGGGACAGCGTGTGGTTGTAAACACGATTGGTTATGGATTCGATTCCCATCTCGTCGAATAAGCGTTGAATAATAAAAAACGTTGCGTTGAATTCGCCATTCAACACGCATCTCATTTTAGGCGGTCAGGGACTTGTTATACGGAATAAAGTGTGAAGCTGCTTTTTTACCCTTGAGAATATTTAACTGGTTGGGTTAGGTTAGGTTAGTTAATAATTCTTAAAAGTTACATTGTTTATAATTTCTGAGAATCTTGTGGTTTTTCGTTATAACAATTTTATTTATATTTATTTTAAATTATCTACATGTTTTAATTCAGTTCATACATATATATTATAGACAAAGGAAAAATGTAATTTAAATTAATTAATAATAAATTTATTTTTACATACTTTTCAAAGTATACTACTAAAACACAAAACTAAAACACAGTCTTTGTAAATTCTATGCTCAGTACTTTCTGCACGTTTTTTATTAATTTCAAGAATGAAGAATTAATATGAAACAACTAAGGGGACTCTAAAAGTACGTAATAGTAGTCTTAAGGGCCCCTTTGCCTAACGAAAATTGGAATACATAAGTATATTATGATAGATACTGCCTAGAAATAACCTTCAGTTAAACATTTCCTATTGCACATTTAGTTGCGTTATAAGAAATAAAAGTGCTAGTACTTATTTTCAAAGCTCCATTCCACTTCCGTATCAGAATTGCCATTATAAAAATATATATAAAATATTAAATCAATCAAATGTCGACTGTGAAAAGTGTTTATGTAATATTTCGAATTCGCTCTAGGTCTCTATGTTCCACGCTGTTTAAAAGTTAGTAACCACTTGGCTGGCGGAGAGGCTGCACGTCTCTCGCTTAAATTTTCGCGCTTTCGCGTCCGCGCTAGTACAAAAAAGTGTTATGCAAATGTAGAATTGAAAAATACAATAGAGTTACAGTGTTTTTTTTGTGTCAGTGAATAAAAAAAAATTTAAAAAGTGTATTTTTCCATGTATTCCTTGGATTCTGATGGCGTTGTTTCATATGTGAGGTTTGAAAAAGAAATCAGCTGTTCAAACGAACGGTTGCCGTGTCGATTATAATGTAAATTCGTATATATTTGAATACAAGTCTATTTCTGGATATCGGTGAATTATCATACATTGAAAGTTAAATATTTAATTTTGTTTCGACATTTACAGTAGCTATTGGTAATAACCTAGTTATAAAACGTTATTGAAAATTCTAATGGATATTATGTTTTTATACGTATTAAATATTGGATAGAATAAAATTTTAGGTAGAAACGAATAAAAATAATATCATAATATTAGCTAAGTATATTTATTTTAGCTTCACGCGTTTATCTCTTATAGCAGTATAGATGGAAAATATCTAGTGTCACGACACTCCGTACTTCACTTTCTACCAAAATCGAGACATTGCGTGTTAAGTGGTGGATCTCAACGCCACACTTAGTTTTTACTAGAGCGAGAAAGCGAAAATAATTTAAATATAATCACTCCCCTGAGTGGTGAATGAACCCCATAACCGATCGCGTTTTCAGTCAGACGCAGTCCCACTGAGCCATGACCGGCCTCAATACAATTATAGAGTAATATACTTTTTTTTAAATGAGTTTATAAGAACTTACTATAATAATAAAATCCAATTTTCTCTAGAGACTTTGATTTTGTTATGACAGATTCTAGTAACCAAACGCCCCCTTAAATATCATTACATTAATACCAATACTTGCTTAAATGTATTTATTATATATTAAATATTTGCACGAATTCCTAATACTCAGTAATATATTCAAAACGTTAATCCAAAGTATAAATTGTATATAAAATTAAAACGATACAAATATAACTCCTATATATTATTGCGTTTTGTTTCCACAGTACCTTTATTGTACTATATTGTACTATACAGTACCTTTATTGTACTATATTGTACTATACAGTACCTTTATTGTACTGTATAATATCTCAGACATTCATGAATTTTAATTAATAATATGTAAAAAATTTGGTAATTCACAATGTATTGTATATAGTTAAATTAATTTCAGTACTTAATAAATAGTATGGACTATATAAATTACCAAATGTCATACTTTTCTATCCACCTGTATAAGTATATATCGCAAAAAGTTATCAAAATTTTTTTTCTTCACTTATTAGACATTCTTATTATAGTAAGAACAAGTTATGATATTACTATAGTATATATTACACGAGCAATATATAACGTATGTCTAATCTCTGTATCTTCTGAACATACAATAGGTATATGTATTTTTAAATTTATTCAATTAAAATTCAAATTTTATACATAGAAATATTATATATGTAGACAAGAACATTTTTATTACCGGTAGAGCGTTCGAGGAAATCTTGCCTTTTTTCAACACAACGCAAAGTATTCGAAAAAACTATATATAAATACTGCTTTATTAACATGTAATTATGCTGCTAGTAGATACATTAAAAATATGGTAATTTTGACGCGGTTAAGTCAAGAATTTAGTTAATTGTAAATTTAAAAATTGTATATTGTACTTGAATTTGATGTTTATTCTTTGACATAACGCTATTGTTATTTTGTAATTACATGTGGACTCATTTTTGCGAAAATTATTCATAGTAGTATGAAATTGGGCAAATCTATGATTTATATGAAGAAGAAGTGCATAAAGCAAGTATATTTTAAAATATATGTTAGAAACACCTTAAATAAATAAAAGAAAGAGAGGCCGGTTATGGCGCAGTGGGACAGTGTCTGACTGCAAACGCATTTGTGGTTTCACTTCCCACTCTGAGGAATATTTAAATTATTTTCATTTTCTCGCCTTTGAAAGAAGCCCGGCGTTGAGTTGCGCCATTCTACACAATGTTTCTAATTTGATGGAAAAGAAAATAAAATAAAATAAATTTTATGCACATTGATTTATAAATTTATATTCACATTCCTGAGGCAATGCATATATTACGTGTCAACGGATCCACTTTTTATAGCATATACAAATAAATTTTGTTAATGATACATTCTTATATTACATTTTTCAAAAATAATTCATAATAAATAATTCTTACTCTTGAATTATATGATTTATTTTATGCCATTACACGAATAACTTTATTAATATTTCTTAATCAGAAATAATTAAAATTTCTCACTTGATTTCTCAGTTATCGTTGCATATTGATTTCTTTTATAAGGTGAAAATGGACTTCATATCATATAAAAAAAGGCATGGGTAAGTGTAACAGTAGCAAAGGGTGAACATTTTATTTAATATTTAGGACTAGTTATCCGTCCGCGTAGAATTGGGCATAAGGATTTTAATTTTATAATTTTTAAAGAAAAGTAGCTTAATATATTCCTTATTATATCACCTAAATCCACCAGTAAACACACACATATATATATATATATATATATATATATATATATATACATACATATACATACATATATATATACAGATTGTAAACGCGACCGATCGTGGGTTCGATCCCCACTCGTGGGAGTGATTATATTCAAATTATTTTCACTGCCTTGCTCTGGTAAAGACGAAGTGCGGCGTTGAGTTCCACTACTCAACACGTAATGTCTCGACTTTCGTGGAAAGTGAAGTACGGAGTGTCTTTACCCTAGGTACTTTCTACTGCTATGCTGCTATATATATATATATATATATATATATATATATATATATATTTGTGTGTGTATGTATCGTATACCCACAACACTTGGTTCTTTACAACGCCAAGAAAATTAGTCATTTAATTCAATATCAAACGGAAAAAGCGGTAATGTGGTAAGTGTGGTTAGCAAAAGTGACCGCAAAATATTTAATAAGTTACTTTTTGAATATTAATTTTGTTAACTTTCTTTTTTAAAATGAAGCCTGGTTTTACGTAGTAGGTTAACAGTTACTAGTTGAAAATCCTGTCTTACGCGGTCTGAACATAGTATTAAGAAACATCATTCTTTAGTTTCTGTCAAAAGTCTAACATTGAGTCTCAAGTGGCGGAACATAACGCCGCGCTTTATTTTACTAGAGTGATTGTTAGATTGTGGCACCGAATTCACTACCAACGCGATTATACTAATGTTGTTTTACTGTTTTTAAGTGAATTACGCACTAAGAATTTGAAAACATTTAAAAAAAGTACGTAAATGTAACTTAATATATAAATGTTTTGTTAACAACAAAAATAATTTGTAACGCTTGTATAAGAATTTCTATGCAGTTAGATGTAGAACACATGGTTTAGCGGTTAATGTATTTAGATGGCTTCCAAGAAGCTACGTATTTGAATCCTACAGTGTTCGATTCGAATCCATGTGTGTTTTTTTCAATTAAGATGCTTCACTACGCCACTATTGCCTCTGTCATTATATGTTTCTTCAACATCTAACTAAAATAAGTAAACTCAACCATATATACATAAGGTAATAGGTAATACAAAGAAAACAACAAATAAACCATTATTCACAGTGGCTTATTCCAAAAATAAACACGTTTATTTTAAGTTCAAAAGGCCAAGTTAAATTGTGGAGCTAATTATGTCATTGTTTACAAGTTTAGTGAGACAGTAGTGTGACAAACACTTTTCAGTAACAAATATATATATATATATATATATATATATATATATATATACACACATACATCTCAATAAAATAAAAAAAAAATCATTTATTTCGTGTTCTTCGCAAATCAGAATACAGCAGAAACAGCGTTATTTAAATTTTTATACGGATGCGATAAGTTATCGACCATCTTACCAGTGGGAATCAAACTAAATAATTATCGTGAATACAGTTGGATGTCTTTCACAATAGCGCTTATTTACTTATTTATATTAAAAAGTAATAGTAGATATGTACAATTGTATTTATACATAATTAATCTAATTTTAGTATTCCTAAGGCACTCTCAAGTAGATTTTACTGTACATATAAACTTTAAGTACATATATACAATTTCTAAGCCCATCGCCGTCTGCCTTATTTCCGTAAAAGATGTCCAAAGGTTATTCAGGTTATAAATAATAAATAAGAAATAAATAAATAAACTAACGTGTTATCTGCATTCTAAATTTAGTTGATGATAAGGGTGATAATATTAAGCTCAAACTTAATAAATTTTATATGTATCTTTAGAGATAAAAACGCCATTGGTTATCGTTGCGCCGATCTGACATAGCCAATGTACAATTATTTATTTAAATTATAGTTTTTATACGTGGTTAAATAGTCCTCGTGCTACAAAGCGTGGCGAGAAATAACTAAACTGTGGCGTTAAGTTACGCGACGTGTCAAGTAATGTCTAGAAATAAGCCAAAAGCGAGCTGCGCAAAAAGATGTCTAAAAGAATAAAAAAACATGTACAATTCGTAGTCAGATAATTGACAAGCTTAGCGTTAAGTTATGCAATGTGTCTAGAAATGTCTAGAAATCAGCGGAAAATAGCGTTAAGATAAAAGAACGTAATCTATAGAGTTATAATGTAAGATAAAATAGTTTCTATCTTCTCCATTGAAACAAATAATTGGTTATGACTTTAGTGATCCGTTCTTTACTCGATTTACTTGGTTGAAAATGCAGTGTATTTTGGGTTGGCGGAAATTTTTCATATCGTCTTTTCTATATTGAAATGAAAATTGTAACAAAACCTAAGTTAGGTTTTGTAATGTAAAAATAATTACTTACAGTTTTCTTCATATATGTTATGCTTGCATAAGTTATATGATTTATATGTTCTAAAATGGTAACATTCTTAAAGGTCATCTTGGTGCAGTAGGACAGCGTTATATTGTAAGCGCGAATGACTGTAGGTTCCATTCCCTTTGGGGGGTATGATTGTATTTAAAATTTACTTTCAATTCTCCGCTCTAGTAAGGCAAAGCGGGTTGACACTGCCTCTCAGTACGCAATGTCTCGAGGAAAGTAGTCGACGGATTGTCTGACACTAGGTTGTCTCTACCTGCTATTCGTGATACAGATTAAGCTGAAAAAGGCCTAAAATCGTTTTTAAACATATATTATAATTGTTAAATGTATAATGACATCTTTAAATTTATGATGGTTTGTATTCTAAGCTTTATTTATATTTTATTAGTTAATACAAACAACGGGGAGTAAAGACTCGTGTCCTTTATTTCTATATAAATTAAATATATGATATTTCTGTGTATAATTTGAACTAAATATACTATTTGGCAATGTTTCTTCCTATTGTTTCATATGCATATAAAATGAACGAATTCATTTAATATATAGGAAAAAAATATATATTTATTTTTTCCTATATAATAAATGAACGAATTCATTTAATATATAGGAAAAAAAATAAATATATAGAATTAATTTTATATGTAATATGGACATTTTATAAAGTATATGTATTTTATAGTGCAAACTTGATAACGTACAAACCGTTGAATTTCGTTCTTATTAGCGCGAAATTGCGAATAGGTATGCGTTCACTCATAACTTAATATTATAGCATTGATTTTTTCCTTTATAAACAATACTAGCTGTGTCCGCTACTTCGCCCGCGTGGAATGCAACGTCTCTGGATGTTTGTTTTATAATTCTGAAATATATATATATAACCTAGTGTCAGCACACTCCGTACTTCACTTTCCACCGAATTCGAGACATTGCGTGTTGAGTGGCGGAACTCAACGTCGCTCTTTGTCTTTACCAGAGCGAGGAAGTGAAAATAATTTAAATATAGTCACTCCCCCGAGTGGGGATCGAACCCACAACCGGTCGCGTTTACAGTCAGAAGCTGTCCCACTGCACCACGACCGGCCTCAATATATATATATATTCCCGACTATGGTGTTTTTCGGAACTCAACGCCGCGTTTTATCTTCACAAAGTGGAGAAATGAAGATATTTCTCACCACCGTGTTACTGCGACAAAAATATTATTATACGCGAAAACTCGATCTAAGTAAATAATGCTTTACACAATCTCTCAGCGAAAGGATCATTTGAACAAAGCCCGTACTTATTTGAGTATGAAACGGTACAGAGCAAATAACAAACGTCATTAAGAGTTGTTTGACTTATTATTTACTCTAGAGACAGATCTCATTTCCAAATGACAACTTTAATAGTTAAATTTTATAAATAATGAAAGTTAAATTTTGAAAAATGAATATTAATGAAAAACACGTGACTAGTAAATTCATATTAATTTTATTTAATTTACATACAATACTGGGTCTTGTGAAAATGAGAAAATAGGTAGTTTTATATATATGAGTTATGCCCGCGACTTTGTCTGCGTGGAATTTGACATTTCTTTCGATTTTTAGCAGCCTAAGTTATTCCTTTTTAAATAAGCTATTTGCAAGTGAAAGTTCTATTAAAATTTTTTTAGAAGATCCCTAGATTAGCCTGAATAAACTGACAAACAAACAGACAGGAATTATAAATTGTATATAAACATTATACATAGGCATTTCAAAAAACAATATTTTAGTATTACAAACAGACACTCCAATTTTGTCTTCTTTTATATATGTAAATTGTCAATCTATTTAATATTAATTTTTCCTATATCTATTCGAAATTGTATAAAATTTGCTAAAGTTAAAATTTATATGTAGGTACGTACGTAGGTACGTAGGTAATGTACGAATTGTGAAAAGTCAATTTTTTGTTACAATTAATTACTAGAAAAAGGTAAAAATTTGTTTTAATAAGACAAAATGCTACTTTGTATTTGACATACGCATTGCCAAGACAACGCGAGACACTAACTAACCACTACTAAGTATTGTATATTTTTATAATTTACAAAAAAAAAAATAAGCAACTACTGTAAGTATAAGTCAAATAGCAACTTTTAATATAAAGAAGAAATTATTAACTCTTATTACATCAACCTCTCAAGAGATACTTGAGATAGAGATTCGATACTGGATAAATCTTAGCGACGAGATAATTATAATGATATATGAAATGTCGGTTGTATCAGTACAAATTTAATGTTAAAAATATTTAAACAAGCTATAAATTAACACCGTTGTGACACAGTAGTCGATATTTTGGTCACGACAGGTGTTAGTTTGAAATTTTTTTAGGGATGTTTAAGATTACTATAAACGTAAGTAATACTAATTTTTTGAGGCTATTGTAGCGTAGTGCGACAGTATTGCAAACGTGACTGGTTCCAGGTTCGATTTTCACTTGAGGGAATGTTTAAAATATTTTAATATTTAAACTATTTTCAATCTCCGTTTTGGTAAGATAAAATGTGTGTGATTTCCGCCATGTAAAAGCGATGTGAACTTAGGTGGCAAGCAACGGAGTGTCTTAAGAAATAATACTCTCTGAGTGCCTTGCTATAGGGAATAAAGCGTAAATCTGTACAAAATTAATTTTCTAAGTTACAATAGTCTTGTAAGGTAAAACATTAAGGTAATAAAATGTGAAACAATAAAAATTTTGGTGTTTTAGGTCTAGGGCAAAATGCCTATTAACAATGTTTTTAGGTACTTATAGTGTAACACACGTAATCTCAAGGTGATGACAAAGATGAATATGAAATATGCTTGTTTAAGAATTCTTTAATTTGCCGTGAAGTAAATTTACCTCTTGTATTTTTCCTTGTTTCTGTTTTGTGAAAAACAAGTGATTAAACAGCGAAACACTTTGGTGCATAAAAATAGCAGGTACTTGAAGTATTATTATACTATATTATTGTATTTTATATATATATATATATATATATATATATATATATATATATATATATATATATATATATAGGAACAAATATAGGGATAAAGAACATACTGGCAAAAAGTGCATACTGCCGATCGGCCTAAAATTTGATAGACTAACGTATTTTGAACGGAAATTGGCGCAAATATTTTTATATTTAAAATTTAATTATAGTTTTTGATACAGAGGTAATTATAAATTAGAAAAACACAATACGTCCAAAATTATTCTTATCACGTCTACTACTGATTAGAAACGTGTGTTGCGTTAATTAAATGTATATATGTACAAACGTATAAATAATTAGTGAATTTGGTACATACAGAAATACATTTGCATTTCCCCGATCCAATATAGATTTAAAAGCACGGCTTTGATTTCCGCAAACTTCATAGAAATTGTCTTCAAAGTAGGCTTTAATTGGTATACGTTTTAATACCACCTTTTCTTTATTTACTATATACATATAACATAATACTTTTAACGAAGCTGATTTAATAGATTTTTTAAAATTACAATGTTAGTTATGTTTATTAGTTATATAAGTATACATTGAAGTACTTCCGGGTTTAATGGGGCAGATTTTCACATATTTCAAAACTTAATATTGCCATGTACCAAATATTGTTTGAAAATAACTGTCGAAGTGAAATAATAACGGCAGTTTTCATCGCAGCCATGACATTCATTTCTTGGCAAGTACGCAGAAACCATCATCTCTATCGTAAACACTAACGCTACTTTTATTGTTCTTATTCAAAACGGGATAGTTATTGAAGCGAAGGTTATTTGATGGAGCTTCGTAGATTGAAATATACAAACAAACATTAAATTTCAATTTTCATAGCATCTGAAAATCTGGTTGTGAAAATCGACAAGTAATAACTCTTGTCTCATATATAAGGAGATGTTTCCGCTGAAATAAGGCCGTTCGTGGCGAGGTGAGACAGCGCCTGACTGTGAAAGAGATCAGTTGTGGGTTCGATTCCTGGGGGGGATTGATTATATTTAAATTATTTTCATTCTGGTAAATGTGAGTTGAGTTCCACCACTCAACACGCCATATTTCAAATTTGGCGGAAAGCTGGTTACGGAGTATGTTGACTCTATGTACTTCCTGTCTACCTTGCTAAGCGGGATAAAATTGTGAAATATATAGATGGACTTAAATAAAATATATGAAAATGTTGTACAGTTTTGATTGGAATTCGTTAAAATAGCTTTTATATTACTTTAAATAACAAAAAAAACTTATCCGGACGGATTAGTTATTTTTATGGTGTATGTGTAGTTATTTCCTTATATTGATATATATTTTTTTAGTTTTTTAGTCCAAGACATTCAGTAGTCTGCTTTCCGCTGAATTTGAGAAATTACGTGCTGATTGGCGGAACATTCAACACCATACTTTGCCTTACCGGAGCGAGAATAAAAATAATATATTGATTCAAGGGGTGGAATTCGAACCCACAACTGATCGCGTTTACAGTCGCCAAAAATGACTTTAGCTCGTTCATCCATATTGAAGCTATATACTTTAACAAAGAAACTGAAATAAAAGTAGGAATTATTTACTATTTTTTAAAATGTTTTCTAAAAGTAGGAATTATTTTGGCTTTGGTCATATTGCATTCTTTCTCTATCCCATGTCAGGATGATTCTTCGTAATGTAGCAGATTAAAGGTTACTTTACAATGAAAGCTTAGCGAAACTATACTTAGCAAAATGTGGCTTATACTGTACTATTGACATAATATCATATGCCGATCTAGTTTACTCAAGACGTGTCTTATAGAGCATAAAATAGTTAATTACTACTAGCTTTAAATTTGTTAAATGATCTCTTAATGGAAGTGAGCTGATTTTTGATCTGTTCTTATTCCATAATATAATAGGTATCAAAGAGTGTTCAAACGTCGTATATGTACCTCCTACACCTACCTGCATTGAATTAATATCCCACACGATGAAATGGGTTCGATTCCTACAAGGGGAAATGATTATATTTTAATCATTTTTATTTCTTCGGTATGGCAAGGTAAAGCGCTGCGTTGAGTTCCGCCACTCAATACGCGATGTCTCAAATTTGTTGAAAATCGGAGTACGGAGTCTTGACACTAAGTTTTCTTGTCTACCCTGTTGTGCAGGATAAAAGCATGAAGCTAAAAATAATTAAAAAAAATGGCATTTTTGTCGAGCGTCAACTAATCGTCGTTCGAAAGAGCGTCTTGAAGTATACTTTGAAAATTTTAAAATACTTAAATACAACCCTTAAAATAATATTACAATACTGTCAGCCAGCATCTTTTCTTTAAATTTTTCTGAAGACTAAGGCTAAGGCTTGAACAGAAATGTGATTTTCATATAGAATAATTTGTCAACTTGGAAGAAACAGTTCAAATTTGATGTTACACAGTCCGAACGTGAATTGTAAGATGGGAAGCTTGAAAAATTCCATGTTATATTTGCGGTCTATAGAATTTACGATCTCTATATAACGTTATGAAAGCATGAAAAACTGTTTATGGACATCATAAAATGTATATTGTTGCGAAATATAAAAGGGGACGTAGACCTAAAATTATTTGCTTCTCAAATATTACCATCGAAAACTGGCTTCATATTATGCTATTCATTTTGAAAGCTACTTGTTATATATCATTTTTTTTTTAATAAAATATTACTAAAATATTGTAATTTCTTTTTGTTCTTAAGATTAATCCATGTAAAGGTTACAAGGTTGTTATTTTTTGTTTAGCTTGTTTAATTCCAGCTGATCAAAAAGAATTAACAAACAATATAGATGTTCGAAATTCCAAAAATAAGAAAGAAAAATGTCATTAGGTTATAATAATATTAAATTATTATCTTTAATTTACATATTTAAATAATGCAGAAAAAAAATTAAAAAAAATTCAAATGATAATAATAGTTATATAAGATAATAATATTACTTCATAATAGTTATATAACTATCTATAAAGATTTTCTTATATACGCGATGCTGCTATCGATCGATGATGCGATACGAAATTACTGCACCGATTTTAATAAGACTTGTACTGCTCCCTAAGTTGAAGTATATGTAACTTAAATTAAAAAGAATCATCTTGGTATGGCTTTTGGTTTTAGAGAAATTCGTGCACAAACATACAAAAATTCACTTACCAAATAAAACCCACGTGCTTGGAGGCCTAAACGGATCATCATACTCAAATATTATTTAATTCCAACAATATTACATACATATAAAACCTTTTTTTTTCTTGAAATCGTTTAAAAATTACGATACCAAAATCATTGAGTTACCAAGCTTAAAAAGTGCACCTAAAATAAATTTAAGTACTTTTCTTTACTATGATAAGTAATAATAAAAATTAAAATGCCGTGGATCTAAAATCGTTGATGTTGTATCAACTTAGTTACTGAGTCATATGAAGTTTGAATAACAATTTATTCCACCCTTTGTACAGTGTTCCAGTTTAGATGTTAATTACAGCCGCATAAATGACCGGAAGTACGATATATGTATAGTAAAGTCAAAAACATGTTGCAACTAAATTTGTTGGTCATATTTAAGTAAATATTTCTTAATTATACTAAAGATTTAATGTAATTTAGTTTTTTTGTTCCTTTATCTAATGATTATTTTATTAGTTAACCTTTTAAAATAACGTCTAAGAAAGGAATAACACTTTGAAAATAGTAAAATAAGTAAATAATCGCCAATTTATATTTGAACTGAAATATTTTTAATATTTATTTTAATTTTTATTTTAACCATACAAGTTAAATCGTTAAAAATTATTCAGTATTGGAATAAATTTGTATTCAACGAAGAATATAAAATATTAGTAACATATGTATAATAAAAAGGCTTTTTATCAAGAGTCATCTAGTGTATATTATGTAGAGACTATCTGCCAATGACATTGCTCCATATCTGACATTGCTTATTGGATTATTAAGCACAATTTCAGCCAATCACATCTACAGGTTTCAATTTAATAGCCAAATTCAATTTGGAGTTATGAATTTCAAATTCAATTTGAATTAAAAATTCAAAAAATTGAATTTCAATTGCAAAAGAATCCAAAATCAATGACAAACACAACTAATAACCATTCCATATAGTGGAATTTGAACCTGCGACTGTTATGACATAATTTGCACGGATAACTTTAATTGACATGAAATTAACATAAATTATAGTGATTAAATTGTTTCTGTATTGTATACATTATTGTGTTTATCTATAATAGATACTTGTACGGATAACTTACTACGCACGGTATGACCGCAATGTGGTTGAATGCATAATTGTATTTAATGATTTACATTAGCTTACTCGTAGTCATAACTTTGGTCAATTGATTATTGTTCTATATGTCTGGAATAATTAATACGCTATATAAATTTTATATATAATTTTTATATGTATATATATATATATACATATATATATATATATATATATATATATATATATATGTAGTTAGATTGTATTCTAGACTAGTCTAGTTAGTGTATCCTAGATTAGATTATATATAGTTTACAGTGTATTCTATATATCTAGAATGATGTATACGATATGTAAATTGTTGCAGGTAAAGTAATATATTCTTTATTGTATTCCAAAAAAATACATAATTAATCTTAAGATTTAATTAGTACAATAGGCGACCTTACTGCTAAGCGAGGTATCTCTCCAGGTCATCTATTAGCACATATAAATACATACACAAATACCTATATGCATTATGTTAAAGAGAATAGAAGAAAAATGTGTCAGATTTAAATCAGTTATACTTAAAGAGAATATATATATATATATATATATATATATATATATATATATATATATATATATATATATATATATATATATATATATATATATATATATTCTATATAATATAAGACAGTTTCGACGATATGAATATATATATATATATATATATATATATATATATATATATATATATATATATATATTCGGTATGTCCACAATGTGGTTTTGGAAGCATAATTGTATTTAATAGTCTATTCGTTGTAATTCGATATACGTACGTCTAGAATAAGCAATATGTGATATATAATTGTGGCAGGTACCTAGTGTTTGTTACGGTTGTATTAAATTCAATTATGAATTAAGCAGAGACCGGTCGCGGTGCGTGGCTCTAGTAAGATAAAGCGCGGAATTGAGTTTCACCATTCAACCCATAATGTGAATACGGTGGGAAGCAGAATACGGAGTGTCTTGACACTAGGTACTTCCTATCTACCCTGTAAGCGAAAAAGGCGTGAAACTAAAAAAAGCTTCATCATTTGTTTTCCCTACCACGGTGACTATTCAAGGACATGTTAAAATTTTTGGCAAATATTGTCTATTTCTATGTATTTAATATCAAAAGCAACTATATTTGTCGATTGCAGTACATTTTATATTTTATTATTATATAATCGCTCATATCGCGAAGCTATGTGTTAAACATCCAACAAAATCGAAATTCTTATATGCTTTTTAGAACTAATTCTTGTTGTTTACTTCTATATATCATAAAATGTATATTTTATTCGTGTACAATACAATTTTTCTTAACAATAAACTAAATTAAAAGGCGGCTATAGATATTGTAAGTTGAAATATAATGTTAAACCGCACTTAATAGTTGAAGCATAAACCGAAACCATAAATACGTTTGATTGACGTTGATTAATTGAAGAGTATTGATTGGAAATTTCGAATGTGGATGTTATTTTCGTCCGCGTAGAGGAAATACTGTAATTATTATTCTAATAAAATAAGATTGGTTGCGGGTTCGATTATCATTTGGGGAATGGTTTAAGACTCTTGTAAGATAATTTCGACATTATGTTTACAGCTCTACATTGGTACTAAAATTGCTGGCCATGGTTATTTCTTCGCATGATAGACTTAAAGTAAGGAATTTACTCTTAGGATATCCTTTGGTAATTCGGCGGATCTCAACGCTGAGTTTTGTCTTTCACGATAAAACGTATAATAAGCTATGGACTCAAGATACTTCTTCAGCACTTTAGCAGAAGTCAACGCCGTGTATTGTCTTCAGCTTAGAAAGATTGAAAGAATCACTTATAATAAGATATTAACTTTTGAATTCTTAGCTTAAAGATAACATAAAATATTATTATTATTAGAAGTTAATTTTTTATTTTTAATAAATATACAAAATACACATATTATACTTAAAAATTATCGATAAATTCTTAAGGCGATGTAATTATTTTTTCTGACCAAATAAGTACTGAATTTAGTACCTATTACTAACGGTGTGAATAGTGTATTGATTTTAGTTTCCAATTTAATAGAGCGCGATGTTAATATAGCGCATTCAGTTGGTGATTTTGACGTAAATTATGAACTAACCTTGTTATAGACATATATAAAGCTTAACATTGCAGAGCTTTTCATTCGTCTTATTAGAAAGTACTTTATATATAAAATAAACTTGCTCACATGGGCATTGTGGCACAGTGGGACAGCGACTGACTTATTGAATTTCAAATCTCCGCTATGGTAAAACTAAGTGCCACGGCACTTAAGTTCACTACTCAACATGTAAATATGTCGATTTCAGGTGTTGACAACAGATGTTTTGAAGCAAGGCTTTTTCTGATCATTCTGCTTAGATGGGATAAAATATAGATTTTTTACTTATATTTTAAACCTTAATATAAACCAAAAGTTGAAGGCTAGAATTTTTAAAAGACCATTAAGATGCATCCAAATCGTCAATTCTTTGTTTATCTTACTTAAACCTAGTAAATTGGTGAGTTTGAAATCGGTTAAAATTAATTGACGTCTTCGAGAACGACTATAATGCCCATAAACGTTTAAATCACGTAATAAGTACTGATTTTAATACTTTTGGGGTCGATCGTAAAGCTTAATGTCCAATAAATAATTTGAGCTTTTCTTTCTACGCTTTTAAGTAGTGGCTTGAACCCGACGATAGATTACGATGAAAGTTTTTGAATCAATGATTCGTGAAATGGCCCAATAGCACATCTATGATGCTGTTTAGGTTTAGACCGTCATGGTGCAGTGGTAGAGTGTCGACTGTAAACACCATAGATTGTGAGTTTGATATCCATTCCGCTGGAAAAAAATACGTAGAAATAGGTAAATAAGTGTTAGATGTAAGAAATTTATGAATAAAATATAAATAACAAATTTACGTTATTATATAGAGAACGGGCGTACTAATACTTAGTGCTACCCATAAGGTCATGATATTGAATATTATCTACCCTATTTATGGTCCGATACTGCGAATCTTCGATAAGCACTGCGATAGTCTAAGCGCTTAACCAAATTAAGTAATAATATACTCGTAAATATATTTGAAGTAAAAAAAAACAGTTTTAATATACACGTGTTTTTTAAATATATAATTAAAACTTTAACTCAATTCTTCTTACTTCTTATTCTGCCAGAAAATAACCTCTAAACTAAATTTGAAAACATTATATAAACTTCCCGTTTATAACTTACAGTCAGATTTCAGTCGCACGTGAAAATTGATTTCGTTACACCTAAAAAGGTAAAAGCTTTTATCATAATACTTTGTCCTTCGGGACGTTCGAGTGTGCCTGGATTTTCCAAACATTGTTTGCGAGTGTCACGAGTCGTTTACACATTGATAAGGTTAAGCCAACATCGGCAGAGTTTTAGTAGAATCGAATGGGAATATAATTTGATTTTGTGAAGCCGGCTGTAGTATAGTTAACTTGGTTCTGTATGGTACTTGTTACTAGATGACCCGTTGAAGCGTAAACAACGCGTTCCTTTATCAACGTGTATGTCATTTTATATAAACTTATATGATAAACATACGGTAGTGTGTTACATTTTTTTTAGCTGTCCCACTGCACCACGACCAGCCTCATTTTTTTTAAAATATCATCACTGCACTTCCACGTTCCACAATCCTTAGTTCGTGTTATTTCCATAAAAAAGGGATACAAAGATTTTGCTTTACGTATTAATATATAGATAAAATAGTATTATTCTATACGTTTATCGTCATATATTTTTTTATTATTTAAGTTATATAAAATATAAAGATCCAGATCCAACCAAGTAAAATTTTTACCCGACATTGAGGAAAACCTGCATTAATTAATTACATTATAAATCAAAAAGTTTTTCCAAATATTCTACAATACGTTTATTAAATACATACTGTTCGCCGAATTTCATTGTCAGAAGTAATATAATAAATGTCAATTACCTGAAATAACTAAGCAGCTTAACGAAGGCTTCATTTGATACGAAATGTCGAGTCGAGGCAGCAGGAACGTGATGTAGGACTACTTATACTGTATTTGCCGTTCATTTTCTATAAAATATATTAGGTAAGCTCAATATGATTTGTAGCTTTTTAAAATGCAGGTCAGGTAGGTATGGGTTTTAATATTATGAAAAATATAGATCCATTTGAAATTAATAAAATGCAAGGTTTCACAAATATCAGAAAGTTGTATAAGAACGTAGTCGTATTTTCATCTCTAATCTACTTATTTTTAATTGTTTAAAACAGCGTAAAGTTGCGTATCAAGGACACGTGCTCAGATAGGACCATTGCGTATTTCTCCAAGTTATAATGATGGGAAAAGTTGCTGGAATATGGAAAACTGGCCGTACATAAAAGTCGTGGCTAAGTAACGTTAGATAATGGGCGAGAATCCAAAGCGCTATAGGGAAGAGTAAGTTTATGAGAAAAAAATATTTTAGTTACGTTCTTCTAGTACTAAACCATTTATTTTGTATGTAATATTACTCATTAGCAGGAAACCTCAACATACGAATAACTTTAAAGACAATGCAATTATAAAGCCGCACTTGCTTCATTCAGGCTGGTGGAAACATTGTGACATATTATATAAACGGTAATGTTCGTTACGAAATATAATAAATATGTTAGATATATTAAATTAAAAAAGCACATCTAACAAATAAGTTTATTTTATTTGTTTTAGCTTCACGCCTCTATCCCGCATAACAGGAGGGTAAACAGAATGTACCTAGTGTCAATACACTCCTCACTTCGCTTTCCACCGAATTCGAGACATTGCGTGTTAAGTGCCGGAACTCAACGTCACACTTTGTTTTACCAGAACGAGAAAGTGAAAATAATTTAAATATAATTATACCCCTGAGTGGGATCGAACCCACGTTTACATTCAGACGCCCCACTGCGCCTTGACCTGCCTCACTAGTTTATTTGTTTATGTAATAACAATTTATTTTTTTAAATTTTAAATATTCACGTTGATTTATTTCTCATTAGACTTTGAAAAGCCTGTCTGTAAATACAAAGCCTAGTGTAAAGTTTGAATATTTTTGGCAAACACGTTTTATCTGCATGCGCTAATAAAGTGTAGCCGTATTAAAAAAATTTTTTTGTGGACTAAGTTAAAGCGGCTTAGATTTTATACGTTGGTCAAAACTTGGTAATACTATATGAATTGTTTTGTGATAAATTTATAAAGTCTTTTTATATAGTGAGCACTAGAATGTCAATACATGTACTGATATATATTAATATTGTGAGTGCTTGACTAACATTTTAGGTATCACATATAAATAGATATTAACGAAAATCGGAATTACAATCGTTTACCACTAAAGTCGAAACCTAATCTCGGATTTACCTGCCTATTATGGACATAAAAGCACATAAGTGACAAATCATATAGATAGTTTAAAAGATATGATATCTATTGCGAACAGGCGCACCTTACTTATTTTTTGAAGTTTCACGCCTTTTTCCGTATAGCAAAGTGCACAGGAAGTCGGGACACTCGTTGGTCCGCTTACCGCCGAATTCGCGACATTGCACGTTGAGTGGCGGAACTCAACGTCGCTCTTTGTCTTATTTTAGCGAAGAAATGAAAATAATATAAATATAATCATTCCCCCCGCGTGGGAATCGAGTCCACAACTATTTTTTTACACTCAGACGCTATCCCATTGCGTTATTTTTTTGTCTTCACTCTTCGATTCATATTGAAAACTTTAACACTTACCGCTAGTTCAATATGTACACTAATTTTAAACGCTTTTTGCTATATTCAAATCTTACAAGCTAAATTTGAACCACTTCCCATTGTTAGAATAAGCTGAAATTTTAATATAGCCTCTCTCCTGAAAATGCAATTAAGTAAGAAGTATTTTTAATATTTCAAATGCCACATCCAAAAGAAGAAATATATGTATATGTACTATTTATCTAATATAAAATGGAATGGTATTTCTCAAACACTAGAATACAAGAAGTTGTGTTTTATTTTAATATTGTGATAGAAGGATGAAAAATCAAATTCTACATGACTTTGATTTTCAATTTAATTTTTTATATTTTAAATTACTCAATCAAATCAAAGTAGGCGGTCGTAGAGCAGTGGGACAGCATCAGACTGTAACGTGATCGGTTGTGAATTCGATCCCCATTCGGAGGAGTGATTATATTTAAACTATTTTCACTTCCTCGCTCTGGTATGGCAAAGTGCGGCGTTGAGTTCCACCACGCAACACGCAATGTTTCGCATCAATATTTCCCTTTTTTCTTATCCCGCAAAGCAGGGTAGACTGGAAGTATCTAGTGTCAAGACTCCCTACTCCGCTTTCTACCGAATTCAAGTGGCGGAACTTAACGCCTCACTTTGTCTTACCAGAGCGAGAAGGTAAAAATTTTTAAACAAAATCATTTCTCCGATTGTGAATCGAAATCACAACCGATCGTGTTTACAGTCAGATGCTATGCTGCTGCACCACGACCGGCCTCAAAATATTTTATTGATAAACATTCTCTTAAGTAATAATTTTTAATTAGCCTATATGACGTCAATTTCATACGGTTTTGACTAAATTTACTAATACCCATTAGGATGAACGATACGATAAATGAGGAAAACGACATCGAATAAAATTTACGATTGAAACGAAATAAACCTAAAAACGATGTAATCTTTGTTTGATAGATGTGTAAAATATATTGTATTTGCTTTTAGTACCTTACATCGTTTTCATGGCGTTGTGAGACCTCTTACTGGAAACGGGATTGGTAGTGGATTCGATTACAACTCGAAGTAGACAGTTCTCCGCACTGGCAAGATAAAGCACAGTGTTGTGTTTATCGCTCAACAAGCAATGTTTCGATTGAAGGCGGGAAACGCTGTCTTTGACTATCCTGCTATTTTTTTTGGTAGTTATGTATGTACTGTTTTGACAAAGATGTTTTCTTTTTACATCTATTCAATATATATAAGAAATTTTAATGATAGAATATTCGTGTATAGAAATTTTAAAATCAAAATATTTAAACGAACTCGTAATCCCTAATTGTTCTGCTAAGTAAGAGAAATGGACGTTGTGCACAAAATCAGTCGCTGAAATATGGACCCAAAGGCTTAGTAAGATAAGCCTCTCCATTTGAAATTTTATTTCAGCTGAAATGATATATTTGAAACGGATTTTAGCAGTTCATGATGAAAAGATTATGTCTTTTAGTTTAATATATATTAATATAATGCTCTAAGTTACAGACTTCATAATAACTAAACAACTACCTACCTATATTTTCTTACAAGTACATATATCTATCAAACTGCTGAACCAATTTTAATAAAATTTATATTGTTCTGTATGTCAAAGTATAGCTGACTATTTAAAAGATAAGATTTTTAGTTTTAGAGAAATTCATGGACGTAGGAACATACAAATTTTTGTAGCCCAAATGGATTATCATACTAATATTATTCAATTCCAACAACATTATATACACATCAAACTGATAACTTATTTTTTTTTTTGAAAAAAAATATGAGTCGTCACGGGACGCCTGGCAGATGTGAATTATCCAAAGTATTTGCATAACGAAAGAAGTGCCTTACAAATCTGTACCATAAAATGTTCATAACATAAATATAAAAATGACTTGAAATTGTGAGCACTCAATCGTTGCTAACTGTGATGTCGGTAATATTCCAACACATATAGTGACGGCCTGCATCGCAACGTTTCACATCAAACGTTTCCATGATATATTTTATATTTTAAAGTGAATAAGGTCATTTGTGGCGCAGTGTGATAGCGTCTGACTGTAAACGCGAGCTGCTGTAGGTTCGATTCCCATTCTGGGAAATAACTAAACTGTAATTGATTTCATTTTCCCTCACTGGTAAGACAAGGCGCAGCGTTGCGTTTCGCCACTCAATACGCAATGTCTCGAATTTGGTGGAAAGTGGAATACGGAGTATCTTGACAGTATGTACTTCCTGTCTTTTAATGTAGGATAGAAGCATGAGAAGCATGAAACATGAAACTGAAAAGGCTTGAATTTTGAAAGAAGATATTTCGATGCATAGAAAAATTAAACTTGATGTCGCTCGCAACTGAGTTTGCATTTTGTTATCAAACTGCTTTTATGTACTGTGTCACCGCCCTCTTATTCACATGTTCTATACATAATTTTCTTTAATGTTTAATTCAGATTTAAAACACTCTACAGTATCTATAGTCAGTATCTGCGTACTAACATATTTAATTGATAATTAATGTTATAAAAACAGCTTTTTAAATTATTACAAGACTTATATGATATAATCAGAAACATTAAATTTTTATTTATAATTTTATTACACTATACATTTGAGCATAAACAAACAAATTTTATTATCTTTTACGCATACCAAAGAAATCATTATTTATATAAACTTAAATTATACGATCTTTGAACAGCAAGTAGTTTTTTATGTACTTATTAATAATTTTAATTTGAGTCATATAATTTATAATTAATAATTTCTTCGTCATAGTAAAATTAAGCGCAGCGTTGAATTACGCCACTATTCTAGATAAAACGGAAAGCAATTGTACCATAGTGTGGCTTTATATCTTTTACCGTATGTCACTCCATACGATATTTTTAATTGATTAGTGATTTATTGACATTTTGAAGGTAACATAATAAAAGGACTAAACTTATATTTGAATAGTCATAAAAGTATATACGATAGTCATAAACTAAATAAATGAAAGAGATTGAAAAGAATTTGAAGGTCGGTCGTGGCACAGTGGAACTGTTGTTCCAGATGTTTCTGATTGGAAACGCTATAGGGATTTCGATTCCCACTGGAGAGAGTAAAATTATTTTCATTTCTTATAAATCAAAATATTTAAATTATTCTCGTAAGTCTAAGCGCAGCATTGAGTTACACACGCAATGTCTTGAATTCAGCAGAAAGCACAGAACAGACAGTATGGATGAGAGTGTCTTGACAGTAGGTACTTCTTGTCTACCCTGCAAAGCGGGTTAAAAGCATAGATAAAAGAATACATAGAAGATAATTATCATATCAATAAAAGGATCATCAATTTATCGTACCAAGAAACGCCATTTTACTTGATTCTGATTAATTAATTTAAAAAATTAATTATATTCTATGCGAACTCTATTATTGGAAGAAAAACAACTATTAAGGTAAATATCAAATCAGCTGTTATCTAATAATAATTAGGATTATTTCTTTAGATTTCCTTATAATTTACTTATTTAAAACGCTAATAGCTATTTTTATGAAAGCTATGCAGAATCGGGGAATAAGATTTTTTTTAGCTTTACGCTTTTATATCCCATAGCAGGGTAGACAGAAAGTTCCTAGCTTCGAGACCTTCGTACTTTGCTGTCCACCGAATTCGAGACGAGTTGTTGAGTTGAGTGGTGGAACTCAACGCCGCACTTTACCTGAGCGAAGAAGTGAAAATAATTTGAATATAATCACTCCCCGGAGTAGGAATCGAACCCATAACCGATCGAGTTTAAAGTAAGACGCTATCATACTTTGAATTTATATAGAGAACAAGGCAGAAAGATCTGTTAAATTATAAAAAAAAAACTATACTGATGATCGATTTGATTTGAAGTAAGCGCTAAGTTTTTGGTAACCAATGCAATGCGTATTTTCCGCGTCAACAGATCTACTGAGCATAAAATTTATTTCGCCATTTCCCTAAAACGTCAATTATCTAAAATTTCCCTTTCTGTTCTCTAAATTATTTAAAAGATATAATATAGTAGGATAATAATCAATACACTACGTGGCAATACGAAAATTAATCATGGGTTCAATAAAAGCAATTCGACATATATATACTCGCATATTTTTTTTTTAGCAGAATAAACAAAAGTACATAGTGTCAAGACATTCCGTACTTCACTTTCCACCGAATTCAAGACATTGTGTGGTGAGTGGTGGCACTTAACGGTGCACTTTGTCTTACAAGAGCCAGGAAATGAAAATAATTTTTAGATATAATCACTCCCCCGAGTGGAGATCAAACCCACAATCGGTCGTGTTTAATGGCAGACACTGTCCCACTGTGCCACGACCGGCCTCAAGATTTAATCAATAAACATAAATGTTTCAATAACAAAAAATCACATTAAAACGCTTTTCTTAATCGAGTTGTGAACGTTTAGTGTAAAAATAAAAATATGAGTTATTTTGCTCACTTAATTGCCAATAACAGTGTTCGTTCAGTGTTCGTCCAACTTTACTTACTGACATACATATATTTATAGGAATTACCAAATCGATTTTTCATTGAAAGTTATAAAAACCTTGATTCGAAAAATTCAATTTTGTAGGTACATATGTTCATATTATAAATGAAATGTTGAAATCGGTTTCAAAAATTTGGAATAATTTAAATATTATGCATTAAGTGAAATGTTTGGTGAACCTTCGTGTCGAAAGATACAAGGGTACAATTGCAATGTACTGGTTTATTACTAAAAAAACACTTTTTTAATTTCCTTGTAAACGCAATTGGTTGTGGGTTCGATTCCTAATTCTTATTTCCCGACTCCTGTGAGATAGGTGAAGCACGGAGTTTAGTTTCGCCTGTCATTGGTAAGATGAATATCTCTCTGACTTCCTTGCCGTGCGGCATAAAGAATAAAACTGCTAAGAACTTTTTAATAATACTACGATGCTATAATAAGTATTTACAGTATTTTAAAGCTTATAATATTAACATAATTTTTTGAGATATTGTGTGTTAGATAACGGAACTCAAGGTCATGTTTGTGTTACTTGCCTTTTTTCGACTTAAAAAATAGAATAGTTTACATTTTGCGTAGCGCTATAAATACGCAAAAAGATAAAACAGCAAAATATAAAACTATGAAATATTTTTTGCGTGCCTTATCGGTGATCATTATCGTTTTATCACCTGATTTACATTAAAAATTACATGTTTGAGACACTTAAGTAAGAGTTTCAAATCACTTTTTAACGTGCCCAGTATTACCAATCAGTATTTAGGAAGTCAAATTCAGATTTTATTAAAATATTCTTTTATTAGCTTCAGGTAATCAATATGATCAAAAATTACGACGTTAACTAAGCCTGTGATTTCTCTAAAAAATAGCACATGCGTCCGACGATGATACAATATATTCATAGTGTAAACGGGAAGTTCATTTCCATATCCAAATCACCAAAATATTTATTAAAAATAATTTCTGAAATATTAAAGAAAAACAGATTCACGCTATATCCCGCATAGAAATAAAGACAGACAACCTAGTGTCAAGACACTATGTTGACTACTTTACAGCTGAAATTAAGACATTGTGTGCTTAGAGGCGAACTTATCATAGTGCATTACAGGAGACATGAACATAAATTTTAAATATCATAATTTCCAAGTGGGAATCGAATCCGCAACTGACCCACTGCGCCACCGTACAGGCCTAAATATTTAAACAAGATATGAATGGAATATTTTCTGATTCTGATTCAAGATATGGAATATTTTTCTGCATATTGCAAACAATTTCTAGTAATCATAATAATATAATCGATTAGTTAAAAATCATCATATATTCATAAAACTGGTTTATTATGACATTGCCCGTGACCTTTTTTTAGTTGGTTGTTTTGAAACTATATATTATTTTATGTTTTCTTTGATATTAATTATAGTTTTATATAGATATATTATGTATAATTGTACAAGCAGTATATGTAGATCCTTTTGTAAGACCTTTGAGATTTTTTTGACTGGACATTCACTGTTTTTCTCTTTGCCCAAAAACATAGAAAACGTCAAGATTCTTCTAGAACAGAAGTACTACATTTTTTTTAATATCGAAAAAATTATAAGATAACTTTAGCAGAAATTGTACATACTGATAAGACAGCTGATAAAATACACATAACGTACTATTGTGTATGTTATATACGTACACATTCGTACTATAATCATAAAAATACATATACATCATTCTATTTATTTTTATGTAAAAGCTTATATGGAATTACTACCATTATTTTTCAATTGAGCTTTGCTCCATATTACGGTAGTTATATAGAACCTATTGTCATAATACTCCGTTCTACATTCGATTAATATCTAAATATAGCATACAAAATAACTTAATTCAACGCCACGCTATATTCTACGTGTGCGGAAAAATAATTTTTTTTTTAGTTTCACGCTTTATTCCTTGCGGGGTAGTTAGAAAAGGCGGAGCGCCACCACTACGGTTTCTGCATACCTCTTTCGCCTCATTCTTAGTCATTAGCCTCTACATGCACGCCCTTCGGGGAGTCTTCATGCTTTTTACGTGACTTTTTTCCAGTTTCTTCGATACTGTGTTTTAGAAGGTCAACCGAGGTCTCCCCAACCTCTCATACCACTCACCTTTGCTTCATAAATCTGTCTTACCATTCTTTCATCACTTATTTTCTTAACGTGCTCAAATCATATAATATAATGAAAATAATATACAACCTACTGCGTTTTGAAGACCACGTGGAAATATTTATGTTTAAAATATATAAGGCCATTTCGTCAGATCCTTTCATGTAATGCAGATAAAAAAAGCAACGTATCGCTGCAAATGTGTTTTAATAGTGCGACAGATGTAATTACTTTACTTTTTAAGAGAAAGGGCAAAAGTGTATCAGAAAATGAAAGCAGTAAAAACTTGTTTAACAACAATACGCGTGTAATGTATTTGTACGTACATTTTTTTTAATATTTTTTTTAGCTTCACGCTTTTTATCCCGTATAGCAGGTTTGACAGAAAGTACCTAGTGTCCAGACACTCCTTAATTCGTTTTCCATCGCAACGAAACATGGAATGTTAAGTGGTGGAACTCAATGCCGCACTTTGTCTTTCCAAAGCGAGGAAGAAAAAAATAATTGTATATAATCACTCCCCGAGTGAGAATGGAACCCGCAACCGATCGCGTTTACAGTCAGACGCTGTTACACTGCGCCACGACCAGCCTCTTGTACGTACATGTTGTATTAAAAAAGCTTTTTCATGGTATTAAATGACCATGTTGATGACATATCGTTTAATGAAGTACTGTCACTGAGGTTTGGATGACGCAGGTGAAATTGTATTGATTGAACTATAGTTGGGAGTTCAGTTGTCAAGTTCAATGTCCTGGGAGGATATTTTGTGTATATTTTTTTTTATAATTACATAATCTTTGATTTTCGCGATTTTTACATTAAACTATTTTTAAGTATGGACGAGTAAATTGTTCGAAACGTCAGTTTTCCAAAAATCTATTTTCGAATACCAAAATGTAAGCTGATAAATCTGTTTATAATAGTTTTTTTTATTTCTATTGAGTAGCAAATGAGCGCAGGTTTTACTACTTAGTAGTGCCATGCTAGGTAGAAAGGTAGAGAATGGAGTGATTAAACGTAAGATTCTTTTTGCTTGTCCAAGAAAAAAAAGGAATAAATATTCCTTTAATTTGCGGGTCATTTGTTAAAGTTTACTTCTACAGCCGTTTAAAACGCATCTCATCCCAATTGTGGATAAGCACTTTAAAAATATTAGTGTTTCCTAACATTTCAAAGAGACCATAGTGGCACAGTGGGACAGCGTCTGACTGTAAACGCGTTTGATTGTGGGTTCGGTCTCCGCTCGTATCGATTTATTTGTATTTCTCCACTCTGGTTTTTTTTTTCAATCAACACGCAATGTCTCGATCTTGGGTGAAAAACGGTGAAGTGTATTGACACTGTGTTATCTATAACAACACAGTAAAACAAAAGTTTAACTTATGTCAAATCAATATTTGATTTTTAAGATAATATAATTGCATTATTAATATCCTTATCATGGTTCAATGAGTTGTCAATAATCGTGAGATAATAATTTCTAGATATATGTGTTAATAAACATATAAAATAGTTTTACACGTGAATTGATTAATTCAAATTATATGAAACTCAATTTATGGTAATGTCATTGTTTCCAAATTTAGCATTACAAGTGCGATCAAGAAAAAGCCTATAATTTCTCTTTTTAAACATCTATTATTCAATCAATTATTGTAAGAACAATCCACCAACTATATTTTGACTCACTTTTTACTCTAAGATTTGCTCGACACTTTAAATGTTTTAGGGAAGAGATGACATTAATATATTTTTATGGCACGAACTATATGTCCTTAATTAGTTGACTAGGCAGAACTAAACATTGTGCCTTTTATAGCAAGATCATGTAAGACAGCATCTGACTGTAAATCCGACCGGTAGTGGGTACGATTCTCACTCGGGGGATTCATTGTATTTAAACTAATTGATATAATTATAATAATTTCATTTTAGACAAATTGCGGCGTTGAATTCAGTGGAAAGCGGAGTACCGAGTGTTTTGATACTAGGTACTTTCTGTCTACACTGTTATGCGAAATAAAAGCGTGACGCTCACTTCTGTGAGAAACAGCGCGGACAGCATTACACATATTTTATTATTAGGTAGCCTTATTTGTGTAGCGCCTTATCTCAAAATAATTAATAAATATCATAAACCATATACAAAAGAAAAATTTATTATTCTATCAAGAAAAAGCAAAGTGTACCAAAATAAAAAAAAACAATAAAATTATATTAAGTATAATGAGATCAACTTAGACTGACAAATAGAAAATTAATTTAAAACAGTATGTATACAACCCACCGAGACGTTACTTGTTGGATTTCGGAAATTAACACCGCGGATCTTCGAAACTTAACAGAGCGGAGATAAAATATTAATATTATTTTGATTGAATCTGATTGCAGATAAAATCATAATTTTTTAAACTTTGAAAACAAAAGTAGAGAAATTTCAATGATTCATACTTTTAAAAAAAAAACAGTATAACGGGGTGAGAGCAGGTTTAATTTTTTAAATCACTAACTGATTTCGATATCGTCCATTCACTTAACTACGTGAGGTCATACTCAAACTTTTTAAAATTTAATTGTGTTAAGTGTTATTTTTAATTTAAAAGTTACTTTAAAATTATACATGTTCAAGGATTTCGTCACTGTAAGCTTGATTTAAAAAAAATCTATTTATAGAATTTATTGCCTTTTTTATACTTTTGTATTAAAATGGCAATAAATTCTTGTGACAGAATTGAGATATTAAATTATAGTATTGAATCGTAATCGAATTATGAAATGAATATATATATATATATATATATATATATATATATATATATATATATATATATATATATATATATATATACAATTCCCCAAAAATTTGGTGGTAGGAGGTTAAACCTTCGCCAGTCGTAGACTACTCGCGACCACAATCATGACAAAAAGAACCGCCGACTATCTGATTATATGTTCCTGTTTTGCAGTATAAAAATGTAAAGTTAAAAAAGCTTCAATAATTTTAATTTTAGTTTAAATAATTTATTCACACTTTAGTCTACTTTGGGGATTGCTCTCCGTTCAAAATGAATAGCATAGAATAAAAGCAAAGAATTATATTTTAAGTTATGTTATTCCATTTTTTACAACGTCTCAGACTAGACTAGATAAACAACATCGAAATACATAGTAATAAGTGTTTAAAATAACACATGGTAGAAATATAATGATAACAAAAATATTGTATGCTCTAGTAAATATAAATTCACTATAATTTCTTTATATTATTACCTAAAAAGTATGGTAGAAGAATATACTGTTTTTTAATATTTGAAATAATACAATTATATACTTATATACGAGTAAGTCGAAGATTCTTACTTGCAAATTTATAACATAGATAGTTTAAGTTATGTAAAGCTCAGTTTAGCTAGAATTGCTGTACATCGTAGAACATCCTGTACATCCTTTGACGTACTCAAGAGACTATTCTACAAAATTCTTACGAGCAATAAGCAATCCGAAATAATCCAATCGGTAATAAGTTAGAATATTGCATAAAACTATTTTTTTTTATTAACGACTTTACAACACCATAGTTATGTATGTGTGGTCTTTGCCTTTTTTGTTCTTTATTTAAAATAATGAATTTACGCAAATACAGATTAAATAACTTTTAGATAAATCATTTAAAGTAAAAATCATATGATAATACAATGTAAAAAAAAAACTTAAAATGTTGCTGATCTACTAGATAATTCTTGAAGTTGAATTTTTTTTTATTCTAAAAATTCTATTGACTATTAACAAGATTTTAAAAGAAACTATTTTAGTAGTTAGACCCTTGGGGTCTGACCAATCATAAGTAGACTATATCTGTGACCACAACCTACAGTAAAATGTCCGGAACGTCGGGTGTTCAAAAGTTTATTTTCGAATACCACAAACTGCTCGATTAATCCGTTTAAAATAGTTTAATTTAAAATATGTAAGCAAATTGCAATTGTTGAGATTTTAATCTTTTTAAAAGCAATGGAGTCATAGCTTCTTAAAAATTCTAACCAAAGTTAAGTTATAAACGGTTTTTAAACTAATTTTTGAATTAATGAAAAAATTAAAAGTATTTAAATAGCTTTTTTAACTTTACGTTTTTATACCGCAAAACAGAGTAGTGTCAAGGCACTCCGTATTGTGAACTCTACTCGAGAAAGTAAATTAAATATAATCATTCCATCGAGTGAGAATTGAACTCACAACCGATCATTTACAGTCAGACACTGTCCCATTGCGCCACGGCCATTTATTTATTTATATTAACGAAATAGCTTCCATTTATATCGGAACCTCTACTTAGTATACTTGGCATAACAAACAAAGGAACGTCCGGCTCAAAACAAACTCTCAGAGAAATTGGTAGGCTTTGTTTTAGTTTTCCCCTTTGATAAAGATTGGCACCTATTAGTTGTCTGACGCAGGAACAAATAACATGGGTGAGGGAATTTTGCTATTACGATTGTAGAACATATATGTATGTATGTATATATATATATATATATATATATATATATATATATATATATATATATATTTTTTTTTGAGAGGTGTCAGTGAAATGACCTCAGAAAACACCATTAA
The DNA here is from genome assembly GCA_032432895.1 of Dryadula phaetusa. Taxonomy (NCBI): domain Eukaryota; kingdom Metazoa; phylum Arthropoda; class Insecta; order Lepidoptera; family Nymphalidae; genus Dryadula; species Dryadula phaetusa. Next base: position 283,184 of record JAOYRS010000065.1, read on the forward strand.
ATATATTAACTAAATATACTATCGTTCATTAACTAATATTAATAGCTTGTTGATATGTAAAGTAGGCATTGCAAAGTGCATATTAAATATATGGTAGTGTTTGTTGTATTATATTATGAATTTAATTTAATTTATTGCTGTATAATAAAAAAGAATTTCTGTTTTTTCTTCTTATAAAGTTTAACTGTGAGAATTTTGTACGCTTTTTTCATAATTATGATAAAAAAGGTTGAAAGATGACGTAAAGGAACGTTGTGTAGTATGATTTATCACTAGAATGAAAAAATGTAACGACAATTTAAATATAATTCTTCCTTCGAGTGGGACTTGAACCCACATCAGATCGCATTTACAGACAGATATTGTCCCTTTGCGCCACGACCGAGGTAAAGGAGCGAATTTGATAAAGTATAACATTATACATAATTAAATGGTAGAATATTTGAAACAAAAATAGCATTATATGTATGATATACGAGGTCAATTTAGTTGATCAAGTGTTATATTTTACGCGAAGAAGGTCATCGTGGCACAGTAGGACACCTGACTGTAAATTCCATTACTCGTGCATTCGATTCCTACTCGTGCGTGATTATACTTTAATTATTTTTATGTCTTCGCTGTGGTATAATGATAAGTAGGGCGGGAACAAATTTATATTAACACTAGGTTATCTCTGAAAATATTACTATGCAGACGTATCTTATAGATTAGAGATCTATCTTAGAGATTCCATGGAAATACGGTGACAATGGCGAATCGCGTATGATGAATTTCATGTCAGGCTCGTTAGTAATACTTCGGGAAAAAATGAACTACATTAATTATATATGGATGATATTAATTCCCCCAAGTATGATAATTAGAATATAGCCCGGTGGGCCCAGTCGTAGAGCAGTGTGAAAGCGTCTGTCTGTTAACGCGACCGGTTGTGGATTCGATTCTCACTTAGGGAGGTGATTATATGTATTTAAATTATTTTCACTTGCTCGCTCTGGTAAAACAAAGTATGGTGTTGAGATCCGCCACTCAACACATCATGTCTTGAATTCGGCGAAAAGGGAAGTACAGAAAGTGCCTTGAAATTGGGTGCTTTCTGTTTACTGCAATACGGGATAAAAGCGTAGAGCTAAACGAAAAAAAGTAGCTCCCTATATTCTACCTAAATTGATGTAAAGATATAGGCGTTCCACTAGAACAAGTTCACGAATAAAATTATAGCCATACAGTACTCTACCATAGATATCTATTTATTTAAATCATTTGATATTTCGCAAATCGTATTTCTCGTAACGTAGTAATCACAATATGACTTAAGTTAGAATTTTTGAAACAGGAAAAATATTTATGTATCGTACAATTAATAAAATCGTTTCTAAAATTAAATTTACTATCATAAAATATTTGCATATCGCCAAGGTTGTTTTTTGGTTTTTATATACGACCAAAGTAAATTATTAAAATATATTTAAAGTGTGAGGAGTTTTAGATGTATAGGGTTCTGTACGTCAAAAATATTGGCATTTGAATAAATTTATAAAAACATTTTTTTAGCTTCACGCTTTTATCCCGCATAGCAGGATAGACAGAAAGTACCTTGTACTAGTATCAAGCACTCCGTAGTTCGTTAAGTGGAGTGAAGTTAAAATAGTTTAAATATAATCACTACCCGGAGTAGGAATTAAACCCAAAATCTATCGATTTAGACAGACGATGTCCTACTGCGCCACGACTGCCCTCGTTGATATTTGCATAAATTAATATTTTTGTAGTGTATTGTATGCGATAAGTTCTTTCGGTTATTTAGGTACAGGAATAAACAGTCAGCCATTTTGTCGCGGCAGCCATTTTGTTTATAAACGAGAATACAGATATTTAAAATGTAACACATATAACATAAAGAGATACTCTTCCACTCTTATGGAGTACCTCACTGATTCTTCTAATTAAAGTCTATTTGTTGCGTGTTGTTATAAATATCTCTATTTATAAAAGTAAGTAGGAATTCGAGTAAATATTGTGAGTTTAGATTTTTTTAGATATTTTTTTTAATATTTTAATTGTATATTATATTTAAAAATAGTTTTTTTATAAGTTTTCTCAGTTTTCAATTCATGTTTGTCATTTTTTTTTAAATCAGTTTCCTTGTTTCTCTATCTATTCATTTATTATTTAGAATTTCGTATTGAACACTTTCATATTATTATTTTATTAGTTTTACGCTTTTATCTTGCATAGAAGGTAAACAAAAAGTATCTAGTGTCAAGACACTCCGTTTTCTGCCGAATCCTATAATGTGTGTTGCGTGGTGGAACTCAACGCCGCACTTTATCTTGCCAAAGTAAGACTCTACTCTGGTAAGACAAAGTGAACACTCAAGTTATGTAAATCAAATTTATACGAAATACTAAATATAGCTTTTGGTACGAATATTTTATATATGTTTTTTATATTAATTTAAATTTTAAAATACAAAGAAAAAATAATAAAATCTTATTTTTATACATTAAGGTCATTGGTATAAAAATAAAGTATGTCTTTTTTTAATTTTATTTAATTTTTATATATTTAAATGTTTCAATACTAAACATGTAATAGTAAGAATAGGTTAAATATGTGTTACTAATTTAAAAAAATTAAAATAAAGCTATGTTAGCTAAATTTTATATACACATAAATAAATACAAATGGACCCACAGAAATAATAATTATTATGACATTACATATAAATGGATACCAAGCAAATTATAAAAAAATGATAAAAAATTATGCATTCATATGTCATATATTGCTTTTATTCGGGAAATAATTCCTCGTTCCCGTGGTTTCGAATAGTTATTTTAATTGGGAATTTCTGTTTTATAAATATACTAGTGGCACGCTCCTGGCTTCGCCTGCTAACGACTATATCTATTTCCTAGTTCGCCCGTCCGCGTGCTCGTTTAAATCACAATTTCAATTAATGCTTAATACATCATATCCTCGTAAGGAAATTAAAATTGTACTAAGTGTATAAACTATCAGTTTTTATTTCACTGAAAAGAAATGTTTTTAGACACATTCTCTTCGGACGCTCCATCGTGACGTACACTACTCACCGGAAGCGCTCACCTTGCATATACTTGATCATAATTTTGTTGCGAACTTATTAAATACTACTTATGATTAATTATAATCTTGCTATTAAGGTAAGGCAAGGCGTGAAGCTGCTATTTTTTTGTACATTTTTTTAGCTTCACGCTTTTATTCCTCCATAGTAGGGTAGAGGTAGAGTTTCACTCTGTACTTCGCTTTTGACTGAATTTGAGACGTTGCGTGTTGAGTGGTGGACCTCAAGCCATTTTGTACATGATTCGAAACAATGAATGCCGCATCGTGTGAATTTAATAATACATTTTAATTTTGCTAAAATATTTAAATATTTTGATATGATTTCTTTATATGAAGAAATATATAGAACTTATATATATATATATTCCCACAAAATGCTACCGAAATGAACAAACTTCATTTCAAAAGCTAGAATTATTTGCTTTCAGAATTACGCGGAAGTTACATATTAATCTGCGTTTTAACAGGAAATGAATGAAAAGTTTGAAAAATATACAAATTTTCCGAAAACACACACAAACTAGTTTATTTTCTCGGAAAATTTTAATTTTTTAACCATTTCATTTTCGTTAAAAACAGTGATTTATGTGCTTAAATTTTTCCTTCCTTTAACATCAATTAAATGGATAATTCTATTTCTTTAAGTACAACGTGCCTTTATTACTCCGTCTATTTATGAGCTTTTATTACAACTATCTATCTATATTAGTTAATGTGATATTTTAAATGAAACTAGTTTAAGCGGATATGGAATACAAAAATATATTTTAAAAAACAAGTGGATTATGGTTACATTTGAAGTATACTAAAATCAAGTATTTTAAAATGCTGTTAAAAAGAAATTATTGCTAAAAATATCTAACTATGGCAAGATAATTGTTCTTTTCATTAAATATAAATTATTAAATAATTATAATGTACATATTAATTTTAATTTATAAACCAACAAATCAAAATGTTTTGACTTTGGGCTTTGAGACAAATAAAATCAAAACGCTACATCGTTTTGATATTAGATTCTCAATGACTATCCTACGTTACTTGTATAAGGGTGAAGTGTAAACAAACATAACTTGTAATAATCTCATTTTTTGTCTTAATATTATTCCTTGTTTCTTTTTAATTAACTTAAATTAGTCTAGCGTTAGGTTTACTTTCGTTTACTAAAAAGATAACACAGAAATGAGCGAAGATATTTTAGCATTTAAAAGTAATAGAAATCTAAAATTTGGTACAGGATATAAAAATAATAAGAGAGAGATCTATAGCATTCACGCATATGGAAAATTATTTTTAACAAAATCATATCATATATTTGAGGCCGGTCGTGGCGCAGTGGGACAGCTTCTGACTGTAACGCGATCGGTTGTGGGTTTGATCCCCACTCGGGGGAGTGATTATATTTAAATTATTTCACTTCTTCGCTCTGGTAAGACAAAGTCCGGCATTGAGTTCCACCACTTAATAAGCAATGTCTCGAATTCGGTGGAAAGCGAAGTACGGAGTGTCTTGACACTAGGTACTTTCTATCTACCCTGCTAGACGGAATAAAAGCGTGAAGCTAAATAAAAAAAAAGTCATATATTTTAGTATTCGAAAATACACTTGACCTATAACCACAGACTACAGTAGTGTTCAAAATGTCCAGCTATCAAAAATGTGTTTTACGAATACCGTTATCATTTAAAATAGTTGTATTTAAACATATTTTGGCGAATATAAAAAAATAACTAATACGTTTCATATACCAACTATAGTTAGCTAAACCGGTTCTAAAAATATAAATTGAAGACAAAGTCAGTTACTATTTTTAGAACAGGCCATGGCCTTGAATAACACAGCCTCACGTATAATATAACTATTATAACAAATATTTTATTGTTGTGAGGGCTCCGTAATTATAAATAGGCTATTTATATATATATATATATATATATATATATATATATATATATAGCCCATTTATAATCTTTGACTTGTGCTTTTCTGGTATAAAATTTGCATATTTTTTCTATGAACTTTAGTAAAGTTGTTACAAACAGCAGTTTACCGTACAACCTTGGGGACTATTCAATGAAATATATAATAAGTATGCAATAAACGTTGTTCCGCGCGAGTTTTCAACGATATCTAATCACGTTTTTTACTGTTAACAGCTATATGAAACAGCTTGTTGAAGATAAAAATATTTTGAAAATATGTACGTATAAAAATATGTTAAGGTGACAGTCAGTCCTTACGCAATATACCTGTATATTGAACAAGCAAATTATATTATATTCTTGGAGCTTAGTTAGGTCCTGCTATTTGTGTTTTTTTTCATTTAATAAAAAATAGGATACATTTATACAGGTTCATTGTAGAAGATAAATTAAAAGAAATTACCTTATTGACTACTCTTCTTCATCCTCAAAAAACATCGGAACCTGTCTAAAAAAATATTGTAGTCATCAAATCCGGACACGAGCGCAAAATCTTATAATGATAAGAAGTGTGTCAAAATTGCGTTCAATAAAAACATATACAAGTAAAATATAGGAACATTTTTATCTTTAACAAAAATAAAAATTTAATTTTGATTTTAGTACTATTCTCTATTATGTACTTTTCCTCTCTCTCTCTCTCTATATATATATATATATATATATATATATATATGTATATAATATATATATAGAGAGGAAAAGTACATAATAGAGAATAGTACTAAAATCAAAATTAAATTTTTATTTTTATTATATATATATATATATATATATATATATATATATATATATATATATATGTATGTGTGGGTTCGATTCTCATATTATATTTAAATTTTATTCTCGTTTCTCTGCTCTGGTAAGACAAAGCACTGTGTAAAGTTTAACACTCAACACGCATTGTCTCTATTTTAAATGGAAGACAATGAACAGAGTGCCTTGACACTAGGTTATGTGACTACCCTGCTCAGCGGGATAAATCCCTAAGTAAACATAATAAGTTAACATATACAATTTAATAGTAAATTTTATTTACAGTGTGATTTTTTTATAATTTAAGCTTATATTTTCAAGGATAACACTTGAATATGCGATAGCATACTTATAGAATTATATTTCTTATTTAATCTAGCTTGACTATAAAGTTAGACATATACCAATACAGTTCATATTGTAAATCGTAGAGCATTTATTTTCTTTTTTTGTATTTTGGAACTGGAAGTTGAAAAATATTCATATTATCATATATATATACATATATATATATATATATATATATATATATATATATATATATATATATATATATATATATATTATTTACGTACATCTAAATAAAATTTATTATGCATATTTTATAAGTTGTACTTCCTATATCCGTGACAGAAATAGACTTGTAACAATAAAAAATAACAAGTTAATGATACTCATAATTTTCAAATAGTTTTTTTTTGTTTACGAATCACTTTAAATTGTTATTTCATTACGCGGCAACTTGTACTGTATTTATAATTAGTTATTATATACTACATGAAGTGTTTCTTTAATATATATATATAAAAAAATAATGTATCTGTAAATTGAAACAATAAGTTTAATTAATTACTTTAGATGAACGAAGTTATCATTTCAAACCATTAATTATATTAAAACAAAATGTAAATACTATATATTAAATACTCGAGTGTTCTTAATCGAAAATGATCAACGCTTATCAGTTCTCAAGAGGTAATATTAATTAACATTTTAATAGATAAAACATATATAGAGACTAAAAAATGAGATAAGCTAACAATAAGATGGTAAGAGAGATCGTTCATACGATTCTCCAGTCACAATTCAAACACAACCGGTTAAAGAAAACTTCATATGCTAATAAAGCAAACTTTCGAAAAAGACGTGAATATTCAAAGGCATGCGAGAAAAATGGACAATCAAGTGAATCTTTGGACAATGTTCAAACATACGCGTTTAAAAAACAGTGCCGTAGACAAACATTTAAAATATCTATGTTAGAATCGATCCTCATTTTGTATGTGTGTGTATTTAATGTGATAATTATGTGTGATGATAGTGTTAGTAATGTAAATAGAAAAGTTCTTGAAGATAACTTCAGTCTGTATAAAAGGGATCGGAATTTCAATATCTCCAAGATCTGGCGTCGCGACCTAGATGAGAAAACTCTTTTGAAGAATATTAATAAAAGTACCGCCGCAGAGCACGAGGGGAAAGCTGGTAAATACTCTCTGACTGAAGTAGGCGAATTTAATAAATATTATAGTTATTATAAAAATAAAGATAGTAACAGTACAGATGACAATGAGCAATCGATAAATACAAATCAAATTGTAAGAAACATATACGATGACACTCGAGCGGTTGGATATCCACATGATTTAGCAACAAACCCTTATTATGTTAAAAGAACAAATTTCAATCTTAGACCCGAAGGTCATCAGTTTCATGAAAAGATTCTGAAGCTGGGATTGTTGTTGCCGGCCGATCCGAATCAAGTTCTGTCATTGGCGAAAGTCTTGCCAATTATTGAAATGGCTATACCAGCCATAACAATGCCCGATGGTCCTTTGCCTGGATGGAAGGTACTAGTGGATTATAGAGACACTAGGTGTTCATCTGTGGAGGGACCCCTAGCAGCATTTGAATTTTACGTTAACGGTTCTGCTGGTAAGCAAATATAAATCCAAAATGATATATTTTTATTAATTTTTTTTCTTTAATTCATTAGAGTAGAGTATTATTTTTTAATAATATTGCAGATGCCTTCATCGGACCAGGGTGTGAATATGTTATAGCACCAGTGGCAAGATACGCTAGTCTGTGGAGAATACCCGTTATTACAGCAGGGGCGCAGGCCGAAGCTTTTGGTTACAAACACCCAAGTTATATGACCTTGACCAGAATGATGGGAAGTTATACGCAAGCAGGCGTTGCCATCCGGAAAGTTTTTGAGGTAAACATCGGTGTCCCTTAATATAAATAGTTGATGTTGTACCGTTTAATGTTTGTTCCATAATATGTTTCGAAATTATTGTGTGTTTTATTTTCTGTTTTTTCTAACTTGCTTTCTATGTTGTGCTATTTGTTTTATAAATATATATTTTTTTACTATAAAATCTTTGATTTTAGTGAGTTTTTTTTTTATATTTTAAATGAAACTAATTTTATTTTTTTATCTCATATAATTATTTTATATTAATATTTCAAAATGCATATTACGTAATACCTGATGTATTGAACAATTTTACTAGCGATCGTAAATACGCCAAGTTTGCATTATATGTACCTATTACATAACCACTGCCATCGTCTTAGTTGCTTGAATTTGCTACAATTTTGTGGAATAATAGTTTCATTTAAGATTTTTTTTAAATTTATTATTTCACATCTTCAGCATATAATAGAGTAAGAATGTAAGCTCACTCATAGTATACGTCACACTGCTCTCCAATTATACATATGCATTCAAATTTTAGTCTAGCTAGTACTTCTTTGAGAAAATGCTTTATGCTTTAACCCGCTTAGTAAGCTACTTACAGACCATCTAGTGTCATGACACTCCGTTGTTTGCTTTTAACCCGAAATCAAATCATATCGTTTTAAGTGGCGAACTCAACATCTTCCTGATATTAAATCTAGCGTTTACACAGGGCTTGCCCCATTTCACCTCGTCAACTTGTACAAATTTTACATATAGTTTTTTTAAAGCTGTCAAGACACTCTGTATTTCGCTATCCACCGAATTCGGGACATTGCGTGTTGAGTGATGGAACTCAACACCGCACTTTATCTTACCAGAGCGAGGAAGTGAAAATAATCTAAATATAATCAGTCCCCGAGTGAGGATCGAACCTACAATCGGTTGCGTTTACAGTCAGACGCTGTCCCACTACACCACAACCGGCCTCACATACAGTTATTAGTCGTTATATTGCTTTAACAAGTAGTTATTAATACTACATTGATATTATCATATATACTTGTATTCTTAAAAAGATATACATATTTAACTTATCTCTAAGTCTAATCGCCTATAGTAGGCGTTATACACAAAAAATACACATATTACCTTCATGCTAATGATTATGAATATTTTAAACATAAATGAGCGACGATAATCGTTTTTGTGATGTGAATTTAAAATAAGAATACAATAAATATAAAGCAGCTTCAAGAAAATTACAATTCACATTGGTATTGTAATAGAAACAATACGAGCATAGTTTATATAAACAAGGTATATACGTTTATTATTGGATTATTATGTAAATAAATATTTATAACTACCAATACATTTTGATTTTTGAATGAATTTTAATTGATTTTGTGTTTCAAAATAAAACTTTATTTAATAATTCTACAGTATAGAAGCAAATACTTCGTTTTTCGTTACATAACGCTAAACATTTAGTATACAAATAGGTATTATTATCAAAAATCTTGAAGATCAATTCTATTTTTGTACTAGGAGTTCAAGGTTATAAAAAAATCAATTTATTTACAACATGAATAATTTCCAGCACCGTGCTACAAGTATTGTATAAATTTGAGTATGTAAATATAAAAAAAAACACTTAGATTTTATAAAAAAACCAAACCCTTATAATCACGCCGGTCGTGACGCAGTAGGTCAGCGTCTGACTGTGGACGCGTTCGGTTGTGTGTTCGATTTTGACTCTGGGGAATAACTATATTTAATTTATTTTCATTTTCTTGTTCTGGTAACATAAAGCGTGGCGTTAAGTTCCACATTTAACAAGCAATGTCTCAAATTTGACGATATGCGAAGTACAAAGAGACTTTTCTCTAGGTACTTCTACCCTGCTTTGCGGGTTAATATTTTTCACTCTAAATTCAAAAAAATCAATTATATTTAGTATCCATATATTCATAAATTCATAATTTTTTTACTGTATCTATACCCTTGTGTGGTAAAACAAAATCGATTTTGTAACCACAATCAATCTAGGGTAAAATAATTAAATTTGATTATTCGAATCAAGCCATTGTAAATCGACTTATCGCGTCATTTCCACTCGATTACTACACGTAATAGATTCATTTTGATTTGGTTGTATTTATGGTATAATTTTCATAAGTTTTACAGTCATTCCTTTATTGTTTCTTTTCCGAATAATTACTTTTTTATTGGCATCACGTTTATATACCGCATAGCAGGGTAGATAGGAAATACCTAGAGTCAAGACACTTCATACTCCACTATCCGCCGACATTCGAGATATTGCGTATTGACTGGCGGAACTCAACGCTATGCTTTGTCTTTTTTCTCCAATAATCATTCCTCTGGGTGGGACTCGAACCTGCTACCGATTGCGTTAGCAGTCAAACGCTGTACCACTGTGTTGTGAATGGCTTTATTAATTTGGTATTACACCAAACATATCTATTTTTAGCGTAATCTTGATAGCTATGGAGGCCCAATTCTAGTAATATATAGATACGTATTATTTTTTTAAGTTTACTATGTATGATTTTTTTACTGAGTTTCTAATTATTTCTATTTTTGCATAGTTCAAGCGGAAACACATGTATAATATACTTCAGTTTAGTACGTAATAACTAAGGAAAATAAGCTTAATGAATGATAGAAACAAAGAACCTAGAATTTTTAACTATACCCTATAAAAATGCACAATTTATGATATTTCAAGTCCCAACCATTACGATAGAATTGGTTAGACGCAGCCTCCTTTGACTTTAATTTTTATTTAGTTGCTCCTTTGACTTTAATTTTGACGTTTAATAACGTTTTATATTAACCTAAATTTTAACGTCTTAGACCGTTTGACAAGGAGAATCTTGAAAACTATCAATTAATCAATCATAATAAGCTATATTATTATAATTATTTTTTTGTTTCAGGAATTTAAATGGAAAAAACTTGGGATGCTGTATCACAATAATGGACCATCTACTGGGAAAGGGAACAGTGCCTGTTTCATGACACTCAGCGCTATATTCACAGTTCTACAGAAGAAAGGGACGAGGAATATACCTAACATACCTTTTGATGAAACCAATATAAATACGTTAACAATTAAACAGCTTCTACAAAAATTATCTCTTAGTACTAGAAGTGAGTATGAGAAGAATTTAATAGTCGTATACTGATATGGTGTTTCATTTGTTTATACCTTTCATAGTTGATAACGTGTAAAATATATACGTAACGTAAATTGTTTAATATTTAAAGAATTTAAAATACAAAATAAAATAATAAAAAAGGTAAGTTAGTGTTGAAATAACACAATATGACAAGTCACACCTTGGACACATGGATACACTGAGTGCCAAGTTTAGAAATATTTCACTATTTATCATAATATGTTTTTATTTAACTTATTGTATTTATTTCCTGGTTTGATAGGTATTTACATAGCAAAGCATAATTAACTAATATTAACATAAATCGATATTAAATTTCAAAAAGAATCTGAAATCAAGAAAACGAAAAATAATTAAGAAAATATTTACAATGACGCCTTCCAATTAGTGTAATTCGTCAGCGTTTAATTTGTTATGAAATTTACAAACGCAGCGTTTTCTTGAATATATTTTTTTAAGATTAATAAAATTCAGTAGTTAAAGTAATGGTTTTTGTATTTAAAACGAGTGGGTGGCAAGATTAATTGCTTGAACAATTTCTTATAACATTTTTCAGTTATTGCTGACAAAGCCCCCAATCGTCTGGTGCGCCTTTGTCTCCTAATAATATCATTATTAAGAAACTTTCTTTGATCTTTGACGGAATATTTGCCCTAAGGCTTAACAGTGTGAAGGATAATTATTAAAATTATGATCTTATCTGAAGATAATTTCTGTGTTTTGGATAAATTAATTAAATAAGATATCTCTAAGCAGGTTTTCAATTAATAAATATCAAGTAATAAGATTTTTAACAAAAATAGTTAAATAACTAACACAGTAAATTTTTTGTGAGTTATAAAATTCACTTTTGATTTATATTCTCTTAAATTGTTCTCAACATATTATTCTTAAACTATTTCATTTAAATAAACCAGAATTTCGTAATTCATAAACAGATTTTTAATTTAAGCTATTACGAATTAAGTACAGTAATGTACAGCGTCAGAATGTATTAAACTGTTTTTTAAAGATAGTTATCGCATATAATTTATGGCATTTACATTTTTGATCCCAATATGTCCGTCCGTGGCCACAATTAGGCTATAACCATGACAGCTTGACTCAGCGTAACCAATAAAAACATGCACGAATTTAAATAATTATATACAAATCTGTGAAAATAATTCTCACAGTAATTACAGTTTCTTTTTACTATAGAAATATATACAATTAATGCAAAATAAGGTTAGGTTTAAGTGTGACATGTAAAAAATATGAGTATCGGATGGCATGCACTATAAAACGACTTTAACATTACGGTACTTGCAGAATAAGTTATATTTACAATTTTTTTAAACAATTTAGCAAAAAATTTTTTGTGCTACCTAGTCAAAGAAGTAGTGACACAACAGCCTATTGTAATATTTATACAAAACATATGGCGCTGCTTAACTCAAAGTAACTAAAAAATCTATTTAGCACTATTCAATTAATTGAACTTGGCTTTCATTTTCCCGTTTATTTTATTTGGGGTAAGTAACACTAATTATAATGTCTAAGCTACTTTCTATTGCCTTCACAAATATTATAATTAAATTTCCAGTTAGTCATAATTAGGTAGACGCATATAAATGTAAAATATATATGTATATATGTAAGTACATATGAGTGTTAGTAGTACCTACATGAAGACATGGAAAGGGACCAAATATAATTAATTTTATTTTTTCCATCTGTGTAAAAAATATGATTAAAATAGAGATTTCTTATTAGACAAAATCGTGTTGTAAAATTATTTTAATTTATAAAATGTTCACTACTTTTTTCCTGTTGTTATGTTTGACATACATAAGAATTGCTGTAACTGCTGTAAACTTATAGATTTAAGATTCAACATGAGACTTTAATTATTATTAATCGTAAATAATGTGCAGTGACTGTAGAGTTTCCGACTAAAATTGGGATATTGCATGTTGTATGGAGAACTCAACGCCACGCTCTTTCTGACCAGAGAGGATAAAGAAAAATGGAGTGTCTTGACAAGGTTGTCTCTGACTACTCTGTTATGCGGTCGAAGCATGAAACTGCTTTTTTAATCTTTATATATATATATATATATATATATATATATATATATATATATATATATATATATATATATATATAAGATTCGCACACATCTTAGCACCATTATTTTTTAAATATTTTTACTAAGATGCAACGTACGTACGTTTATATTTTAAAGAAGAATTTTATTGTGTGACTACGACAGATATGGACGACTGCTTCCAAACGCTTCGACATAATGGATGTGCTGTTGCCAAAAGATAAATATACTTTAAGCTTGTGCTAACCATTTAAAATTAATATTTAAAATGTCTAAACAATGTAAAATAAAAACATGCATAGATACAAGTATCCTGTTAAAAAAGCTTAACACAGTAAAATGGTGAATACGCGAGATTTTGATGCAATTGTTTTTAACGTCACACATAGCTAAATTTGTAAAATGTTGGAATATTTTATTTGAGGTCGGTCGTGGCGCAGTGGGATAGCGTTTGACGGTAAATGTGATCGGTTGTGGGTTCGATTTCCACTCGGAGGAATTATTATATTAAATTATCATTATAATTTAAATTATCTATTATTATAATTTAAATTATCTTTATTACTTCGCTCTCGTAAGACCAAACGTGGCGTTGAGTTCTGTCACTCAATAAGCAATATTTCAATTTCAGTGGAAAGTAGAGTGCGAAGTGTCTTGACACTAACTACTTTACTGGCTTGCCTTCGTTTACTGGCTACCTTGGTACGTAGTTTAAGAAAGTGAAGCTAAAAAAAATATTTTTGGTGTGCAAAAATAATGTCTTTCATAGATTTTCGCATTGTTGTTATTTTACAAACACTATTATGGATTATATTTATTGAGGCCACCGTGGCGTAGTGGCACAGTTTCTGAATGTTAAATCGAATGAATGATTATAAGTCCAAGCAGCGTTGAGTTTCGCCACTCAACGTGTAATTTCCCCTAAAAAATGGAGAATGGAGTGTTTTGAGACTATATTTAACAGCACAAAAAGACGAAAAGATTTGTAGTTGAAAGAAAAAACACATTTAATCTATCCTACTTATAAATAAATAATATTTCATTTAAGTAGTACAAATTAATATACAACGTTACAAGAGTAGAAATTTGTTTATTTAAAAGCTTACATATTTAAGTCTTCCCACAGATAAAAAAATTAGGATAAGGGAAAAATCGCGTTTAAGTTAATATTTTAATAAATTTTATAAAGAACTTTTTAAAATATAAAAATATATTAAAAAAAAATTCTTAATATTATATAATTAATATTAACGACAAATATAACGTTATCAGCAAAGTGTTTTTATAATTAGAGAGAAGCTTTCACACAGAGTGAGCAAATCGACGGATTTGCTAGCTTTCATTATACTTGATAATTTTTTAAGTAAGAATCAATAATTAATTAGCCATTTATGATAGTATATATATATATATATATATGTGTATATATATATATATATATATATATATATATATATATATATATATATATGTGAAACGGCCAAAAATACCAGCCAACTATTTTACAAGCCAACTTTCACTCGCCAAAATTATGACTAAAAATATTCTAAGAATCTATAATGTAGTCTCGAATTCGGTGGAAAGCGAAGGACGGAGTGTCTTGACACTAGGTACTTTCTATCTAATCCACTATGCAAGATAAAAAGCATAAAGCTATAAAATCTAAAAAAAAATTACAAATATCTTATTTAGTATTATTATAATCTATATTAAATGTCACAATATATGTGATATTGCAAATTTTTAAATACTTTTTTAAATACTTTGGCCTAGCTATATTTTATGCTTTTTATTTTACGTAAAGTCCGTTTCGATTGGAAAATAATAGAGTATAATATAATAAACATAGAAATATTACATATAATTAAGAAATAAACATTAATATTTAAATTCAAACATTAGAATCTACATACAAAACGCTATTAACAAATTAATGTACATTAAAATAATAATTATTTACATACTCATTTGGATATGAAAGCTACTTGATTTATAATTATATTTTAATTATTTTTATTTGTGATCTAGAAAGATAAAACATGTCTTCGAGTTTGGTAACTCAACATAATATCTTGAATAACGGAGGACGGAGAGTCTTAACATTAGGTTAAGAAAAAAATAAACAAACTAAAATAGTATACATATATACTTTTAGAGCATTAGTGCCATAGTGACATATTGCTTTTTAGCCATTGAAAATTTGTCACGGGTGATCGAGCGGGCTCTCAAGGAGCTTAAACATTACATATCTTTACGTTATTTGCTAGTTTGCTTATGCTCCTTACTTAGCCAATATAAATTACTTTTGGTTGTAGATTTCCCTATGTTTTTTCTATGTCATATATCCCGCTTTTATCCCTTTGCTCTTTACTTTTTTATCCTTTAATCGCATTTGGTAGACAAGAAGTACTTAGTGTCAATACACTAAACCGTGGTCACCCCGTTTGCCGCTATTCGCTGAATTCTAGATATCGCAAGTTGAGTGGTGGATTTTAATGCCGCGTATTAAGACAAATCTAACCAAGCGAGGAAATGAAAAATGAAAGAAATTTAAACATTCTTCCGAGTAGGAATCGAACCCACGGTCAATGACGTTTACAATCTGACGGTGTCACACTATGCCACGATGAGCATTTTTTTATGGATAAAAGTAAAAAAAGTAAGTAAATTTAAGTAAGAAAAACAAATGTCGAAATACAACTTAATGTCGTCAAAGCGTATATGTTGTCATTATCATGCGTTGTTCTAAAGTGTCCGTTCAATTATTATTGAAGATCTTTGTATTAAATAAATATTTCATTATAATAAAAAAAATAGTATGAATTCTGCAACCTTCCAATAAAAAAGACAAACTGTTCCTTACATATTAATATAAAAGATATTATATCCTGCAAAAAAATGTTTTTTTTATATTTCATCCCTTATAATAGATAACGTAGTGTCAAAACCGTCTGTACTCCAGTTTCGTATAGAGGATGGAGGACACTCATGACAATGCATGTTGTGTGGTGAAAATCAACGCCGCGCTTTGAATAACCAGAACGAGGAAATAATAAAACTTTTAGTATAGTTATTCCTCTGAGTAAAATTCTCAACAAATCCCTTGTATTGTCAGACGCCGTCTTAATTATTCAGAAAAAAAATAAAAAAAAATATACAAAACAATTGATCAATTGAAGCCGGTCGTGGCTCAGTGGGACAGCTTCTGACTGTAAACACAATCACTTTGGGGAATGATTACATTTTTTTTATATTTCCTCGCCCTAGTAACAGAAAGCGTGGAGTTAAGTTCCGCCAATCAACACGCAACGTCTTGAGTTTGACGGAAAGCGGAATACGGAGTTTTTTTTAGTAGGTACTTCCAGTCTAGCTTGCTATGTAGGAAAAAAGCGTGAAGTAAAAAAAATGTTCACACCTCTCTTTTATTATACAATAAGTAAGTAATTCTCTTTTGTCCACAGTTGTAGTAGTTTGCGCCAACCCAAGTACAGTGCGCGAGATTATGCTCGCAGCGGATGAGCTGAATATGGTGTCGTCTGGGGAATACGTGTTTTTCAACATAGAGTTATTTTCGAAGTAAGTAGCTTGCATTAATGCATTAGAATTTAATGATAAATACAAACAATAATTAGATACTTTATTTGTTTTTTTTGTAGGTATATATGTATATATATATATATATATATATATATATATATATATATATATATATATATATATATATATATATGTGTGTACGCATGTATGAATGTATATTTTAATTTATATATGGTCGTATAATATCTGAACTGATGGGGCCTGTAAGGTCATAGTGGCCATCGTGATGGCCATGTTTTGTCAAAACCCTATATAAAATAAATATGACAAAATAATATTTTTGGTGTGTTCCTTTACATATTTAGAAAACAGATTTATTTTAAGTTTCTTTATTGAGTTTTCCAGTTAACACGTAATGTCTCAATTTCGAGCGGAAAGCAGTCAACTTAGTGTCAAGACACTAGATTGTCTCTAACTACTACTACTACTACGATGGACAAGCCGCGAAGTTATAAAAAACAGAAACTAAAAAACCTAAATTTATGTCACAATTTTAATATAAAACTTCTAATAAGTATGATATCGCATATCATTTAATAATATAGTCAATTAATAAATGAAAAAAATGTACTTTCGCTATAGCCTAGCATCAGCATCTTCGAAGGAGCCATGGAAGTTAGAAGGCGACACGGATGAAAGGAACGAAAGGGCCAGACGAGCTTACAGCGCTGTTCTCACTGTCACCAGTCCTGCTCCGGAGAAAAAAGAATATTTAGAGTTTTCTGACCAGGTATAAAATGTATTATATAGTAGGGTATTAATAGGACTTACTTACTAGTTTAAAAATCCAGATATTGTCAAAATTTGATGGATGTTATTTTTTTTTAATTTCTGGTAATATATTTTATAATTATAAAGCTATCTAATATAATAAGTTATTCTTTGTTATACCAAAAATTTGCCAGTGCAAATTTCATCAAAATCAGTCTAGCCTTTCCAGAAATTAGTCGGAAAAATCAGACTGACTGACAGATTAAAATTTTAAAGAATGTTATTTTGGTATATGTACCGTATATATTTATATATAGTTTTAAGCGATCATTTTAATACTACAAACAGATACTCCAACTTTATTTATAACTATAGTTTATTATTATTATTAACACCTTACGGTCATATTATAGAAATCTAATCCGATTGCGTTTATAGTCACACTCTGTTCCACTGCGCCATGACCGGCCTCACTTACCTTTTGATTGATTATATATTCTGTTTCATTACAATTTTTAGTATATTTATATATTTTCACATAGAGTGCTATACACTTAGAGGGCTTATTGTCTCTATGTGTTCCATAAAAGAGTCGTTATCAGTCAGTGCTAGGTTACAAAATTTATTATAGACTGGTACATTTCAAAAGCGCATAGCTTATTATGTTAATTTTTGCATTTCATGAAGGATGATTGGAGTACATGATTTCTTTTATATTCTTTTTATATATAAAGTACATTCACACTAGGTATTTTATTATTTTTAAAGTTTCAATCTCATAATTAGGACGTAAATAATATTATATTGAAACATATTAAAAATTGAACGTAGCAATATTCGAATCTCCGCTTCTAGGAAATGATTTAGGAGATCTTATACGCTTGTTACAAATTTAATTTTATGGCCACTTTTAGCATTTGGCACTTAATTAGGTTTTAAAAAAATATTATAATTTTAATTAAAACTATTTTTATATTCAAAAATGCATTTCTGACATAGACATCACAGGTAGACTGAATAACTTTTTCGAATACCAAAATACACGTGATTAATCTGTTTATAATAGTTTCATTTAAAATGTATAAAAATCGCAAAAATCGCAAAAAATGTATAAAAAAATAAAATTATAATTTTTCCTTAGGTTAAAGAATTGGCAGAAACGAAATATAACTATACATTTGGGAAAGGCGAAGTTGTATCAACATTCGTCGCTGCCTTCTACGATGCGGTGTTGTTATATGCCTTAGCTCTGAACGATACTTTACGACAGGCAAACGATCCTAGAGGTCAGCTGGATGGCGCAGCAGTGATAAGAAACATGTGGAATAGAACTTTTCAAGGTCAGTTTTTTTAATTGTTACTCCTTTCTTATATGCTCTGAGATAGAAAAATCTAGTATTAGCCATTTTTGCAAATTTTAAAGTAAAAGAATATTCGCTTTGGGTGACGGAAATCAATGCTGTAGCTTGTCTTAACACATCATTGTTTTTTGGGAAACTTTCCCCAAAAGATAGATATTGGAGAATAAACAAAATTTAAAAAAAAACCTATATAAAAATGAATGCTATATAAATGTCCTAGATATTTTTAATACGGGGGTTACAATCTAATATGTATTTTTTAAATTAATTATCATATATAAATAGCTATACTTTGTCTCGTTAGAGTACAAAAAAATAACAATTTAATGGTTTAATAGTTTAGCCGTAACGTGAGAAATAACAGACATACTCGTAACTGAATTTGCAAACGCAATATATCTAACTAGTGACTAAGTGCAAAATGTATTAAAAATATTATTGATTAGTCGGAAAGCGATCAAAACATTAGTACTAAATGGTTAACGCCTTAGTATAAGCATGTTTATTTATAGTAAAACGGCTAGTGCTAGTAACATTTTTAAATATTTAAATCGTATTTCGTATGAGATTCGAGTCATTCGGTTGAAAATAGATTTTATGTTGCATCAATTTTTAAGGCTGTTTATCAATATTAATTATTTCTTCGTCAAACTACCCAATATCAATGCTTCTGAAAAATTTGTAAAAATATGCAGAAATAAAAGAAACTTCTTTATTCCATCCCAGGTATAACTGGCGAAGTGATAATCAACGACAATGGCGACCGTGTGGCGTCGTACTCTCTATTGGACATGAACCCGACTACAAGCAAATTTGAGGTTAGTTTAGAATTTTTAGCACAAATATATATGTAAATCTCTTTGAAAATTAAATACTATTACAAAAACTGAATAATTTAAATATGTACAGACACTTGTTGGTTTTTACATGGAATATTTTGAATAACACTCTAAAAATATATATACTTTTTGTATATAAGCTCAAATAAAACAAATATATATATATATATATATATATATATATATATATATATATATAATTATTTCACTACATTATCATATGACTAACCAATTTTAATAGATACAATTTAGTCATATTAGATGAAATTTGATAATTTTCCTATTTTAAATAAAATATGTAATAACTAGGAAAGAAGTAACAAAATAAATCTTTATGTCCAAGTACCTTTTCTATTCGATTGTTAAGCAGATTAACAAAGATAATCTTTACATTCTTTCAGTTCTTGAAAGGCTTGAGATCATTGGAATAGAAACACTTTGTATGCATCGAATCTCTCGCGTACTGGTACACTACCGATATTGTTTTATTACTTTATTTTAATGGAATTTTATTATTATAAAATATTATTATATGTATAATATTAACTAAACTGGTCGTGGTGCATTGGGACAGCGTCTGAGTGTAAATGTGATCGGTTGTGGCTTTGATTCCCGCTTTGGTAAGACAAAGCGCGGCGTTGAGTTACGCCAATCATCACACTATGTCTAGAATTTGACGCAAAGTGGAGTACGATTAACTACATGATCAATGGTAATACGCACCTCGATTAGTATTATTAAATTTAACGTAGTTTTAAAATTATTAAAATATATTATCATTTTCTGAGACACACACAGACACCTTTGTCTCGAATACTGGGCTGTCTTCTGTTAGCATTGGGCGTTTCTCTTTTCAGTCATTTTTTCAGGAGGGAAGTTGAATATTACTAAACATCAATATTGTTAGATAAGAAATACTTTTAATACATATTATTTAACAATAAAAAGTATTTCCAACAAAATTTCCATAAAAATAATAACAACTTTTTATTTCGATGAACCTAATAACAAGTAATATTACAAGCTATTAAAATACCATCAACCGATACAAAAACCTGATAAATATTGATATGGCAATCTAACTTGGAGGATCAATAGTAACTCACATCTCTGTATTCTTGGAAAGATTCACTATTCATCCTTACTTTATGAGACTTTCCTTTTTTCAGGCTTCGCCTTTTAAACATATATATAGTTCTTAGAAAATTCTACTCAACTGTGTTACCAAAAGAAAATAATTAATATGGTAAAACACTGTAGACGTTTAGATAAATATGTGTATGTATATGTACTTGTATGTATGTGTTCTGTAGATAGTATAATGTTTTTAGTTAGTGTAATTTCACCAAGTTTTGGCACATTTACATTAGCGGCTTTACTCTTTTTTACCGTATATCAGGATAAAATAGGGATAGGATAGGATGGGGATAGGATAGGATAGGGATAGGATAGGATGGGGATAGGATAGGATAGGGATAGGATAGGATGGGGATAGGATAAGATAGGGATAGGGATAGGATAGGATAGGGATAGGATAGGGATAGAATAGGATAGGGATAGGATAGGATATTGATAGGATAGGATAGGGATAGGGATAGGATAGGGATAGGATAGGATAGAAATAGGATAAGATAGGGATAGGATAGGTATAGGGATAGAATAGGATAGGATAGGGATAGGATAGGATAGGGATATAGAGATATTAGATTTAAGACATTATGTTTTACAATTTCTGTCTGAAATGTTTACAATGTATAATTGTATACCGTCTTACCTCTCTGTGTGTCGTTTTATTTATATACAGAGATTGGAGAAAGAATCGCTCTATTTAATTCTTTCTTTTTACCGTAATTAGCTAAAATAATAAATTAGTTAACAAACGAAAGTTAAAATAAAACGCTTAACGCTCCTTATTTTTCGATAATATTAGATGGAGGCCGATAGTGGCGCAGTGGGACAGCGTTTGACTGTAAGCGCGATCGGCTGTGGGTTCGATCTCCACTGATTAGAGAGTGATTATATTTAAATTATTTTCACTTCGTCGCTCTGGTAAAGACGTGCAGTGCAGAGTGGAGTTCCACCACTCAACACGCAATGTCTCGAATTCGGTGGAAAGCGAAGTACGGAGTGTCTTGACACTAGGTACTTTCTGTCTACCCTGCTATGCGGGATAAAAAACGTGAAGCTGAAAAAAAATTAGATTTGTGCAATGAAAATATATGTATACGATATGAGTGAAAAATTTCAAACAAATCAGTTGAAAAATTTTCTCATATTGATAAATTGATGTTTGATAGATTGGATAGGATAGCTTTGGTTAATAGACAGTTTAACAAGAAGGGGAAGATCGTAAAAGTATGTTACACAAATATTAACTAATACAACTTAGCTCCGTAATATCAAAAGAAATAATATTTGATACATTATATTATTGATTAAAATAAACTTTGCGTAATACAACGTTATGTTTGTTATCCTTAACTATAATAGTGATAATTTTTGTAGCAACTGTTAAGCTCTCACTCCTGTAACTGACAGAAAATAAATTAATATTGAAAAGAACCAATAAATAAAAAATGCAGAGTATTTTGTTTACTTTCCCAATAAACTCAAGTAACGTTTTAATTTAAAAGGAAATACAGCAGTTTTGATTTTTTTTTAATATTGTTTTAAGAATAATTTTCATATGTAACTTTGAAGAGGAGTACGGAGTGCTTTGACACTAGGTACTTCCTGTTTACCCTGCTATGCTGGATAAAAACGAAGTAAAACTTGTATCGCTTTTTCTGTAAGGAATAAAATTTTATATATATTAAATATATGTATATAGTCGTCTGTTGCTTACAGTCAAAAGCCTGAGCAACGAAATCATATAGGTTTCATAATATATAGCTGGTATATTTCTGATCTGACGTGTATTAGACGTAATTTGATATCCGCCATGAATCCCTAATAAATTGGACCCATTAAGGGCTTCTTCCTCAATCATTTATCTCTTTTTCCATTTCTTCTATTAAAATTTTAAAAAATGATAATATAAACAATAGGCTATTGTGATGCAGTAGCACAGCTGCTAACTGTAAACGAGATTGGCTGTGGGCTCGATTCCTACTTGAAGGAAAAATTGTATGTATTAGCCGCCCTGGCAATCCACGGTGTCGAGTGCGCCTCTCAATACGCAGTATCACGCTTTAAGGCGGTAAACAGTCAATAAAGTGTATCAACCTTAGATTGACTTAGATCCTGTTGTGCGGGAAATAGCGTGAAATTATAAATATATAAACAATAATTTATAATAAACTATTTATTTAACTATACTCTTTCTAATAATAAAAAATCACATTTAATTTGGTATGCCAATTTTACAACTAAAGCACACATTCGGTTGTTTTTTTCTCGTTTACTTCTTCATCATTTTGCTTAAATTAGTTCAAATCCCATCTTTACACCGTTTTCTAGAGACATTGTGAGGCTAGCGCCGCGCTGTATCTTACCAAACTATAAAAGAAAACAATTTTGTATACCACAAGCATACGGATATATTGATTCTGCCTCATTGCGCCCTAAAGGCTTATAATTTTCCAAAAAATCAAAAAAAAAAATAAAAAATCACGAAATAACAAGAAGTTCATACTAAATATCAAGTAATGAATATGAAAGCAAGAATATGTTAAGTATTAGTACCTAAGGCATTCTAAATAACAAAACGTTCCGGATCACAGAAGCTCGTTTTTCGCGAAAGGTCTCGGTTTGCTTGTGTAGCGTTATTATCCCTGTATAAAATAAAACTCTTTATACATTAGACGACCCTAATTTTCTGAGTAGGTTTCTTCTTTTCACACGTGTTTCTGCGATACAAACAAAGTTAATTTTCATTTTTACCCTGGTAAGTATAAAATTTGCAAGTATAAAATTATGATACCCGTCATATAAACATGTATGTATAAGTTGGTCTTGTTAAATTTGTACAATATTTTCTTTATCAAAAAATTATAAATTAATATCTCAAAGTAATTCTTTTCTCAGATTAAAAAATAAGTTCAAAATAAAATCAAATTACTGATAATATTCTAAGATGAATGAAACAAACTATTAAACAAAACAAAAATTAATTATTATTAGCCTGAGTGGAAATTGAACTTACAACCACAAGCATTTAGAGTTCCGTATTGTTCCACTGCGCCACAAAAGCCTCTTATAACAAAAACATTAAAAAAAACCTAAAATTAGTCATAAAACAAATTTATGATTATAAAACAAACACATCGAAACCGACGCGTGAATGCTTTACGAAAACAAAATTTCTTTTTCTTGCTCACATTTAACAAATTATATTACGACAGTATTAATGTAAGGCCTTCTTCTAATTGGCTAACGAATTGTGAAACAAAGAGCGTTTCGCAGTTTTTTCCCGTTTTTCTTCTTTCATTAACAATATTGTTTATTTAAGGTGCGATATATCTAAATAACCGTTAAATTAACAGTTTCTAAGCCAAAAACGCCTTATTTTTGCATTTTCCTGTACATTTCTTCATTTTTATGTCCATTATAAGATAGTACATACATTTCTTTTAGTCATTTGTAATCGTAAATATATTGTTTTTACCAAATTCTCGTATATGGTATTTAAGTCAAAGATTAAAAATTTTTTTCATAATAAGTTTTCAGCCAACTGTCCGAATATTGGATTTTACTAGCCAAGCAAAATTGTATTTATTAGATCCCTTGACGCGCGAAATTTGCTTGACGCTACCAACGTGTATCTCACATATTTGAAATTGTATGTGAAACATATGGCATCAAATGCTATTATATATATATATATATATATATATTTGGTACAAATTACAAATGTATCCTTATTATAGTAAGATATGAGAGGACGCATGACATAGGCTGGTGTACAAATGGTATACGCAATTATTCAACATACTTAAAATCATATATTTAATGTATTACTAATGTATTGTTATTAAAAATATCAACTTACAACTTTCTCAATTTCCTCATAAACTTTACGCCAAACCTACTTTGTTGAGAGATTTTGACAAATAGTCGTTTGGCGAGAAATAATGCTGTTTATTTTATATTTTACTATTTTTAAAGTGTTATTCCACACTTAGGATTAGAAATATATTCGAAAAAGCTTATACAAATAAAAACGCAGTGATACTAGCAATATAAATAAGTTGTAACAAACGTATAAGAATTTCGACTTAGCGTTGAGAGCGCTGAAACTGTTTTCAAAAGGCGCGGGTTCGAATCCCACTGCGTTC
The DNA here is from genome assembly GCA_032432895.1 of Dryadula phaetusa. Lineage (NCBI taxonomy): Eukaryota > Metazoa > Arthropoda > Insecta > Lepidoptera > Nymphalidae > Dryadula > Dryadula phaetusa. The sequence continues at coordinate 308,297 of JAOYRS010000065.1, forward strand.
AAACTTTTATACGTTTTTTCAAAAATATTTTCTTATCCTAAGTGTGGAGAAACACTTTAAGGATAGTAAAACTTAATACCAAATTGTATACATCTTCCTCATTTATTTATTATCTGTTTATAAAAGTACAAAATACCCTGAGTTAGTAATCTACAGTTAATCGTAGGTAGAATAAGTATACAAGATATATAGATAATAGACAAGATATATAGGTGATAAAGAACACATTCAGAAAATTACCTCCTTCGTATACAATCAGGCACTTTAGCTTGCAATGTCAATAGCTACTTCATTATTAGCAAATAGGTTGAACCCTTATATGCTCAAATGAGCTACTTGCCTCCTCATAATGACCTCATTTGTTAAGATGTTCCTAATAGACTGTATTGCCTAGACCAGTAATTCCCAAATTTGAGGATATGGCGCAGTGGGACAGCGTCTAACTGTAAACGCGATCGGTCGTGAGTTCGATTCTCATTCGGAAGAATGATTTTATTTATTTATTTTTATTTTTTCACTCTGGTAAGACAAAGCGCGGCGTTGAGTTCCGCCACATAACGCGCAATATCTCAAATCTGGTAGAAAGCAGAATACAGAATGCCTTGACACTATGTATATAATGTCTATTGTGCTATGCGGGATAAAAAGTGTGAAGCTCAATTAATTCCCAAACTGCTTAAATTGCGAGGGAGAGTTTGCTACCCGTAAATGATATAAAGTAAATGTTTATTTTAAAAAATAATTATTATTTTCGATTTTTAATAGACCTTCCTTTAATTATATCATTGTATGAATATTTATTTTCAAATATTTTTAATTACATCATTATCTTATTATTTATTTACTTATTTAAATAAAATATAATCTATATAAATACTAACTCCGTAATTTATTTCTAAGGAATCTGACAATGACTAGAAAACTTTAAAATGTTCCATGCTACTTGCAAATGTCTATTTGAATAAATGATATTTTGAAATTGAATTTGAATATAAGATAGCCGTTTGGGAAGCCCTGGCTCAGTAACCTAGTAGTACAATTATGCGACGTTAGTACAGAATAATATAGGGTGGAAGCACTTTGGTTTATTAAAAGACAGTTCCTTAATAGAACATACTTAGGAATCTCTTACCTAATTATCTTTTATGTGTACGATAATGTTTGTTACTTATTCAAGATAATGTTATGTTGAAAGGAAAAGTTTTATTATATACGCAGAGTGAGTAAATACTTATATTTTACTATAGAATAGGTGTATTCTTCATAAAGTCTTCTTTATAGGTTTGTATATCAATATACATTAGTTATATTCAGCTTCATGTTTTTTTTTCACATAGCAGGTAGTCAGTTCATATAGCACCTAGTGTCAAGACACTCCGTTAATTATTTTTCTGAAATCGAGATTATAAGGGTTGAGTTGTAATCTCGCCGCGCTTTATCATACCAGAGTGTAGCAATGAAAGTACATGTTAAATATAATCATTTCTGAGATTGAGAATCGAACTCACAACTAACGAGTTAATAGTCACACGCTATGCCACTGCGCTACGATAGCCATATTCATTTGAATAGGCCCATGACGATCTTAAGTCGGATGCATTCAATATTAATATATGAAATTTAATCGATAGATTAGGTAGATAAAATCAACATTAAAAATCGCTGTTATACTTCTCTGCGTTCAAGGTTTCAACATAAAAAAAAACAAAAATAAGTCACTTTTTACCTTTAGTCTAATAATATTTTAAATAAATAAAGCATTTGTCCAAATTAGTCGCAAAATGTTCCGTAGAGAGCAATATAGTAACACAGACCCCACCTTCATCAAAGTGGTCAACATTTATATCACCCAGAATTACCTTCAACCCCAAATTTGGACGGAATCACGTCCCTACCTACTGGACGTTTTGAAATAACCAGTCCCTTTCTCATTGTGACCCTAATATTATCATTATAGTTTTAAACTCTGTGCACTACAAGGTTTAATAGCAACTTAATAAAGTTAACTTGCCCAGATATTCATTTAGCCTTGCAAGTAAACTTAGAAACTCCCATATCATATATCGCACGTTTAATAATATATACTGAGCTGTCTCACTTGGCTGCAATTCAGTGTGTGCTCTGAAAATATTGGTGCTTTGCTCCACTAGAATCGCTCTATTGTCACTGACAGGTACATTGCTGGAACTAGACCTGACACGTGCAGAGCAAGAGGTGCTTAAATGCTTTAGATATTACTTTCTACAATGAGGCTTTTGTGGAACTGGGACTTCTGGCTAAAAATGGGGTGGTTGTGGGTTTCATCTAGTCTCGAGAGTATTAATATTATTTCTATTTCTTCGTTCTGGTAAAACCAACACAGCGATAAATGACGAATGGAGTGACTGACACTAGGCTCCCTGCCTATTCTGCCGCGCTCGGTCATTCAATACAATATTTGGACTTGGCTCACAGTTGGCTTGGATGGTTGGTTAGATGAATAGTGAATACTGATACAAATATCTTTATACCTAATCAAAATTTTAAGATATTATCCCTTTACTCGAGGCTTAAGAAATGAATGCAAAAGGCAGGGTTCATTGAATCAATGTGAATCGTGAGGAGGTTCGTTAATTAGTCATTGGATTGCTGAAATTAATAAATAAAGATTTTATGTATATTTATATGAATAAACCCACATGATTTGCTATTCTTATAAGACTATTAATTGATTTTGAACTAATTAACTATTTTAGCATATTCGTTCTCATGAATAATATATAATATTATCAGTAAAATAATTAATAAATAGTTATTAATATATTTTTTTAGCTTCACGCTCACGGTAGGCAGAAAGTACCTAAGTGTCAAGACACTCCGTACTTCGCTTTCCACCGAATTCAGACATTCCGTGTTGAGTAATTGAACTCAACGCCGCTCTTTGTCTTACCAGAGCGAAGAAGTGAAAATAATTTAAATATAATCACTCCCCCAGTGGGGATCGAACCCACAATCAATCGTATTACAGTCAGCCGCTGTCCCACTGCGCCACGACCGGCCTCAAATTAATATTTTAAAACATGCATTTCATAAATCGATTTTTCATCAGTCAAAAACACCACTTCAATAGCTCAGCTTAAAATTTATAAGAAAAAAACTGAATTCGCTGTGGAATTATCGTTACGACGTAGCGTCCTCCGAGTAAGAGAGCGAATAAAATCTTGCACAGATTTTATTTAGCCGCATAGCAGAATAGCCAGGGACAACCTAGATTAAAATTAAATAGGCAATTAAATGAGTATCTAAACAAGATTCAATTAGAAATTTAATAGTCAAGAAACTTAACTCCTTAAGTGGATCATTTAAAATATAATTTTCAAACAGAAAAAAAGCTTTTTTTCAATTAATCAGTTACCACATGTACAGTTACTATAAATTATGTATAGGATACATACGACATATCGTTTGCCTAAAAAAATTCACACGTATTAGGATTTTATAACAACAAAATATTTTAAAGTGAAGCCTGTGATAGGGTGACCAAAATGAAGAGAAGGATTATAAAGTTTTTTTTATTGTAATTAAATTGTAAATAGTCTTTATTTGAGGTAAAATATTGAGTAATCTCTCCTTATAGTCTGACTGACTCGTGATCAGCATGAGAGTTGTTCCTGGGGCGGATGTACAGCTTCTAACATCTACGTGGAATTCATCGGTATATTTGATTATATATTGTTAGCCAAGTTTCAAATATATGATTCCGTAACTTTATAAAAACTTCATTTAAACACATCTTGTAACGCCAACCAAGGATTTGTTACCAACTCATTGGTTAGAAATTGGTAATTGCTATACATACATTAAAAATAAAGATACCGGCCCAATTGACAACCTTCCTCCTTTGGAAGTCGGTTAAAAAGCTTAAAAATATCAAAGAAGTATATACGCATATTTATTTCAAAATAACTTTTTTTTAATATTTTTTATTGATCTATGAAATTATTATACTTGATTTATTTACGCGAGTACCTTTATATTAGGAAACACATCGAAAATTCCTTTATAATTCGAGTTTCGAGTTTTCAGTAAGCACGTGTACCCATGAGATAGAATAAAAGGAAATACGTATACATTTATTGTAAACTCTCCAAACATGTGACCCTTCAATCAGTATGCAAGCACATGCTTGTATTCTCACGCCCTTAGCGAGAAGTGTGGGAGCAAAAGGAAACAATAAAGATCTTTCATACACTGTACAAATATATTTAAGGAACATTTTTTGTAACAAAACGATCTTTATATTATGATATTTTTTATCCATTTGGCTTGGGACGTGTGAGATGATTTTATGTTTGAGGATAATAGTGTCTTTGATTTTTGCTATTTTTTATATTTAAAAGGAACGTATTTTAAACAGATTATTTAATTATTATTATTATGAAAACTCTACTCTAACACTTTACAGGTAAAAGTCCTGTTACAACGAACTACAGCAATGTAGTTTATATTTTAGAAATTTCAAGGTCTAACTTCAATTAGCAATAGTTTAATTTAAAAAATAATAATAAATAAGCTTAGCAGAGCCTGTATAATCCTTCATTTTATAAATGATTGAATAACATACAAAAATTAATAACGGATAAAAAATCAAGAAAATTTAAAAATAATATCGTTTGATCGCAATATGATAACGAATATATTAAAATCCGAATACGGCACTCGAGATACACCTAAGTGGATTTTTTTATTGCTTATATAACAGAAAAAATATATATTTGATTAACATATGTGATAGTAATAAATTAAAAAAAAATTAAAATTACATAGTTAAAGTAAAGTTTATAGTAAATTAAGGCAGTCTTTTTTTTGTCGCTGGGAAATGCAATTTACGCAGAACAACCGCACGCAAGGCATAGTGCCCCATTGACGGATGATACTGTGGGACTCATCAGTGAACCCAATACTACCCACTAAAACCCAGGGGAAACCTTCTCCACTTATATAAGACGCTGCATGATCGCTTGCGCATGCCACTACGCCGCCTCGGTGTACGGCCCGACTATTGCAGGCCACCGTCGCCTTTATGGCGCCTCTGGGGTTTCCTCGAGAGCACCCGGAGGCCTGATGACTTGCAGGATGATTACAATGACCATCCCGCAGGGTAGCTCCTTTAGGGAGTTGCGCATGTCGCCTTCTCCTACCCCTGACCTGCAAATTAAGGCAGTCAGAGTGAACCTAGTCGCGGTTCGTTCTGTTTCTCAATTCCCATTCGAATGCAATTTCATGTTGAGCATCGGATTCAACGCGGTGCTATTCTCTTACTAGTTAATCTTTTCAATTATAAATTGCTATCAGAAGGTTTTAACATTGGAAGTACCCATAAAGCGCCCATTGAAGTTTAAATTTGTTCCAAAAAATCCAAGTATCATGTATATCTTTAATAATTTGATTTATTATTTATTTTAATTTTATTATATCTATCCATTGCTAGTATTTGGTAGTCATAATAAATAATATGATTATTTGATGGCAAAGCAGATACGTAAAAATCCTTTATTAAAACAGATACTTAGCTCAATAAAGGATACCAATATAAGGAAGTAATCAATTAAAATTATAAAAAAAAATATTAAGAAAGCAAATTAATGTCATTATTATAATTAGAGGCTTACAAACACATCTTGTGTTAAACGCGTAGTAGTGAGTTAAAGAGGTATATACATATATAATAGATAATATACGCATAAGGTACACAAGGCTGATCGTAGCGTAGTAGGACAGTGTCTGACTGTAAACGCGATCAGTTGTGGGTTTGAACCCCACTCAGGCCAGTGATTATATTTAAATTGTATTCACTTACTCGCTCTGGTGCGCAAGCTAAGAAAAGAACATTTTAAACGAAATTTTTATATATTTTTTTCATTTAACGCGATTAATTCGTTAAAAATAATCTCATTTAAAAAAACACATATTTTGTTTGTTTTTTCCAATAAAAAAAAATATCATAATTTGTCTCTTTTTCCAAGAAGAATAATAATAAACTTTTTCGATAACAATACAACATTGAATACATCCATAATGACGTACTTAGGTTACAACGCCGATTCTATTTGTACGTAATGCCACAATATAAGATCTTTACCGTACAAGATCTGTTGAGAGTTGCCCAAATAGAATTTCAGCTTAACTTTCAAGTAGTTTGAGCTTATATTTCGATGTCAACAACAAAGTTGGTATATTTAAGGTTCTTTCATCTCAGAACTCTTCAAACTTTAAGTTCAAGGACTTTAGTATGAAAAATCGTTTTATTCTCATAAAAGTTGTAAAGTACGAAGATTGTATTTGAGATGGACGGACAATTTTTATAAAAAAAAAATATATATAATAAAATATTATTTACAACTAAAAAATGAATATAGAAAGTTCGTGGCACTGTATATAAAAGGAACTTCCAATAACAATTTGAAAAGTGGGAACGAACTACCAATAACGTTTTGATATGTAAAATTGTCAATATATGTATTTTTCATTTATTTTAGTACAAGGAAATTAAGAAGTATTAGTAAACGGACAATCGATAAGATATAAGAAATAAAGTACTGGTGCGATAAGTATATTTTCAAAACAATTTTCAAAAAACGTATAAAAATTTTTTGAACGCAATGGAATTCGAAAACGCGCCTCTTGGGTACCGTCCAAGTGCTCTGACCACTAAGCCATGCGTTCTACTACCAGCTGCTTAAAATTGCGAAATTCTTATACGTTTTTTCAAAATTGTTTTCTAATTGTGGAATAACACTTTTAAAATAGTAAATATTAAGTGTATTTTCAATTAAATAAGGTACAGTTTATATTAAAATTTTGTATAAATATTTTTTGAGAATTATAAGAGTTTTACACATAATCACAGGTATCCTGAGACCATATATATATATATATATATATATATATATATATATATATATATATATATATATATAAAAAATTCGAAGAAGTACTTTTATTAAGTCCTTTTTTCTACACCGAACGTAGTATAAAGCATATCGATTACATACTACATTGATATCGATTTCCTAATACCAAAATTATTATATATTAATTAGTTTATAATAGTTTCGTAGTACTTTTGTTATGTCCACATTTTCACCGGAAGTGAATGCTTCAATTTTTTAACGAATAACATATCGATTACTTACGAAATACGTCAATTAAAGAATATTAACTAAACATACTTTTGAAAAGTGAACAAAAGTATCATCTCTTTGAGATCTCCATAGAAATAACGTATATTTACCAAAAGAGCAAAACTTTATTCAAACATAGTATATTATATATGTAGTTCAAACATATAAAAAAGTGTTTAGATAACCTTTACTCTCTTCAGTGTTTATTTAGAGTAAATCTTGGAGGTCCCTAAAGAATTCTTTACTTTAGAATAACAATGATACTTTTTTCCTTAACTAAATTCTATGCATTTAACAGAGAATCGAAATAACAAAGTAAAGAAATAGAAAAGTTGTAATTTTTTATTTATCTTAGACAGTTGACTGAAATGGCTAAAACGGATGTGGATTCGATCCTCATTAGTCAGTTGGATCAACAGAAGCAAAAATTATTTAATTTAATTTAATACGAACCTGCTAAAACAAAGCGCAGTGTTAAGTTCCGCCGTTCAACACGAAATATCTCGATTTCAAGAATCTCTAGGTTCTTTTTAGTATCTTGATATGCGAGAGAAAATGTTTAGCTTCAAAAAATATTATCTTAGATATTAAGAATATTTCTATAGATAAGAAAACAATGGATATTGAATCTGTGATTGCATTTTAAATTGTATAAGAAAACAATAATAAAAAGATGTAACTTAGATCAATGTAACTAAAGGTCCTGTATCCTTTGAGTGTTATAATAATAATAATAATTAAAAAAAAGATCCCGTGATCAGCATAGAAACTGGTGCATAACAATTGCTCGCCCATTGAATGTATTTTTGTTTTTTATCGCGCATAGCAGGGTACATAGAAAGTACCTAGTGTAAAGACACTCCGCACTTCACTTTCCACTGAATTCGAGACATTACGTGTTCAGTGGTGGAACTCAACGATGCACCTTGTCTTACTAGAGCGAGGAAGTGTAAATAATTTAAACATATTCACTCCCCCAAGTGAAGATCGAACCCACAACCGGTCACGTTTGCGCAATATACATTAGTTTTATTCAGCTTCATGTTTTTTTTTCACATAGCAGGTAGTCAGTTCATATAGCACCTAGTGTCAAGACACTCCGTTAATTATTTTTCTGAAATCGAGATTATAAGGGTTGAGTTGTAATCTCGCCGCGCTTTATCATACCAGAGTGTAGCAATGAAAGTACATGTTAAATATAATCATTTCTGAGATTGAGAATCGAACTCACAACTAACGAGTTAATAGTCACACGCTATGCCACTGCGCTACGATAGCCATATTCATTTGAATAGGCCCATGACGATCTTAAGTCGGATGCATTCAATATTAATATATGAAATTTAATCGATAGATTAGGTAGATAAAATCAACATTAAAAATCGCTGTTATACTTCTCTGCGTTCAAGGTTTCAACATAAAAAAAACAAAAATAAGTCACTTTTTACCTTTAGTCTAATAATATTTTAAATAAATAAAGCATTTGTCCAAATGAGTCGCAAAATGTTCCGTAGAGAGCAATATAGTAACACAGACCCCACCTTCATCAAAGTGGTCAACATTTATATCACCCAGAATTACCTTCAACCCCAAATTTGGACCGAATCACGTCCCTACCTACTGGACGTTTTGAAATAACCAGTCCCTTTCTCATTGTGACCCTAATATTATCATTATAGTTTTAAACTCTGTGCACTACAAGGTTTAATAGCAACTTAATAAAGTTAACTTGCCCAGATATTCATTTAGCCTTGCAAGTAAACTTAGAAACTCCCATATCATATATCGCACGTTTAATAATATATACTGAGCTGTCTCACTTGGCTGCAATTCAGTGTGTGCTCTGAAAATATTGGTGCTTTGCTCCACTAGAATCGCTCTATTGTCACTGACAGGTACATTGCTGGAACTAGACCTGACACGTGCAGAGCAAGAGGTGCTTAAATGCTTTAGATATTACTTTCTACAATGAGGCTTTTGTGGAACTGGGACTTCTGGCTAAAAATGGGGTGGTTGTAGGTTTCATCTCGTCTCGAGAGTATTAATATTATTTCTATTTCTTCGTTCTGGTAAAACCAACACAGCGATAAATGACGAATGGAGTGACTGACACTAGGCTCCCTGCCTATTCTGCCGCGCTCGGTCATTCAATACAATATTTGGACTTGGCTCACAGTTGGCTTGGATGGTTGGTTAGATGAATAGTGAATACTGATACAAATATCTTTATACCTAATCAAAATTTTAAGATATTATCCCTTTACTCGAGGCTTAAGAAATGAATGCAAAAGGCAGTGTTCATTGAATCAATGTGAATCGTGAGGAGGTTCGTTAATTAGTCATTGGATTGCTGAAATTAATAAATAAAGATTTTATGTATATTTATATGAATAAACCCACATGATTTGCTATTCTTATAAGACTATTAATTGATTTTGAACTAATTAACTATTTTAGCATATTCGTTCTCATGAATAATATATAATATTATCAGTAAAATAATTAATAAATAGTTATTAATATATTTTTTTAGCTTCACGCTCACGGTAGGCAGAAAGTACCTAAGTGTCAAGACACTCCGTACTTCGCTTTCCACCGAATTCAGACATTCCGTGTTGAGTAATTGAACTCAACGCCGCTCTTTGTCTTACCAGAGCGAAGAAGTGAAAATAATTTAAATATAATCACTCCCCCAGTGGGGATCGAACCCACAATCAATCGTATTACAGTCAGCCGCTGTCCCACTGCGCCACGACCGGCCTCAAATTAATATTTTAAAACATGTATTTCATAAATCGATTTTCCATCAGTCAAAAACACCACTTCAATAGCTCAGCTTAAAATTTATAAGAAAAAAACTGAATTCGCTGTGGAATTATCGTTACGACGTAGCGTCCTCCGAGTAAGAGAGCGAATAAAATCTTGCACAGATTTTATTTAGCCGCATAGCAGAATAGCCAGGGACAACCTAGATTAAAATTAAATAGGCAATTAAATGAGTATCTAAACAAGATTCAATTAGAAATTTAATAGTCAAGAAACTTAACTCCTTAAGTGGATCATTTAAAATATAATTTTCAAACAGAAAAAAAGCTTTTTTTCAATTAATCAGTTACCACATGTACAGTTACTATAAATTATGTATAGGATACATACGACATATCGTTTGCCTAAAAAAATTCACACGTATTAGGATTTTATAACAACAAAATATTTTAAAGTGAAGCCTGTGATAGGGTGACCAAAATGAAGAGAAGGATTATAAAGTTTTTTTTATTGTAATTAAATTGTAAATAGTCTTTATTTGAGGTAAAATATTGAGTAATCTCTCCTTATAGTCTGACTGACTCGTGATCAGCATGAGAGTTGTTCCTGGGGCGGATGTACAGCTTCTAACATCTACGTGGAATTCATCGGTATATTTGATTATATATTGTTAGCCAAGTTTCAAATATATGATTCCGTAACTTTATAAAAACTTCATTTAAACACATCTTGTAACGCCAACCAAGGATTTGTTACCAACTCATTGGTTAGAAATTGGTAATTGCTATACATACATTAAAAATAAAGATACTGGCCGAATTGACAACCTTCCTCCTTTGGAAGTCGGTTAAAAAGCTTAAAAATATCAAAAAAGTATACGCATATTTATTTCAAAATACCTTTTTTTTAATATTTTTTGTTGATCTATGAAATTATTATACTTGATTTATTTACGCGAGTACCTTTATATTAGGAAATACATTGAAAATTCCTTTATAATTCGAGTTTCGAGTTTTCAGTAAGCACGTGTACCCATGAGATAGAATAAAAGGAAATACGTATACATTTATTGTAAACTCTCCAAACATGTGACCCTTCAATCAGTATGCAAGCACATGCTTGTATTCTCACGCCCTTAGCGAGAAGTGTGGGAGCAAAAGGAAACAATAAAGATCTTTCATACACTGTACAAATATATTTAAGGAACATTTTTTGTAACAAAACGATCTTTATATTATGATATTTTTTATCCATTTGGCTTGGGACGTGTGAGATGATTTTATGTTTGAGGATAATAGTGTCTTTGATTTTTGCTATTTTTTATATTTAAAAGGAACGTATTTTAAACAGATTATTTAATTATTATTATTATGAAAACTCTACTCTAACACTTTACAGGTAAAAGTCCTGTTACAACGAACTACAGCAATGTAGTTTATATTTTAGAAATTTCAAGGTCTAACTTCAATTAGCAATAGTTTAATTTAAAAAAAAATAATAAATAAGCTTAGCAAAGCCTATATAATTCTTCATTTTATAAATGATTGAATAACATACAAAAATTAATAACAGATAAAAAATCAAGAAAATTTAAAAATAATATCGTTTGATCGCAATATGATAACGAATATATTAAAATCCGAATACGGCACTCGAGATACACCTAAGTGGATTTTTTTATTGCTTTTATAACAGAAAAAATATATATTTTATTAAAACATGTGATAGTAATAAATTTAAAAAAAAAATAAAATTACATAGTTAAAGTAAAGTTTATAGTAAATTAAGGCAGTCTTTTTATGTCGCTGGGAAATGCAATTTACGCAGAACAACCGCACGCAAAGCATAGTGCCCCATTGACGGATGATACTGTGGGACTCATCAGTGAACCCAATACTACCCACTAAAACCCAGGGGAAACCTTCTCCACTTATATAAGACGCTGCATGATCGCTTGCGCATGCCACTACGCCGCCTCGGTGTACGGCCCGACTATTGCAGGCCACCGTCGCCTTTATGGCGCCTCTGGGGTTTCCTCGAGAGCACCCGGAGGCCTGATGACTTGCAGGATGATTACAATGACCATCCCGCAGGGTAGCTCCTTTAGGGAGTTGCGCATGTCGCCTTCTCCTACCCCTGACCTGCAAATTAAGGCAGTCAGAGTGAACCTAGTCGCGGTTCGTTCTGTTTCTCAATTCCCATCCGAATGCAATTTCATGTTGAGTAGCGGATTCAACGCAGTGCTTTTGCTCTCTCTATCTTACTATCTAATCTTTTTAATTGTAGATTACTATCAGAAGGTTTTAACATAGAAAGTACCCATAAAGCGCCCATTGAAGTTTAAATTTGTTCCAAAAAATCCAAGTATCATGTATATCTTTAATAATTTGATTTATTATTTATTTTAATTTTATTATATCTATCCATTGCTAGTATTTGGTAGTCATAAAAAATAATATGATTATTTGATGGCAAAGCAGATACGTAAAAATCCTTTATTAAAACAGATACTTAGCTCAATAAAGGATACCAATATAAGGAAGTAATCAATTAAAATTATAAAAAAAATATTAAGAAAGCAAATTAATGTCATTATTATAATTAGAGGCTTACAAACACATCTTGTGTTAAACGCGTAGTAGTGAGTTAAAGAGGTATACACATATATAATAGATAATATACGCATAAGGTACACAAGGCTGATCGTAGCGTAGTAGGACAGTGTCTGACTGTAAACGCGATCAGTTGTGGGTTTGAACCCCACTCAGGCCAGTGATTATATTTAAATTGTATTCACTTACTCGCTCTGGTGCGCAAGCTAAGAAAAGAACATTTTAAACGAAATTTTTATATATTTTTTTCATTTAACGCGATTAATTCGTTAAAAATAATCTCATTTAAAAAAACACATATTTTGTTTGTTTTTTCCAATAAAAAAAAATATCATAATTTGTCTCTTTTTCCAAGAAGAATAATAATAAACTTTTTCGATAACAATACAACATTGAATACATCCATAATGACGTACTTAGGTTACAACGCCGTTCTATTTGTACGTAATGCCACAATATAAGATCTTTACCGTACAAGATCTGTTGAGAGTTGCCCAAATAGAATTTCAGCTTAACTTTCAAGTAGTTTGAGCTTATATTTCGATGTCAACAACAAAGTTGGTATATTTAAGGTTCTTTCATCTCAGAACTCTTCAAACTTTAAGTTCAAGGACTTTAGTATGAAAAATCGTTTTATTCTCATAAAAGTTGTAAAGTACGAAGATTGTATTTGAGATGGACGGACAATTTTTATAAAAAAAAAATATATATAATAAAATATTATTTACAACTAAAAAATGAATATAGAAAGTTCGTGGCACTGTATATAAAAGGAACTTTCAATAACAATTTGAAAAGTGGGAACGAACTACCAATAACGTTTTGATATGTAAGATTGTCAATATATGTATTTTTAATTTATTTTAGTACAAGGAAATTAAGTAGTATTAGTAAACGGACAAACGATAAGATATAAGAAATAAACTACTGGTGCGATAAGTATATTTTCAAAACAATTTTCAAAAAACGCATAAAAATTTTTTGAACGTAATGGAATTCGAAAACGCGCCTCTTGGGTACCGTCCAAGTGCTCTGACCACTTAGCCATGCGTTCTACTACCAGCTGCGTAAATTAAAAAATCTTTTTTTTTTCAAAATTGTTTTCTAATCCTAAGTGTGGAATAACAAAAATAGTAAATATTAAGTATATTTTCAATTAAAGAAGGTATAGTATATATTAAAATTTTATATAAATATTTTTTGAGAATTATAAGAATTTTACACATTTTCACTACTTGTGAAACCATATATATAAATATACACATATATATATATATATATATATATATATATATATATATATATATATATCGTTTAAAATAGTTTCATTTAAAATTCGAAGAAGTACCTTTATTAGGTCATTTTTCTGCTCCGTAAGTGGTTTACAATACTTTCGTAGTACTTTTATTATATCCATATTTTCACCGGAAGTGAATGCTTTAATTTTTTAACGATATTACATATCGATTACTTACGAAATACGTCAATTAAAGAATATTAACTGAACATACTTTTGAAAAGTGAACAAAAGTATCATCTCTTTGAGATCTCCATAGAAATAACGTATATTTACCAAAAGAGCAAAACTTTATTCAAACATAGTGTATTATATATGTAGTTCAAACATATAAAAAAGTGTTTAGATAACCTTTACTCTCTTCAGTGTGTATTTAGAGTAAATCTTGGAGGTCCCTAAAGAATTCTTTACTTTAGAATAACAATGATACTTTTTTCCTTAACTAAATTCTATGCATTTAACAGAGAATCGAAATAATAAAGTAAAGAAATAGAAAAGTTGTAATTTTTTATTTATCTTAGACAGTTGACTGAAATGGCTAAAACATTAGTCAGTTAATATCAACAGAAGCAAAAAAAATATGAAATTTAATTTAATACAAACCTGCTAAATAATAAAGAGCAGCGTTGAGTTCCGCCATTCAACACGAAATATCTCGATTTCAAGAAACTAGGTTTTAGTATCTTAATACACGAGAGAAAATGTTTAGCTTCCAAAAACATTATCTTAGATATTAAGAATGTTTCTATAGAAAAGAAAACAATGGATAATAAATTGGTGACTGCATTTTAAATTGTATAAGAAAACAATAATAAAAAGATGTAACTTAGATCAATGTAAATAAAGGTCCTGTATCCTTTGAGTGTTATAATAATAATAATAATTAAAAAAAAGAACTCGTGATCAGCATAGAAACTGGTGCTTAACAATTACTCGCCCATTGAATGTATTTTTGTTTTTTATCGCGCATAGCAGGGTACACAGAAGGTACCTAGTGTCAAGACACTCCGCACTTCACTTTCCACTGAATTCGAGACATTCCGTGTTCAGTGGTGGAACTCAACGATGCACCTTGTCTTACTAGAGCGAGGAAGTGTAAATAATTTAAACATATTCACTCCCCCAAGTGAAGATCGAACCCACAACCGGTCACATTTGCGCTGTCCCACTGTGCTACGACCGACATCAATACGTTATTACAGTATTAATTAATTACTTATGAAATATCCATTAGCAGATGCGCCTTTTAATATACCTTTTATTTAAAACATGGCATTTATAATGTTACATATAATAACATGTCTAGATAAATGGGCGAAAATTATACAAGGTAACTATATTATACGTAGATGAAAACAGTCAACGGAGTGTCTTGACAACAGATTGCCAGAATCATACAGTAGTCCGTTTTCATAGGTAAACTATCTAGCCAAGGACTACTGTAAATTGTTCGAATCGTCGAGTTTCCAAAAAATATATTTTCTAATACCAAAATATACGCGATTAATCCGTTAGTATCTATATATACTGATGGTAATCTTATTATGTCTGTGACTACCCTGCCATACGGGATTAAGCGTGAATTATTTATTCCCTGCAGTAACGAACCCCGCGTGGTTAGACAGTATGACTAATATAAGTAATAATACTACACTGTGTTTATCATTTCCTCATTAATAGAAAAATCATCATAATATTTAAGTTACTTTCATTTCTCCCCTGAAGCAAGAGGAGGCGCAGCGTTAAGTTCCGCTCACATGCAACGTCTTGAATTCCATAGGAAAGCGGAGAACGAAGTGTCTAGATGTCAATTTTCTCTAACAACCTGCTATGCGATATAAATAATTTTAAAAAATATTAGAAAATTGCAGAACGAGAAATTTGTTATTGAATTTTATTTCATGTAATTGAAAAAATGATTATCTTAAATTTGGAGTATATTTTAAATTAATTTTAGATATGTTTGCGTGGGAGTCGTGACCACATCCATAGCGTTTGTCATTTCCCAACCGGCATAATATATCAATAATGCTATTTTACATTTTGTTTATCTTGTATGTTAAAAAAGAACAAAAAAAGAACATCAATGCGGGCTTAATGCCATTAAAATAACTAAAACGATTACGCATAATAAAATTTAGTAGTGCCTTTTAGATTACTGAACGGTGAACTTGAAAGCTCCAGCGAGGTAATTGCGTTCCGCATTTGATGGACTGATTTAATTCGATTAGTTCTACAGATATCAAAATATTTCTATCTCTTTTGTACATAAATATATATTTTTGAATTAAAATTGTAAATTTCTGCAAAGCTCAGTTTTTTCTGTGATCATTTTCATTTTAAATTCAATTTAGGCAACAATATATATATATATATATATATATATATATATATACACATACACACTTTGCTCAGTTTTTCCTTTTGTATGTAATAATAGCTTAATTGAATATCTCAAATATCATTTATTTATATTCTACTTCAAAAACATCTTTATAAGTATTAAATGTATAAAATATGATATCGAATTAAATATATTTTTAATAATCTACTCCGTTATGCAGGAATACTACTAGCGTCAAAACACTCCATAATCTGCCGAATTCGAGACATTGTATGTTGAGTGGTGGAACTCAACGCCGCACTTTGTCTTACCAGACTGAAACAACGGAAATAGTTGATATTATATAGCAATTATTTCCGTATTCTCACTCTGTATTTAACATTCCCCATGTAGAATTTGAACCACCATCCCATCGCGTTTACAGTCAGACACAGTCCCACGCCACGATCGGCCTCTTTAAATGTAGTAGAAATAGTTTTTGGTCACAGTTATGTTTATTAGTATATTTTTTTTTATTTTAAATCAGTTAACATATGTACTAATAAAATTAAGATTGCTTTTATTATATTTAAACGAATAGGTTTCAAAGTAGCAACACCGCCTTCAGTCCGAAATTCAACGTTGCCACTTAAGATTGATTTAATAGAATCACGATAAAATATTTAGTTAATATGTAAAATTTGGCATATCTGGATATTAATATCATATATAAGGAATAACTTTGGACGTCATTTTACGAAAATATTACATAATTTTAATCGCAATGTTAAATAGTAAGGGAAATAGAGAAACCCCCGGTTAATATAAAAATAATGATATTAATTCCATTCAATTGAAAAAAATAAAAAACTACATTTACAGCTCTTATTTTCGGGTCTTTCTTTTCAATAAACTTTTTACAATAAAATATAATTTTTTTATAATCTCAACTCAAAGCCTACTTGACGAAAATATAAAAAAAATAATTAATAAAAAAACCATAAGGGTGTTTTTTTTTTCATAAATACAACTTGAATTGATATAGTGATATAGTAAATAATACATCATACATAAAAAATTTGCTTCACCTTTACTAAGTATCTAAATACATTTACAGTAGTTTCCGCTAATAATATTAAGATGTGATTCTACTATTGTCTGGCAAGTCAATGTTAGTTTACCAAATGGATATATATTGTATCGAACTTTTCTTGTTTGAACGAATTATAGCTATATTTATTATAATCAAATATAGATAAAATCAAAGAATTTATATATTTTTTCGTTTAATTTATTGTTTTACGTGTTTCTGTTAAACGTGTTGAGTCCAGTTGTGGGACTGGTGTGAGACAAAGTGCGGCGTTAAGTTTCGCCACTTAATATGCAATGTCTCGAATTCGACGGAAAATGAAATACAGGGTGTGTTGGCACACTGCTATGCACGATAATAGCGTACTAAAAAACACGTATTATGTGATTACAATACTACTTGTATTTGAGATTCAGATATAGTCCGTTCTATATGACATCAATTGACTCTAAAATTGCACAGTTAGTTAGTTCCACATATTGTTATTTTAACTCCAATACTTGTTTCAGTCACACACGGCAACTGGCTGACTGAAAGTGACCTCTTTTAAATAAGTTCACTTTTGCCAACAAACACTTTTATTACTTTCGATCCTTTCTGTTTACTCACTTCACTTTAAAGAGCTATGTGGAATATATTTATCTTTTATAGATATAGAACTTGTGCACAGTTAAATACCCCATTAACGTTATAACGAGGTGAGCTAAAACGATAATAAAGCTCTTATTTTTAATTATATTTTCTTTCAATTATTATAATAGCAAACACATATAATAAAAGATTAAGTTAATTTTAATAATTTTCATGTTCTCTAGGTGGTTGCAACGTACGTAGCAGCCAACTCTTCCTTGCAGTTCGTTGAAAACCGCCCTATACATTGGGCGGGGGGTCGGACAACACCCCCTCCGGACACCCCTAAGTGTGGTTTCGACGGCTCGCTGTGCCCTGATAACTGTAAGTCTAATTAAAATATTTAATCGTTTTAATATGCTTGAAAAGATATAATAATAAAACTTGATAATTCTAAAGGGTTATACTTTTTGTTATTTTGAACGATGTATAGGTTTTGTTGACGAATTAAAAAAAATTACATAATATTTACTTTTTTTATAAATATGTATGTCTTAGATACTATAGTGGTTTGTGTCATAAAACATTTTCTGAAAATGCAACAATCAAAAAAAATACGCCAAAGTGACTATCTAAACTAAATATATATAAAGGAGAAAAAAACATAAATTTAGTGTAACATCACTAGTCAGACACTTAATAAGATCTGCTAAGCGGGATAAAGCGTGAAGCTGTTTTTTTTATAATATCACTAGTATATCTTATATCTTTTTCAATATCACTTTTGTACTGAATTAACACCAAAATTATGACTTTTTACAAAAAAAAATATATTTTAAAATGAATGTTTCGTTATCAGATGTGTTTGACATATACGTTGCCATGACAACGTATATTTTACTCGACAACATGTCTACTAGACTGAATAAATATTGAATTTGATATAACATGACTGTAAAATATTATGTCTAACGACGAAACTATTACTCTTAATAAAAAAGGACAAAAGCTTCAGCGCCATTATTCTTTGTTAGAAGTGTCTTTTCTTGCCTGAATAATGTTGAATAAATTAAATACACAAAAACTTTAGTAAATACAATATCTCAGTAGCAAATTTCTTATTATCTTAGATGCCAATCTATAGATTAGCATCTAAAATTATTCTATTCATTTGAAGGAGACTAAACCTGTAATTGTTTTTTAGTATAAATACTTTCAATATTAAAAATTACATACAAATATTTCAATAGTATTTTAGATCTGAACCTTGTGAATTTGTACATTGAAATCAATAAATCTTTAGATACTAAGAGGCCATTGTGATGTAATTGCAATGGGACAGTATCTGAGTGTAAACGCGATTGCTAGGCTTTTGGTCTTTTCTCGAGGAAACGATTATAAATATTTACTATTTTTAAAGTGTTATTCCACACTTAGGATTAGAAAACATTTTTTTTCAAAAATGTTTTCAAAAATGTAAACGATTATAAAATTAGGTAATTTTCCGATGAATATCTTCCCTTACATATAATATCTCAAATTGAAGTAGATAATAAGATCTTTGTAATCAAAGATAGCGATGTTTACACATTTAACCAGGTAAAAACCTGAAAGTCTGAAACCACTACTGTAAAGTTTTTCAGAAAAGTATTTTTGAATACCAAAACATCCGTGATTAATCCCTTTAAAATAGTTTCATTTCAAGTGGAATATAGTGATTTGACACTGGTCTCTCTGACTCTATTATGCCAGATATGGCGTGAAGCTGCTCCATACAAATATTAAAATATATACATTGCACAATTTAAAAAGTCATTAAAAAGTCTTCAGATCTTCGATCTTAAAGAACAATGTACGTGACAATAACTTCTTTATCGTTTCGCTTTTATACCTTTTCTTATTTGGGCTTTAGCCTCTTTCTACGTAGATTCTAAGATCTCAGGAGAAATTCTACCTCACGTTTCCTTAATGGATATTCGGGTTCTATTTTTTTTATTAACGCCATACTGACGCAGTGGGATAGCGTCTGAATATAGACTAGAATTCGTTCGGAAAGCAGTAATGGAGTGTATTGATACAAGTTTCTCCTTGACTATCCTACGATGTGGGATAAAGTAGAAAGTTACAAAAAATATATAATTTGATCTATTTCGATTTTTGTCTATAACCTTTCAGATTATATTGCTCTCAAAACTAAATAGTTAACTTTCATTTTATAAATATTTATATATTTAAGAAATTACTTGTTATTAAGCCGGTCGTAGCGCAGTGGGACAGCATCTGTCTGTAAACGAGATCGGTTGTGGATACGATTTCCAGTCGGGAGAGTGATTATATTAAAATTATTTTCACTTCTTTGTTCTGGTAAGATAAAAAGCGGCGTTAAGATTCCGCCACTGAACACGCAATGTCTCGAATTCAGTGGAAAGCTAAGTACAAGAGTATCTTGACACTAGGTACTTTCTGTCTACCCTGCTATGGGGGATAAAGATGTAAAGCTGAAAAAAATTACATAATATTTAAAAAAAATAATAGGACTGAATACTTCCTGTCTTTGGTCAGAAATAATTAAGACAATTTATAAAAAAAATCTTATGTTACTTGAAATGATTCTTTATTTCAAGACGTACTATAAGCGTAGGTTGAACTTGTACAGTAGCCCGATATGAAAAAATAATTTTTAACCATATTAAATAGTTTGTCTAAATGCAAAAAATGAAATAATCACAAACACTTAGCATTATACAACATTAATTAACGAGTATTTATATTTAAGTAAAAACGTTTTAATGGAGGAAGGTCCGAGTTACAAATATTTTTTTTAATTTAATCAGAAGAACGGAAAGTAGATTAAAAAGTTTCTATCAAACAATGAATCAACTAGTATTTTTTAACGCTATTTTAACGCAATTATTTCTATGTGAATTGTTTCAATATATGCCCACGTGTCCGGATATATTGACAATATTTATTTTCAGGGCGACAAAAAGCCTTTTGAATTCTTTTCTAAACCACTATGTCATTGAGTAATTAATTTAAAATAAATAACATATTGAATGTTGTAACTAATAATTGTTTTTTCAGTTTCAATTGACGTCACTTTCACTTTATCCTTATGAAATATTAACTTATGTATTTTTTTTGAAGAAATTACATATATACCCTTGTATGGGATTCCAAAATTTTGTATTTTACAAAAGCTTTTGATTTTGAATATTTTCTTTGCAACATGCCAGCGTGGTGCTAAAAGCATTTAACATTTTTTAGCTTTACTCTTTTATCCCGCTTAGCAAGGTAGGCAGGAAGTGTCTAGCGTCAAGACACTCTGTATTTCACTCTCCATCGAATTCGAGACGTTGCGTGTTGAGTTGCGGAACTCAGCGCCACATTTTTATCAGAGTGAGGAAATTAAAAAAATTGAAATATAATCTCATTCTCACGAGTGAGAACCGTACTCACAACCGTTCACGTTTACAGTTAAATGCTGTATCACTGCGCCACAACCAGCCTTTGTAATTTTTGCTTGTCTTATTTGGTGAAACAATGCGTAACGTTGATAATCCGTCATCCAAAATAGGCTTAGAAAAAAGATGAAATAATTTATTGCATGATCTTGTCTGCCTGTTCAATTGGAAGCTAGAAGTATATCTACATATAATAGAGGTATCGGAGGAATGATAATGAAGGAGTTTAATCAATATATAATATATTATATTAGGTTTAATTTTTCACTACTTAAACTTATAATAATGCTCCAATTATTGTAATCTATTATTATATATTCACTATTTTTTACCTGACTACTAAAAACAGTGAAATGTATGTATATTCATTTCTTTGTTCCCCTGTATCTGCTAAATCCGTGAATCGATTTTGACAAGTGATACGTCGTCAGGTTCGTCTCAAGTTCGTAAAGTACCTTTAAATGTATAAATCTACTGAAAAGAGTCTATTTATAATAATTACATAATATAAACATTTTATATTCTTTTATGATTTATTTTATTTTAGCTCCATACTTTTATCCTACAAGAAAGATTATCTAGTGTCAAAACAATCTGTACTTCAATTTCCGCCGAATCTGAGACATTGTGTGTCCTTGCGTGTGGCGGAACTGTACGCCGCGACCGGCTATAATCAACGCCGTGCTTTGCCTTACCAGAGCGAGGAAGTGAAAATAATTTAAAAATAATCCTGAGTGGGCAAACCCTGAGTGGGCATCCAACCCACAACTGATCTCGTCTACAGTCAGGTGCTGTCCCACTGCGCCACTATCAGCTACAATAATTGATCCAAGAGGATCTTTATTTGTATAAGAGGAAATATTCAAGGCACTGACTCAGGTGTCGTTTGAGACGTCGGTTCATTTAGTCTTTTGTGTGATATTTGGGGATCTCTTTCAGTGTAAGTATTGAGAAATGAGCACTCAACTCAAGTTAAAGGTCGAGTGTAAGCGAAACCTTAAGTGTTACTGCTGTTTATTTAAAGTTGAACATTGTCTTTATTGTTACATTATACAACTAAAATAAACTGTGGTTTTGGTTAGAATACTTTTGCTTTAACAATTGTCCGAAATATATAAAACATAGAGGCAAAGAGTCTTACTGTAAACGCGATTAGTTAGTGATTCGATTTCTACTCAGGTTATGTAAAACAAAGCGTGGCATTGAGTTTAACTTCCATAATATCTTAAATGGAGTGTTTTGACATTAGTTTCTTCTATCTTACTCTTTTTACCCTACCTTTTTTTGCGGGATAGAGCGTGAAGCTGTAAATTTACAATATATTTTATAGCAGTATCATTTTAACGCCATTGTGAATTATATGTGGTTAAAAATGATGCCTAGGGGATATGGTAACTACAATACAGGTATTTTAATATACTGAACGAGCCATATAGCCAGCCATTAGGGGCTGTATCCTAACCGTCAAAACTTTTAAGTTATGAAAATGTAACTTTGCAGAAAGTGCGTGAAAATCAAATTTATTATATAAAAACAGCTTTACGCCTTTCCTCGCACAGCATAGCCCAGGCCCACATAAAGAGAACTTACCTAAATGTCAAAACTCTCCGCCCGAAAATTGAAACATTATGTGTAGAATGACAGTGTTAAAGCTCAAGTATTAATATTTCATTATAGCAACAAAAACAAATTGAAACATAATCTTTTCTTGGAAAGGGGATCGAACCCTAAACCAATCGCATTTACAGTCAGACATTGTTACAATATACAACGAGAAACACATATATACTATTAAATTAAAATAAAGAATCTCCTTGTTAAGTCCTTAGTAAGCTAGCTACGTTCTGCTCTTGAATGTGGCTAGGACGGATAGTCCCTTGATTCAAGAGCTCATTATATCGTACTTAACATAAGTACGGTATAAGGGTTAAAATTTGTATGTATATATATATTTTATAAAACGCGAAGTTGAAGTTGTTATATTAGACTAAATTATTTTTCCAACTCAGTGGACGTAATTTAATTTACATTGATTTTTGGAGTTTCTTCTATTCCTGTAAGAATTTCACAAAATCTCCTGTTAAGTTTTTACTATACTAATGAATCAATGCTACGTTCCAATCCCTTTCTTATTGACAGTGAAGGGTCATTGTGACCAGTGAACTTATATACCAAAATTCAGTGTATGGTCTGTTAAACATACAGACACACAGCTAAATCAGACAAATTTATCATTATTATATATATATATATGTTTATAATTGTAATTTTAAGTATTATTTGTGTATATATTAATTAAATATTCACTATGCAATGCAACTCTGATAGTATATTGATCTTTTTAAATATATTTAAGTCTATATAAATAAATAAAATCTAATTGTATGTTTGTAAATTTAAAATAATGTTTCTATTACTCAATGCTAAGGAGTAAATTATATATTAAAGATGTTAAGTTTCATGCTGACGGATTCGCAGGCGTACCAATTTTTTATATATATATATATATATATATATATATATATATATATATATATATATATATATATATATACATATATTCATATTAAAGTTATTACTAATCTTTGTCATCTTCAATTAGCTTTATTTCCTTTTAGAATTATTAATTTTCAATTCATTTCATTGTAATTTGGAGGTGAAATAATCTATTTTAACATCCATTATGCTATTTTCTATGATAAAATTACCTATAAATATTACCTTATAAAGTTTAAAACTTAAATTAAACATAAAGTAAAGTATATTAAGAGTGGCGAAGTGGGAGAGAGCCTAACGGTAAACGTGATCGTTTGTAGGTTCGATTCCCACTCCAGGCAATGATTATATTTAAATTATTTTCATTTCGCGCGACAGACTAACCTCGGTGTTGAGTTCTATCACTCAACACGTAAGATCTGGAATTTGGCGGAAATAGAGTATGGATTGTCTTGACACTAGCTACTTCCTGTCTACCCTGCGAAGCGGTATAAAAGCGTAAAGTTAAATAAACGTCCATACGTGTATAAAGTGGTATATTTCATTTTATCTTTAACGGATAGACTAATACCGTTGCTTGCTGTTTAACCGATAAATTACTGTTGCTATAGCAACGGATAATTTACGCTACAGTGGGAATTCCTACTATGCCTAAAATAATAACTGAAAACATATAATGAACAAATAAAATAATCTAGATATTTGAATTATTGCGCAAAGTAATAAAAGAACTTGACGCCGTTCTGAGGCAGAAATTGAAGACGGGAGCGCCTTTCGAATAACTAATCTTTTTTACCAGGGACGCATCACGTTCTTTATTTAAAGAGCAGCGTACACGAGAGTAGATTGTTTGCCAATTATATTATTATTAGTTTTTATAATATTATTTACTTGATAAATAAATGAAAGCAGTAATGATATTAAATTATTTTTTTTTAAATTAAATATATTTTTTTTACTATAAAATACATTATTTATGGTATTAACTATACATACGTACAATAAAATTTCACAAAATAATTCCAGATCTGCCACTAGAGAAATTTAAAAGCAATTTTAAAATTATATTGTTTAAAAAAGTAAACCCGTTGAGGCCGGTCGTGGCGCGGTGTGACAGCGTCTGACTCTTAACGCGATTCCTCCGAGTGATTATATTTAAAATTATTTTCACTTCCTTGCTCTGGTAAGGACAAAGAGCGGCGTTGAGTTCCACCACTCAACACTTAATATCTCGAATTCGGTGGAAAGCGAAGTACGGAGCGTCTTGACACTAGGTACTTTCTGTCTAGCCTGCTATGCGGGATAAGAGCGTGAAGCTAAAAAAAAAGTGAATTATTCTATCCAGAAATACTATACTGATGTTAATGTGTGGAATTAAATGTTATTGATGCTCATTGAGGAAGGTTATTATTGTCAGAAACTTATTGTAAACCAATACTTGAAAAGAGCAAATGTTGAGTTTCTCGCTGGCTTTTCTCAGCAGAACTGCCATAGTCAGCAGAAGTCAGTTAAAGCTTACTCTGAGACTGACAATACTGACATTTTATATTGATTGATTCGCAAGTGCTTGTAACAGCCTATTTGAATAAAGAATATTTTGATTTTGATTTTTGGTATTTAAAGTCTCAACTACACACACTCTGGTTGTGGTTTCGATCCTAATTCGGAGGAATGATTATGTATAAATTATTGTAATTTATATAGAGTGGCGTAATTCTTATTGTATATTGCGGAAGTGATGCGAAGTTAAATTAAATATTTTAATTATTTTTTTTACTTTTGTCCAAACAATATTTATATAGGAACAACCTAGTGTCCTTGCTAGCATAACCATATAAAATTAATAAAGCATATTTCTTTAATGTTTTCAATAATATGCATTAGTTGATTTACGTGTATATTTTTTTCTTATTCTTACCTTTTCCTTTGTACATTCTACTCTATACGACGTGACATTGACGAAGTGATTTATGCTCTACTGGCACGTTCAAAAGCCATAAATAAAGAATTGAATTGAACTGAACATCATTAAATTCTTAAAATAGCCTACTAAAGGCAGATAGACTCGTAAAATGTTCTATAATACAAATAGAATTATTTCTTACTATAAATTTATATTAAACCTACCTTTTTATTACATAGTACTAAACTTTGCGAGTGTTTAGTTAAACTGAAATTTTAAGTTCTGATAACACATGTTTTGATGTTATTATAAACAATCAGTTTTGTAGGTAATTCAAAATGGCTGCCTCGACAAAATGGAGGATTACATGTAAAGAGTGAAATAAAACACAAAAAGTGTAGAGTAAAATAAAACACATAATTAAAATCAAAATCAAATTTAAGGTATTTACAGAAGTATATTTTAAATACATTTTTATATTCAACATATTTTTGTATGTATATTTTGGTGACATGACAAGACTTGATTTTGCTAAGACCAGTGAATTTTAACAGTACTTTTACAGATTTTGTTCACAAATACCTTAGTGTTAGGACACTCTATTTTACATTATTATTTCTCTATAACTATAGAGTTTATTGACAGATATAAATCATTTGCTCTTTTTAAAATTTCTTTTAAGTATTAAATCGATTTAAATATCATGGAGATGTATAACATGATCTTAGAGGATGAAGGACCGGCGTCCGACTTTACATAAATCATATTGTGGGTTCGATTTCCGCTGAGAATAAAAGGCAGATAAAAGATTGCGTTCAGTTCCGCAACTCAAAATGAAATGTCTCTAATAGAAACACAAACCGCTGAACGGAGTGTCTGAATACTAGATTTTCTTTACCCTTGCTTTGCAGGATAACACGTAAAGTATCTTCCAGTTTACTTTCGTTTTGAGCTACGCAAATATCTAACAGAATCAATACACTTTGAAAGCTATTTGCTCGCCGTGCCATATGCATGTATTTATAAATTTTGATCAAAGAAATCGTTTTTCACTTTTAATAGATAAGCTTCAAATTATTATTTTATTTAACTTAATTTCTAAGGCTGGAACATGATTTAAAAAAAATACTTACGTGAGCTAATTATATTTTAATAGTGGAAATCGTTTCATTATTTATTATGCAATTTATTAATCGAGATAACATTAGTGTAAGGTCTTACTGTTTCAATTCTATACAATTCTAAGACCATGAATAGCGGAGCCCTACACCACAATATATTTTACTGTACTGTAAAAAATACTATTCTCGAGTTCAAATCGAACTCATTACCACCGTCACAATCAGTTACATCTCAACTGTACCCACTGTGATAATAATTTAACATACAAACATTATTTATACAATAATGAGACAACCTATTTTTAATGACGCTCCATCTTCTGTCAGAAATCGAGAGAGGAAATCGAACCCATAACCAATCGTGTTTATAGTCAGACGTTCCACTGCACCACAATAGCCTCTAATATTGTGTAAGTGATACATATTATCATAAAGTGTCAAAGAATAATGTGCTTTTTTGTGTTTTGGCAATTTCTAGGTCCTAAAAGACCTTATAAACATATGTCAGTCTAGACTAGATAAATACAAGGTTGACGTGAGTAAATAGGAAAGCTAACAAGAATTGTGTTATTTGTGTGATATATTTGCTAGTGTTACTAAAACACAAGATGGGATTAAAAATATAATAAAAATATTACGATAAAAGGCAAAACAGAATTAAGCAAATTTTTTTCCTAAGTTTAGTTCTAATAATTATTGTGGACGCAGGAAATAAACCTGTTACAAACCAACAACATTATAGAGAATAATTATACTCTTTTGTGTTCTCAAAAAAAAAATAGACTAATTTTTACAGCTTCACACATTATCCTGTATGACATCACCTAGTGTTACAACATTCTGTCCAAAATCAAAACAATTTATGTTGAGTGGAGCGAACTCAACGCCTTATGAGAATAAATATATATATATATATATATATATATATATATATATATATATATATATATATATATATATATATGTATATATATATATATATATATATATATATATATTCATTCCTCGAACGGGAATAGAACCCAAGAGAATATGTCAATAATGTGAATACATACTGTGTAGTTCATATTATATCTGTTAGGGAAATAAATTGATTAATAATTTATCTACGAATGTAAACCTTGAAATTTTGTTATTTTTTATCGCAGGAATTTAATTTTTTTCGAAGGTGTATCCGGTTAAATTTGAGGTCTTACAAAAATTTTTAAATTTCCGGTTACAATTTATAATTTTGAGAATAATGATATAAAATATATAAATAGGAACATTATTATTATTTCACATTTATTAATAAAAAAAAACTATTTTGTATTGAACTAATGTTTTTGTTACAGCTCTACCAGGCTACGCTATTTTAAGCATTGTGCTGAGTTCCGTCGTCGTGATACTGGCTATACTCTCAGTGTTTATTTACAGGTGAGTCTGTAACAATAAATAAACGGAAAAAACATTAAAGTGGCCGGGAATATATTTTTCCGCTTATTTGGTGAGGGATGTTGTGAGTTTCTCTCGCTCTGGCATGAGAAAATGCGGCGTTTAATTCCGCCACTCAACATGCAATGTCTTAATTTTAGTTAAAAAGCAATAATCGAAGAATTATTGCTTTTTAACTAAAATTAAGGCATAGTATATGCTGGATAAAAAAATGAAGCTAAAAAAAACTAAATAAATTAATTCTTGATGGTGTGATTAATTTTTTTTGTTCTTCCGTTATGTTGAAACGGAAACGCTTTGTCTATATTAAGGCGTTAAGTTCCGCTATCAACACGCAATATCCGGATTTTGGGTAGAAAGCAAACAACGGAGTATCTTGACACTAGGTTCACTCTGGTTACCATGCTATGATGGATGTAGTAAAAACTAAAACTGATTTGAAAAAATAAAAATCACTTGATAAACCCACAAAAAAATACTTCGCATATTACGAAATTGTATGAAAATTGTTTCTAATATTATATTTCAAGCCCTTTTTAGTTATGAGAATATCGTACGTATACGTGATATGGAATTTTATTACTGAGTTACTATTTTTTATATAAATAAGCATTTCATGTATTTTTTTTAGCTTCTCGTTCTTATCCCGCATATCAGGGTAGATAGGAAGTACCTAGTGTGAAGACACTCCATAGAGACATTGGGTGTTGAGTTACAGAACACCGCGTCTTTGTATTACCAGAGCGAGAAAAACAAAAATAATTTAGATATACGAGTAGATACCGAACTCGCAACCGATCGCATTCACTGTCAGACGCTGTCCCACTGCGCCACGACCAGCCTATTTATTTTTCATATTATACATTATATTCATGTTTTTCTCAAATCAATTTTACAATTTAAATTGGAAATCTATAATCGTTGGGTGAATACCTCTCTACATTCAGATTACAAGGCGTTCAAATTTAATTATAAACTATAACATACCATTAAAATATCAAACGTAATATGATTCACAAAATTCTAATAGAGAACGCTGTTACACAAATTACCAGCAATTGATCTACGCCATTTGTTTTAGCTGGGTTCTGTCCTATCGTATCGTAAAGGCAATTCCAATAACATTATCCGAAATAGCGCTCAGTCGAATATATTACTATGGATACAATTTTTTTATGAAAACTAGTTTGCTTTGCCGGTTTTATCTGATTTTTTTTTATTTTTAGCTTCTCGCTTTTATCCCGTATAGCAGAGTAGATAAGAAGTACCTAGTGTCAAAACACTCCGTACTCCGTTTTCCATCAAATTCGAGGCATTGTGTGTTGAGTGGCGGAACTCATCGTTGCGCTTTATCTTACCAGAGCGAGGAAGTCAAAATAATTTATATTTAGATCGGTCTCTATGTGCTTTTAGTATGGTTTTTGATTGATTTTCTCTATAGACACGACTGGTTTGATAAATGTTTTCTTTTTATTTTTTCTATTTTTTTACATATTGCTTGTAAGAGGCGTATAAATTTCAGTGTCTATATGTATTCTATAGGAGAATTCTATTTCTATTTATAATTAATTGCCTAAGTTAGTTCCTTTACAGTATATAGTTTTTAAAGGTCAAAATTATGATTTAATTGATTTCAAATTCAGTTTACAAAAGCAAATATAACATCAAAAAGCGGTTAACGAAGAACAAAAAATTATATATCTATATGATATCAAACATCTCAGTAGAAGGAAACTTATAAATAAGCAAAAAAAACATAAAACATATATGATATAAGATTAAGTACGATACAATTATAAAAATCAATCAATTTAGACTATTGACTACTATTTTTTTTTATTTCTTTACATACATACAGATCGAATGCCACTTTCGTAGTATGCAAAAGGTTAAATATATTATGAACACATCAAAAGAATTCGCTTTCGCATCTGAACCTGAAACAATCTTCTAATGGAAACATACAAAAGCTTTTTGCTTTCTACCACTATATTTTATTTAACTTTCCTTATTATCAGTTCAGTCACTTTATTGATTTTTATCTTAAGGCATTTGCTATATGTTCTAAAGATATTTTGAATATCAACGGTGAGTCTATTTGTGGCGCAATGGGAAAGTGTCTAACTGTACTCGGGGAAATATATTTAAATTATTTACAATTTCATGCTCTAGACAAACTAAGACCAAGCGCGGCGTTAAGTTCCACCGTTAACACGCAAAATTTCGTATTCCAGAGGTAAATGGAGTGCTAAGTGTCTTGACAATAGGTACTTCCTGTCTACACGGCTGTGCTATGCGGGATAAAGGCGGGAAGATAAAAATGTCAATAGTATAGTGGAGACCTTGTTTACATTTAATATCAGTATGAAGTACAAAGTGCAGCATGGCTACTTTTTTAGGAGCATTTTCTATATACATAATATAATAAAAATAATATTAATTAATATAAAATAAAGTACAAAATTAAAGTTTCATGTTATTAATTTTTTAATTAAACATATATTTCACTTATTCTATTATATAATAATAATTAGAAATAAGCTCTTAAGTAAGTTCCTTGTATCGTAGCTTATTTATTATTTTGTTTTTATTAAGTTTATTTGTATCAGCAATGTAAATGCAATCAGAGGTATGAAGTACGGAGTGTCTTTACACTAGGTACTTTCTGCCCTTCTATACGGGATAAAAGCGTGAAGCTAAAAAAATCAGAGGTCAGACAAACCATACCGTGTGTAGATCATGAAGGAATGGAAATGAGATTTTTTTCCTTTAAATGATAAAAAATATGTTAAAATGTGTTCCATCTGAGTAATATATCTTATAATATATACTATAAAGAATAAAAATCCTAGATTTAGTAAACTAAAACATAAGTAACTTGTTAAAACTCTAATATTCCGAAATAGAAAATGGACATCAGTTAATTATACATTATATATCAATATAAATAAAAAAAAGGAGTGTCAGTTTGTATACGTACATATTTACATACACGGCCCATATGCCTCTCTCGGTCTGTGTGTTCCGGCTAATCTATTGAACGGCTGGGTTAATTTGATAGAATTTGCACTATTAGAGCACTAATTTAATAAGACGTTTCTTATGCTACTTGTGTGTTTGAAATTATAAAATAAAGATCCAGAGATGCTGTATTCCACGAGAGACGGAGACGTGCGTACAACTAGTTTTATATATATTTAGTCGGTAAATTTTCGTATAAAAATTATTGCTAATCTTTGCCATCTTCAAATTGCTTTATTTCCTTTTAGAGTGATTAATTTTCAATTTATTTCATTGTAATATTGGGGTGGATAACTGTATCTTAAATAATCTATTTTAAGATCCATTAAGCTATTTTATATGACTAAAATCCCCATTAATATTCTACCGGTAAACGCGATCGATTGTGGATTCGATTCCGGCTCGAGGGAATGTTTATATTTAATTTATATTAAAATCGTCGCTCTGAGAAGAAAAAGCGCGGCTTTCAGTTCCATCATTTAACACGCAAAGCTTCGAATTCGGCGGAAAACGTCTAGACACTAGGTACTTCCTGTCTACCTTACTATTACTCTCGATACGTTTATTTTAAAATAAATTTCTTTAATGCACGTACAAAGTATGTACCTGATGTAGTGGAACAGTGTCTTATTTTATAGTTTTATCAATATTTGTTTAGGCACTACAAATTGGAAGCGGAAATTGCAATGATGACATGGAGGGTGAGTTGGAGTGAAGTTTTGCCATCAACTAGTAGGCTGCGAGGCAGTGTTCATTCATTGGTCCGAAGGTATAGCACTGGGGTAAGTCAATTTTTAAATCAATAATTCTATTACAAAATCTTATAGTGTAGAGTGTCTTTTAAAGCATGTTTTTGCCTCTCAAGGATTCAATTTATTTAGCATAACGATGATAATTTAAAACTATCTAATTTCTTAGTAAATAATGAATAAAAGAAATCTTTTTCATTTTTTTATACATTTTCAGAAAATATTTTTTTTATCTTAAGTGTATGAATGACATTTCAAATTACTTTTTCTATCTGATTTAATAAGGCCTGTGGGAATCTGTTTGTAATATTAATCTAACGACTTTATATTAAATGTATGTATATGTATACACGGTAAATATATCAACATATAATTTTGTACTGTTTTTGTGTGTCTCTGATTTTTTGTTCCGGCTTATCTCTGAAATAGCAATTTTGGTAATTTTGGGAATTATAAAGTAAAGATCCAGAGAGGGTACTTTTAAATTATTATTTATATAGCAGTTAGTTTCAAATAAATATTAATTAATATATACAATGTCAATATTAAAATAAGTTTATGTAACAATTGTAATGTAAAATTCCATTTGATAAAAGATACTTTTGAAAATGATATTCCACTCTTATTATTCGCATGGCTTAGCAATCAAAGCGCATGGACGGTTTTTAAGAATCGCAGGTTCGAATCCTTGAATGTGTTGAATACATTTTAACAAGTATATTTTTTTAAACAACGCAATCAAATCATATTTTTAAAGTGTTATTCCACACTTTTAAAAAAATAATTATTTACAACATTTTTATATATTTTATTCAGTTGGATTCTATTGCAATGAAGAAGGCAGAATTTTATATCACAAATTCTATTTCTTTATGCTTTATATAAAGCATAGAATTATAATCATAAGTATAATAAAAGTGTAGAAATAAAAACTTTGTCTATTGAAAATACTAAAAAAATGTAGTGTTGCTAGATCAATATATATCCAAAAAAGATGATTTAAAAAATGTTTTACCTGTCTGTCTGTACGCCTGTCTGTTTGTTCAAGTATCAAGCAAGAACTACCGGTTCAATTACAATGAAATTTGGCATAATTACACTTTAACACATTTGGAGGCCGGTCGAGGCGCAGTGTGATAGCGTCTGACTATAAACACGATCGGTTGTGGTTTCGATGCCCACTCGAGGGATTATATTTAAAAAATATTTTCACTTCCTCGCTTTGGTAAGTCAAAGTGCGGCGTTGAGTTCTACCACTCGCAATATCTCGAATTCGGTGGCCAACAAAATATGGAGTGTCTTGACACTAGGTAATTTCTGTCTACCCTGCTATGCGGGATAAAAGCGTGAAGCTAAAAAAGATACTTCAACATTCTGGGCATCACACTGGGTACTTTTTATTCTGCAAAATTATATAGGAAATATTTTGCGTCTCGATATTCATATACAAATACTATACTAAACGCAAATAATAAGTTTGTCGTATATTATATCACCTGCAGTGGAACTCACTAAAGCTACGCTGTAATAAATTTAATTATTGAAGGCCGAAGGTCGAATTTGCCTTGAACTGTATATTTAATATTTCTATAAAAAAATAATATCCTTGTATAAGTTATAGTTAGGTCTGAATAGATTTTCATCTAAAAGTTATTTTTATTTCTGTCCGATAGCGCAAAGCGTGATATTAAAAATCCGGTTTTATTGGAATTAAAATTAAAATATATTATATTATTGTAAAAGATACGTATTTATGTTTACGTATTTTTTTCTAAATACTAAAAATCAGTAGTTTTGCAGATTTTAAGTCACATCCATCCTAATAATCAGAATACTAACATTATCAATTTTTATTAAAAAAATATTTAACTAGTAATTTTTGTTCAGACTGCGTATTCCGATGAAGCGATGTCACTGGCTGGAGACCGACAAATGTATACACCGTGGGGCTTTTACAAAGGATGCAGGGTTGCCATCAAGAAAGTGGACAAACAGAGGATAGATCTCACCAGACCTTTACTTCTAGAACTAAAAAAGATGAAAGATTTAGAGCATGATCACTTAGCGAGGTTTTTTGGAGCCTGCGTGGATCCTCCACACTGCTGCCTTCTAACTGAATACTGTCCCAAAGGATCCCTCCAAGATATATTAGAGAACGATACAATCAAATTAGATTGGATGTTCAAAGTTAGCTTGATGCACGACATTGTTAAGGTAAGTTAGTTAGCCCCAAGTTCTGGATATATGGACGTGTTCTTGTTCCCGCAAATTGTTCTATATTGTTTCATGTCATAATATTTTAGATGAGTAAAAATATTTTGCGTCATATTTCCATTTAAATCTTAGCCACGCTTTTGTGTGAATTCCTTTCTCGTACTTACCACTTTCTGCCAAATTTGAGAAATTGTATGTTGAGCGGCGGAGCTCACCACCACACTTTATCTTATCAGAGCAAGGAAATAGCTTAAATATATTTATTCCCCTAAATGGGAAACTCACAACCGATCACATTTACAGTAAACTGTTGTCCCACTGCGTCACGGCCTATGCCTCATACTTACATACATTTATTACGCTAGTTACAAGACATCTACTCAATCAAAGTGATATCTGCACTTGTAATACAATTAAATCGACTAAATTTAACGGACATATTTTTTTAAAGTGAGTTGCATGTTTTTATTCATTCGTTTATAAAT
The DNA here is from genome assembly GCA_032432895.1 of Dryadula phaetusa. Taxonomy (NCBI): domain Eukaryota; kingdom Metazoa; phylum Arthropoda; class Insecta; order Lepidoptera; family Nymphalidae; genus Dryadula; species Dryadula phaetusa. Next base: position 343,005 of record JAOYRS010000065.1, read on the forward strand.
GTAAATAAGAGATTTTTGTACAAAATCAAACCTTTAAAGACATTTACCAAGTGAGACCATTGAGGCGCAGTAGAACAGCGTCTGACTGCAACCGCAAATGGTCGAGGGTTTGATTCCATTTCGGGAAATGAATGAATTTATTCAAATTTCTCCTCTCTGGTAAGTCAAAACGCGGCATGGAATTCGTCACGTCAGCAAGCAATATCTCGATTTAGGGCGTAAAGCAGTTGAAGGAGTGTCTTGACACTAGCTTGTGTTTTTTTATCCAGGACAAAACTGTGACCTCTACTGAAGTTGTATAAACCCACAAAACATCAACTCGGAATCTCTAATATAAGCTTAGTTACAGCTTTAAACTTCTAACGACAAGAATGTTATATATTTATTTGAATCGTTATGACTTTGTACAGATTTTCTTCATTCGACATTGTGTGGGCGTCGTAAATAGGATCGTATAAAACTCCTTTCTAATATAGTTTTATATAACTTTGAGACGTGTCGGTTTTATTCTGTTCTCTTGCTTAAATTCTTAGGCATTATTAGTGCCGTAGAAGAGAGATTTAATGCCTGTAATATAAGAAAATTCCATACAAAGTTTAAAGTTCAGTGTAGTGTACGTGAACTGTTTTGTTTTATATAACATATGTTTTGACATATATTTTCTGTGTATTGTTTAAAGGTTAGTGAAAAATCACTACGTAGTGGACAGATATGACTATAAAAAATTGTGTGTGTTTTGGTGTACATATGTAAGAAGAGAAATTTCTCTATGAAATAATTTTTCGAAATTAATCCACTATTTTTACAACTTTACAAATTATTTTATTATTCGTTAAATAAAAGTACATAAGATTTTTCGCAAAAAAAAAAACGCTCACGCTGCTTGTATTTAGATAAGGTTCTTTCTGTCATTCTTCAGTGTCATAGAAAAACGTTATATTTTTTAAATTGCTCTAATTTTTTCTTCTTGATAAAGAAGTTTCACTTCAAAAAATGTTTCCATTTCACAAACAAATGCTTATTATGTGTTGGATGACAAAAAGTAATTTTAGACTAAGTCTTGGTAATTCAAGAAGCTAAATTAAAAAAAATAGTTCTATTTAGTAACAGTCCACGTGATTCAATAATAAAAACTATTAACTTTGTTTGAGACAATGTGTGTGGAGTGGTAGAACTTAACGCCGCACTTTTGTCTTTACCAGAGCGAGGATGTGAAAATAATTTTAATATAACCACTCCCCCGAATTTACAGTCAGATGCTATCCCCCTGCGCCACGACCGGCTTAATTTTTTTTTATTTTTTATCATCAATAATCGTATACATGTTCACGAGATATTTTCTTTTGCAGGGCATGCATTATCTCCATAGTAGTGACATAAGGTCTCACGGGGCGTTGAAATCTAGCAACTGTGTTGTGGATTCCCGATTTGTATTGAAAATAACTGATTTTGGTTTAAATGCCCTGAGGATTTCAGAGAAGGATACGAGAGCTCACAGCTATTGGACACGTGAGTAATAAATAGTAACATTTTGGCCTAAAATATATATTATTAAAATATTTATATATTTATTTTATATTAACACATTATTTATAATAAGATCTTTGACTTTCGCGATTTTTATACATTTTAAATGAAACTATTTTAACCGGATTAATCGCGTATATTTTGGTATTCCAAAATACATTTTGGACACCTGACGTTTCAAACACTTTACACTAGTCCGTGGTCACGGGTAGACTCACTTGACTCACTTGAGTCTACCTGTGAATTGAGACAAAATTAAAATCACTTCACTAGTCTCTTTCAATAACTTTCTCTTTTTTCCCATTTATGTATATATATATATATATATATATATATATATATATATATATATATATATATATATATGTACGTATGCTTGTCTGATGTATGTAATTTGCTTAAAAGTTGCCTGACAGAAGTCACTAGTAGCGAAAAAATCCAAATAAATTAAATTACAATCGATAAGGTGAAAATTGAACTCACAACTTAACCATTTAACCAAAAAGTAACTTGAAGCCAACCAACCATTAACTAACTAACTTCATATCTATTGATGGACTATCATTTCAATGGAATTTTAAGAGCACTTTCGATCTTGTATATAATTCCAAACTGCTGGATTTTTTTTCAATACGTGAATACACCATCCAACGGTTGAACATAAATACAAAATAATACTTAATACCGCTTTTGAAATCCTGATGAATAAGTCTACGAAAAAGTTTTTTTATAAGTACAATAGTACGAAAATAAATATTTTTACTTGCTTACATCATATACTATGAAAATATATTTAAGTTAAAAATTGATTGGTAATAATTGACAATTTGAAAATGCTTGTAAACAGCCTATTTGATTAAAGAATACTTTTATTAATTTAACCATTGTGGCGCAGTGGGATAGCGTCTGACTATAAACATGTTTGGTTATGGCTTCGATTCCCATTCGAAGTAACGATTATAATTATTTTCTTCTCCACTATGGCGAGATAAAAATAGCAGCATTGAATTCGCCACTCAACATACAATGTCTCAATTTTGGCCGGAAAACAGTCAACGAAGTATCTTGACACACAAGTAATCTCCGACTACCCTGCTAGGCCGGATAAAGCGTAAAGCTGCTACTACTGTAATATCGATACCTAGTTGTGAATTTTATATATTTTTCATTCTATATATTTTTTGTTACAAAAATCATGTGCTTAAATCGTTTAATTAATAAAAAAAATTGAACATAGTAAGGATAGAAAAACGAAAGCTTCAAACGGAAATACAAACAAAAATAATACTATATTTTCTTTATAACTAGATAATTTTAACTTTAGGTCTCCTATGGACGTCACCGGAACTGCTACGCATGTCTGAGCCGCCACCGGAAGGAACCCAAAAGGCAGATGTTTACTCGTTTGGCATCATAATACACGAAATTGTTAATAGACAGGGTGCGTTTTGGCTTGGTGCTGGGGTTGACTTGGCACCTAAAGGTAAGATTTCTTTTTTTTTAATATATATAGGAATAACTTTGTACCCCTTTTTTTAAAGTAAACGGCATGGAAATGTATGAAATTTTGAACAGATATAGACTATATAAAGAAAGAGCAGAATATTCATACTAATACTTTTTTAAACCTTTTGAGGGCAATCGTGGCGCAGTGTCACAGCGTCTGCCTGTAAAGGCAATCGGTTGTGGGTTCGATTTCCACTAGGTCGAGAAATTATATTTTAATTATTATCACTTCCTCGCTCTGGTAAGGTCAAGTGCGGCGTTGACTTTTATCTCTAAACACATATTGTCTCGAATTCGGTGAAAAGCGAAGTAGTAATAGACGGAGTTTCTTGATAGTAAGTACTTATTATCGATCCTACTATGGGGGAAAAAAGCATGAAGCTAAATAAAAACACAATGTAGCATACGCTACCATATGTTTGAGACACTATATAAAGAGGCATACACGTGTTATAGCAACGCGTGTTTCTATATACTCGAGGCTACTGGTAAACTTAAAATTATATCATTACATGTTTTGTTTAAATACGTTAGTAATATAAAATGTACAATACCTTGGTATTTATTATAATAATTTTAAATTATTTTCTTCTTAAACAGAAATAATAGACGCAGTAATAAGCGGTGGTCTTCGTCCTAACACGAATCATACAAAATCGTGTGAAGCGTACGATGCTACGGAACTGATGCGTAGATGTTGGGCGGAAGAACCTTCTGAGAGACCAGACTTCGCCTATCTGAAGGGAGCTGTGCGGAGGCTCAATAAGTAATATTTATGTATAAATGGTGATGGGTTTTGTATAGCAAGATATTTATTTCAGTCTAAATTTTTTTAGATTACTTTAGTCAGATTTTATTAATTGCTTGATTTCTTTGTTATGTTTAATAATAATTTTTATGTACGTATTTAAAATTAAATTAACTTAAAGATTTATATTAAATAAAATAAAAATTTTGAAGAAAAATATAATTTTTCTCTTCATCTAAACAAAACAAGGAAATATAAATTACATATTTATAAATATGCAAATCTCCTAACCTTAAGGTAGTCTGAAAGAAATCGCTAGTTAGCGACAAAACTGCCTTTTTGCTATTGATTAATTAATATTAATAACGGTTTAAAAATAAAGTGTAAAATAAAATAATAAATAAAAATAAAGTTCTATATATTTTTTTCTATTTCTAACCAAAAATAAAAGCATTAGAAATAATTAGGGTCGCACATAATCATTTTTCTTCATAATTTCATCTATATAAAAGTTCCTTAGCAAATATATATTGGCCTTTGCTTGTGTATTATTTATTTGATATACGAAAATATTTATTTTATTAATATGAAAAACTTCATTTCAGAACTCAAGAAAGTAGTAATATATTAGATAATTTGCTTTCCCGTATGGAACAATATGCTAACAATTTAGAATCATTAGTGAGTGAACGAACGCAAGATTATTTGGAAGAAAAGAAAAAATGTGAAGAGTTGCTTTACCAATTATTACCTAAGTAAGTTTAAAATTTCTTACTAAATAAATTATAAACAGAGAATGTACAGTCCAATCTCCACGTCGTGTTCGACATGGTGACATATGAAATGGCGGAACTCAACACCGCGCTTTGTCTTTCTAGAGCGGAGTGATATTAAATAAAACAAACGCGTTTACAGTTTAACCATATTCATCACGCCATAATGGCCTAACAGGATCATGTTTATTTCCATCACCATAATACATTTAATGTTTCGTTTTATTTTTAGTCTTAAATATATATAAGATGCACACAACGGTAAAAAAATTCCGTAAATATATACAATAGGAAAAAACAAATGTAAAATATGTCATTTCGTACCACCAGGTCAGTAGCCTCTCAGTTGATCAACGGACAGTCAGTGGTAGCGGAGACTTTCGAACAAGTGACTATATACTTTTCCGATATAGTGGGATTCACTGCGCTCTCCGCATCGTCCACGCCAATGCAAGTTGTGGACTTGCTTAATGATTTGTACACCTGCTTTGACTCCATTGTAGAAAATTATGATGTTTATAAGGTAAGTGTAATTGATTTTTATATTTAGTAAGTATAATTTGGAGAGATCTCAGTGTAGAGGCCGGTCGTGGCGCAGTGGGACGGCGTCTGACTGTAAACGCGATCGGTTGTGGGTTCGATCCCCACTCGGGGGAGTGACTATTTTTAAATTATTCGTTCTGGTAAAGACAAAGTGCGGCGTTGAGTTTCACCACTCAACACAAAGTGTACTGGACACTAGGTACTTTCTGTCTACCCTGCTATGCGGCATAAAAGCGTGAAGCTAAAATAAATTCTCAGTTGATCTTGAAAACATTGTGTTAATGATATGCGATAAAGGTCACGTAAAATACATGAGGGACTTCGGAGGGCATGTAAGAAGAGGTTAATGACTTTGGAGGAGGCGAAAGAAGTGTGCAGGAATCGTAGCGGTTGGCGTTACGTTTTCTACTATTTACTAGGTATTTAGCATAAAGCCAAAAAAAGTTTTATTCACACAATATTTTGTTAAAATTAAAAAGATAATTCATAAGTAAAAACGTTTAGACGTTTGTGACGTCGTGACACAGATACACTAAATTTGACATTAACGACGATTGTGACTTCATTCCCATATAGAGAAATTATTATATTTAAATCATTTTCATTTCCATGTTTATATGAAGAAAATATTATGAAAAAAATATATTGAATGAAAACTTAGTTTATTCTTACAAATTAATTATTTTATAAAAAAATCATTTAATTGAAGGCGCCTCGTAATTGTCGTAAATGATGGATAAATATTTAGACATGCTATAAATATTGAGAACAACATCTGACTATAAACGCGATTGGTTGTGGCTTCAACTTCCACGGATATTGATTATATTTACATTATCTTCGTTTCTTAGCTCTGATTAGTTAAAGCGCAATGTTAAGTTCAGCTACCCAACCCGCAAAGTCATCAAAAAATTCGGCGAAAAGCGGAGTACGGAGTGTCTTAACACTAAGTACTTCCTGTCTATCCAGCTATGCGGGATGTATGTAACTGAGAATCATTGTAAATTGTATATTCCGGATATCTCTAGCCAAAAACGGAGGGTCGTGTCACAAAATTTTCTCCTTTTAAGCATATAACGAAGACTATAAAAGTATTTACTTTAAAATGATCTGAAAATCCTGAAATTTATGGTACCAGCTTAATGTAATGAGTATATGATACTCATTATTGAATCAAATTTTAATCCGCTTAGCTTGATGAGTTTTACGAAATCTTAATTTCCATTTTGTAATTTGATATTTTCAATTTACAAGTGTTTTTTGATATAAATCGTTTTAATTAATTTAAGGTATTTAAATTTTAATATTAATTATTTTAAAAAAATCATATTAGTAACGTCATATACTCAATTTTGACATAGCTGGATATAACGTATAGCTTATTGGTAAGAGTACTTGAATGATTTTCAAGTGGTGCGGGTTCGATTCCTACTAGATTCAAATTTTCTCATTCTAAGTATACGAACACTAATCTAAAAATATTTACGTAAGGGGTAATAAACATATATGCTTACAAAATATGTAATAAAACACAGGATTCAATTATTTTAAACGTGTATTGAGAGACAGCAAGTGGAGTACACTGAAAAGCTTGAAAAGCTGATTTCATTGAAGCACTCTTAAGACTGAATTGAGCTTTTATATTTTAATTTGAACATGATATTTGAAATGAAAAGAATATAAATTGTTCTGATATTAATAAAACCTATTGTGTGTTAATTTCTATCTGTTTTAATTCGACTCTAGTATATAAATATAAAAGCTCATTTATAATTGAATTTCAAAAATTAAGCTTCCAAGCCTCGCAAGCTTTTACGAGTCGTCTTTTTCAATATATTTTTTTTATTTGGTCAATATCATTTGTTGTCTTCAACTCATCGATAATATCGATATTTCATATACATCTGACAAGAGCCATTGTAGTGCAGTAAGACAAAGTCCTAATGTAAAAGATTGGTTATAGGTTCGATTCCCGCATGGGAGAATGATTTACAAAATTAATGAATTTAAAAAATATTTTCATTTTTCCGTTTTCGTAAGACAAGACGCGATAATAAGTGCGTCAATCAACACACAATTTCTCGATTTCGGAAGAAAAATAGTCATCGGAGTGTCTTAACACTAGGTTGTATAAGACAACTTTGCTATGCAGGATTGAGTCAAAAAAATGTGCTACCGGGCGTAATACAAATAATTATTTAATTATAACTTTATAAAAAATAACATCCTTTATAATCCCCAGGTGGAGACTATAGGTGACGCGTATATGGTAGTCTCAGGGCTGCCAGAACGTAATGGCACCAGGCACGCGTGTGAAGTGGCTCGCATGGCGCTAGCTCTACTCGATGCGGTACGACGCTTCAAGATTAGACACCGACCGCACGATCAATTGAAATTGAGAATCGGATTGCATTCTGGTATGTAATGTTGTGTTAATTGCTTTATTTATAAGTGAATATAGGATATTATTTTTCAGAGATCACCACGGTGAAGTGGGACAGCGTTTCACTGTAAATAAGACGCCTAAGTTCGATTCCCACTCGAAGGATTATTTGTAATCAAATGTAATCTAACTATTGTCTTTTTCTCGATTTTGCATAGCGGCGTTAAGTTCCGTCATTCAACACGCATTCTATTAATCTGCTATATGTATCTTAAATTATTTTTTCGTTATATTTGATATGATCAGAATCAGACACATGTGCCTTTTTTTTAGCAAATCAGGTGGGCAATGTGGGCATAAAAGCGTTGCAAACATTTTCTAGAACTGATACATAGATACAGGTAAGTAAGGAGAAAATGAAAATAATTTAAATATAATATCTAGCTTGAGTGGGAATGGAACCCACAACGGATCTCGTTTACAGACAGACGCTATTCCACTGCGCTTTAAAATGTTATTACATTTACATAGTAAAACATCGAATAGGTATTCGTAAACCTTTACCTAATTTGAATTCAAATAATTATATTCAAAAACTTTTCGTTTTCCGATCTAAAATTACAATGCTAGAACAATGTTAGGAAGTTTCCGGAGTTGAAATAACAGAAAATTTAACTTGTTTGTAACATAATAAAGGTAACTGTCCCATGGTTAATCGGGCCCGTTTGATATTACAAAAACCGTATTTTTCTCTGATTACCACAAGAGTTATACTGATTTTTTAATGTATAAAATGCAATTATTACATTATTGGAATTGAAAAAAAAATTCTATCTCACTCCGTTTTTTCTGCTCATATTTGGTCTTCGCTTACTTAAAGAAATATTGTGTATCTATGAAGCTTCTTGGTTTATCTCGCACGGCCAGGTAGTCGTAGTCTAGTATCAAGACACTGCGTATTCTACTTTCATGTGGAGGATGGGAAACTTTCATGATAATGCATGTTTTGAAGTGAAAATCAACGTTGCGATATGTCTTATCAGAGCGAAGATACTACTCGTAGGATAAATTTCGATTATAATCTTTTCGCTAAGTGGGAATCGAACTCAAAACTAATCAATTTTATAGTTGGACTTCCACATAGCAAATTGTCAAATTACACCCATACGTACATTTTCCACAGATCAATTTGACATTGACACATTGACAATAATGCCACAAAAGCTTTATTTTTGCTTAATAAATTTACATAAAATAATCGTTCTTTGCTTAAAAACTTCGTACTTTTAGTCTGAAATCTAAGGTTAGGCGAGTGTGTTGAGTCGGGATCGAACCCAAAACCGATAGCGTTTGTAGTAACACGCTGTCCCACTGCGCTACGACCAGCATAAATAATTTGTACGGGATTATTTCATATATTTATTTTTCTAAAGAATGTAATAATAACATCACATCGAGGTTTACGACTAGTATTTATACCTACAACCATGTAAATATTTAAAATATAACATTATATTGTATAAAAAGAGAAGCGTAACATTTGTACCTTTTGGAGCAATAAAGTATATTATATGCGTATAATTTTCTTTTTTAGTAAATATTTACTTTAATAAATGACGTCGATTTTTTTTATTATTTTCAATTTTTCCTTGGTGTTTTTTTCTATAGGAATAAACTATTATTCCTAAGGAAAACCCTTAATTTATTAAAACTTGCGATTCAAGTTGTATGGATCTTTGTGGTTTTCCATGTAGTATGATTCTCCATGTAACGTAGTTCTTCAGGTAGTGTGGCTTTGACTTTTTTTTTACTAAAATATAGTAAACGAATAAATAAAATACAACGTTTTTAATAATTTCTCTATTTATTTATAAATCATTAAAATATGTAAATTTATAAGTACTTTAATTATAATAAGTTAAATTAAACAAAATATAATAATATTATATAAGACGAGAAAGAAACTAGCGTACAAAAAGCAAAGTAAAAAGCTTTAGTTCATAAATAAAACATCAGAGGGTGAAATTATATTGCACCAGATAGAAGCCTTTGTGGCGAAGGATTTTCATCTAAATTGCAATTGCCTTGTAAAATTTTGCAAATCGATAGGGGAAAATCATATTAGCTTCAGAACGATCAGATTTACATCTTATTATGTGTTGATTTACTGGTTTTCTAAAATGTTTGTAATCAATTTTATAGGGATTGTAGTGATTGAAAGAGTAAAAAAAACAATTATGTTATATTATGTATTAACTGGCAAATATTGTATTTTAGACTATTAGTCTTAGGTCTTAGTAGGTCATCGTAGTACAGTGAAAGAGTGTTTGACTGTATACGCGATTAGTTGAGCATTCGTATCCAATTGGGGTCTGATTAAATTAAGATTTCTGGTGAGAAAAACGCGACACCACTCAATACGTCCAGTTCAGTATCAGAGTAACTTAGTAGTAGGTTCTCACTGATTATATTTAAATACCGGTAATAGTGTGGGCTCTCAACACGAAATGTCTCGAATCCGGTGGAAAGCGAAGTACGGAGTGTGTTGACACTAAGTACTTTCTGTCTACCCTGCTATGCGGGATAAAAGCGTGAAGCTAAAATAATAAAAAATAAAAAAAAAGTTTTAATGGTTTAATATTTAATATTACTGAAAATTATTTTATATTGAATAACATATTTTGTTTGAAATAATAACAACATATATAAATTTATGATTTATTCGAAAATCCTTTTATTTCATCTTTTACATTTACTGCTAAAATATATACCTACATATGTTAAAGCCCAGCTTCAATAATTCCAGATAAACGACACTAAGGTATCTGACATAGCGTTTTCAAACGAAAAAGGTTTCAGAAATTTTACGATTCCATAAACTTCTAGTGTAAAATTTTCTGCGTCTGACAGAAATATTACATATCTAGGTGTTATTTGGACTTTATTTTTATGAAATTCTTGAACTTGAAATTTAGATTGGACCAAGTTACTAAACTAAATAAATAAAATATCAAATAAAATATAGTTTTTTTTTAATTCTTTTAAATGTATGTTACATACAGATATCTCCAGCTCAAGGCTACCTTGGGCTGGATATAGATTTCATTGTAGTTCGTAGATATTTATTACAGGTATATTTAATTCATTTATATTAAAGTTATAGTTAAAAGAAGAAAAATAGAAAATATTTTTTTTACATAGTTTTTAAGTAATACAAAAGCAAAAAGAGCTAGATTAGAAGAAGAGATGATTTTAAAATATCAGGCTTACATTCACTTTAATATAAATAAAATATAAATATATTATGACTGTACTGTGTAAATATATATATGTACATACTGTAGTTTCGCTACATAATTTTTGCTGTTGAGAATCTAGAAAATATGAATCATTTTAGAAATAAATTCTTAATAAACTTCAGGGAAACTGGCTTTAAATAAATTAAAAATGGTAATAAACCAAATTTCATCGTTCATAATGTAAAATATTATGAAAAAGAAAATGTTTAAAAGAACATATTATATAGTTACAAAGCTTGTAACAGAGTTTTAAAATTATAACAATATATTAAATCAGTATGTTTTTGCAGGTCCATGTGTGGCTGGTGTTGTCGGACTAAAGATGCCAAGATACTGTCTCTTTGGAGATACAGTCAACACAGCCTCAAGAATGGAATCCAATGGTGAAGCTTTGAAAATACACGTGTCGCAAACTACGAAGTCTCTGCTAGATACTTTTGGTACATTCCGATTAGAATGTAGAGGGGAAGTTGCTATGAAGGTAAATTTACATTTAAATGCGTTATATTATAATAAGAACCGATCTTTTTAACATTTACTTAAAAATCATTGAAATATTGATAATAAATTGTATTTATTGTTAAATCTTAACCAATTATTCATATAACAGGGCAAAGGAGTACAAGTCACTTATTGGCTTTTGGGTGAAATTGTAGACCCAAAAGCACCGAGAGAAAAACCACCGTTAAAAAAATTACAAGCTCAATCAACGGAAAGCGGATCTTTATCACATCTCACTCCATTCAGAAATCGCTTAGATCAAGGGTCGAGATCATCAAGCAGGCGGGGCTCAGGAGTATTCTTACAAAAACAGTCAGATATTAATAAACTGGAAAAAGAAGTACAACCTATATTGCAAGTTATCAAAATGCAAAGACAACATTCTGATCCGAACGAACGTGTTACTAATGGATTAGCTGAAGCAGAGGAGTTAGACAAGCTTAGCATATCAAATTCTATGTCACTATCTGTTAATACTTTTAATCATAACAATGTGAGTCAAACTGGTCAACCGAAAGTCAAACTGAAAGAGTGTCAAATGAATTCAATCGGTAATCACAAATCGAATAAAATGGGTAATAACAATTGGATACCCAAGTTACCTACAGCAACTTCCTTTGATAACGGCGCTAGGAAAGTTACCGAACGCCTCAAAGACTACAGTAGTGTCCCATTACTGTCTAAAGCTGAGAAACCAAATGATTCCATTGTATAAAACAATTAAGAAAGAAAGAAAAATATTTATCGTGTAGATTTGTGTAAATCAATATCGTATGTGGTTAAATTTAAATTTAAATTATATTGATCATAAAGAGTTAATAATACACACGATATAAGAAAGACGAGAACAATTCTTCAAGTTAACGTAATGTTAAGTATTTTTCCATGTGACATATTTCTTGATATACTATAGTCAGCACGCTATCTTTTAGTGATAAATATTTTTTTGAAAAACGTATAGAAAATTGAACGCTGCGGGATTCGATCCTATGCCTTGGAAACCGCCCAAGACGTACCAAATCCCATTGCGTTCAAAATTTTTATACGTTTTTTAAAAATGTTTTCTATGCCCAAGTGTGGAATAACACATTAAAATAGTAAAATAATGATAAATGTATTAAAATATTGAAGTAGTTTCTTTTGTTCCTTATTCACGTCGAAGTCCTAATAGACGTTTAAAATTTGATTTGCCAGATTTTATTACTACTTTTCAGTATTTCCCATTTTTAATTTATAGTTTTTGACCGCATTTTTTTTAATATTGGAAATAAACATAAATAAATAACAAAATTTTCGTCTGTAAAGCTCAGTGGAGATGACTATAATTTATTATTATGGTTGTAATTAAAATTTTACTTGAACGTTTATTTCGATGAAATATTTTCATTTAAATGTTTGATTAGATGGAGTGAGGCATTAAAAATTAGAATTTGACTTTGAACAGTACATATTTACATTTGCATTAGTGTATTCATTAAAATTATATTCACAAATCTCTATATTTAGCTGAATCTGCTAAATAAAATGAATATAAAATTTATCAAGCATTTTACCAAACGAAATTTTAAATTTATTGAACTTGATTACACGTCTTTCAGGGCTTCGTATCTTTTATATGTGATAAATTGTTATTTGTTGTTTTATATTTGTGTTTTATTAAGAGCTCTCGGAATTGATAATTCATTTATGTTAGAAATGTTTGTAATTTAATATATTGGCTGCTTCTTTGGTTTCTGATGCCATGGTTACTAAAGTAGGTCAAATATTCAAGACACTCTGAATTCTTTCTTCAGTTGAAGCTGTTGCGTTATCTTTTTCTCTTCAATATAGAATATGAACCCCTTTCTAATAAGTTGAGTTCACATTTAAGTTAAAAGGGACAGTTTCCTTGAAGTCAGTATATTATTTGTCCATGTATATTTAAAGAGGAAGCAGTCAATATTTTTACATTTTAAGTATTTATTATAAACTATAAGATTATTTTGTAAATAATATTTTTTATTTATTGTAAATATTACGGTGTTATCGTAACTTCATTGTGATCTTAGCGAAGGTGTAATTGTGTTTCAAATTAAATTGTGGAAATTTCATGTTTTAAATAGTAATAAAATGAGTGAGAACCATTATGATATGTGGTTTCATTACATGAATTCATAGTGACAGACCCAAATTAACACTAAAATAAATATAATTTCTAGATATTTATTTATTATTTTTTATTTGCTAGACTTGCTAAGTACTGTACACAGTATTTTTATTTTTTTTTAATTTATGTCTATATCTATAAGAAAAATTCTGTCTAGTACATCAGATTCATGCTATTAACATATCAAAATGTCACAAAACTAAAGTATCTAAAATTCTTAGTATTTCAATTATTATTATTGTACTACTTGATAGATAAATATAATTAAGTACAGTTGAAACTTAGCGTGTAAGAAGGTCATAAACTATAATAGTGAATGTAGATTGTTAAAGAAGTTCGACTTTAAATTTATTTTCAAATAATATATAACTAATTTATATTTATGAATTGTTTTCACTTCCTCGCTCTGATGAGACAAAGTGCAGCGTTGAGTTTCGCAACTCAACATGCAATATCTTGGATTCAGTGGAAATACGTAGTGTTTTGATACTGGGTACTTTCTGACAACGCGGGATAAAAGTATGAAGCTAGAAAACTAATAAAATAAAATAACATAGATGTATATTTATATAACATCGAAATAATGCAATGTCTCGAATTCTTAAAACATGGAGTGCCACTAGGTACTGTAATAGGTCCAACACTAAATCTACCTAGGGCTATGCGGGATAAAAGCGTGAAGTTAAAAAAACTTATTATTTTCTCATTTATTTCTTATTCGAAAATTTCACATGTAACCTAAAATCCACACACTGATGAAAAGTTTAAGTCAAACACATATAAAGATACACAAAGATACATATAAACATCGCTCAGTGAGCTATGAAACGCAAAACCCTTAGAGTTTCTCTGGCCCTAAGTTAACACAGTGAAATCAGTCGTCAGAGAACCAATGTTACCGACATTCACGTAGTATCAGTCATGTCTATAGGCGTAACGATTGTCGAAGGAGCTAACACGTGTTAGAGTGGAGACCACGTTTAGGCAAACTTAGTGTATTACGCCTTGCAGTACAGTAAAAAGACGATTTAAAGAATTTTCTTTAGTAGGCAGGCAACGGTATGTATACTTTGATTTTTGCGATTTTTACAAATTTTAAATGAAATTATGTTAATAGGATTAATCGCGTATGTATGGTATTTGAACTCACTTTTCACTGTATTCGAGACATTTCCCGTAGATTGGTGAAACTCAACGCCGCACTTTCTCTTACCAGAGCGAGGAAGAAAAATATTCCCCCGAGTGGAAATCGAACCCACAAGTTTACAGTCAGACGCTGTCGCACTGCGTAAGGACCGGCCACCACAAACAGTTACAATAATTACGAATACTGTAGCAGTAAATTGTATGCAATTTATATTGAAGGCGGTAACCGCATCGTTCCCGGATATTGAGGACTGAATTGACGGTGGCATGACGTTTATATATTAGAGTCAAATACTATCTCATATTATACGTTGACAATCGTTTTTAATAGTGTTTATATAACGTATAGTAAAAAGTAATTTCAATGGCAAGGTCTTTAAGTAATGAAAAGAGTCCGAGAAGTTATTTTTCGATCATTTTTATCAAATGAATAATCTCTCTAAAAAAATACAGTTAATTTTATTGCGGTATTTATGCGATAGGTGGGTTCGATTTTCGCCCGGGGGAACGAACGTATTTAAATTATTTTAATATCCTCACTATGGTAAGACATAGCGCGGCTTTGAGTGCCGGCACTCAACACTCAATCTGTTAACAATAGGTAGATCCTGTGTACTAGCACTGTAAAGCGAAGTACTAAAAGACAAAATACAAATACATAAATATACAAGCACACAAATAAAAGTAACATATTACATATAAAACAATATAAAGAATTATATTACATACATAACTATATAGAACTATATAGATTTTTATGTCAGAAAAAACCAATCAAACAATAAAATATTAAAATATATTTAAATAGTATTATTTTTAAGTTAAATAAATTTAAATTATTTCTTTAAGCTATAAATATGTAACTCAATCTGGCATATTTATGGCAGATAATACACGGCACTCAATGTTTCGATATCGGGTAGAAAGCAGTCAACAAAAAAAGCAATCTTGACACTCAGTTTTCTTTAATTACCCAGTTATATAGGTTATATAGGATAAAACGTGAAGCTGCGAACTTGTATAGTATTAAAATTACCATAATATAATATCAAAATTCTATATAAGCAAAGATCGCAAATCAGTTCCCACGTTCAAAGTAATTACTTTAACATAACAAATAGAGTGTACGTAGAGTTAACTAAGTAATAATAAACTAGGATATGCTAATCGATTGTTTGCAGATTAAAGCTTACTTGAAACAGATTTGCTAAGTAATTGTTATAAGGGTATCGTGGTCGATTTAATTTGGGTTTAGTATATATTATGTGCGGATTACATTTTAATACTAGTTCTGTCCGTGACTTTGTCAGTATCAGAAAACTACTTTTAGAATTCGGTAAATTTTGATATTTCAATATTGAAAACTATATTTTAGCAATAATTTTTTTGCAGTTCAGAGCCAGTCAGAGTGCTTGGACGATTTCTGAGAGGCGTGGGTTTGAATCGTTTAATTTTTTATATCTTTTCTCAAAACATGTTTACTAATCCTTAATGTGGTATAATACTTTAAAATATTAAATAAATTTAAATTTAATATTTTATAAAAATCTTGCCAATTAAAGTATTTTGAACTAATTTTAATAAGAAAACCGTTTCAGAGATAAACGTTTCTTTGTATAATTATATATAAATTAGCGTTTATTTATATACACTCTGTAGATGATTTATCTATTGTTTATTGATTATAGTCAAGTTGTTTGTTCTAAACCATTTGTAGTTTCAAAATGTATACAAAATATTTGTATTCTCAAATGCCAAATATTTTTGGAGCGCCTGATTGTAAAAGCGATTGCTTGTGGGTTTGCCACTTGTGAGAGTGATTATATTTAAAAATTATCTACACTTCCACGCTCTGGTAAGACAAAATGCGGCGTTGAGTTTCGCTACCCAACACGCAATGTCTCGAATTCGGAGAAAAATAAAGTATGGAGTACCTTGACATAAGATACTGCCTGTCTGTTTGCTATGCGGGATAAAAGTGTAAAGCTAAAAAAATATCAATAGTGTAAAATCTATCAATTTTCTTAGTTAAAACATATAAATTTTAACAGTATTATATAAATAATATTAGTAGTTCAATTACATTTTATTGAATGTAATATTTTTCTAGTTACATTTGTATAGTAATATGCTAACAAGTGTGTGCCAGATGTACTGAAACAACATGTTTTTTAGATGAACTTAAATGTAACATGGTGTTACTCTGTCGTTATACGAAATATATTATTATTGTATATGTAAAGGGTTCTCTATTTTTTTATAGGATGATAGAGAATATTTGAGGCTGGTATTAGAATTTATAGATAATGTACAGTTGAACATTATCTATAAATTCTAGTACATGTAAAATAACAACGGGATAAAAATAAAATAATAACGGGAAGTTTCCCGTATTCAAATGTTTTATATGTACTAAAATTTCGCATTATACCTGTAAATTTTGTATTATAGTAGTAAAATTTTGTATTGAAGCAGGTCCTGGCGCAGTGAGACAGCATCTGACTCTAAACGTGATCGATTGTGGGTTGTGGGAACCCACAACAGTGATTTTATTTAAATTATTTTCATTTCTTCACTTTGGTAAGACAAAGGAGATGGATTTCAATCGCCGAACTGATAGGACGTCTTTATGTCCAACCGGGAGCGCATTAAGATTGCATATCAGATATTAAATAGTGTGTGTTGTGGCACTGCGTGATGTTTACTCTTCAATACTGGAGGCAAACTAAGGAAGAATTCATGAGGACGAGGAAGCTGCTGTCGCTCAGGAGAGCGGCATCGTTGTGCAAGTGTCTCTGGGCTTTGGACTGTTAGTGTTGTGCAATGTAGTTTTGTGTAGTGCGTTCGAGACACTGCCGCCATATATTCGTGAGTACGAAGGTAACTCCCCTGCTGCTTCACGGCGGAAAACATTTGGCCATAGTAGACTCAAAACTATTAGGCGAGGGACTCAATAATTTACCCCAAGTGGTTAACGCCGCAGTCATGTCCCAATTAGAAGCATTACTCGCTTTCCTCGCGCTATAGTTTCCCGATGCGCTGGATGACTTTAAAAACGCCGGAAAAAGTTTAAGGAAGAAGTCGAGTCTGACATCGACATGCAAAGCGAACCCCAATTTTCACGACAGTCTAGGCAAAGCATTTTGCACAATGCCTGATACAATCATTAGCGATGATGAAAATGATGATGACGGTTTCGAGACTGTTGTCAATAAATCAGCCAAAGCCAAAGCTGTAAAGGATTCTCTACCCGTGAAAACGGCGGCCAATGACGAACTCGTAAGCCCTAGGCAAGTAGAAAAACGCCGTAGGGATCCCCTCCCCTCTCACCCAAATCGGCGAATCGTGCACTCGCATTTGCATGATATGACTCACCGATCCAGTCCGAGCCCGGACAATATACGAAAAATTAGGCCCCGATCATCATATAAGAAAAAAAGGCCTGGGCCTGTAAATGGATGTTAAAATCCCATGTCTAATTTTCGTCGGCCCGATCAACTTCCCATGGCAAAACCACTAAATTCCAATGGTGGTCAATAATAATATAATAATAAATAGGCCCGATCTCAAACTCGTGTGAGTCAAGCCGCGATCTATAAATTTAGTATATTTTAATGCTAACGGTCTTTGTAATCAAATGAGGCTAGTCCGAGACTTTGTAGCAGAAAAAAACGTGGACATTGTGCTAATTCAAGAAAAAATTTTAATACAGAAAAATCGCGAACTACCGCACAATTAGACACGACAGAATTGGCCCAAAAGGAGCCATATTATTTTTTTACAAAAAAATCATTGTACGTAGTAGCTAAAGACCCGCCGCCGGGACTCAAAAACATCGACTTGTACAGTGACGACTTGAACGTTGACTTGTACAGTGCACATGACGGGACACGCACCGATAATAATAGCTTCAGTCTATCTTTCCCCCCAAAATCAGATGCCTAAACAGTAAACATAAACCTAAACAGTAAATACACCAGGTGGAACTGCAATCAAACAAACAGTGTAGGGATCGCGCTAGAAGCGATCTCGAGTCTTACCACTTCGCAATTCGAAAATGTCACGCCACTATCTCCCATTAGGTTTGAGCCCCGGGACCGTCTAGATATTTTACACTCTATTGAAGTCATAGCAGAATAAGACTCGTATCTCAGACCGGTTCAACTAAAACTTGGGCCAGATTGCGCACAGTTATTACCAAAAATTACTGAAGCAGATTGGAACACGTTTGCTTCACGTCTACGCGGCTCCAATGCGGAAATTGAACTGATATCGGATAGGTTTGACTCATCATTAATAGCCGAAACGGCTATTCCAAATCTCACCTCGCTAATCAGCTATACTCACGACGAATGCTCAAGGGATATCAAAGCGCGCCCTGACGGACGATTCACGATCCCTCGCGAACATTATAATGCGAAAAAACGTCGCAAATAGGCCCACGACGCGTATCCATCCCCAGAAAATCGTAAAAAACTCTGGAGACTTCAACGACTGGTTCAAACCCGGTTCGCGGAACTCCGAGAGGAAAACTGGCATCACCGCTTAGCAACGGTCTCGTCATCGTCATTAAAAAATAAGTCAATCGAAGAAATGACCAACCCCCCCCCCACCCTACACGTCCAGACGGAACGATAGCCTCAGTTGACCTAGCAATGCTTAGAGACAATATAGAATCACAATGCTCCCCTTTTAATCAACCGTGTGATCTGGATCACGTCGCCGCGGTGGACACACGAGTTGAAATGGGGGCACTGTTACAACCAGTAGGAGTACCCGTCACACCTACCTCAGTCAAAGAGGTCAAATCAATAATTAAGCCTTAAGCCTAGAAAAGCTCCATGATCTGAGCGCATTACAAACAAGATCCTTAAAATCCAGCTCGTTCAGATAATTTCGCTACTTGTAACAACCTTCAACATTCTTCTAAAAGAATATTCGTTTTCTGACCAATGGAAAGAAGCCATTGCTATAGGTATCTGCAAACCCGGGTAACGTGAATCCAGCCCACCAGCTGTCGCCCGATCAACCTTTTAAGCACCATGGCCAAAATCTATGAGCGTATCGTACTTACGCGTCTTCAGGCCATCGTCGAGGCCAAAAATATCATTCCCCCGAACAGTTTGGCTTTCGAGCCCAGCATTCAAGCGTTCAACAAGTGCACCGCCTCACGGAGAACTAGTTATATAAATCCAAATGGATGTCATCGTCGGCCATATTCTTAGATATTTGCAAGGCCTTCAACAAGTTATGGCATAATGGCCTAATCGATAAAGTCATTTAAGCACAGCTTCCGTATAGGTTAGAGCACATCCTACGAGATTATCTCACAAATCGCTCATTCTGTTATCGGGTCGAAATTACCCTCTCCACTAAACGTCCCATAAAAGTGGGAGTCCCTCAAGGCTCCATTCTATCTCCGCTTCTGTACACGTTGTACACTCATAATATAGCTAAAGCCCCAAGATATCTAGCCCTATTTGCGGACGACACCGCAATCTTCACTAGCGGCCACGATACGGTTAATATAGCAAAACGTATCCAGATCGCAATAAACCGTGGCGATCTGGAGACGTTTTTCTGGGCCAATGGCTCACCAAATGGCGCATAGAAGTCAACCCCGAGAAAAGCGTCTCATTTCTCTTCCCCCGCCGTAGACATGAGGTCATGTCGACCGTCAAACTGCAAGGCAAATCAATACCAATGGCTAAGACCGCCAAATACCTGGGAGTAGTTCTAGAAAGTAAACTTATATTCAATCCCCACTTAGATTACGTCTACCGCAAAGCGGCTTTCGTCCACAGTACTCTACCCGATGATCTGCGCCAAAAGTAAAATGTCTCTCAAGAATAAGATCCGCCTGTATACGACGTATATCATGCCAATTTTACGTAAGGCAGTGTAGTTTTCGCACACACGAATCTCGGACGTTTCTATGTCCTCCAGAACAAATTCTTACGCATGGCTACGGGCGCGCCTACGATATAGCCCGACAATTGTGGGGACTCCGCAGGCTCCGACACGTTCTATCAGAAAAAGCTGACGCCATTACTCTCACTAAAGACCCCAAACACAAAGGTAAATTCATACACACACTCAAGCGCACACGCTACTCACACCATCCCCGCCGGTGGAGACGAGGTCCCGGTTTCGTAACCGCCCGATGCCAATAGGCCTGTTCCGGACAGGTAAGTCCCCCACTACAAACGGTGTACACAAGCCGAGGTTCGTGCCTCAGGAGGCGTCCTTGTGACGCTGTGTTCTAAGTTGGGTTGGTCTTCTAGCTCGGCCTCCCCGAAAATCCGATGACGCTGTCGAGGCCGATAGGGCCAACAGCATACTACACAGACGAAAAAAAAGGTAAGACAAAGTGCGGCGTTGAGATCCACCACTCAACACGCAACGTCTCGAATTCAGTGGAAAGCGAAGTACAGAGTGTCTTGACACTAGATACTTTCTGTCTATCTTGCCATTATAACAGTTGATATACATATTTTTTTCAATAGAAGACAATCCAACAATAGAGCAGTGGCACAGCATCTGGATGTACATGTTATTGGTTTTGGGATTGATTTATACTTGAGTGATTATTTTTATATTCATTTTTCCGCTGGTAATAATAACCGTGGTATTGAGTTTTTCGGAAAGCAGTAAGCGGTATAGCGGCATAAGTATTTAGATAGGGTTGTTGAGGGTACTTAAAGAAAACTTAATGCTATATAATATAGTGGTTTGTATTCTACAGGGACGAATAGAAAATAATATATAATAATATCTCATTTAAAAATAATATATAAAAATATCACAAATCATATTTACAAACAGACGCACGTCCAATATTTTTTCGCTGATCAAATAAAATTAAATACTAAAACTATATATAGACTTGCATTATAATATGAAAATGTAACCCATGTTGAGTTGTTCTTGTATAATAAACACAACAAGGCAGCTTCATGTCTCTGTCCTGAAAAAGCAAGATAGTCAGAGACAAATATGAGGACACTACGTCTTACCAGAGTTGAGATATGAGAATAAATTTTAAACATAATCCTTCGAGTAGGAATCTACACCCAGTCGGGCTTGCAGCCAGTCTGGCTGTAAACTTAAAGTAACTTAACTGGCTTAACATAACATATATTTTAAACATATAATACAATATTATTCTTGTAATGAAATATGAACGCGATTCCTATTAACGTGAATAACCACTGTGTCTGACAGAATGTGTATCTAAACAAGCGTTTGAAGCGTACATTGTCAAAAAACAGAAATTTCGTCGAAACTGTTGGAAACGTTTATACTGACTCTGCTTACGTACCATATACGTGGAATTTCAATTATTGAGAAACGCCGTTCAAAAAATTCTATAATTATTTTTCCGAGATTTCGAATTTGATTAATTAATTTGAAAATGAACTTTTTAATATTTACAAACAGACAATTCTTTCTGGCTATCCTGCTATGCGGGATAAAAGCGTGAAGCTAAAAAACATAATAATATTAATTAATAATTTAATGTCAACAAATATTAAATATTACAATAAATTATAATTATAGAAAAACATAAAATGTCAGTCGAATACAATACATTAATTTAAAAAAAAACACTCTTTAGTATTTGTATAAGTTTTTGTATACAGTCGTCTTTTGGGGTTATCTCTATTTATCTCGATAAAATGCTAAAACTATCAATATTTTAAATTTGACCATCGACAAGTTCATGCGGCGTTTAGTTTCGCCACTTAACAGACTTCGTGTTTAATGAAAATATATTATTTTTTTGCTAAAAAATACTATCAAAACATGATATTTTTGTATATTTTTTTTCAATGTAACAAAATATTAAATGTTATAAAAACAAGATTTCAAATTAATAATATAGAAGTTATGTTCTTCGCAATGATAACAAACAAAAGTTTTTCTTACTTCCAAGTTTACTTCTTTCAAGCGGTTTATTTTTCGTTTTAATTTTTATAATTAAAGGAGTTAAATTCTTATAGTGACTATTTGTACAGCGCTACGGTACAGTATCACGATGTAGATAGGTTCGATTCCCACTTATGGTAATGGAGCCTAAGATCATATATATAAAAAAAAAACATTCATTATATCTTTCTTCAAGCTTCACGCTTCATTCCGAATATCAGGGTAGCTAAAGTAAATTCAGTGTAGAGACATTTTCGTCTGAATTAAAGTACAGGAGATACTCTAGAATTAGTAGGGGAACGAGAACAAACAAGACTTTACTTTATTATGATGTTCCACAGTGCGGTGTTTAATTCCGCGAACTATATGTTAATTCAATGCTGTACGTATTTCATATGACCAATGCAATTTTTAATAAGTTGTTTAATTGAGTTCTAGATTATGGGTCTAATTATGGTGTGAATAAATAAACAAATATACATGTTTTTACGTATTCAGTTTGGAAAGCTCAGCATTTGAAATGTGAATAATGATGGGTGAATAAGCAAAACACAGGGATTCTTTAGCTTCACGCTTTTAATCCCGCATAGCAGGGTAGACAGGAAGTAGTGTCGAGACACTCAGTACTCCGCTTTCTGCTGAATCTAGATATTGCGTATTTTCTTTTCAATGAGAATATACGTAAAATAAACGTGCAATAAGGATATAAAGGCCATTGCGACCCAGTGAGATGCCTCTAGTTTTCTTTGTGGGTTCCATTCCCAGTGGGAGAAATTATTGTATTTAAATTATTTCCACATCTCATAGCTCTGGTAGAATAAAGCGCGGTGTTGATCTCCGCCGCTTAAGTCGAGTTTACTTTATCTTGGAGATGGAGATGAATTTTTATAGTATTTGTCTTGACACTAGATTCTTTCTGATATGGTATGAATAAAACAAGAAGTTGAAAAAAATGAATGCAAACTAATAGTTGCAAGTACTTATCTAAATCTAAAATATTTTAAAGTAATGCAAACTTTTTATTTTTTATAAAACATTATAAAAATAACATCCATACGTTTTAAATGTATGTTTACTTGAGGACAATGTTCAGTACGCTGATAACACTGTAGTTTATCAGCAAGCTTTCAGAGACAAAGTATAAGACGAATTGGAAGTTCATTTCATGTCTAGACTAGTATTTTATTGTTATTACAAAGAGGACTTTACTAGCACAATTAAATAAGTATTAGAACAATAACAGATAAATTATTCAGTTTTATTGTAGAATGATTTAGGGATATAAAACATTCCACCTTAGATTAAGTCGACATAGTTGAAATATATTTTAAATTAAAATATTTAATATGTTACAGGATTTTATATATATATATATATATATTTATATATATATATATATATATATATATATATATATATATATAAAATATATATATATTTACTATTTTTAAAGTGTTATTCCACACTTAGGATTAGAAAACATTTTTGAAAAAACGTATAAAAATTTGAACGCAGCGGGATTCGAACCCGCGCCTCTTGGATACCGTCCAAGAAAAAAAAAATATTTTTATATATTATTATTTAGAAGTTAAATTTAAGAATTTAAACATTGCAGGTGTCGCACCTGCGTCTCTAGGGAGCCATTCAAGCGTTCTAATCAATTTAGCTGTACATTGTTACCCAGCTACTTGGAAATTCTTTTACTCCTATTACATTAAGCATTCGCCAAAGCTTATTTATAAGAACAATTTGTTTGAGGCTATGTAGGCAGCTGAAAGTAAATGCCATTGGTTGTGAGTTCTCTTCCCACTAACAAAGAAAAAAAAATAAAATTTATTTTCATTTTTTCGCTTCTAGTTAGACAAAATGCGGCATTGAGCTCGCTACTCAAAATGCAATGTTTTGATTTCAGGCAGAAAGCATTTAACCGAGTGTCTTTACACCAGGCTGGCTCCAAATACCCTACTATATGGGATAAAGCATACAGCTTCAGCTATAAATAAAAAACAATTAGTTCCTCCACACGAAATTTCTGATATTATTCTATAGAATATATATGCAACTAGCGGCCTGTTCGCTTTTTCGCCTAATATTTTTTTTTTCTGTCTTTGAGTTAAATGCTGTTGACCTTAATGGTCTTTACAGCGACACCGGGAGGGGGAGGGAAGAGGGTACTCTAGCCCTGCGAAGTATTAGCAAGTACTGACGTGTCTGCTTGAGAGGAAGCCGACGACCGCAAGGGCGCTCCCTGCGGGGCTCGAACCTCGGCTTGCGGTCGGCGAGCGGGCGGGGGATTTTTCCCTACTCTAAAAAACACAAGCCAGCCGCGGCGTGAAGTCGCGACTGGGGGAAATTTTAACTATTCTAAGGGAGCCTATTACAGTCCCTAACCGTTGGACCCGGCCGCGCCAACGCGCGGACGGGCCGTGACGTAAGCTGGACTTCGCCGTCGTTTCCGACGACGGCGGTGTTTATGTGTAGTGTTGGTGGAGTGTTTCCTACCTAACATTTTCCCGTTTGCTGCCGTGATGGGGTCGTCGGGGTCTAATAAGACGCTACGCGGGCGTCTAAGTTTAGGATGCGCGGACGGGGTGTAATCGCACGCCCGTACAACGAGGGGATTTATGTGAGTATCTGCGCGCTCGTAATAGCGCTTGGCTAGGCCGTTGCAGAACTCTTTTATCAATTCCAGTTCGAAATCCTTATGTAAGATATTACGAACGTACCAGGGGGAACCCGATGCGATTCGTAGAAATCGGTTTTGAACCACTTGAAGTGGTTTAAGCTCGGTGTGCGCGAACGCAACACAAGCGTACGTGAGAACGGGCCTAATACAGGTTTTATACAATGTCAGCTTATTTCTAAGTGACATTTTACTGCGTTTACAAATTAAAGGGTGCAATCTATTAAGATAGAAGCGGGCTTTATTACACACTCGACTAATGTGTTTTCTGAAAGAGAGTCGGGAGTCTAGAGTGACTCCGAGGTACTTGAAATGTTTTTGCCACGGAATTGGCTGTTTCAGTCGAGGGAACAATACCGCAGCACTCTTTTCGGGGTTGACCTCGATCCTCCATTTGCGGTACCAAGCGCCTAGGGCGTCGGCGGCCGCCTGGAGTCTCTCGGCAATAACGAAAGAGTGGCGGGAAGTGGTGTATAGGGCGGTGTCGTCGGCGTACATAGCCAGATGGACATTTTTGACTCTCGGTATGTCGCTGGTGTACAGCGCATACAGTATAGGAGAGAGCGTGGAGCCCTGAGGGACTCCGGCGCGAATTAGGCGGGGAGTGGAGAGTGTACCTTCCACTTTAAATCGGAAATATCTGTTGGAGAGATAGTCCTTGAGGACGCGAATTAAATGATCCGGGAGGCCGGCATTGTGCAGCTTGTAAATCAAGCCACTATGCCAAACTTTATCGAACGCTTTCGCGATATCGAGGAAAATGGCCGCAGTAGAGCTGCGGACACGGTATCTAACATTATATCTGGCTATGTGTTCTACTAGCCGATGCACTTGGTGTACGGCGGAGTGGCCCTTGCGGAACCCGAATTGCTCGTCTAAGAGCAGACGTTTCGTCTCTACCGCTTCGGAGAGTCTAATGAGAATTATCCTCTCGTAGATTTTACCTAGGCAGCTCAGCAGGCTGATAGGCCTGTAGCTGCTGGGGAGATTCCTCGGCTTGTACGGCTTCGGAATACCTATGACTATTGCCTCCTTCCATTGGTCTGGGAAGGTACAAGATTTGAGGAGGCAATTAAAAATGAGTACGTGGGGAGGTAGTGAAGCCTAGGTTGCAACCTCGGAGTCCACCTTCGCTAGGTGGTCCGGATCGCAAGGCTGATCGCTGGGGGAACATTGAGCCTCTAAACTGTCGGCTAAACATTCCGCTTTTTCAGTGTCATCGGCGGCAATAGAATTGTCGGGCCTAATGAGAGGTGGCATAGTCGCGAGACCATCCGACCTGAAGGCTCGCGACAGCGCCCAGAAAGCCTGGTGCAAAGGCGCGAGTCCCTCTAGTCTCTTGTCCCACGACTCGCCGCGGACCATGTCGAACGCGTGTCGAACACTCCTCCTCAACCTGTTTAGTTCCCTACGGTTGTCGTCTGTCGGGTATGTGTCGTATCGTCTGGCTGCGGCGTTTTTACGCCTTATTAATCTCCTGAGCTTTTCTGAGATTTCAAATCGTCCTTCCGGTACGTTTGTAATCTCTTTAGAGCAGCTGAGGATCGTGTCGTCTATATCTTGGTGGTTTTCGACGAATTCCAGCTGATGTGTTTACAATTTAGGTCCCCAGTCAGAAGGACTGAGTCACCCATCTCTAAGAGCGACTTGATGTCGTTTTCTAATATTGGTTTGTTCGGCGAGAGATACACCGAGGCTATGACTATTGGCTGATGGCCTGTCATATAAATTTGGCACACTGACGCTTCGATGTTAGCAAGCGACGGAGGGTCTAGCGGTATACAATGTAATTTCTTATTGTAATAAATCATAGTGCCACCTCTTGCGGTGGCCCTATCATTCCTCACAACCCTATAGTTCGCAATGCCAGGAGAGCGAACGCTAGGTTTAAGAAAGGACTCTTGTATACAGAAGAAATCTAATTGTCTTGAGTGGACGTACTCACTCATAAGCTCTTTCTGGCCTTTGACACCGTTTGTGTTGAATGTTGCGATTTTTAGGGCTAATGGTTTTACGCGCGCGAGACGCGAATCAGCGGGCCGAGGGATAAATCTATTGTTGACCGCCATCTAATTGTTTAGTTATAGAATTTATTTAGCCTGGAAGCCTACGATGGCTTCCTGTGCCTAATAAATATTCCGTTTTACTTAAATTACCTAAATTACTGAGAACAAGACAATGATACGTTCAATAGATAATGTATGACCGAATAATTATAATGTGAATTAGCTACTATGAACTCAAGATGGCCTTGGGTGTCAATGACGTACAGCTAAAGAAACTATGGCGATTGCAATTTGTCTTTCAGCGTCCTTAGAATTTAAAAAAATACTCGACAATCAGATTTTTTTCTATTCTGTAACATTTTATGATTTAGATAATGTTTTAATCGTGTTTACCGTTCTCCTTGATGAAATTATTAATAAATATATGAATATTTTTCATTATATATATGTATATATAACCTTTGGTAAACTAGCTAATTGTAAAGAGAGAATTAGGTATATAATTCTTTACAAAAATAATTTAAATAAATGAAAAATTAAAATATAATAGACTCTATTTATAGTTTTATAGTATTGAGTATTAATTTAACGCTTCAAATTATTTTCTATGTAACATATTCAACATATTCAAAACTTCTTCATATTTCGATAAAATTTCCTGTACATTCCAAATTTTAGCTGACATTATGATTATTATTAGATAAGGAAAATATTAATAGCGATTATATTAAGCTGCGGAAGGAAGTAAAAGCTTACCTATTATTTTTGGCTTATATCTTTGTTTGGTAAGATAAAATGCGGCGTTAAGGTCCGCTATCAACACGCTATGCTTGAATTTACGACGAAAGAGGATAACGTAATGTTTCAGCCAAGGTTTTTTTCTATATATAAAGCTATAAAGCTTTATATATAAAACGTGAGGAAAATATCACATAACATTGAATTAAATTTCGAACGGAAGAATGAAAAGTAGCATATATGTTTATTATAAGGAAAAACGCGGCGTTGAGTTTCACCATTTAAATAAATATTTTGAATTCGAGAGGAAGGCGTACAAAGGACAGTCTCCGCACAATGTTCTCTTTGCCTATTTTATATTTTATTCTTTGTAATATTAAATGCGAATTAATAGAAAGGAAGACTATGTTTGTATACTATTTTACTTTTTCGTGGAAACGTAAAGGCGTTTGTGTCAGCTTCTTTTTCGTGACGTTTTTATTTACATTGGGTTTCAAATCTTAACGAATCCTTAAAGAAATATCACTTTAAATATAAAATTTATATATATATATATATATATATATATATATATATATATATATATATATATATATATATATATATATATATATATATATTATATATATATATATAAATATATATATATATATATATATATATATATATATATATATATATATTCTATACTAAGCAAAAAGCTGCCCATTTTAATATGGAGTAAATCTCAGCAAATCAAGAAGGACTCTAATGCTAAGACACACAGTTCATCGTTTTTCATCCAAATTTAATTTATTGCTTGTTGAGTGGCAAAACTCAACGCAGTGTTTTCTTACCAGAGTAAGCATATAGATCAAATTTAAACATAATCCCCGTGTGATGTCAAACGCACAATAATCGCATTAAGACAGACACTTCCCTTCCTGTGCCTTCTATATAAACCTAATATTTTGAAGTATTATATATCATTCTTTTTTCTCCATTTATATTTTTATGTAGTTATTCTATTATACAAATAATATATTTTTATGTTTATTTAGGCAATAGATAGTTTTTTAGCTTTACGCTTGTATCCCGCATAGCAGGGTAGACAGAAAGTAACTAGTGTAAAGACACTTCGTACTTCGCTTTACACCGAATTCGAGATATTGCGTGTTGATTGGTGGAACTCAACGCCGCACTTTATCTTTACCAGAGCGAGGAAGTGAAAATAATTTAAATATAATCACTCCCCCGAGTGGGGATCGAACCCACAACCTATCGCCCACGCTGTCTCGATCGCTGTCCCACAGCGCTACGACCGGCCTCATAATAATAGATAATTATTATGTTTATTTTCTTTCAGAATCTAACCAAAATATAAATCAAAAATTAGCAGAACGTCCGTAAACACTCGCTATTGGCCTATTGATTTATAGCTTATTTCACGATATGAAAAAAACAAAGCAATAAAATTTACTCAATGTTTGTCACGTTTTTGTATTTTTGTACCGCGCTGAAGTCGTTAGGTCGCTGTTTGTCCATTTACGTTTCAAAACTCCAATATAAATAAAAATTTGTTTACTATTAAAACAGATTTTTCTACAAAGTTTATGGAAATTGGAGGCAGTGAAACAGATTCGGACTGTAAAGGTTTGGTTATGGGTTCAATTTTCAATCTGAGGAATGATTATAAATTATTAAACACAAAGTACGGTGTTGAGCTGCGCTATTCAATAGGCAATGTGTAAAATTAGAGTGGAAACCGGAGAACTGAATAGGAGATATGATTTCATTAAATATCAAAACATACCAAATTATTTGAATACGTACATAAGATCTATTCTACGTTTCTTTTTAAATATATAAAATATGGCGTAAGGTTCCATAGGTTATTTTTCAAGATAGTTGAGGCCGGTCGTGGCGCAGTGTGACAGCGTCTGACTGTAACGCGATCGGTTGTGGGTTCGAACCCCACTCGGGGGAGTGATTGTATTTAAATTATTTTCACTTCTTCGCTCTGGTAAGACGAAGTGCGGCGTTAAGTTCCACCACTCAACACGCAATGTCTCGAATTCGGTGAAAAGCGAAGTACGGAGTTTCTTGACACTAGGTACTTTCTGTCTACCCTGCTACGCGGGATAAAAGCGTGAAGTAGTAAATTAGTAACATAAATAGATTTAAAAATAAAAAAAATAAAAAAAGGTAAAGGTAAAGGTTAAGACAAAACGAACGAAACGAACGAACGAAACGAAAGACGAACGAATGGTAAAAATATATATTATCGAAATATCTTTACCTAACTTTATATTTATTAGTATTAAAGGTGTATTTATGAATATTAAAGTTCGTTATATACTTAATTTAAGTAAAGGGACCGTAATCTGAAAACTTTTTAGTTTTAATCTCTTTTCAAAAAAAATATATTTAAAATTAACAATATTAACGGAGTGTCAAGACACTCCGTTAATATTGTTAATTTATTGTTAAAATCATAGTACAATATTCATGATACTAACCTATTTTCTATTATTGATTACTTCGCTAAAATATTTCTTGCAATAATTTTACAAACATCTTCCCCTTTTCCCTATCACTTATCAATGTCACTTTTCATTGTAAATCACATTTATAAAGGTACTGTAGATGTATTGGGAATGTTTTTTATTCAATTTATTTTTTTTGAAGACACCATGCTGCGACTGATTTTACACGCAATTTAATGTGAGTTTGATTTCCAATTGATGAAATGATTTAATTTCAAACTTCAAGTAAGACTATAAAAAGAATAATCAGGCCATTCGTGGCGCAGTTGGACAGCGTCTGACTGTAAATGCGATCGGTTGTGGGTTCGGTTCCCCACCCAGTTGAGTGATTATATTTAAAATTATTTTCACTTCCTCGCGCTGGTTCTCAAAGACAAAGTGCGGCGTTGAGTTCCACCACTCAACACGCAACACAACGTCTCGACATCGGTACGAAGTACGGAAAGTTTCTTGACGCTAGGTACTTTCTGTCTACCCTGCTATGCGGGATAAAAGCGTGAAGCTAAAAAAAAACTTATTACCTATTGAAGCTTTCAAAGAGGGCTGTGCATCACTTTGCACTGGAATGTTGATTTTTCAACCGTTGACATTTTCCCAATACATGAACGCCACACAGTCTGTTATGTATTGGCATGGCTGGGAATTAGAACTAAAAATAGAGATACATCAAAAATGATTATATAAAATATTTTGCCATTATTTATGTAAAGCTTGAGGAAATAATACAATTTTTGAAGCAATTAAATTACTCAACGTAGTGTCTTAACACTAGGTTGTCTCAGACTGCCCTGCTATACGGGAGAAATTAAAATAAACATTGATTGATTAAATCATTTATGACGTATTAATTTTTTTTAGTAAGTATATCATATATTTTAATTGTTATAAAGATTAGAACAGAATATCGTAATACTAAGTTGCTTTGCTGCGGAGAAATGATAATAATAAAATTCATTCCTTCGTTCTAGTAAGGTCTGAACACGCATGTCTGAACATCGGACAGAAAATATTTACACTAGAATTCGTCACCTACCCGGCTATATCACTCGGTACAATGACATTTAATTTATTTTTCATTTTTCCGCATTGGTAATACGAAGCGCGGCGTTGAGTTCCGCTATCTAACACGCAATATCTTAAATTGCGGTGGAGAGCAGCAAATATGGTGTCCCTAGGTCCTTTCTGACTATCCTACTATGAGGAATAAAAACCAAAAGCTGTTTTTTTCCTATATTGTAATCTCTTTCTTTTTCACATTATATTATGATTGTAGAAACCAAATTAACCGCTGTTGACGACTTTAACATGAATATTACTAAGGCTCTTATATTAAGAGCTTTGTGGAGAGAAAATTAATCTAATATTCTAGGTGGGTCTTAACTTTATACTAAGTTGATGATAGTGACGTAGTGAGATAGCGTTTAACTGAAGACGCGACGGTTGTAGGTTTGATCTGTATTCGAAGGAATGAATATGATTATTATTTTTTTTAGCTTCACGCTTTTATCCCGCATAGCAGAGTATACAGGAAGTACCTAATATCAAGACACTCCGCATTTCAGTTTGCGCCCAATTGAAGAAATTGCATGTCGAGTGGCGGAACTCAAAGCCGCATTTTGTCTTACCTGAGCGAGAATGTGATTATTTAGAAATAATTTAAAATTTAATTACACTCCCAAGTGGGAATCGAAACCACTACCGATCGCATTTACCATTAGCCGCTATACCACTGCATCATGCTAGCCTTAATATATATTATTAAGAAGATTAAATTATTTATTTAATTTAAAAAAAAAACATATTTTTTAAAGAAATTACGAAGGAAATCTCTGGAACGCGCTTGTTTAATATATTTTTAATATACTCCTACATAATCGTGTACCAAGAATTACTGACATAGAATAATTAGATTTGTAGATGAGAATCTCTAGAAAGGTTATGTGATATGGTTCGTAAATTTTTGATATTACAAACTTTTCAAAGAAGAAAATATAATAAAAAAGGCTTTATCCTGTATAGGATCATCGTCGTCAGCTAATCGCAGTCCACTGCTGAACATAGGCCTCCCCAAGTTTGCGCCAAACATCCCGGTCCTCCGCAACCCTCATCCAGCCCATAGGTATAGGACCTTAAGCAGAGTTAACTTAGTGTCAATACCTCCGTCACATACATTGGAAATATTGTGTATTAGTTGGCGGAACTCAACACCGCGCTTAGTTTTTAGGCGTAGGTTATACAAATAACCAATCTTTCGAGTCCTTTCGGTCCACGAGCTATCGCTTTTAAATTCACTACTTTTAATTATTTACTATTTTTAAAGTGTTATTCCACACTTAGGATTAGAAAACATTTTTGAAAAAACGTATAAAAATTTTTTGAACGCAGCGGGATTCGAACCCGCGATTTTAATATTTACTATTTTTATTCCTAATAATCTTTAAGTAGTAGAAATTTGTAAAAATCTCTCTAACAGCAGAGATGCTAACAACATAAATAAGTTGTAACAAAACGTATAAGAATTTCGACGCAGCTGGTAGTAGAACGCATGGCTTAGCGATCAGAGCGCTTGGACGGTATCCAAGAGGCGCGGGTTCGAATCCCGCTGCGTTCAAATTTTTATACGTTTTTTCAAAAATGTTTACTTTTAATTAATTAATTTATTTAGGTTAACCAGCGGTTTCACAATATTATTAAAATATGACATACTGGCAATGTTTACTTAAGGCAAATTATTGCTAACTATATTAAGGTTAACATTACCTATAAACTTTGAAATGTTTCAACTATTTTAAGTATCGCCATTGAGATCTATTTTTTTATATTATAGAATATAGAAAACTAGAAAACTAGCAGTAGCAATAGCAGCTTTACACTTTACTTTGCATAGCTGAGAAGTTTGACTGAAACACGACGGACTGTAGGTTTGATTCCGGAAAAGATTATATTTAATTTATTTTCATTTTTTCATACTCTTAAGATGAAACGCGGCGTTAACTTCTGCCCCTCAACATACAATGACTCAAAATCAAATGAACAGTGCTGCACACAGTATATTGATACTATATCTTTTCTTTAATTTAATTCGGTAGAAAATGTACAGAGTGTCTTGATACCAGGCATTTTCTGTCTACCCTGCTATACGTGATAAAAGCGTGAAGCTAAAAAAATGAATAAAATGAACAAACTTCGTTGCAGTTTCTATTGCCCCTTTATTATTGTTGCGACTTGAACTGTTAAAGCTGTGGAACTGCATATTAAAATAAAAGTATTGAATTTTAGTAAAAATACAACAATCTCTCTGTTGCAACGAAACAAGAAAGAAGCATTAAACGTTTGCTCAAATTCCTCGAATCATTGTATTTATATGTATTTTTATGATTTTAATATTGCAGATATGGCATAGTATACTAAATAATATATATTTATAATTGGTGAAGAAAAAATATATTTTTATAATATACGACCCAATACCAATGGCCATATATATTTTTAATTATTGCGTCCATGGACGTAGATTGCAACCGCATTCAACTGTAAACGCGATTGGCTGTGTATACGATTCCCACTCTAGGATATTATTTTAATGTCTCCGATCTAGTAAGACTATGCACGATGTTAAGTTACGCGACTTCATATATTTAAGATCGCGAAATCGAATCGAAAGAGTTGAAAGGAATATTTTTGTTTGCATTTGGTTCTCTTTGCCTACTCTGCTACGCGGGATTAAGTGTGAAGCTGCATTTTTCAATATCATTTCCAACATTTTCAAAATAATGACCCAACTTCCTTAAGTCTGAATACCGCTCGACTTCAGACTTCAGGATCTCGAAAATAGTTCATACTAGATTAAAACTTTTCAATGACGACAATGGGCGTTAAAGTAAGTAATGCTAATTGAAAATGTTTTATTGAGCGATTCGTTAAGTTTGTCAAATTGCTCATAATATAATTATAGCTGGACGTCGAGGCGCTGAGCGAGCCGTATAAGCGGAATAATGCTTTATGTTTTAAAATTATTCATTTAGATAGAAAATCAGTCTTTTCGTATCTTTTGCAATAGCGGAGAGATATTTCTATTTGGTTATTTATATAATACGAGAATAATATTCAGATAATGAGTCGTGGCTCAGTGTGACAGTGTGTGACTATAAACGCGATTGGTTGTGGGTTTGCTTCCGACTTGGAGGCATGATTATATGTAATTATTTTCATTTCTTCGCTCTGGTAAGACATAATGTGGCGTAGTGTTTAGCCACTCAACACAGTCTCGAATTCGGCGAAAAGTGGAGTATGGAGTGTCTTTACACAAGGTATTTTCTGTCTACCCTGCTATGCGGGATAAAAGCGTGAACCTTATTTATAACACTAGAAAATTAACAGTCAAAGTTATTTACAAGAAATTTCTAGAAATTATAATACGATCTTGACGTTGAGGACCTTATTTAGTTATTCCCCGTACTAAAGATAATCTTTAAAAGGAATAACATTTAATAACCGCTTGCTTTCTCAGGTATTTTTTATTGAATTTATTTTGCTTATAGATA
The DNA here is from genome assembly GCA_032432895.1 of Dryadula phaetusa. Taxonomy (NCBI): domain Eukaryota; kingdom Metazoa; phylum Arthropoda; class Insecta; order Lepidoptera; family Nymphalidae; genus Dryadula; species Dryadula phaetusa. The sequence goes on from JAOYRS010000065.1 coordinate 378,002, forward strand.
ATTTTCTATAAGTAATCACTGTTAAGAGCAATTAATAGTAATTACTGTTAAAAATTTCTTACAGATTCCTTAAGTTACATGAAAATGTAACAAACATACATATATCTATCTATCCTCATAAACTTTGCAGATATTTTTTTAGCGCATTTATCCCGCATAGCAGGGAAGACAGAAATTACCTAGTGTCAAGACACTTCGTTCTTCACTTTCCGCTGAATTCGAAATATTGCGTGTTGCGTGGCGGAACTCAACACCGCACTTTGTTTAACAAGTTTCTCTTTGTCTAGCAAAAAAGGGAAAGTTATATAAATATAATCACTACCCCGTATGGGATCGAACCCACAATACACGGTTGACCCACGGTGCCGTGACTGGCCTCAATTTGTAGTTAAAATATTAAAATAAGCAGATTCACGCCTTCATCCTTTATAGCGGAGTAGTCAGATATAACCTAGTGTCAAAACACGCGTTTACTGCTTTTCTCTCGAATTCGAGACATTGCTTAGTAGACCGCCTCGCTTTATCTAACTGATGCGGCAATTTGAAAATAATTATATAAATATATTGTAGAAATATGTTCATTGTCCCTTTACTTGCCCGTTAGAAACATTTAATATTTAAATTAATTTCATTAGATATTAATACATTCAATATACGCCTATAGAGGCTATCGAGGCTCAGTGGTACAGCCTAACTGTAAACATGATTGGCTGTGAGTTCCAATTCTAATCGGAAGATAGATAAATAGATAGATACTCTATACAGACACCACATTAAGGAAACCTCTTTGACCACAAGGCTGTCTCTACCTACCCTACTATACAAGATAAAATATGAAAGCATGAAGCTTTATACATTCAGAGATATTTGACTACAGTAGTATTGTCACCATTCCAAATATACACCGTCATATAAACTGCGGTTTTATCATTTGCACTCATCTGGCGCTGAGAACGTCTCGCATAATTAAATGAGCAGTTGGCTATATAACAATAATTTCGCGTTGTTTGTATTTTTTTTTGTTTAATGTTACGAGAAAAATATCTTATAGTTATTATAATTTTAAATATATACAATATATTTTCTTTTTTTATAAAAAAAAGTTAAGTAACTCAGAGGCTGGTCATAGCGCAGTGGGACTACGTCTGATTTTTAATACGATATTATACGATTTTAGATTCGATTGCAACTCGGGGGAATCATTATATTTAAACTAGTCTCATTTCCGCGCGCTGGCATTTTTAAGACAAAAATGCGTCGTTGAGTTCTGCCACTCGACACGCATTGTGTTGAATTATTCGGAAGCGCGTCTTGACATTAGGATTAACTTGGAGGTACATATATATATATATATATATATATATATATATATATATATATATATACAGTCAGTCAGTCAGATGCTGTCCCAGTTCGCCACGACCGACCTATTCTGGTTCCATTGTGGTACAAGGCGGATATTTGTTTATTTTAATGTAAAGACGTGAAGACATCATCGTGTGGAATGTTTGTAAACGATATTTCTTTACACATTTGTTCAATACACATTCCAGATATTAATTATATTCACAGTTATTTATACGCTCTGGTAAGACTAGCGCGGCGTTGAGATCCGCCATTCAACATGTAAGGTTTCAATTTTGGACGAAAAGTAATGAATGGCTGACAATGGCTTCTCTGATTACTCCGTCATGCTTGATAAAGCGTGAAACAGCTTCTTATTTAAATAGCATACATGATGCATGTATTTACGATTCGTGGAATACATACTTTGACGTAGTATCATTTAACTACGAATGGATTTTTCTTTTTTGTTACTAGATCTTATTTTTTTAATTTATTTTAATTTATTTATTTATTATGATATCCATTAGTTCATTAGTTCGCGTAGTTATCCTTTCATCTGCACGCTTGATCTTGCATTGTTGGTTTGACTAACCTGGTATCAAAACACTCCGCTTTCTCCTTTCCACGCAAATTCAAGATAATGTTGAGCGGCGGAATTTAACTGTTTGTTTTGTTTTCATTCATATAGTGTGTAATTCTTATAAATAAATAGTTACACTATTTTAATTGTGTATTGACCCATGTACATGATTACCATATTGTATAGATGGTACCAGTACGCTCTGTAGATTCATAAAAAATCTTCTAATTACAACTCTCCTAAATCGCAGTACTCTGAGAACTCGGTTCCCATATAACGCGGAGATGAAAGAAAAAATTCTATAATAGACAGAAAGTACCTAGTGTCAAGACACTCCGTCTAACCAGAGCAAGAAATTGTTTAAGTATAACCACTCTCCCAAATGGAAATCGAACCCCCAACCGACGTTTACAGTCAGACGCTGTCCCACTGCGCCACGACTAGTACAGTTTATATTGCGGTTTCCATATAACGCGGTACTCATTCACCGCGTAATAGGACTGTATATAGAGCGCTCGCTCAAATAAATGATATATGGGTGTCGAGTTTTAATTACCATCTGCAAGTGTAATAATATTTGTTCCACTATTTCAACAATGCTTCAAAGGTATATTTTGTAATTCAAATAGAATGAATGCAATGCAGGATTTCTTCTGTTTACCTTTAATTTTTTTTAGTTTCACGCTTTTATCTCTCGCATAGCAGGGAAGACATAAAGAACTTCATGTCAAAGCACTCTGTACTTCGCTTTCCACCGAATTTGAACATTACGTGTTGAGTGGTGAAACTTAACGCCGCACTTCGCTATATAGAGCGAGGAAGTGAAATTAATTTTTAAATATAATTACTCTCTCGAGTGGGGATCGAACCCACAACCGATCGCGTTTACAGTCAGACGCTGTCACATTGCCCGACAACCGGCTTCTACCTTCACCTTTAATAATATGAATAATAATTTAGAAACATAAAAAAGGGACAATAATTTCTTTCATAATGTAAAAAATATTACTTGGAATTAAAAAAAAAACCTGTATACATAAAGCTTAATTCTTTAGATTTTCACATAAGGATAGATAAATCGATAATCTATATACATCAGGCACGTCTTATATTTTCGTCGAGCCTCTCCTATCTTGTATTGGCACTTGGCCTTCTTAGCCATATACAAAATCACTAAAAGAAATCCCTTTTCTTGAAGATGTGAGATACCTAGTAAATTGTATTATGTAAATTTAAGACGTTGAATGATATCAAATAACTTATAAAATAGATACGAAAGATATAGAATAGGGATTTTGGTCGAAAATATGTAAAAGAAGCTGCTTCACGCTTTATCCCGTATTACACGATAGTCGGAGATTACCTAGTGACCAAACTCTCCGGTCTCCGGTCTCCGCCTAAAATCGCCTTTTTTCGTACAAGACCCAGAGGTCATTGTGGCGCAATGCGATATTATCTTACTGTGTACGCTATTATTTCTGTATTCAAATCCTACCCGAAGGAATTTTTATATTTAAAATCTATTTTCATTTCTTTGTTTTGGTAAAACAAAGCGCAGAGTTCTCCGCCAATCAACACATAATGTCACGATTTCAGATGGAAAGCTGTCAAACGAGTGTCTTGCAAACAGGTTATATTTGATTACACTGCCAAGCAAGATAAAGCGTGAAACTTTTATTTTGTAAAAGTTCCCCAAAGACGGAATTGAACCTATACCCAGATTAAGATGAAAAACAGATGAAATATATAAAATAAATCTTAATAAGTGTTTTTTTTTTTGTTTTTATCCTGTATAGCAAGGTAGATAGAAAGTACCTAGTATCAAGATACTCCGTACTTCACTTTCTACCGAATAAGAGACATTGTGTGTTGATGGTTGGTGGAGCTTAACGCCGCACTCTGTCTTACCACAGCGAAGAAGTGAAAATAATTTTAAATATAATCACTCCCCCGAGTTAGAATCGAACCCACAACCGGTCCCGTTTACAGTCAGACGCTGTCACATTGCACCACGACCGGCCTCATTATGTTATATGTTTTTCCGTATCGAAAATAATAAAAAATAAATACTATTGGTGGATAAATAAGTAATAAAGTACGTACGTACTGCATTACTTCCACGAATGAATATCGATGTCATAACCATCGAGTTTTCAGTCAAAGAAATAAAATATGTTACTGTCAAAGCATTGCACTTTTGTAATCTCACTCTAAAGAGATATTTTCCATTTAATGCACAAATTTTAATTTTATTTATATTTAAAATTTATTTTAATATCTCAGGTCTAGTAAGGTCTAATATTTTGTATACAAGTTATATAGTTGGAAACAATAGTGTTAAGAAACTCATTTGACTGATTTCCAGTCGAAATCAATACATTGCGTGTGTAGTGGCGTAACTCAAAATAAATCTTAATAAGTGTTTTTTTTTGTTTTTTGTCACGATTTTTATCCTGCATAGCAAGGTAGATAGAAAATACCTAGTGTCAAGATACTCCGTACTTCACTTTTCACCAAATTAGAGACATTGAGTGTTGATGGCTGGTGGAACTTAACGCCGCACTCTGTCTTACCAGAGGGAAGAAGTGAAAATAATTTTAAATATAATCACTCCCCCGAGTTAGAATCCACAACCGGTCCCATTTACAGTCAGACGCGGTCCGCGGCAAGTCCTACCAGTGCAGTGAAATGAAAATAACCATTTCTTCGAATGAGGATTAAACTCTAAACTCAAAACTAATGTACGAAGGCCTCATAAATTATTTAGAAAATTACAATATAACTCTGAGTACCCACGAGTGACTTTGAATGACAATACAAAGCGGGACTTTTGACCTTTAATCCTACACACAAATAGAGTAAAAATTTGATTAAAACGTATACTATGGGTATATTAAAAAGGTAGCGTATATATTATGCTTATAAATAAAATTAATAAAATATGTAATACCAAGATTAATATTCCGGATTTAATTTTACTTTGGGAAATATTTTTATAATATTTCTTTTCATTACAGCATGTAATATTCCATATTCACTGTATAAGGTGCCGTATTGTTATTATTTACTTAATGATATTTACGATATTTAGAATTATTATTTTATATTTAGGAAAATCGTGCAGATGAACTTCATTTTCTTAAATATCTGCTTGTAGTTTTGATAATGTTATATTATAATTTGACGATTAGCGTTAGTGTTTGTTATATATTATTTTAAATTAAAGATGCTATAACCACATTCAATAAGTACTATTCGGTAGTGGTGCAGAGAGACAGCGTCTAACTATTAACACGATCAGTTGTAAGTTCGATTCCCACTGATCAGTTGTAAGTTCGATTTCATATCCTCAGACTGGTGAGACAAAGCGCGAGGTTAAGTTCTGCCACTGATCATGGAATAGCTTTAATTCAGTGAAAAGCGGAAAACAAAGTGGCTTGAGACTAGGTACGTCTTGTCTACTTTGCTATGCGGGATGAACTGAGTGAAGCTAAAAAAAACAATTGCTATTTCAGCAATAAAAAATATTAGAGCTCGAAAATCTCTAACATCAAATGTACAAATAGATAGAATTGAAAGTATTTTCTCCACTCATTGTTCATTTTATGAACATTGCATAACCATGATTGAACGCCTTACTTTATCTAACCAGGTCGGTCTGTAGATGTAGATGTAAAAAAACATTTAGATATATATATATATATATATATATATATATATTTATATATATATATATATATATATATATATATATATATATACTACCAGTAGTCGAACTCAAAACCATGGTGTTTAGCGATACTTTGATGGTGTACTGTAGTCAATTTTCTTTCCTCAAAGCAGAAAATTGATAAACTCAAACATTTTGTTGATGGGTTTTCGTAATCTCCAGTTTAATGCCGGCCGGTATCTTGAGGGAACAATTTTCTAACTTAAGTAATAAGGAAGCTTCTGTAAATTTATCTTGTAATGCTTACGAAGACAAATTTTAATCAGTTAAAAAAATAAGAAACTATGAAATTAATGACAACTTCATTACATATTGTAACATCGTTAGCTTTTTTTTCTGTAGTGCCTCGTACTAACAAAGCCAAAGATAATTTCAATATTCTGATTAAAAGCTAAGAATCAAGCAACAAAAAATAATATAAGTTAACTCATTTTTTCTGAATATATAAAAAATATTATAATATATACAAAATGAATTAAACTTAGAGTGTCTTTTGTAATATTTAAAACAATTGCTTTTGCTTCATAATATCTTAACAAGTTTTCTTGTTATTTCTAATGAATATAAAAATATAGTTTTTTTAATACTAAATCGTACTGATTATGAGATTGTATATAATAATTATATACTTTATTATTTTACTCCGCTTAGCATACAGGTAGACAGTGACAGGGTACCTAGTGTTAAGACACTCCATACTTCTACCGAATTCGGAACTTGAGTGGCTTGACTCAACGCCGCACATTGTCGTACCAGAGGTAGGAAGTGGAAACAATTTAAATATAAACAGTCCCTCGATTGGGAATCTAACCCATATCTGATCGCTATTGCGCCACGACCGGCCTCAAACATAATTATGTATTTTCATAAATTATACTGATTTTGCTTTCATAATAGCATTATAGGTATGGTAAAGTTAGTAAAATCGTTCCCTGCTTGCCATTCAAATTTAATAAATTGTTTGCGACCATCTAAAAATAATTTAATTTTGTTTCACACGAGCTAGAATCGAACCCAGTCACGTCAAATTAAGTAATATAATGAATACTATTGATGAAAAATAATTGGACAAATATCAAAATACGTGCAATTCTGTAAAGAAAAACATAAATATATTTGTTAAATTTCGAGCAATTTATAGAGTCTGTTAATACGATAACCTCCGTTTTGTTAGTGTTTCATGTTTAAGAGAATCTGTCAATTTGTATAGAGGACAGGGTTTAAGTCCATAGGTTATCTCAGTGAGAAAGCCAAAATGTCAAAGTATAATTTTTAATTGAGATCAAATAAGACTGGTAAAGAGTCATTTAATAAAAATTATTGTTATATAATTAAATTAATACTAATTTATTATTCGTTATTTGTTCATCAATTTCTTTTAAGATACGTTTAAAATTTATATTTATGCAACATTAAGGCTAATGACACAGTGTTGTCACACACAACACAACATCTGTAAGCGCGATTGATTGCGGGTTCGATTTCCACTAGAAAAAGAGAATATATTTTAAATTTATTTTCATTTCTCTGCACTGGCGAAACAAAGCGCAGCATTGAGTTCCCCAATCAACAGCAGTTCTTAACAGTAGGTTGAATGAAACGACCCGGCTATCGTAATAAGATATTTTATTTTATTAAGCGGACAGGAAACTGAAAATATATTGATAGAATTTTTTATTTTTGCTTGTGCTCGTATATAATCCGTTTACTACATTAAGCCGCTTCTGTAGCTTTTTCATATATATAAAGCATAAAGCAGTCTATTTTAATGACATACATAAGTATACAATTTAAAGCTCTTTACTCTATCTACTAGTACAGCTCAAAGCATTTTCGCGCAATGACGAGAGGCACGTAATTTGAAATATCCCAGGCTTCCGAAATAACCTTTGTCATCTAACTTGTGTCAGTTACTGTAATGTAATTGAGTCAATTTTGATATTTGATTACGTCGGCCGTGATTTCACTTTGTGGTATTAAAATATCTATTTCAAGCCTAATAACTTATAATTCTACTATTATTTTTTAAATTACGAAATTAGTGTTTTCTATTTCGTAATTAATAGTGGCTTAGTGGAATAGTAATAAACGCGACCGGTTGTGGGTTCGATACATTCGAAGATCTGAAAGATTTTATACTTTGTCAGTTATTTCTTTTAATGCTTAGACAAAATTGTAGTTAAAAAATTGCGATGTAAATTGACATATCTATTTTAAAATCTATAAAACCTGTGCAGCGTGACAGCGTCTGACTGTAAGCGCGATCGGTTATGGGTTCGATCCCCACTCAGGGGGAGTGATTATATTTAAATTATTTTCACTTCCTCGCTCTGGTAATGACAAATCACGGCATTGAGTTCCACCACTCAACACGCAATGTCTCTAATTCAGTAGAAAGCGAAGTACGGGGTGTGTTCACAATAGGTACTTTCTGTCTACCCTGCTATGCGGGATAAAAGCATGAAGCTAAAAGCAAAAAAAAACACTTTAAAAAAAAATTTAGCAGAAGGCTCCGGTCATGCTTATTAACATTGAGAACGTTATTAAATTCTTGTTAGCGACAATTTTTTTTAAATACAGACGTAACTAGATCTATCAGAATTTTTAAGAATGAAAGCCACCGTCGAAAATCTATATCAATTTATTAAATACATGAAGTAAAATTATTTTCGTTTTTCGTCACGTTGTTACGAAAATAACGCGAACTGTACAGTATGAAATTTGGCACAGATATGTTAGTTTGTTAGTTTATATAGAAAAAAAGTGTAAAGTGACTGATATGCTTTTATAAAATTATGCATAAAAATATATTCAATTATCACAATAAATGTAACACACACTACCAAGTGTTTGGACATACGTGTCAATATAATCCCTTTATATATAAACGTTTCTAAGGTAGCACATTATTTTTATTATGATTTACAAAAGGTAACTTGATAGGGTCGTATTATATGAACACTTCTCGGCTGATATTTATTGTAGAATAACACATTTTTTTTCTGCATCAGTCTCGATTTGGCACCGACCGGCGACGGTCGTGTGACAACTTTGGGCATCCTCGCTCTCAATTGAGTTGCTCGCCAATAAAGTTGCGTACAGCTCCGCGAGGCTAATGTCGATAGGAATAAAGTCCAGGTCGCGAATTAGAAGTAGATATTGAAAGCGATCTTAAGTCGAAGCTGCCTGTACGCGAGGTACATCTGATGTTCAACATGCGTACCAAGGCGAAGTACGATTCGATTCTCGTCGTATTAGAATTGAACGACGCGGGAAAGGAGGTCTTCAACCTCCGATCCGTTTGTGACCGGGATCAGGATAAAAAGACCCCGACGTAAAGATCTAATATTGTAATCGCGGCCAAAGATAAGGCTACTCGGCTAAGTGCTTCCAGCGCGTCCGCGGTGCGTTAAGTGCATAGATGATCACGGCACTGCGGAGTGCCAAAGCAAAGTTCCCGACACCGCGATTCCTCACAGCTGCGTCCTCTGCAAGACACAGAAACACTCCGCGAACTACAGTGGCTTCGTCCACGCCCCACGTAGGCGTACCGATAAGGGCGGATATATCAAGAGGACATTGCCCTCACGCCCGACGGAGCAACCAAAGGAGTCTTCAACTTCCGAGGTTTTCACGGCAGCTCTACCTCCAAAGGCGAGTGCGTGGTTCAAGTTCAGTTCTCCAGCCGTTGTACGTGTTGCGGTGCCGGCTCAAACTCGCGCGATTACGGCCCCTCGGCCTTTTCCGCGCCCCCAACCCCTTCAGGGTAGTCCCGCAAACGACCTATCACTCGTGATGGCTGAGGAGGAGTGTTCAACATGAGTTCGACATATTCTTGGTGAGTCTTGATACAAGAATCTCGAGGGGCTCGCGCCTTCGCACCAGGTTTTCTGGGCGTTGTCGCAAGCCTTCCGGTCGGACGGCCACCTCTTATTAGGCCCGATAGTACTTTCGCCGCCGATGATACCGAATAAGCGGAATGTTTAGCTGACAGTTTAGAGGTTCAACATTCGTCCAGCGATCAGCCTTGCGACCCAGAGCACCTAACGAAGATACACTCCGAGTTAGCAACCTGGACATCGTTACCCCCATCGGGCGAACCGCTTCGCCCCACCTCTGCGGGGAGGTCTAAAATATCATTAAGAACCTGAAAAATAGAAAGGCCCCGGGGCCCGACTGTCTTAACAACAGGACGCTATAAGCGTTACCGGCCCTGTTCGTGTCCTTATTGATATATAGGTAGTGCTCATTTTTAATTGCCTCCTCAAATCTTGTACCTTCCCAGACCAATGGAAGCAGGCAATAGTCATAGGTATTTCAAAGCATAGCAAGCCGAGGAATCTTTCCAGCAGCTACAGGCCTATCAGTCTGCTAAGTTGCTTAGGTAACATTTACGAGAGGATAATTCTCATTAGACTCTCTGAAGTGGTAAAGACAAAGTCTCTGCTCTTAAACGAGCAATTCAGGTTCCGCAAGAGCCACTCGGCTGTCCACCAGATGCATCGGCTACTAGAGCATATAGCCAAATTAAACATTAGAAATGGCGCCCGTAGCTCCACTGCGGCGAGATAGCGAAAGCTTTCAATAAAGTTTGGCGCAGCGGCTTGATCCACAAGTTGCGTAATGCCGGCCTTCCAGACCATTTAATTCGGTGTTTAAGGACTATCTTTCAAATAGATACTTCCGATATAAACTGGAAGGTACACTCTCCTTTCTCCGCTTAATTTGCGCTGGAACCCTGGGGGACTCCAGCTATCTTATATGTTGTATGCGCTGTATACTAGTGACGTACGTAAAGTAGACAATATCCACCTGGCTATGTACTCCGATGACACCGTCCTCTATTCTACTTCCCGCCACTCTTTCATTTTTTCCGAGAGACTCCAGATAAAGTTAGTAAAATCGTTCCCTGCTTGCCATTCGAATTTAATAAATTGTTTGCGACCATCTAAAAATAATTTAATTTAGTTTCACACGAGCTGGAATCGAACCTAGTCACGTCAAATTAAGTAATATAATGAATTCTATTGATGACAAATAATTGGACAAGTATCAAAATACGTGCAATTCTGTAAAGCTAAATATAAATATATTAGTTAAATTTCGAGCAACTTAAAGAGCCTGTTAATACGATAACCTCCGTTTTGTTTGTGTTCCATGTTTAAGAGAATCTGTCAATTTGTATAGAGGACAGGGTTTAAGTCCAAAGGTTATCTCAGTGAGAAAGTCAAAATGTCAAAGTATAATTTTTAATTGAGATCAAATAAGACTGGTAAAGAGTCATTCAATAATATTAATCGTTATATATTTAAATTAATACTAATTTATTATTCGTTATTTGTTCATCAACTTCTTTTAAGATACGTTTAAAATTTAAATTTATGCAACATTAGGGCTAATGACACAGTGTGACATAATCTGTAAGCGCGATTGATTGCGGGTTCGATTTCCACTAGAAAAAAAGATTATATTTTAAATTTATTTTCATTTCTCTGCACTGGCGAAACAAAGCGTGGCAATGAGTTCCTCAATCAACAGCAGTTCTTAACAGTAGGTTGAATGAAACTAGCCGGCTATCGTAATAAGATATTTTATTTTATTAAGCGGACAGGAAACTGAAAATATATTGATAGAAATTTTCTATTTTTGCTTGTGCTCGTATATAATCCGTTTACTACATTAAGCCGTTTCTGTAGCTTTTTCATATATATAAAGCATAAAGCTGTCTATTTTAATGACATACATAAGTATACAATTTAAAGCTCTTTACTCTATCTACTAGTTCAGCTCAAAGCATTTTCGCGCAATGACGAGAGGCACGTAATTTGAAATATCCCAGGCTTCCGAAATAACCTTTGTCATCTGACTTGTGTCAGTTACTGTAATGTAATTGAGTCAATTTTGATATTTGATTACGTCGGCCGTGATTTCACTTTGTGGTATTAAAATGTCTATTTAAAGCCCAATAATTTATAACTCTACTATTATTTTTTATATTATGAAATTAATGTTTATATTTCTTAATTAATAGTGGCTCAGTGGAATAGTAATAAACGCGACCGGTTGTAGGTTCGATTTGCACTCGAAGGAATGATTATATTATATTCATATTTCCAATCTGGTTAGAAAAATTACCGCCTCTTAAAACACAATCCGAATTAAGTTTCTTGATTTAAATTGCGTTATTATTAGTCCAGATTCATATTGATCTGAAAGATTTTATACTTTGTCAGTTATTTCTTTTATGTTTGGACAAAATTGTAGTTAAAAAAGTACGGTGTAGTTGAAATATCTATTTTAAAACCTATAAATTCTGTTCTTAGGAAACATGATAAAAGCAAAAATATTCACATGGCTTGTAATTCCTTCACAATTTTTAAATATTTTATTAATAACTAGGCCATCCTGATTACAGGGGGATAGCGTCCGACTGTAAGCGCGATACCCTCTCGGGTGAAATTCGGAACGGATCGGATATTTTAATTACTTTCATGTCTCCGCTGTATTAAGACAAAGCGCGGAGTTGAGTTGCACCTCTTAACACACAACATCTAGCACAACCGGGTAACGGAATGTCTAGACACTAGGATATCTCTGTCTACCCTGCTATGCAAAATAAAGCGTGATGCATCTTTCAATTTTTTATTACTTATATACTTATGTACTAGGTGAGATTAGTTTCATTTTATTAACTGATGGGAACAGCTAAAATGTCTAATTTTTCGAGGTAATTAAGGTGCTTTACTTCCGGATTAAAAGTAAAGTGAAAATGATATTAAGATTTCATAAAATATTTTTTTAAAAAAATTTTTGCAAAAGGCTCCGGTCATGCTTATTAACATTGAGAGCGTTATTCAATTTTTGTTTGTGACATTTTTTTTTAAATATAGATATAACTAGATCTATCAGTATTTAAAAAGGAAAGCCGTCGTCAAAAATCTATATCAATTTATTATTTTATCGTTACGTTGTTACGAAAATAACGCGAACTGTACAGTTATGTTAGTTTGTTAGTTTATATAGAAAAAAGTGTAAAGTGACTGCTATGCTGCGGGTGAACCGCTCCGCCCCACCTCTGCCGGTGAGGTCTAAAATATCATTAAGAACCTGAAAAATAGAAAGGCCCCGGGGCCCGACTGTCTTAACAACAGGACGCTATAAGCGTTACCGGCCCTGTTCGTGACCTTATTGATATATAGGTAGTGCTCATTTTTAATTGCCTCCTCAAATCTTGTACCTTCCCAGACCAATGGAAGCAGGCAATAGTCATAGGTATTTCAAAGCATAGCAAGCCGAGGAATCTTTCCAGCAGCTACAGGTCTGCTAAGTTGCTTAGGTAACATTTACGAGAGGATAATTCTCATTAGACTCTCTGAAGTGGTAAAGACAAAATCTCTGCTCTTAAACGAGCAATTCAGGTTCCGCAAGGGCCACTCGGCTGTCCACCAGATGCATCGGATACTAGAGCATATAGCTAAATTAAACATTAGAAATGGCGCCCGCAGCTCCAGTGCGGCTATTTTTCTCGATATAGCAAAAGCTTTCAATAAAGTTTGGCGCAGCGGCTTGATCCACAAGCTGCGTAATGCCGGCCTTCCAGACCATTTAATTCGGTGTTTAAGGACTATCTTTCAAATAGATACTTCCGATATAAAGTGGAAGGTACACTCTCCTTTGGAACCCTGGGGGATTCCAGCTATCTCATATATTGTATGCGCTGTATACCAGTGACATAAGTAAAGTAGACAATGCCCAAATAGCGCTAAGAGCGCTTGGTACCGCAAATGGCAGAAACAATTCAAGTACCTCGGATTCACTTTAGACTTCCAACTCTCCTTTAAGAAACACATTAGTGGAGTGAGTAATTCAGCCCGTTTCTATCTTAATAGATTACATCCATTAATATGCAAACGCAGTAAGTCGTCACTTAGAAATAAGCTGAGATTATATAAAACCTGCATTAAGCCCGTCCTTACTTACGCCAGAGTAGCGTTTGCGCACACTGAGCTTTAACCACTTCAAGTGGTCAAAAAAAGATTCTTATTTTGAATGAATTGAAATTGAATCCGATCGGTACGTTCACGTCCACCCCTGGTACGTCCGTATCGCCGATCTTCATAAAGACTTCGAACTGGAATCGATCAAAGAGTTCTGCACTAGCTTATCCAAGCACTGCTACGAGCGCGCTGATACTCACGCGAATCCCCTCGTATTATAGGCGAGTAATTACTTCCCGTCCGCGCACCCTAAGCTCAGATGCCCACGTAGCGTCTTATTAGACCCCGATGACCCCATTACCGTAGCCAACGACAAAATTGTAGATTGGGAACACTCCACCAATACAATACACACACCGCCGTCGACGGAAACGACGGCGTAGTCAAGTTTATCTAACGGCCCGTCCGCGCATTGACACGGTCGGGTTCAACGGTTAGTGACTGTTAGGCTCCCTTAGTATAGTCTAAATTTCCCCCAATCACGACTTCACCCCGCAGCTCGTTTTTGTAGCTTAGGGTATATCCCCAGCCCCCTCGTCGTCCGCAAGCCGAGGATCGAGCCCCGCTGGGCCCTTACAGTCGTCGATTTCCTCTGAAGCAGCCACGTCAGTGATTGCTATTTATGTTAGTTATTTTTGCAGGGTTAGAGCACACTATTCTCTTTTCTCCCACTCCCAGTGTTGCTGTAAAGACCAACAGAATCAACAGCATGTACTCAAAGTCAGAAAAAAAATATGTTATCTATCAATAAATCGATCAGTCAATATATGTTCTTGCAATGTGAAAATGTGAATTTAATAAAATTTTGCCAACAGAATCGTTCTCGGTCTATTTCTTGAAATTTTGCACACTTATTCTTATTCGATAAAAATACTACGAGTACATTTTCATAGCTCGTTTCAGATGTTCTTCCAATAAGCCGTATAAAAGTTCAAACGTTTTCAAGTTGATTTTTAATTTTTTTTCGTAACTAATCTATTTATAGCTTTACGCTTTATCTCGTATAGTAGGGTAGTCAAATTCAACCTAATGTCATTCTAGACATTCTGTGTACTGCTCTCCATCCAAAATCGTAAGCGAATATAAATACCGCACTATATCTTACACTTTTTTATACACGAAGAAATCGCATTAGGAAGCTTACCCACCTTAAACCACACAGTGGTCCATCTCGACCACCACTAACAAAGTTCTGGGAACCTAATTTTGGTTCCCAGTTTTATCTTAAGATATATTATCTGAGAAGAGAAATGAAATAATATTTAAATGTAGTCATTCACTAGAATGGGAATCAATTCCACAACCAATCGAATTTCCAAACAAACGCTGCGCCACGATAGTGTCGATATTCTATAATAAAAAAAAATCCATACTAAGGAGAATTGGGTTGAAGTAATGAAAAGGTGTAATATGATTTCTGAAGCTTTCACCCACTTCTCTATATATGTATTTAGTTGTTCGGAGTGACAGGATTTTATTTGGTGTCAAAAAAGATTTATAACTTCGACCCTATTTGATTATAGGAACTTCTAACTTTGTCAGTTCGGTTGTTCAACGAAGTCCGGTTAAATAATATTCTTGTTAGATGTAACCTCGACACACTCTTGTTCAAATAATAATTTCTTCTCGATATATTTTCGGATTTAGTCAAATGCTTGAATAGTTATAATAAATATAGCATAATTTTTCATTATTTTATTAGTTTTTAGTTATTTATTATACGAAAATATTTACTGGAACTCTTTCCACTCTTTCTAGCATTTGTGGAAATCTATATAAAATTTTAATAACTTGTTTACATTATACAAAAGTTCTTAGAATTTCTAAGGTTTAGTGTTACTTTTATGTTTACTTTCAATTATTTTTGAACCAAATTCAACGAAATATTTTACTCCATACGTTAATGAACACCATGTTGGTGTTTTTATTGTATTAAAAATGTATATATTTACTTGATTTTTGAAAACATCGACATCTTACTCCATTTCAGTGCACTTCAGTACATTTCATCTGCTCATATATTATATATTTAAAATAGATGGGAGGGATAAAAGTAATGTAAGTACATTTTTTATCCAGCAAATAGAAAGCGAAGTACAGAGAGAGAGTTTTGACACTAAGTACTTTCTTTCTACTAAATAAAAATAATATAGAAAAGGATGAAGATTAAAAATTACAATTGTATGGCAAAACATTTTGTTATAACCAAAGCACTTAATATATTGAACTTGGTATCAGCACACTCTGCTCGCAGAAGTCTGCCCAAACTTAAGACATTACGTTCTAAATGACGAAACTTAACGCCGTGCTTTACCTACTACTTCTTCTTCTACAGTAAAGAAATGGAAATAATTCAAATATAAGTCTTCCTCTGAGAAGGAATCGAACCCACAACCAATCTCACTTACAGTCAGACGCTATCCCACGATGTCACAATGGCCTCGAGTAAATAGTAATATTATTAATATTGATTTGAATTATAATATACGTTGTACCGATTTATAAGAATAGAAAAGAAATTTACTGTAAAGTGAATACGTAGTTCGTGTATTAAACCCGTCACATTCGTAGCTCGAGGCAACGAAGCATTATCTGAAACCGTGCATCAGATTGAGATAACGCTTCGTTGCTTCATGATGTTGATGTTGAACACTTCTCTTGTATAAGCGTATTCATTTAAAATCGAAATGGATTTTTTTGGAACATCACCCACATATTAAACATAGAGCAACCTATATATATATTAGGATTTATATATATATATATATATATATATATATATATATATATATTAGGATTTATGTATACAATATTCAAATTTTTGTATAGTTACCTGCATGTGTGCCGTCATGGCACAGTGTGACAGTGTGAATGTCTAGCTGTAAGCGCGATCGGTTGTGAATTTGATCCTTACTCGGGGGAGTGATTATATTTAATTTAATTTCAATTCCTTGCTCTAGTAAAAACAAAGAGCGGCGTTGAATTCACACCACTACTCAACACGCAATGTATCTAATTCGGTGGAAAGCGAAGTATGGAGTATGTTAACACTAGGTGCTTTCTGTCTATCCTACTATGCGGGATAAAGCTAACTGCATGTGCTATACTAGATTTCGCTTGTGGCTTCGTCCACATGGTGTGCTGATAAAAACTATAGTTCGTATCGTTATATTATTACGAAATTTTTCTCAACCGCACCACGCGTCTCCACAATTGGGCGCTTTATGGCATTCAAGTCAATCAAATCATTATAATTTTTAAACTATTCGGCCAAATTATTTAATGTAAAAGACATAATTAATCTATATTAAATACTTAAAAAGTGACAAATGTAATGACTTTTATAAGGATTTGATAAATATTATAAAAAGTGCATTATAAAACAGTATCCAATTTAATTAAATTTATAGTTCACTATTATGTTTATAGTAGCTATCTATATAAAATATAGATATATGCTATTCCTAACATTTAGAACTAGTTTAGAAATATTTAAGACGAGCAATCCTCCATTACATCATTTTTCATTGCAATTCGAATGGTTTTATCAGCGCACGTTAAGATAGCTCAGATTTTAGTCGACTTAATTGATATGTATCTTTATGTTACAACCAAGTTACAAAAAATGATTATAAATTGTAGCCTATTGTTATTCTCATTTACAACTTATAATACTGTAAAGAATCACCCAAATCAATTGTACATCCTCAGAAACTTTTGCTTTTATAATATTAGTAAGACTATCGACACTGTGAGCCAACGTCCTTTCGCCTCACCGCCACACACATGCACATTAAGGTATTTGACGGTATTATTTTAAAACGATAACAAATCCTTTCATATTGGTCTAAAATACTGTTAAAGGCAATTTTGCTCATAAATGAGTGTGCAATTAGGATAAGAATTAATGTTCAGTCTATAAAAACACCTTCGTGAATAATGAATTATTTTAGAACTAAAAATATATGTAAAAATTGTTAGAGAAATCATAAAAGCTAGACATATGCTGTTGTGGACTTTTTTTAGAACTTTTAGACGGTAACAATTTTGTTACACACGTTTTTTGCTTAACTTTCAACGTTTATTCGGCGCACGCAAGGTAAGCTTTAAAATGCACAATTTTACCCGTTTTCACAATATTTTTTATTACTCGCTCTGATTAGTTGTAGAAAGATGTTATATAGCCTATAGGACGGACGGACGGATGGACGGACGAACGAACGAACGAACGAACGAACGAACGAACAACAAACAAACAAATACACAAAGAAACAAACACACACAAACAAACAAACAAACAAACGTATGATTGAATGAACGATCGAGCAAATGAACTATCAAACGAATGAACGAACGAACGTGCGACCGAACGAACGAACAAACAAACTCTTCTGCTATATGTTGCTGTTTATATTATTAGTATACAGGATACTAAATATATTATTACTATATAAAATAATTCATATAGCTGTATATAACAGCATATGCAGGAACATAGAGAATCTATTTTTAAGACTTTGTCTACTTTTCACGTATTTTTAAAAGATTGTGTATTGAGTGGTAAAACACATTACCACGCTTTATCTTACAAGAGTGAAAAAAATAAAAATAATTTAAATAAAATCCTTCCTCCGGGTTTAAATTGAGCCTATAACCAATCGAATTTACAGTTAAATGCTGTCCTCACTATGACACGATAACCAAAAGTAAAAAGTAACTAAAATATTATACATATTGAAATTAAAGCTAATATTGTTATTAGAGGTAGATATTTTTTTTCTTATCTGGTAAGACAAGGCGCAGCGCTGAGTTCCGCAACTTATTATGTTTTATCAGAATTTCGCTTTGTTTTATTAGATAAGGTTATTTTATATGAAACGGTTTTAACCGAATTAATAATATATATTTCGTATTTAGAAATAAATTCTTGAAATTACGACTTTTCTAGACGAGACATAAAATAATTTAATTTATTACACAAAAGCCAAAAATCGTATTAACTGAGGTTATTGTTCCAATTTTAATTTATATTTAGTCTATTTTTTTTCTTTTTTAAGATAAATAAATCTAAAAGTAGTTTATTTTTTGCCTGGTTAAATGGTATTAATCGCAGTACTAAAATTACAATGAAAAACGGAAGATTATGTTACTGAAATTGAAATCTATATCTTGAAGGAAAGAACAACGTGATCACAAACGATCAAACGCGGCGTTGAGTTCTGCCATATAAAAAAAATTTCCAAGCATTTTCTATGCCTTGACGAATACATCAATTTACTTCACCAGAGTGCCCATTACTTTCATCAACATGCTTAATTCTGAAGAGTATTTTAAGAAACTTTCTTATAAGCCATCCGTAAAATACGTGTTAAGAGTTTTGTAACTTTTTCACCTCTGTACTTGTCGCAACTGGTCACATTTATGAGACCATCGTTGTCAAAAAATGTCACACTTTGTTGATCCCCTGCCCTACTTATTCTTTAATTCCTTATAAAATTTATCTCATATATATCTTCTATTTTAGAGAGAAAGTACAGAACGAAATATTTTGACATTACCAACGATGGCTAATAACCGTAGAAATGACCCCTAGAAAATGATATACAATTGATACAAATATGTCTAATACATACTGTTTAAGAAATGCATTCAATACATACAGCTACAAGCAATCATCTCGACGCTTGCAAAGTGTAGGTCCCATCTGAATGAACTCACGGTACGTTGAATATGAGATTCTCTATATTGAACCATTCTGTTATACTGTGGTATTAATTCAAAACTATGCTCTTATATTTAACCCTCTTATACTCATACGTTGGTCCATGAGACCGGTGGATTTTTACACTGGTGAATCGAGTTTTCTAAGTTTTTTTTAGTACATTTGTTTTGTACGCGAGGCGAGACACACTTTTGAGGCGAGACGATCAGCCTAAATTTTATAACATCGTTGTAATTTTCGGTTTTTAAATAATTTTGATATTTTAAAAACTTATACATCGAGTAAATTAATTTGATATACACAACATTTTTTTTAATTATATTAGTAATTTTATATGACGTAGAGCCCCAGTAGGTTTCAATTTTAGGGTATTGGTGTATCTTCAAGGATTTAGAAAAATAATCTTGATATTTTCAGTCTGAAAAAAAAATTATATATAATCTGACAAAAAATAACAGTTCTATTACCTACTCAGTCTCAAACCTCTTCTTAACAATGTTTGGTCTACGAGACCGTACTAGAGTATACTTAGTGTTTAGTGTTGAAAGAGAAAACTTAGTGTTTATATGAGAAGGTTAACGATTTGCTACTATGTTCGTGATACAAAACAAAGTAAGTACAAATGCTTGTTCGTGACGTTATGGGTTCAAACCAACAAAATATTTATATTGAAAATACAGTTATTTATTTTGTCTTCGCCAAATATGAACATATCTTAAAGAGGTATAGATTGCTGTACAGTAACATCCAGCTATTGCATGAGCAGCGCTCTTAAATAGTAGGTACTTTATATTCCTTAATATTAAATTTGGAATCATGAAACGTTTCATAATCTCATTAAAGCAGCTTACGTAAAGGCGCCAGTAATTAAAGTCTCTTGGGATTATATAATACTGTATGCTTAAGAAATTTCAATATCCGCCCTACTTAGCTTGTGTGAGAAATCCTACAACGTGATTGATTTTTTAACCCTTTGTGTTTACTTTACAATGTAAATATTTGATACACATATTATGCCATCGTCGATAGCAGTGAAACAGCGTTTGGCTTTATATATATATATATATATATATTGTTCAGTATTTATGGACAAAACATAGCGTTAAGATAAGCCACTCACCGAAAAAAAAGGCAGAACGTAGAACGAAGGGTTTTG
Organism: Dryadula phaetusa; assembly: GCA_032432895.1. Lineage (NCBI taxonomy): Eukaryota > Metazoa > Arthropoda > Insecta > Lepidoptera > Nymphalidae > Dryadula > Dryadula phaetusa. Next base: position 398,534 of record JAOYRS010000065.1, read on the forward strand.
GTTTTTTCACTATCTACCTTGCGCGATAAACCGTAAAGTTATAAGAATAATACCATGTAGATATTTAAATAATACATTATAATGCCCTTATTTATTGAAGCCATCTTCATGCATTCGGATAAAATATATTTATATTTAAGAATGAATCTATTTAAATTATTGATTTTTTTTCCCTTAAGAATAACGGCGTATAACTCCGCCATTTCTTGCAGCATTGCCATCAATTTCCTCCTTAACTCTGGGTTGTGTCAGTCTGCCGTTATGCTTTAATTGTAAATTTATATATCATACCTATTTGAGCCTCATGGCATAAACCTCCTCTAACATCTTCATTGTAATCTACCACGTGTAACGCTTATCCTGGTTGCCCCTATAGTCAATTTAATATTATCTTCTCATTCATGATAATTAAAAAAAACATATTCTACCTACGCTAACTAAAAAATTAATAATAATCCAAAAAAAAATATCTTGTCATCTTAAAGAAAAACTTAAGATTATTATCATGTAAAACGATTCTTTAAGCTTATAAGCTCCCGCGGGATCGCTTCATTTTGTACATGACATTTATCTGTTAAACATGTTTTTTCCTCACCATATCTCCCTAGTGTATTTTAAATTTTATATTTAGTTTTGTGGATGATATTGTTTAGCTTATATCTTTCGGCCGTTATTTATCTTTTTCTCTTATTTCTGCTATGCTGTGCTGCTGCTTGTGATTTAATAGATGTAGAATTTAAGTCTTTATTTTATATTTTATATTTAAAAGTAACCAATGTGACTTCAGTTTCACATATTAAATATTTAAAATATTAAAATTCAATGTAAAAAATATAAATTCAATATATTTTTTACCATATATCATATATTAGTTCTTAGTAATATAAGAATCATCATTTTACCATTAATATATATTATAAAAAGAAATTCCAATATAAAACTTTTAAAATATTTCTCCATGCAATAAACATTTTCCACAGAGTTCAAACAAAAAGATATGATACAAAAGTTACCAAATCAAAGTGAATGTTCAAGCAATTCTGAGATTCATCTTTGCAAAATCTAGAGGCGGGTCATAGACGGTCATATACTTTTTACGTAGTGCGTACGAACATTTTAAATTGATGTTAAATTTGTGTATTAAGTTTGCAAATATTTTGAAATAATCACACTTAAAATATATTTTTCAAATTTAAATTTAAAATATAAATTCAGGTGGTCCCATTAAAGACGTTATGAAAATATCATATGATTAAAGAGGCTGTACACGCCAGCCATTTTTCTAGTGTATTGGACAGCAAAAAATGGCAATCCTGGCGTTAAAATACTTCATTACATTGATATATAGATACAGGTATAGCTGAAAAAATCATGTTAAAGTCAAGAATAATTATTATCTTAGTCTAATTATTTTCACCGAACAATCGAATCTAGTACTATGAAATCTATAATTACTTCACCATTACTAAACCAAAAGGTAGTAAAGCCAACATTTTATGAGTATTTATTAATTCCTACAAGAAGACAAAGTTCACGTTCTCTTTTAGTTAACGAGCGGAATATATTACATCGTAAAATAGATATGGATATGTTTTCCCCCAGTTCATTTAACTTTTTCTATAAAAAGTATGTAAAGTTCAATTTTGCCAAACTCAATAAGTTGTAAAAGTGACTTACGTGAGGTACAGATGATAAGATGTCTATAGGATTTTTTACCTGAACTGATAAATTTCAATTTATTTTTCTATTCTTTGTGGTTTTTTGTGAATATAGGCAAAGAGAGCTGATAGCATGATACTCTATAATTAATTTTCTTCACATTTGATAGGCATTGTTGGCTTTAGGATCATGCTGTTATGTGTAACTTAACGCCGTGGTTTGTGTCACATTCATCTTTGTCTACCACGTACAACCCAAAGTTAATCATGATCATAGAGTACGACGATCGTGTTAGAGAATTCTGAAACATTAACCTGTCTTATACGAAAAAGGAATATGCTTAAATTACTAAGCAAGCAATAACAAAGAATACATAGCGGAAAATGGTTATTTATGTAATATGTATAAGAAATATTATTCAAAGGTTAATTCATAAAAATAATCAAGTTCTGAGCCATGTATATAAGTTGTTCACGAGGACTATCACGAACCGCCTTGCCCAAAAATTCGATGACTTCCAACCGGTGGAGCAGGCTGGGTTTTGAAAAGGCATTACTAATGCCTTTTTAAACCGTGGACCACGTACACACTCTCGGGTAAATTATTCAAAAGACCGAGGAATTCAACCAACCATAGAGGCTGGTTGAATTCATCGCCTCCTGGCCTAGCGTATGTAGACTACCAGAAAGCCTTCAACACAATCGAGGCTAGGACTGTACTGGAGTCCATGCAGAGGTGCCTTATTGACGGTCGGTATGTCCAGGTGATAAATAATTTTTTATGATGTTTCTACCATGATCGTTCAAGTACAGAACCGGAGCACAAGACCAATCCATTTGTGTCGTGAGTTAAGAGAGATGTGATATAATTTCTCCTAAATTGTTTACCGCTGCTCTGCAGGATGTCTTCCAGACGCTCGAATAAAACGAGCGGGGTATAAATATCACCGGTCAATACTTGTCACAGCTGAGATTTGCCGGCGATATAGTCATCACGGTCTAAATTCTGCAAGACTTGGAAGAAATGCTGAATAGCCTGGACGTTTCTTCAAGACGAGTGGGTCTTGAGATGAATTTCGACAAAACAAAAGTTATGTTCAATAATCAATATCCCCAAGACTAGTGGTCGTAAGCGACGCTACTCTTGATGTTGTACAGGATTATGAAATGAATGAAATACTCTTTATTGTACACCAATTTAAACATTTACAGGAGAGTAATGAAAGGTCACAACAGGTGGCCTTATCGCTAAGAGAGCGATCTCTTTCAGGCAACCTTGGGGTAGAGTGGCAAGGAGATTTAAGAAATAAGGTTAACTTGGAGCGGAGGGAGAAATCATGTGATTCACACAAAAACTTAAATCATTCTTTGAGATATGGAGGGGACGATGAATTGAAAAGGACATTATACAAAAGACAAAGAATGTGAGTATTCCTGCGAAATCGAATAGGAAGCCACTTGAGCATTTTATGAAATTTAGAGACATGATCGCACTTGCGTAGTCCAAAAATGAACCTAATGCAGAGATTTTGGAGGCGCTGAAGCTTATTTAATTGTTCGTTTTTTATGTCGAGGTAACAACAATCAGCATAATCAAGGATTGGTAATAGGATTGATTGTGCCAACGCAACCTTAGTAGGAATGGGCAGAAAGTTACGTCATCGACGCAGTGATGCAACAATTGAAAATATTTTTCTACTTACCTCACATATTTGGGGCTTCGAAGACAGATGTTGACCAAAAATAATACCTAAATTCTTGATTTTTTTTGTACAAGTTATTTGTATTCCATCAAGTAATAAATTAGGCAATTAATTTTATGTCATGTGATATACAAGCCTTAGACTACCGATTATAATGGCTTGAGTTTTTTTTGGATTTATATTTATCCCTAAAGATTTGCTTTGAGAAGAAATAGTTGTAAGTTCATGAGATAATGATGTTACACAATTCGGAAGATCGTGCAGCAAACTTTGACGACATATTTGAAGGTCATCCGCATAAAGGTGGTAGGGAGAGATATGGCAGAAATAATTAATAAATAGTGAAAATAAGAGAGACAACACGCCACCTTGTGGAACGCCAGCAAATACCGGGGACCATTCAGAATAAGAATCCTGAATCCGGATACGTTAATGCATTAGTTAGCATATCGTCTGATAAGCTAACTAATGCAGTAGTTAGTTGTACTATGTAGTTAGTTGTACTATGACCAGGCCTTTAGGCCTGGTCATAGTAAAACTACTTATTTAATCCTTTTCAGTCCTGTTTTAACAGGACTGAAAAGGATTAAATAAGTTATAGGTTGCTAGGTACTTACTAAGTTGTTGGTTTATTAGACGTTCGAGAACTTTTGATAGAAATGGTAAGATTGATATTGGACAAATATCGGACATGGAAGAAGGATTGCGGTTTTTAGGCAGTGGTATTAATTAGGCCTCTTTCCAAACAGAGGGAAAGGTACCGGAATTTATAGAAAAATGGAATATTGAGGTAAGCAAATAGATTAGAATATCAAGAATTGGCAAGATCATCTTACGACTAATACAATCAGTACCAACAGCATCAGAAGTAATCGCCAATGTATTCTCTTTAACACCACTTTTGGTGAAATGAAAGAAATTAAAGCTAGGATTATTAGGAGCAGGCAAGGCGCGAATTTGATTTTGGGAAGTTAATTTAGTGGTCACATAAATAGTAATTGATTATGTATGCCTTGGCCAAATTATCCAACTCAGCCGACACAATTTCAATAAAAAAGTGCACAGAAAAATATGTCTGGGTTGGGCGGCTTTCGGGAGTCAACGTCGTATTTTTGAGTCGCCTGTCCCACAGTACTTAAAAATCAGTGTTTATATTCAGTCTGTCCTACCTGTAATAACCTACAGAGACGTTGTGGACATTCACCGTAGGGCTGGTGACCACAAATTGAAGGTTGCTCAGCGAGCTATGGAATGCAAAATGCTTGGATTTTTTCTGGTTGACAGAATTCGTAATGATACCATTCACCAGATAACCAAAGTTAATGACATTGCGCATAGGATCAGTACTCTGGAGTGAAATTAGGCAAGGAATGTCTCCAGACGTAACTGCGGTCGATGGAGCCGACACGTGTTAGAGTGGAGACCTCGCGACAATCATAATGTAGGGCGCTCTGCAGCACGGCGGACAGATGATTTGAAGAAGGTGGCAGGCAGTTGGTGGCAGCAGATGGATGCGCACTACCCAAGACCGGGATGATTGGCGCTCTATGAGGGTGGCCTACGTTCAGCAGTGAACGGCGATAGACTAAAAAAAATACTTGAATCTTTCAATAGATAGAGATTAATAAAAAAATTAGAATGTTAAAAAAATGAACATAATGCAATGAAATCGTATTAAATACTTAGTTAAAGCGGCTTTAGTACGGTGTCCTGTTGGATACCGTATTAAATGAATTGTTAAGTGATAGTATTTTTGTCTAAGTTGTACACTCAGACCTCAAAGATAAAAAAATATACGAAGCATATTATGTTATATGGATAGGGATAATATGCTACGTTATATTTTTTACCTTTGAGGTCAGTCGTGGCGCAGTGTGATAGAGTCTGTAAAGGCGACCAACTGCGAGTTCGATTCCTACTCGGAGGATTGAATTTAGATTATATTCACTTCTTTGCTCTACTAAGACGATGTGCGGCTTCGAGCTCTGCCACTCAACACATAATGTCTCAAATGCGGCGGTAAGCGAAGTATGGAGTGTCTTGACACTAGGTACTTCCTCAGGGTAGACAGGAAGTACCTAGTTTGACACTAGGTACTTCCTGCTAGCTATGCGGGAAAAAAGCTAGAAGCAAAAAAAATTATCTCCAGGCAATTTAGACAAAAATACTATTACTAAACAATTTTTACAGCTTTTTGTTTGTATGTATCATCATTTTTTTATTATAATGTTTAGTTTACCTAAAGCGCATGTGGAGCAGTAATGCATTAAAACCAGAATTTGGTGGACCTTCTTTCTTCTTCTTTTTTTGTGGTTCATTCTTTTTCACTAAAAGAAAAAAAAACGCATAATAAGGCGTACATGTTATTACGGTAACGTGTATTTTACGCGTTATCTAAGTTACTAACGTTAACCTATAAATAATATAACAACGCTGAAATTTGAGAATCAATCTAAAATAAGACATTCCAAGAATGTATTGCGAGGCACTCAGTTAAATTAAACGCTTAGTTAGTTATTAAGGGTGTTTTGAACCACTTCACACGTTTCCACCACCTGCTTTATAATTACCTGAGAAATTAATGTTTCAGATATTGTATGATATTGCGTTATGGGCTTTAATTAGTTACCGCATATCTTGATTTCATGTAATTTTCTAAGAAAATTAAATCTATAATATATTTAAATTTGTGCAATTTTTTGCTTAGCAAGTGAAAAAATAATTTACAAATATTAGAAAAGATGAAATCATGTTGGTATAATGGGACAGCGTCTGAATGACTTGGGGGAATGACTATATTTAAATTATATTTTCATTGGAATACTGTAAAGTATTCGAACCGTAAGGTTTCCAAAAGTGTACTTCCATAATTTAAAACCCTAATTACAACATGAAAGCATCACCTTCAGCCCTTTCCTCTTATTACCAAAGCAAACCTTACTTAAAGAACGAAGTAGTTATATGTTAACTTGAGATCAAATAAGCCTCATCTTATAATATTAACAATATCTGCCATTTGTTTTGTTGTAAATATTTAATTAATTAAATGAATTTTTATAACTTTAATATGAAATAAGACTAAGAAATAATTATGTACATAACTATGTTTATTTTTTCCTCTACAGTACTTATTTCGAGTGTTATTGACGTTATGTATGGTGTTGGACTTTCTTATAAGCACCGTTAAAGAATAATGAGTGATTGAATGAAATATATTTACTTTTATGCTGCTAAAAGCTGCAGAAATATGTTTTAATAAGTTTAATTAAACTGAGTATTGTTGTTGAAATATTTTTTTAATTATTGATGTTAAAATGTTTGTGTTATACAAATATCTTATTAATAAAGGCCATCGTGGTACAATGAGGCAGTATCTCAGTGTAACGGTGACTGATTGTGGATTCGATTTCTACTTATAGGAATATATTTAAAATTATATTTAAAAGTTATTTTCATTTCTCTGTTCTGGTATAACCAAGTGCGGTGTTGATTCCGTCACTCAACACGTTATGTCTCGATTTCGGACGGAAAGCAATCAATGGAGTGTATTAACACTAAGTTGTCTCTGATACGTGGGATAAATCGTAAATTTATCTTATATTTTATATAAAGCTTCCCTAAAAAAATATTTTTCGAACAGTTAGTGCTTTAATACAATCTAAACTTTTATTATTTTCAGATTCGTTCAACTTCAAACTCCTAATACAAAAAGGCGCTATATTAAAGGGAAATCTTTCTCTAGGACTAAAAAGTTGACCGACCCTTACTTCCTCTAATATGTCATTGTCACTTACATTCACTGGGTCTTATAAAACTTGGACTCCACGTAATGCTTATTGAATTAATGTCAAACATCCATTCCATATGAATTGTTGTAAGAAATATTAATATTTTATTTTATTTTTTTTAACTTCACGCTTGTAACATGCATAGCAGGGTAGACAGAAAGTACGTAGTGTCAAACCACTACGTACTTCGCTTTCCGCCAGATATACGTCGCGTGTTAAGTGACAATGCTCAACGCCTTTATATTTACCATAGCGAGGAAATGGAAATAATTTAAATATAAACATTCCCCCGAGTGTGATCGAACCCACAACAGATTGCGTTTACAGTCTCACTGTACCACGGCTGGCGTCCGTTCTTTTTTTAACATATGATTTTATTTTTATACATTTTTTCCTTTCTTTTGAGTATGGGTATACTCTCTTTTATAAGAATTTTACACACAATAAAATTAGATTTACATCATTGTGAAATAGTCAAAATATCTGGTTTTGCTGGTGATGATAATAGGTTCGATTCCAACTAGAGAATATTTTAACTTTGGTTTCTGACGTGTACCACGAACGGTACCAATACCATTCGTGGGACTGGTCGGATGAAAGGTCTAATGGGTTAAAAAATTGACACCAAAATAATATTTGATCAAGTTCTCTATAACCCAAAATAATATAGTTTTCTTTACATTTTTGCAATAAAAATGCAAATGTAACAATTTGAAAGCGTGACTGTTGAATTTGTCACCAGCTTGTCAGAATGTAGGTACTTTCAGAAGGTGGAAGCGTCAAGATGAAATTTTGTTTTAATTAATCTCTCTCTAGAGTGATCATTGCAAGGATGCTTAGGAAGTTTTAATTGAATAAGTAAAGATTTCATATTTTGAATGATTATGGGATAATCATACAAAATATAAAATTCTTGCTAATTACATGTTTGTATTAACATTAATTATGTTGATGAAATTATAAACTTATATATTTTAAACAATTCTTAAGAAGATGAGGTCGGTTGTGATGCAGTATGACAGTGTCTGACTATAAACGTGATCAGTTGTTGGTTCGATTCCCACTCGTAATTTGCTTCCGCCACTCAACACGCAAGATCTTGAATTTTGCAGAAAGGGAGTACGGAGTGACTTACGGAGTGACATTGCGTACTTTCTGTCTACCCTGCTATGCGGGATAAGAGTGTGAAGCAATAAAGATGAAATACTTTTTTAAACTCAGTGATCTCAGACTGAAAGTACCTATTATTAGCGAAGCATCCCTGTGACCACCGCATACAGCAATAAGGATACTGTCCCACTGTCGCCATCTATTTAAAACATTGTTTCATTTTTTTTAGCTTCACGCTTATATCCCGCATAGCAGGGTAGGCAGAAAGTACCTAGTGTCAAGACACTCCGTACTTCGCTTTCCACCGAATTCGAGATATTGCGTGTTGGGTGGTGGAACTCAACGCCGCTCTTTGTCTTTACCAGAGCGAGGAAGTGAAAATAATTTAAATATAATCACTCCCCCGAGTGGGGATCGAACCCACAACCGGTGGCGTTTACAGTCAGACGCTATCACACTGCGCCACGACCGGCCTCGGCTTATGTTTCATTTAGTAAGAAAATGTTAAAAAAAAGAACATATTAATAAATTCACGATACTTGAGTAACAGCAGTTTATAGTACGGGAATGCCACAATGACAATAGACCTTAATAAAACAACAGACTAATAAAGATAAATCAAAATTCTTAAATAACTCTTGTATTGCTTGTCATAAATAACTTACATTTTTCTTATCATAAGATAAAGCACAGATTTTTCACATGATCTAGTTTTGACAATGAGTTATTGATATTTAAAAAAATAATGTTTAATTAAAAATAAATAAAGGACACGAGGCCCTGAGTTACAATATTAAAAAAAAAAATTTTTTTCATGAATTGTTTTTCTTGACATATAGTTCTACGATTTGGTGTATTACGAAAAGTAACGAACATAAATGTATAAAGTTAAACAAGGCATCTCGATATTTGCGACCGCATTGCCAGAGACCAAACCAATAAAGTCCCGTGATTTGATATTGGGACCTAATATCCTCTATATTCAGAATTCTCAAGGCTGTTCACAGTTTAAATTCATTTACGTAGCTTAGTGTGTAAATAAAGTAACTGTCTAAGAAATTATCTTTTCAATGGACATGTAAAATGGAATAATTTCATAATAACAACGTTATATTTATTTTAGTTCTTTTCAGGAATAGGTGAATTATATACAGACTATCGTTGGGCAGTAATGAAGTGACTGAGTATAAAGGGCGAATATAACCAAATTATTTTAACTTCTGTTTTTTAGTGAGACAAAGTGTGGCGTTGAGTTCCGCTACAAAACACGCAATTCGAGATTGGGACGGTAAGCGGAATGTTTATATGTTATTTTGTCCTTGAACGGTTAGTCAGGTCAAAACACAAGTAGCAGGGTGTTCTAGTCAATACACACAAAAAGGGTTACTATACTGTGTTTAGCGTGAAGCTTTTTTGCTAATATTTTTTATATATATTTTTACTTATTATTTATCATAGTGGAATTGTACTTTATATTAGAATAAGTACTTTTTAATATCAACATTCCGTCATACGATGTCGAACTCACAGTAGGCAGTTAATTGACATTTCCCAAATTCGCCATGACTGTATCTATTATTTATAAGATTCGATAATTTTGCTCAGTGGAAAGAAATATGATACATCACTCTGTTCTTTACTCTCATTTCATAGACATTACATAGTACATACACTAAGATTGCATTATAAGTTATTAATATTATCATTATTTTATCATCTTTAATGAATAATATTATATACTCCTTAAAGATGCTATAAATGGAAGCAATTTTCATGCTTACAAATTAAAATTATATTTATTTGCTCTATTTAATGATTATATGTCACTGAAAATGTCTTATATATAATATATAATCTTTTACGAAAATTTAGAAAAAAATCAAAATATATACATAAAGGGATGTGCACGAACGAAATATACAAAAAGAGTATTTGAAGACTCTATTCAGTAGTGGGTAGATTTGTTTATTTAGTGACAATAGAAAATAAGCAGTTTATGGAAAACACCTTAAATTATTACTTTTTAAGTTAAAAACAGTGTATAAAATCTCCGCTGACTGTTTTCATAATAAAAAAAATCTAACTCAAATATATAGCAGGTCGGCTTTGGCGCAGTAGGACAGAGTACAGACTGTAAACGCGATCGCTTGTAGATTCGATCCCCACTAGGTGGAGATTATATTTAAATTACTTTTACTTCCGCGCTATGGGAAAGAAAAAGTGCGGCGTTGAATTCCAACACTTAATACGCAAAATGTAAAGTGAAGTACGGAATGTTGTAACACTAGGTACTTTCTCTCTACCCTAATACATGCAGGATAAAAGCGTGAAGCTAAAAAAAAAATAAAAGAATATATATATATATATATATATATATATATATATATATATATATATATATATATATATACATATATATATATATATACATACATATATATAGGTAAAATTTTTATACACATACATTTTACTTGATAGGAACACAATAAGATCAACGAAGTGTAACATGATTATTCGTTTCCGCCTACACGTAAAAGTTTCGTGAAGCCTCACGTCGATCACATCCACCTTTGTTTGATGGGTTTTATATAATAAATAGAAAAGCATAAGGCCGGTCGTGGCGCAGTGTGACAGTGTGACTTCTGACTGTAAACACGATCGGTCGTGGGTTCGTTTCTTACGCGGGGGAGTGATTATATTTTAAGTATTTTCACTTTCTCACTCTGGTAAGACAAAATACTTCCAAGCAGTTCCAACACTTAACACGCAATGTCTCAAAGAGATAAGGTAAAATTCAGCATTCAGTCGAATTTATGTCGTATGGAGTTCATCATGTAAATGATTCAGGCTTGGGAAATTAGAAAAAAATCCGGTATATATATATATATATATATATATATATATATATATATATATATATATATGTGTGTGTGTGTGTGTGTGTGTGTGTGTGTGTATATAATGCTTTCATCCCGCATAGCAGAGTAGGCAAAAAAGTACCTGAACTTTGTCTTACCAGTGCGTGGAAGCATAATTATTATAAGCCCTTCAAAAAACTAAAATATTGTTGATATTTATATTATAATGTAAAATATAATGTAAAGTAAAATATAATCATCAAAACATATTAGTTATATAAACAAGTTATATAAAGTAGAACTCTTGTTGCAACATTTTATAGAAAATAATTCTTTTGCTCGTTAAATTTTTCTGCTTCAGTGCAACGATAAAGATAATTGTATTAAATATAGCTTTGTACGTTTGATTTTTATTGTGACTTTTGTTACATAATCATAGTTAACTCATATTGTTCAATTTTATAAAGATTTATAACTTCAAGTCTAAAAGGCTATTCAGAGACAACTTAGTATCAAGGCACTTTGTCGACTGCTTGCCGACCACAATCGAGACAATGAACGGCATACTCAACACCGTGTTTTGTTTTACCAGTGCGAAAAAATAATATAAATTTAGAAAATAAGCAGTCCCCCGCGTGGAAATCGAACCTAATATCCACCGCGTTTACAGTCAGACGATGTCTTACTGCACCACGATGGCCTTAACTATCTTAGGTATTAAATATATATTTTAATTAAATTTAACAAATCTACTTATACCTAATTATGTTTCTCATAATCGCTGTCAGTTTTGATGGTTTCTTATCAAATAGCTTCAAAGTCAAAGACTTGCCCTTCTTTATTAGAATTTTTAAAATATTTTGTTAATATTTAAAGGCAATATTTCTCCCTTCTTTTGTGAGTTTGAAATTTATATTATATCAAAAAGTAATATTCTTATCAAAATACCAATCTGTCATACATTAGAATTTTTCGTTTTATATATAGAAGTTTTTTTCAGTTTCATTATTAAATGCAATAACCTCGTGGCATTTAGGACAAGCTATTCTAACAATCCAACAATATAAAAGAATCATGCTTTAATTGTAAACTGCAGCCCTCATCTTGGACCACGCTTTACTCCTCTTGCTCCTAGCCGGTGGTAGTTTCATCTAGGACAGACAATACTAACAATTGTGTTGATTGACTTAAAAGTGCTTATATAAACAATATTTTGATTTTAATTTTGCTTATCACTAAAATACGTTATCAATGAACTGATGTAACGTGTAAAATTTATTTTTTATTAATCAAGAGACCTACCTCAGATCTAATTTAGCTTCTTAAATTAAACCTAAATAAACGTACAAAAATAGTTAATAAAAGCTTGCATAAACAACAATTTCACTCAAGCAGGTAAGTATGTCTTTGATATCATAAGGAGGGTTATGATCAATATAACCACGATTGAATTGAATGACTGTTGTATTTGAGTGTAATCAAATTACTAGTTTGAGGTCGGTCGTGTCTCAGTGGGGCAGCGTTTCCCACTCGGCGTAATGATTATATTTCAAATATTTTCATTTCCACACTCTGGTAAGAAGAAGTGTGACGTTGAGTTCCGCCACTCAATACACAATGTATGGAATTAGGCGAAAAGGAAAGTATGGAGTGTTTTGACACTAGGCACTACCAGTTTACCCTGCTATGCGGGATAAAAGCGTGAAGCTAAATAATTTTTTCGAGTTCATCACGCTTAATGACTACTCCATTCTTCAGGGAGAATTAAGCATTAAGACACTCCGTTAAATGACTGAACTAAACGCCTCTTTTTGTCTTATCAAGACGGAGATATGAAATAATTGAAATATAATCAATCTCTCGACTGGGAATCGAGCACACAACTAATTGCTTTTACAATCGGTCTCAGTCTCACTGTGCTTTAATGGCCCCTAGAATCACTACAGTATATTAATTTTAATCTCTATGAATGAACCTGTAAGGTAAAGAAATGAAAGAAACTTTATAGCTAATTAATTAAACGCTGCTTAGAATCTTTAATCCATTGAATTTCAACTTTAATACTTTATAACTAATATTCTCATATTATGTTCTGCATTAAGAGAAGTAATATTTTTTTATGTAATTTTATCTGAATGGGACGGACAGTTGGTCTGAACATTTTATTAACTTTTATCATTTAATTAATTTAAATAAATATTTATTTTCACGCTTTATTCCGTACAGCAAAGTAATCAGAGACAACCTAATGCTCAAATACTCTGCACTGCTTTCCGCTTTAATCTGAAACATTTTTGTTACATGTTGAGTGGCGGAGCTTAACGCCACACTTTGTCTTAAGAGAGCAGAGAAATATTAATAAATTAAATTATAATCATTCCCCGAATAGGAATCGAACCCATAATGTGTTTACCCATAGTGTGTTTACCACCATGATCGGCTATTGTGAATTAAGAATTACAAAATATATAATTTTTTTTTCTATTTATAATAAGCATATTATTATAATACAATTTTATATAGACAAATAACTATAGAAATGTAATTCCAAAGAGAGCATACAATTTTTGGTTGCCATATTCTAAAATGACATAGATTTAGTCAGTATATTCAAATTCCATTCCATAGTCTAACATTAAACTTCTGAATACTTACTTGTGGTTACTTAGAAAAGGATATCGGTTGATGTCTTAGTGTTTTTATATTTTCTAAGAGGCATTTAAGTAATCGTGAACCCCGTGAACATTGTGAAACGATAAGGATAACATTATTAATATTATAAAGATGCCACTGCGATTGGTTGTGGGTTCGATTTCCAATCACAGGAGTGATCATATTTAAAATTTTCATTTAATATATAAGACTAAGCGCGTGTTGAGTTTGCCACCACGCAATTTCTCCATTTCGTGCGAAAAACAGTTAATAGAGGGTTTTGACACTAGGTTGTTTCTAACTACCCTGTAACGCGGGATAAAGTATAAAGTTGTAAAAAAGGTATGTTTATTCACGCAAAAAGTGCTATCAATCTTTGTGAACATAATACCCAGTATGATTAGTTGACATGTTATACACAATAGCGGTCCTATCGCTATTAGTGATTTCTTACAGACAGCCATTAAAATAAAAGATTTGTTGTAAAAAAGGCGTAAATTAAATTCTTTCTGTATTCTAATATTACCTAACTTAGAGGGTATTACGTACTAGAAAAACATATTCCCCTACCTTTATATTTTAAGAAAGAATACCACTAAGTACAAGATGCGGAGGATATTTGAATAAAATTTTTAAAAATTAGACCATATTTTCTGTAATTTAATAAAAAGCTGAAAATAACGCAATAACTATAGCCATTTTCAATGTAATATCGAAAGTGCCGAAATATTTCCAGAGCAGTGGCCGTGTATTCTGCGTAGCTTCCTGGAAACAAACAAATTAATTTGAGCTCTGATGTTTTTGACGTGACTTTAAATAATCTTGTAGAAGTTGTAGCCGACGTAAAAGAGATTGAATGATAAATTGATTAGACTTTTTAATTACAAGAAGTTAAGACAAAAAGTTGTACTTAAGAAAGAAAATATAACACTTTTAAAAGTAAAGTTAGCTGTGTAAAATTAATCAAACTTGTATTATACGAGTTTTATTTACTTTACGCTATATATATATATTAAAGAACGTATATTTCAAGGAATACTTTCAGCTTCCTTATAAAAATTAACCGGACAATATAATGAATGAAAAAGTGCACAGTATATGTTTTTAAACGTCTATTAATTTACCACCAGTTCACTAAAATTAATGCAAATAGACAGATTTAGATGATGGGATTAGAAATTCATAGCTGTGAGAGTGGACAAAGACAGCCCATTTTTCGTTTTACTTTCCACTCAATTTCAAAATGTTGCATGTTTGTGGCAGAACTCAACGCCGCACTTTGTCTTACCAGAATGGAGACATAAAAATAATGTAAATACATACATCATGTCTTTTTACAAAATAGTTACAAATTTATATTCAAATATATTCTTTTGTAGTAAAATATTTAATTAAAGTTATCACTGTTAGTTACAAAAAGAAATATAGAAATTTGCGTTTTCTAAAAAAAATTATGTGCTTGCATCGCCCTACAAATTTATATCACTTTACGTTATTGTCAAATATATGTTAAACGTATTATAAAGTAGAATATATATTTTATGAAGTCCTTTTTATAATTTTTTATATATTAATACGCTTTTAATTATACTGAGAGCACTTCGATAGATTTTTAAACAAAAATTACAAGGAAAAAGTTGTCACAATTCATTATTTTTTAACATGAAATCTTTTAATACAAAAAGCAATTAAAAAGTCAAGGGTCTTTTCTACTTAATGCCAGTTTATGTTGCAAAACACTTATGGGAAAAATAATTATATATGAGTCCTTTTGTGCTTATCAACACACTCAAGGCCTTATTGACAAGTGAAATATGTATATGTAAACTTAGCAAGGCGCAAATCTCACTTTTAACATAAGTGTATGTCAAACGTGTAGCAGTGTATTATTTAGTACAAAACAATACAATACTTAGCGGTCAGAGCGCTTGGACGGTATCCAAGAGGCGCGGGTTCGAATCCCGCTGCGTTCGAAATTTTTATACGTTTTTTCAAAAATGTTTTCTAATCCTAAGGTGTGGAATAACACTTTAAAAATAGTATATATGAAAATAAAATAGCAATCTCTCTTGTTAAAACGATTATTTCTTAATAATGTTTAAGTAGTAGAAATTTGTAATAATCTCTCTACAGAGATGCTAACAACATAAATAAGTTGTAAGAAAACGTATAAGAATTTCGACGCAGCTGGTAGTAGAATGCATGGCTTAGCGGTCAGAGCGCTTGGACGGTATCCAAGAGGCGCGGGTTCGAATCCTGCTGCGTTCGAAATTTTTATACGTTTTTTCAAAAATTGTTTTGATATATTTCTAAATATCAATTATCTTCACCGCTCGTTGACAGCATCTGACTATAAGCGCGAACGGTTGTGGGTTCAATTCCCACTTAGGAAAATGATTGTATATTATGAATTATTTTCATTTCCACGGTCTGGTAAGTCTTGAATTCGGTGGAAAGCAAAGTGCAGAGTATTTTTCTACTCTGCTATTGCTACGATTAAGAAAGTAAGTAAAAGTTTGTTAAAAAAACTTTATAACATGTCCAAATACAGTTTTTGGGAATTTATTTTTTAATAATTAATATCGTCCAAATATAAACCGTTGCGCGCACGGCAATCATTTTATCAACTCGAATCTAGAACTTCGTTTCTAATATTTTCTTTTAAATGTGCCAGGTAGGTCGGTAAATTAAAGGTAATCAACCTGCTGGTACCATACTTACCTTACCAAAGGTAGCCTGCTGGAACCAAGTTATTGGGTCATAACTAGTAAAGTATTGCAGTTCAGGTGCAAAGAAGTCGTCTCCATATAACGCTCTGAAATCACTGTTACTGTAGGTCCATTTATATTCAAAAAAGTAAAGGCCAATAATTTATCATCAGACTTGAAGATGTAGGGTTTTCTGATGTGTGTGTGTTGGACTCATTATGAAAAGGTTCATCCGTAAACAAGATACTGATAAACTTTGGGCAGCGCTCAGTCATCAGGTTTATGAAATTAACCCGTTGATCAGTATCCTAAGGCTTCAATACTGGCAACAACTGAATTTTGTAGGGGTACAACTATAAAAATTCGTGTAAAATGTGGAACAATAATTATCTATGTACATCCAAATTAACAGACGCTTACGAATCGAAAATCGTTTTCAACCATTGGGGATGATCTTGGCGCAATCTCATGTACACACAACGACCGTGCGTTGTGTTGTGTCTGTTTCCATAAAACGCTCTATAACGACTAAATTCCCATTGTGTCGTGTCTGTTTCGACTAAATTCCCAAGAGCCAGAGCCATACTACCGATTGACATACCCCGATGCCGCTCAGAATAGTTGCGTTCGCGCATCAAGCAAAACAAATGTGTAGAGTACACTTTTGTTTTACAGACATTACATTTGCTTTAGAGACATATCTATAACATTGATAATTTTGAGCAATTCAAACACATATACTGTGCACTTTTTCATTCATTATATTGTCCGCTTAATTTTTATAAGGAAGCTGAAAGTATTCCTTGAAATATACGTTCTTTAATATATATATATAATATATATATATATTATATATATATATATATATTAAAGAACGTATATTTCAAGGAATACTTTCAGCTTCCTTATAAAAATTAAGCGGACAATATAATGAATGAAAAAGTGCACAGTATATGTGTTTGAATTGCTCAAAATTATCAATGTTATAGATATGTCTCTAAAGCAAATGTAATGTCTGTAAAACAAAAGTGTACTCTACACATTTGTTTTGCTTGATGCGCGAACGCAACTATTCTGAGCGGCATCGGGGTATGTCAATCGGTAGTATGGCTCTGGCTCTTGGGAATTTAGTCGAAACAGACACGACACAATGGGAATTTAGTCGTTATAGAGCGTTTTATGGAAACAGACACAACACAACGCACGGTCGTTGTGTGTACATGAGATTGCGCCAAGATCATCCCCAATGGTTGAAAACGATTTTCGATTCGTAAGCGTCTGTTAATTTGGATGTACATAGATAATTATTGTTCCACATTTTACACGAATTTTTATAGTTGTACCCCTACAAAATTCAGTTGTTGCCAGTATTGAAGCCTTAGGATACTGATCAACGGGTTAATTTCATAAACCTGATGACTGAGCGCTGCCCAAAGTTTATCAGTATCTTGTTTACGGATGAACCTTTTCATAATGAGTCCAACACACACACATCAGAAAACCCTACATCTTCAAGTCTGATGATAAATTATTGGCCTTTACTTTTTTGAATATAAATGGACCTACAGTAACAGTGATTTCAGAGCGTTATATGGAGACGACTTCTTTGCACCTGAACTGCAATACTTTACTAGTTATGACCCAATAACTTGGTTCCAGCAGGCTACCTTTGGTAAGGTAAGTATGGTACCAGCAGGTTGATTACCTTTAATTTACCGACCTACCTGGCACATTTAAAAGAAAATATTAGAAACGAAGTTCTAGATTCGAGTTGATAAAATGATTGCCGCGCGCGCAACGGTTTATATTTGGACGATATTAATTATTAAAAAATAAATTCCCAAAAACTGTATTTGGACATGTTATAAAGTTTTTTTTAACAAACTTTTACTTACTTTCTTAATCGTAGCAATAGCAGAGTAGAAAAATACTCTGCACCTTTGCTTTCCACCGAATTCAAGACTTACCAGACCGTGGAAATGAAAATAATTCATAATATACAATCATTTTCCTAAGTGGGAATTGAACCCACAACCGTTCGCGCTTATAGTCAGATGCTGTCAACGAGCGGTGAAGATAATTGATATTTAGAAATATATCAAAACAATTTTTGAAAAAACGTATAAAAATTTCGAACGCAGCAGGATTCGAACCCGCGCCTCTTGGATACCGTCCAAGCGCTCTGACCGCTAAGCCATGCATTCTACTACCAGCTGCGTCGAAATTCTTATACGTTTTCTTACAACTTATTTATGTTGTTAGCATCTCTGTAGAGAGATTTTTACAAATTTCTACTACTTAAACATTATTAAGAAATAATCGTTTTAACAAGAGAGATTGCTATTTTATTTTCATATATACTATTTTTAAAGTGTTATTCCACACCTTAGGATTAGAAAACATTTTTGAAAAAACGTATAAAAATTTCGAACGCAGCGGGATTCGAACCCGCGCCTCTTAGATACCGTCCAAGCGCTCTGACCGCTAAGTATTGTATTGTTTTGTACTAAATAATACACTGCTACACGTTTGACATACACTTATGTTAAAAGTGAGATTTGCGCCTTGCTAAGTTTACATATACATATTTCACTTGTCAACAAGGCCTTGAGTGTGTTGATAAGCACAAAAGGACTCATATGTAATTATTTTTCCCATAAGTGTTTTGCAACATAAACTGGCATTAAGTAGAAAAGACCCTTGACTTTTTAATTGCTTTTTGTATTAAAAGGTTTCATGGTAAAAAATAATGAATTGTGACAACTTTTTCCTTGTAATTTTTGTTTAAAAATCTATCGAAGTGCTCTCAGTATAATTAAAAGCGTATTAATATATAAAAAATTATAAAAAGAACTTCATAAAATATATATTATACTTTATAATACGTTTAACATATATTTGACAATAACGTAAAGTGATATAAATTTGTAGGGCGATGCAAGCACATAATTTTTTTTAGAAAACGCAAATTTCTATATTTCTTTTTATAACTAACAGTGATAACTTTAATTAAATATTTTACTACAAAAGAATATATTTGAATATAAATTTGTAACTATCTTGTAAAAAGACATGATGTATGTATTTACATTATTTTTATGTCTCCATTATGGACAAAGTGCGGCGTTGAGTTCTGCCACAAACATGCAACATTTTGAAATTGAGTGGAAAGTAAAACGAAAAATGGGCAGTCTTTGTCCACTCTCACAGTTATGAATTTCTAATCCCATCATCTAAATCTGCCTATTCGCATTAATTTTAGTGAACTGGTGGTAAATTAATAGACGTTTAAAAATGTAGCATGTAACTTCTTACTATAAATTAAAATAATGACATTGAGTTTCACTTTATTGCCATATGGTAGTATGGTGGTGATGTAAACTACGAATATATAAATATGAGATTGTCTTAGATCCTTTTTTTCTGTCTTTGAGTACATGCTGTTGACCCTGTTGGTCTTTACAGCTACACCAGGAGGGGGAGGGAAGAGGGTGCTTTAACTCTGCGAAAATTAGCAAGCACTGACGTGGCTGCTTGAGAAGGAAGTCGACGACCGCAAGGGCACTGGCCGCAGGGGCCCTGCGGGGCACGAACCGGATTGCGGTCGGAGAGCGGGCTGGGGATGTTCCCTACGCTACACAAACCAGCCTCGGCATGAAGTCGCGACTGGGGGAAATTTAAACTATACTAAGGGAGGCTAACAGTCCCTAACCGTTGGACCCAGCCGCGCCAACGCGCGGACGCGCCTTTAAATAGACTAGATTACGCCGTCGTTTCCGTTGATGGCGGTGTGTGCGTGTTGTGTAGGTGGAGTGTTTCCTACCTACGATTTTGCCGTTAACTACCGTAATTGAGCTACACGGACGTCTGAGCTTAGGGTGCGCGGACGGGGAGCAATTAGTTGCCCGTAATACGAAAGCATTCACGTGAGTATATGCGCGCTCGTAGTAGCGCGTGGATAAGCCAGTGCAGAACTCTTTGATCGATTCCAGGTTTTGTCGTTATGGAAATCAGCGTTACGAACGTACCAGGGGCAATACGATGAGATTCGTAAGAATCTATATTGGACCATTTGAAGTGGTTAAAGTTTAGTGTGCGCGAACGTTGCACTGGCGTAAGTAAGGACGGGCCTAATGCAGGTTTTATATAATGTCACCTTTTTGTTGTTTGCATAATAATAGATATAATCTATTAAAATAGAAACGGGCTGAATTACACACTCGATTAATGTGTTTCCTAAAGGAGAGTTAGGAGTCTAAAGTGACTCCGAGGTACTTGACTTGTTTCTGCCACGGAATAGGCTTCTAAGTCGAGGGAATAATACTGCAGCACTCTTTTCAGGATTGACCTTACTCCTCCATTTGCAGTACCAAGCGCTTAGAGCATCAGCGGCCGCCTGGAGTCACTCGGCAATCATGAGAAAGTAGCGGGAAGTAGTGTAGAGGGCGGTGTCATCGGCTTACATAGCCAGATGGACATTTTCTATTTTAGTTATGTCGCTGGTGTACAGCGCATACAAGATAGGAGAGAGCGTGGAGCCCTGGGGGACTCCAGCGCGTACTAAGCGGGGAGAGGATAGTGTACCTTCCACTTTAAATCTGAAATATTTGTTGGTGAGATAGTCCTTAAGGACGCGAACTAAATGGTCTGGGAGGCCGGCATTACGTAATGTTAAATCTGGTTATGTGCTTTCCTAGCCGTTGCACCTGTTGGACAGCAGAGTGGAGTTTTTCTGAGATTTCAAATCGTCCGTCCTTTACGTTTGTAACATCTTTCAAGCAGCTGAGGAGTGCGTCTTTGATGTATACTATGTAATATATTCTTTGACGTATACGGCCACGTCTATTGCTAAGTCAACCGAGTCAGTAATGTCTGGTATAAGTTTGATAAGTGGAGAATTATCTGCTGGGAGAAGCTTAGCTTAGTTTGGTCGGAGGGCCTGAGTGGTGCTTCACACCTAATTTAATTAAAACCGGTCTATGATTGGAATCTAGTTCCGGTTGCGATTCAAGAATGAAGCCAGATTGTAACATTCTTAAGAATCGCTATATCCAATACCTCCGAAGTGTCATAGTGGCCAAAGCGGGGAGGAGGGGGGCAATGATGGTCACGTTATGTTTTATTACGTTTTTTGGTAGTTTTCAACGAATTCCAGCTTATATGTTTACAATTAAGATCCCCAGTCAGAAGAACTGAGTCACCCATATCAAGGAGTGACTTGATGTTGGTGTCTAAATCTAATCGATCTCTATCTCTCTATCGATCTCTAGGTTTCTAATCGATGTTAGCAAGTGTCGCAGAGTTTGGCGCTATGGAGTGTAAATTCTTATTGTAATAAGTCATAGTGCCCCATCAATCCTATAATTCTATAATTCACAACCCTATAATTCGCAATGCCAGGAGATGAGAAGAAAAGACTCCTATATACAGAATAAATCTAACTGTCGAGAGTGGACGTACTAACTCATTAATTCCTTTTGGCCTTTGACACTGTTTGCGTTGAATGTCGCTATTTTTAGGGGTAATGGTTTAACGTGCGCGAGATAACTGGTCGTAGGGTGAATTTATTCGAGACCGCCTTCGATTACCGTTATGAATTGTTTATTTATTTAGCCTGGAAGCCTACGATAGCTTCCAACAAATTAGCGTGCTCGCATACCGCTTGTAAGCGAGTCATGTTCGAACCGTTTGACGGAGCTTAGCCACAAATATACTAAGCTCTTGGAAGTTAAGCGCGTTAGCAAAGTTCATCACGAGCGATATGTCGCTTGCGGGACTACGCTGAAAGGGTTGGAGGCGCAGGAAGGGCTGAGGGGCCGTAATCGCGCGAGCTTAAGCCGGCATCGCAACACGTGCAACGGCTGGAGGTGGCGTGGGCTTGACCCACGCGTTCACCTTTGGAGGCGGAGCTGCCGTGAAAACCTCGGGAGGTGAAGACTCCTTTGATTGCTCCGTCGGGCGTGAGGGCAATGTCCTATATCTGCCCTTACCGGTGCGCCTACGCGGGACGCGGACGCAGCCGCGGTATTTCGTGGGGTGTCCCTGCGTCTCGCAGAGGACGCAACTAAGAGGAATCGCGGGGTCGGATTCGAGAATTCCACAGTGACTTAATCGTCTAAGTACTTAACGCACCGCGGACGCGCGTGGCAGTGCTTAGCCGCTTAGACATTTATAGCGGTGTCTTTCTACCCCGATCCAGGTCAGGTTACAAATGGATCGGAGGCTGAAGACCTCCTTTCCCGCGTCTTTCAATTCTAATACGACGAGAATCGAATAGTACTTTACCTTGGTACACGTTGTAAATCCGATGTACCTCGCATTCGTCTCGTGCATTTCGAAGTATGTTTTAGTTGCCCCCTTACGAGGAGAGCTATACTATTATGTTACGAAATGCTGTAGTACGTAATGGTGTTCGACTGTTTGTCTAGCGCCTTGTTTGGTGATAGAACGCATAACCGAGTATAATTGTTGGTTATGACAAACGACTGCTACGAATGTACTGTGCGTTAATATGCGATCTGATATGCGAACCAGCAAGTAATATTGGCAGGCCAATCGACGTATCTTTAACTTATATTGGTCTTACAAACCAATCTACGGCAAATAATGGTCTAAAGAACCAATCTACAACATACCTTGGTCCAACGAACCAATATAACACATATAATGGTCTCACTAACCAATCAACGACATACATTTGTAATGAATGGTCGTACAAACCAATTAAAATATATAAGTATAACATATTTTTAATATAATAAGCGTAAAAAATTCGTAAAGAAATATTAAACAACTTACATACTACAATGTCTTGCTATAATCTTTTCTGATTTTTTTTGTAATTTTAAAGATAATAGATAGATGTTAACATTTCTTGACACTCTTGCCTCTAAATTTCTAAAAGTTCTTGAGTTATTGCGAATATGACGATAATAGGTCCTAACCACGTGACGTATCATGAGCCAAGGCATTATTATATAATTATATTATTTATATATACTGTATGGGGGAAGCGGAAACGTTACGAGATAGTTGTGTATCAGTTTTTAAGAAACACAGACTTTTGACATTTCCTTGTTTAGAAATAGCTATATGTGGTAAAACAAACAAACATCTCTTCCCAACTTTAAAAGAATCTAGAAACCGTACAGTACAACTTAGAATAGAATACGAAAACTTATTATGTTCGTGAAATTGCGAAACAGGATTAGGAAAAAGGAGTGTAGTAAGCATGTCCCCTGTTATATACAAAAAAATAAATTGTTTAAGGAAATGCCACCTAATAAATTCAAAATATATTTAAGTTCTTTTTTTATTAACAAGTGTTATTGTAAAAAATATATATATATATATATATATATATATATATATGATGCTGATAATAAATTTAATTGATTAATATTATCCGAGCAATGTTTTAATAAATGTATTATGACTTATGATAAAGAAAGGTGGTGTATCCCTTGAGGTCGTCCGGAGGAAAGTTTAATATAACATAAATGTTCTTATTTGTTTTGTACGCTTGGTAAATATTAATATTACTACCTTAGATACTGGTATGTACAATATGATTTACGAAGGTCTCAATGTCATGTACTACATACAATCTTTTCTATGATTTGTTTCACAATGCTTTTTATACTTTGTTTTCTGTAAAAATCTATAATATTAGTAGATATTTATTTTTGAATAATATAAATAAACGAAAAAAAATTTGCGTAGTAGAGACAACGGAGCGCGGTCGATTCTAGGGGTCCACATACTTTATACGTGTCGTTCCTCCAGTATCTTCGATACTGTGTTGTTACAGATCAACCGAGGTCTTCTCCGACCTCTCGTACCATTCACCTATTCTTCATAAATCTTTCTGCCCATTCTTTCCTCATTCATTCTCTCATCGTGCCCAAACCACTTGAGCACGTTCTTATTTATTCGTACGTACGTACAAATACGTATATACATTATTAATTAACAGACCAAAACGTATACTTATCAAAAACTATATTGAATTTTAAAAATAGATATAACATATTGTTTTAAAAAGCTAAGCTATGTCATTCTATAATATCAACGGAGTGACTTGACACTAGATTGTCATTGAATGTTTATGAAATCGAACTCCTGAAGCTTATAATTCAATATCTATATCCTTACTCCGGCAAAACATTCGTTAAAGGTTTTTTTAGATTCACGCTTTTATCCCGCATAGCAGGGTAAGCAGAAAGTATCTAGTATCAAGACACTCCGTACTTCACTTTCCACCGAATTTGAGACATTGCGATTATTGAGTGGTGGAATTCAAAGCCGCACTTTGTGTTTACCAGAGCGTGGAAGTGAAAATAATTTAAATATAATCACTCCCCCGAGTTGGGATCGAACCCACAACTGATCGCGTCTTTCAGTCAGATGCTTTCCCACTGCGCCACAACCGGCCTCAACAAAAATCTCTTACATTTAAAATATTAATTACATAGTCGTTGTGTCTTTTGACAAGCATTTAATCTAATCGTTGTTCCTAAGGCGTAAACAATCACTGACATTTGATGATAATTTCCGAGTAAAAATATAAATATATATTTTAATTAAATTTACTATTTTTAAAGTGTTATTCCACACTTAGAATTAGAATACTTTTTTGAAAAAACGTATAAAAATTTTGAACGCAGCGGGATTCGAACCCGCGCCTCTTGGATACTGTCACGCTCCCGCTGCGTTCAAAATTTTTATACGTTTTTTCAAAAAAGTATATATTTTAATTATGCAAAGAGAATCAATATGTTTTATAGTACAATTGTAATTAAATACAAAATAATTAATATAACATACGTTTCTCAGCTAGTATGATATATATCCATTATGTATGTACATACAGGTTATTGCTACTCCAGCGTTTTGGACCATACGTACCACGGCCGGTCTTTGTAACATATCACAATTTACGTCGGACAATACCCAGTATTCTAATGTTTTTATGAAGGTATAATATATACCTACCTATACATCTACGTAGAAATCAAATAGGGGCCCAAGTCTTTCTTAGACATTATATTTGAAAATATGTAAGAAAATGTTATTTAGCCCCAAGTATAGGTTTACTCTATTACATTCTGAATAGGTTACACAATCCTTTTGTCATTTGACACCCAGGAATGAATAAAAAAGTGGGATCGCTAACCTTATATTTTGTCACAAGTGTAAAGGAAGGGCTGCCTTTGATGAGGAATATTTTCAAAGAAAATAGCATACATTCTCTTAACAAGCCTAGCGGAAATTCTTCGCATCATTCGGATATGTGTATTACGGAAAATAAAAGGGAATGAAATTTCGTTCTTGATTTTGGCGACGTGATAAGCAATTCGTTAAGGAAAAAATATAAATTGAAATAAAAAAACCGGTTAATTTGAAGAAACTAGGTACTGGCTGACTTTAATTATATAGAGAATAATTATATAAGGTATATAATTTTAAAAATAATCAGTAAATTTATTTCTTTCTTAGTTTTAAACTCCGTTCCTCGTATACAATTAGAAAGAAACTCAATGCTCTACGTACCACATAATTTTAAGTCATTCCGTGTTAGATGCGGAACTCAACGCCACGTTTTGTAAATACAGTTACACTACTTTCATAGACTACTTTCATTAGAATACAGTATTATTAGTTACTTTACTACTTCCTCCTTAAGGAAGACATACAAGTTTAATTGAAACAAACAGATTAATAGTAATTTAAGCATTAACATTAAGCGGTATCGATAAATCGGTGAAGTTGTATACAAATAATTCGGACACGTACTTGAGGACGCTTTTCTAATCGGAACACGTAGCGGGTTTAAGGCTGAAAGTTTTGTTTCACGAAGGGACAGAATTCGTCGTTTTGTCGAATTTGCTGGACTGTGTATTTGTATAGAAACGACTGTTTACGCAATGGATACTTACGTACAATGACGTGTTTACGTATATGATATATAACTTCATATAATATAAGAAAGTTTTTTTACATGTTTAGTTAAATTTTATGACACAATAAATAAATTATATAAGAAATTGTGTAGACTTATTTAATCCTTTCATGATATATTAAACTAGAAGTATACCAATACTAAACAATTTTCTTCTTCTTCTTCTTTCTTCAAAATTCTTGAGGTCGGTCGTGGCGCAGTGAGACAGCGTCTGACTGTAAACGCGATCGGTTGTGGGTTTGATCCCGACTCGGGGGAGTGATAATATTAAAAAATATTTTCACTTCCTCGCTCTGGTAAGACAGTGTGCGGCATTTAATTTCCACAAACCATCAACAACACGTAATGTCTCGAATGTGGTGGAAAGAAAGTACGGAGTGTGTTGACACTAGGTACTTTCTATATGCCCTGCTTTGCGGGATAAAAGCGTGAGGCTAAAAAAACAACAAAATCTTCATTTTCATATTTTTGTTTTTTATCTGAGCTATAAAATCAAATAATACATTTTCTAAATACACATTTTACTGTAAAAATTTTAAAAACTTTAAAAACAGCGAACGCATTTTCATTGTAAATATAAAAAAAATGTTAAAATCATTAAGAAAAAGGACTCAATAATTTTCTATATTTTAATAAGCAGCTTGCGGTGGCAATTGAATTTTAAATGAAGTGAAAATTATTAAAAATATAATTTGCTTCTATAAATTGCATCTTTAAGGAGTTGGTGATAATAAGCGCTTTTGTTTAGTATTTATAGGATGGCAATATGCATTAAAGATAAGATGCTTATAATGCAATATTTTACTATTTTTAAAGTGTTATTCCACACTTAGGATTAGACAATATTTTTAAGTATAAAAATTTGAACTCAGCGGGATTCTAACAACGTAAATAACTTGTACCAAAATGTATAAAAAATTCGAATCAGCTGATAGTAGAACATGGCTTAGCGGTCAGAGCGCTTGGACGGTTCCCAAGAGGCGCGGGTCCCAATTACGCTGCGTTCCAATTTTAATACATTTTTTAAAAATGTTTTATAATGCAGTCTATATATATTTTAATCATAGATTATATTAGTCTAATACTAATGTCTATGTAAAGTCTATGCAATAAACTGATAGTAAAGAACAAAATGATGTGTCATATTTCTTCAAGTACACAGACTTATCATTTCTTCACTCTGGTAAGTCAAATCGAGGCGTTGAGATCTGCCAATCAACACGCAATGTCTAAAATTCGGTGGAAAGCGGACTACGGAGTGTCTTGGCGTTAAGTCTACCCTGCTATGAGGAATAAAAGCGTGGAACTAAAAAATCGCGAATTGAACAAAAAAAATACATAATTAAAGAATCTCATAAATAATAGATATCGTCATGGCGCATTTGGGGAATGTCAGATTTACTGCCTACTGTGAGCTCGACATCGTATGACGGAATATTGATATTATAAAGTATTTCCTCGTCGATATATAAAATGTATTATTAGGTTCCACGATGAAGAATAAAAATACTACAATAAAAATAAAATTAAAGGCATTTTTAGCTGATACTATTTTAAATGCATTATTTGCGTATATTTTCGTATTCGATAATACATTTTTGAAAATCAAACATTTGAAACACAGTCTACCTGTAACGACGGACTACTTTGAAGTGTTCGAAATGTTCGAATTTTAAAATTATATTTTTAATTTAAAATGTGTAATAAATTACGAAACCAAGGATCTTATTACGCATTCCTTAGCTTAAATAAACTCTAAATAATTTATAAGAGAGTAAAATAAATGAATATATATATATATATATATATATATATATATATATATATATATATATATATATATATATATATATATATATATATATATATATATATATATATATATATATATATATATATATATATAGATGTAAAAAGTAATTTACGCTGAAAGTAATTAATTATTCCGTTTTACATAATATCCTCCATTAATATATAAATTAAATTACCTTCATTAAAGTGATCATATCTTAAACGGCCTCCGTACTAAACAAACATGCTGCTTAAAAAAATAAGCCAAACTGTGAACAGCCTTGAAAACCCTGAATATCCTCTATTAGGTCCCAATATTACGGGACTTTATTGGTTTGGCCTCTGGCAATGCGGTCGAAAATATCGAGATGCCTTGTTTAACTTCATACATTTCTGTTCGTTACTTTTCGTAATAACTCAATTCCTAGAACTGTTTTTCATGGAAAAAGATTTAATGAAAGTTCTATTTAATGTAACCGTCACAGCTTTGGGTCTTGTATCCATTTCTAAAACTTTATTTTTCCTCCTATTCCTCAAGGATTGGAAATTGTTAATCAAAAATATATCAGGCGAAGAAATACGTGCATTATCTAATGGAGATTATAAAGTTATAAATTATATGAAGCAGTATAAGAGTTACTCAAGAACTTTGACTTACAGTTATTGGTCTATTATGTTATTGACGACTGTTTTCACAGTTATATCCCCGTATATTAAACTTCTATCCTTTAATTATCGCGAATCTGTTAGGAATGGGACAGAGCCTTATCCGCAAATTTTAAGTTCTTGGTTCCCCTTTGATAATAATAAAGTACCAGGTTACTTTATATCAACAACAGTTCACATACTGGTAATGATTCAGGGGCCTAGTGTCGTAGCAGTGTACGATTCTAACGCTGTAGCAATCATGTCGTTTTTGAAAGGCCAAATGCAGATTTTACGATATGAATGTGAAAATATTTTCGGTTCCGATACTGTAATGATTTCACAGAAGGAAGTGCTGAAAAACATAAAAGAATGCCATCGCTTGCATAATTTCTTTGCCGAGTAAGTATGATTTCAAAATTGGTTTCTTTTTTACAGCTTCACGTTATCTCGTATAGCAGGGTCAGAGACAACCATACTCATACTCCATTACCGCTCGAAATTGAGACATTGCATATTGGGTGGTAACTTAACGCCGAACCGAACCCACAACCAATCGCGTTCACAATCAAACGTCCCACTGCGTTGCCAGGCTTACATAACTGTTACTGATATGTGTTCATTACAGGAAGTTGTTGTTTTAATTAAAAATTGTGGGCCATCTGTGCCGCTTCCTAAGTATTTTTATATTCCTACAATTTTTATAAACAAAGTTCACTATACTATTCCTAATTATATGCATTTAGTTGATACCAAAAATGTCTTATAATGGAATACGGTCTTCGAATGGACAAATACTCTTATATATATATATATATATATATATATATATATATATATTTATTTAAAATTGTCCAATATTGTATAATGTAATAATTAAAATTTAATTACTAAATATTTTGTAAGTGTAAACTTATTAAATTCATAAAGAAAAACAATTTAAAAATATTATTGTATATTTTTAAAGCGTTTTTTCACTTAAACGCAGCGGGTTTAGGAAACTGTCCAAGCACTGTATATTAATGTGTTAAATTAAATTTTATTGTTATATCTTAAATTGGAGCGGAAATCGCTAAATGTAGTATTTTGAAACCAGACGTCAATACGCGTAAAGCGTAAAGCGGTTTTTGTTTATTTTATTTCATGAAATATTGCAGCTTCTTTATTTAACTGTGAAATTTCATAAATAAAGCTATTTTTTATATAATTAATTATTTTTTTCAGACAATACAAGTTGTTTAACGCAGTATTATCGCCGGTTATGTCTGTTTATGTATTGGTTTGCTCCATTATGATGTGCTGTGGTGTAGTTCAGTTAAGCGTGGTAAGTGGTAAAATTATATTATATTATTATTATATTCATATATTATATTATTATTATATTCATATAGCAGGGTAGATAGGAAGTACTTAGCGTCAAGACCATCTACACTATGCTTTCCGCCTAATTCGAGACATTGCATATTTATAGCGAGTCTCTGCCCCACTATGCCACGACCGACCTCTATTTATTTTCAATATTATTGTCTAAATTAATTATAATAATTTGCGTATGGCACGTGCTTTACAGTAAGGAGGAAGCAACAACTAAAGTTTTATCCATAGCAGAGTAGTCAGAAGCACCTGTGCCATTGCGTTTTGATTGGCTAGTCCAATGTGATTTTTCGTTTGTACAATTATAATTTATATAGATAATGAGTGCAGAATTTTAATATTGTTTTTATAAAAAACACATTAAATTTATAAAATAATTACACAATACATTTTTGATGTATAAATGCATAGTTAGTTATATGTTTACAACGGGATATCTAGTAAGCTAAGAATTTTTAAATATATATAAAGATTAAAAAAATAAAACTTTACCCGAAGAAACTATAAAACTTCATTCGAGGCCGGTCATGGCGCAATGAAAATGACTGTGTGCGCGATCAGTTGTGGGTTCGATTATCACTGGGGGAATGTATATATTTAAATTATTTTCATTACGCGGCGTTGAGTTTCGCCATTCCATCGTAACACTAGGTACTTTCTGTCTACCCTGCTATGCGGGGTAAAGGCGTGAAACTAAAACAAAAGGAACTTATAAATAATATTTATTCCAGGACGGAGTATCAATGTCGCAGAAGTTATGGGTGATTGAGTATACCATGGCACTAGTAATCCAACTGTTCTTATACTGTTGGCATAGCAATGAGATAGCATATGAAGTATGATTAACTTATAATTATCTTTATGTATGAACAGGAACAGGATTTAAATTCTTAAGTTCCATGTTAATTTAGCCTACTTTTGAAGTTTAATTTTATATAAATAAATAAAATTAGTGTGATCGTTTATATTATTAAAGTAACCATTTTTACATTTTGTAGTTTAATTGATACATATACACATATACTAAAATAATATATTTTACAATTTTTGTCTGTCTGCTTGTTCCGTCTAATCTTTTTAACCGCTCCTTCGATTTAGACCGGATTTCCACTAGTAGTTGACTGTTGTAATAAAGAATAACTTAGGCAGTAGTGTATTTTTATTTTAGAATTATAAAATAAAGAAATTAAATTCCATGAAGACGAAGTTGTAGGCACAACTATTCGTTACAGATTACCTTTAACAACATTTTTTTTGTTTATAATATATAAAGATTTGTATTAAGTGGTAACAAAACTTTATAACTTAGTCAAAATAGGTCCGTAACTAAGTGAGCAGATCAGTTAATTTCTTATCATTTTTAGAGTAAATCCGTGGACTTGGGCGTTTATTCAAGCAACTGGTGGCGAGGAGATGTGAAAATGAGGCGCTTAGTTCTTCTACTTGCTGGGAAGTTATCACCTACATTTATTTTGGATGCTGGGCCCTTCAACAAGTTTTCTATGACAGCGTTTATTGATGTAAGAATTATTAAATGAAAATTATTAATTATCTCCTGGCCTTGTACTCTTGTACTCGACACGTTCCTCTAATCAACATGCAATGTCTCGAATTCGGTGGAAAACGATGTACGGAGTGTCTTAACACTAGGTATATTCTGCCCTGCTACGCGGGATAAAAACGTGAAACTCCAATATACACATACACACACTCACACATATATGCACTTCAGCAAGTACTTATTAAAAAAGTCAAAAATTATCTATTGCTTCAACAAAGTTTTCTTGAAGATATATGAGTAAATATTGATTTATTTTTAGTACGTTTCCATTTTCATTATTAGATATATAGTTACTTGCCAAATATTCAAATATTAAACTGTTTAAAAAATTGCTTTTAATACTTTATTAATATTAAATATATGTGGCAAATATTAAACTAAAATTATGATTAATTTATTTTCAGATAATGAAAGGGACCTATAGCTTCTACACGCTTGTTACACAAATGCATGAAAATAAACAATAAAATGTCTCTGTGGCAGAAAATGTTTATATTAAAAACTTTGTGTGATATATTCAATTATGTATCACTTAATATGAATTAGTATTACCAAAAACAAATAATATATCTATGGTTTACTCGAACAGATATGATGACTTTTAGATATTTCTTTTATAAATTGATGTTTTCCCCACGTATCATGGTAAGCAGAGAAAATTCAATATCAGGAAAATCTATCTTTTGATTCCGAAACTTGAAAGTTTAGTCGCGTTGCGGAACACAACGCCGCGCGTAAACTAATCAAAACGGCAATGAAATAAATTAAATATAATTACACTCCACCTAATGAGGACGCACGGTTATCATTCTTTTTTCATCTATTAATTTATGGCGCTTCGAATATGTTAGTAGAGCACATATCACCAAAATCACGTTGTATAGATAACACACAAAGGAGATTAATTGGTAACAAAGAAGTAGTCACTACCACTATTATTTAATTTAATAACTTGTATATGGAGTTTAAGTTGTTTTTAATTTTCTTTTAAAACAATAACAAATTGAATATCATAATAGGTTTAGATAGTGACTCAAATATACAAAATGTATGCAAAAAGGAAAATATATCATAAAAAAATTTAAATTTATAATTTAAATTGGACAAGAAATAAAGAATCTGACTTGTGTATATGACACAATATAAATATATATTCTAGTTGGTAATAGAGCGTATCACTTACCTTATATTTACATACATACAACTAACCTTATTATATTATTATTTAAAAATAAGTATATAATATTAATATATTTATATACCTTATATGTAGTATATATCATACGTGGTTATCATTTGTAGATCAGCCTATGTCCATGCGTGCGTTATATATATATATATATATATATATTAATATATATATATACATACAATGTCATGTTTAAAGAAGAGAAATATATAATTTATACAAAAAATAAAATGTATTCAATGTAACTTTATTACGTACTATACAATAAAAACTTTGATACAGTATAAAAGGTTTCGGCCTAAGGCATACAAGTACATATTGATATTACAAAGTAAAGAGAGAAATTATTTCTTATTTTTATATTATATTTAATATATTTGACGTTATTTGATTTCATGAAATTTAATTATTATTTTTGAATGTTTTACCTCGCATTAGGTAGTTAGAGACAATCTAGTGTCGAGACACTCAGTTGACTGTTTTCTTCCCAAAATCGAAACATTGCGTGTTAAGTGATGAATTTAACGCTACGCTTTGCCTTACCAGAACGGAGAAAATGAATATAATTTTTGTAACACATAGATTACAGACAAACGCTGGCCAACAGCGTCACAGTGGTCTACGTTTAGGTGTTTTCATAATTTATAATATTAGTATTAGGGCATTAATGTCAACACCGTTCTGGCATTCGGGGCTCAACGCCGCACTTAATTTTGTCACATTCTATAAATAAAATTAATAAAAATATTATTATTAATAAAACTAGCAGAATCGAACCCACCACTATTAGTATTTTAGTAAGTTTGTCCTAGTGAGTTACGGTAACCTAAATTTCTATATAATTGAATTCAAACTTTTGGATCTAAATTAAATAGGTTGTAAAATAGAGAGGAATTAAAATATTACAATGTATCTTTAGCAGTTATTTTGTTATAAAAATGGTTTTTGTAATAAAAAATATATTCATTTTATAAAGAAAAATCTTAACCAAAAAGAAGCTAAAATAAAATTAAGACTTTGATGCTATTTCTTTATATGTAATTTAAATATTATTTTATGTATACTTATATATATTATATTTAAACTTTAATTTTATTGAAACATTCATCTGATTTTTTGGAGTTCTCATTTTTTTGAGGTTTTTTGTCACAAACAACGCACTTATGTGTATAATTAACCATAATTTTTAAGAACATATTTATAATTATAGTGATTTTCTTATCATGACGGGTGGAGAGCATCCGACACACTGAAAGTAACTCAAAAATTTATATGTAATATAGCAGAGGAGTCCCTCCAAAAGACCTAGCCCAGGATTATGGTCTTCTCACTCGTTGTTATTATAAATGTCTTCAATTGGATATTAATTTTACTTTAAATTAATATCATTATAATAATATGTAAACGAGAAGCTTAGATATCTGGTTATAAAAAAAAATAAAGATTTTACGCAGAGGAACAGTAGATAGCCGATGTCCATTTTTTTATATTGCTAGAATACGCAAATTAAATATATTAAAAATAACAATAAAAATAAATAATAACAGATAAGATTGTACTGAACATGATTTCCTGTTTAAAAGGCCGCTAATAAATATGTCCAATATTTTATAACACACAAAGAAAAAGCAAAGATAAGTAAAGAAGTTATTTTCGTTGAATTCCACCACTCAACCCGCAATATTTCAAATTTAGTGGAAAACGAAATACGTAGTGTCTTGACACTTAAAAAAGCGTGAAGCAAAAAAAATAAATAAAAAACACTATTATACCATACAGTTCAACGAATATTATATGCATCAACGAATACAATATTTACATAGGTATGTATAACAGACGTATGAGTATATTTTTGTTTTTGCAAGATTGTGAACGTCGATTTTATTATAAGAATGAAACTCGAAAAATAAAATTGCGTTTACCTTTGTCACTACCTGCGGAATTCTGCGGAATATTCAACGGAAATATATACTTTATTTCGGCTATTTTAAAATTGACTTGTAAATAGGGAAACACAAAACCGTGCCTTGCCTTGATATTACCTGATTGATAATAACTTAGACATTCCTACTGTGTATCTAAAATCCTTTAAGGCTACGACTATCTTGTTAGCAAAGCAAATCAGCGGATTCACTGCTGGCATTTGAATTTCGAAAGCATACTTATCCAGGGATATTTAAATGTAGAGTAAATAGATATTTTTTTTTATCTTTATGAGATGTGTTTATTAAGTAAGCTAAGTATGAACATTTATTATAAAAGAAATAAATATTTAAAAAAAAATAATTTTTATCTGAAAACAAAGCCTTTTTAATCATTTTAACTATTTTTTTATTGTATACAGGAAAATAACGGTTATTTCACTCTATATTGATTTAATATTATAATTTCTATATTGATTATAAGAACTAAAATGTTTATTTCTTATACGTTTAATTCGTGTATTTAAAACAAAGATTTATTTCAATCATCCCGTTTGCTCAAAAGCGTGTAATAGCTGTATGATCCTTTCAAAATCTGAAAAAAATAAGTTGCCATTTTTAAAGTTTTCTATAAATTTGTTGAGTAGTTGAAAGTATATATAAAATTTACTTAAAACTATTTTTTTAGTTTCCTTTATTATACTATATATATGTATTAAAAATGAAATTTGAAATCTATCATAGTATATATAAATGAACAAAAAGAGCAAAAACGATTGTATTTTTCATGCCAATGTGTTATACTTCTTATATTAATTTAATAAAATTAATATAAGAAGTATAACACACTATCATTTACTTCACATACACTTTTATATAAAATGACAGATACGTTACTATGGTAACGCGTATGTTACGTGGCAATATAATGACATAAAAGATTAAACAATATATATGTATATGGGTACTAAACATATTGTAGCCAACAAAAATAGCTATATTTTTGCTCATATAAAAAGATTCCTTGAATTTTGCGTACCCAACAACTTGTTATACGCGTTAATGTAGATAATTTCTACTGAATAATACAATAATAAAATCTTATCTCGACTTACTTACCTTAGCTTTTATATAAGAATATTAACCTTAGATATTACGAAAAGCCGCAATTTTAGCGTTAAAATTTTGCAATATTCTAATGAAGAAATAAAAAGAGATATTAAGGTGTCTGCTCTTTCAATTTAAATTTATTTTAAAATTATAAAACACTGCTGAACATTAAAATATAAAATATATATATATTTTTTAAGCTGAGATCAAAAAATAACTAATATTCAAACTTAATTTTAGTTTCTTTGTCTTTATATACTGTACTTTATATACTTTACTCATATGGAAATAAAACAAGTGAGTGGAAGGAATTTAAAAATATTATATACCATTCTAAATACCTCATTATTAAAGGGATCTAGGAGACATCGTTTAAATAAAGCGCAAATGCACTTTGGCTTATCAGAACGGAGGAATTAAGACAATTTTGAATATATTTATATCTCGAATGGGGAATTGAACCCTTAACCATCGCACTTACACTCATTGTTCCACTGAATTACGATGGATTTGTTCTCTAAAAAATTAAAAGCATAAAAAATGCTTAACTCTATCTGTGATCACGGACTACTGTAAAGTATTTGAAAGGTTGACTTTTCAAAAATTTATTAATTTATCGAAAATCAAAAAATACGCGCTATTCAGTTTAAAATATAAAATTCAATTTTAAATTTGCTTTAAGTTTATATACTTACAGCAACAAATGTAGCAACGGTCAACTTAGTGAAGGGTCCTGCTGTGAATATGACACTTTTATTAAGTTGACCTCCAAGCAAAGCAATACTGCGGCGTATGCGAACACCTTGCGACCACCAGGCACTTGTATAGACACCTTCATCGACCTTCGAACTCTGGAAAATTAACATATCAAAGGAAAATGCATAACTACGTCGAATCATAACGTATGTAAAAGTATGGAGCTAGATGTGCCGCAGTGGGAAAGCGTCTGGCGGTAAACGCGATTGTGAGTTCGATTTCCATTGAGGGAAATGGTTATATTTAAATTATTTCCATTTCCTTGATCTGCTAAAACAAAGTGAAGCGTTAAGTTCCATAACTCAACACGCAAATATCTACGGACATAACGGAGTGTGTTGACACTAGGTTATCTATGCCTTCCCTACAATACGGGATAAAGCCAAAATGTGCTTTTAAAATACATACCATGTATAAAACTTTATTGCTATGCCAACAATATAAAAAGAGCTGAGCAACGAGTGCAATGAGATATTCGGCTATCCACACTTGTTGCATCGTAGTCGTGCCTTCCTGAAAATTTCCCAAGAATATTATTTTTTACCGTTTATCATTTTATTTCTTTTTCAGAGATTTTAATTAAAAGGCTTCTTTACTTAAGTCGTTTATTTTCAACATTAACACGGATTATGTAGTTTTATTATTATAGCATATTCAATATATCTATGGACTATTCTCAGTCACATAGACTCTGGTGAATTTAGGGGATAACTGAGGTGATAATTTCCCGCAATTTCATTAAAAACGGAGCAAGACGAAATTTTTCGCATTATAATCTAAACTATGTTCGATAGAATAGAGGGTCCAGGGGCAGGAAATTGCGGGCGACAATTTGTATGCTATTGATTTCTTTTGCTATTACAGTAGTTACAAAGAGCTCACTAAATTCTAGTTCAAATTCAATCTATTTGTTTACGGTTTTCCATGATGTCGGTTTAATATTATACTGTTAAATACTCAACATGTTTTGTTTATGAAATTTGCCATTTTGTTACTGTTATATCAATGATAAATACAAAGTTTTAAGAATAATTTTTAAATGATTTAAAATAAAGGGAATACTTCAAATTATTTTAAAATTTGAAAACATTTTTAAAAAACTTATAAATATTTGAACGCAGCGGGATTCGAATTCGAGCCCTTTACAAATCGTCCAAGCGCTCTGACCGCTGAGTATGCGTTTGACGCATAACATATGGGTGGTTTCTAAGAGGCGCTGGTTTGAATCCCGCTGCGTTCAAATTTTTATACGTTTTATTTAAAATCTTTTCTAATCTTAAGTGTGGAATAATATTTTAAAAATAGCAAAATATTTTAAATGTATATAGCATTTAATTCGTTACATATAACTATATTGTGAACTTTTCTTAAAATAATTTTGAGGCACATAGTGAAGACTAGACTATATGTGACCGAGGTTGGTTGTTGTTGAGATTGTGTTTTTACTCCACTTGGAGGGAATAGTTATACATCAATCTCCCTCTTTTTTCTGGTAAAAAAAAGTATAGTGTTTCTTTCTTGGCTAAATGTCTCTTTACTTAGCACTATTAAAGTATCCCGTAATGTAAAATAATCTGTTTAAGGGCGGGCATACCGTAGTTAACTGGACGGCGCTGGCACAAATCATGAGCGAACATATAATGACATACAAAAACATTACTGGTGATAGAAGTGAATTCAAAACTTTAGCATAGCTGTAAAGAAAAAATCTAGTCAAAAATGACTGTACAGTTAATATATAATAAAAGTTAGTATCAATTAAAATAATTCACTGGACTAAAAGCACGTGATGATGATGACATTCCTTGATCCTTTTGACCGCTAATTCATAAACAATAAGTTCTTCCCCATTCCCAAAAAGATCAGCACATTTCTCCTTTAATACCTCGAACTGCCCAGCAAAAAAAGACATTAAGACAACAGCGTTAGAGTCATATGTAGCTACTATTCCACCTCCGTAGAAGCAAATTAACGAATGGATTAAAGCTAGTATCCAATATCCAGGTCCTCGACTCTTGTCGAAAGGTGTCCATGAACTTATGATCTCAGGATATGCCATTGTACCATTCCTTATCTGTTCTCGACGTTGTATTGAAGAGAAATAGAGTACCAAAGGAGCTAAAATGACTGAAAACACAGTAGCAGTAACCAAACACCAATAAAAATATGTCACTGTTCTGGAATACTGAGTATACTTATTAATTATTCTTTTTGTTGTAATATTTTGTTTGTTTAATTGTTTTTTTTCCACATAAGATACAAATTCGAAAATGTTTTTCCAAAATTTCTGCCATGAAATAAAAGTGGTAGCTTTAACGACACACACTGTACTCAACATTGTAACCGAGAGATTTCTTAAAGCCATCTCCAAGTTTGATCTGATGTGCCAAAGATCTATATATTGAGTTATAACAAAAAGAACAGCAAAAATGTGTACAGCGTTATAAGCAATTTTAGCTTTTCCTTTCTTGGGTTGCCACATTCCCCATGTTTGTAAGCCCCATAAAGTAGGACCAAGCAAAGGATGTTCAGGGTCCTCCAATTTTGATAAAAGCATCACGATACTTTAAGCAGTCTACGGAAATTTATCCAAGAAACAGCTATATTCAAAAAATTGCTAAGAAATGACTTGATTTTATAAGAACGCTCAAATTAATACAACCTGTTTTCATGGAATTTCTTGTTAATAATAAAACAAAGGGGAATTATATATACTTAATATTTCAAATACGTTAAAAATTATTGTAAAAGAAGTAAGCCTTCTCTCTTTAAGAAATTTAGCAATATATTATGATTCTCAAAGAGAAAGCTAGGCTTATGGCACCAATTATGTTAAACACCTGATTTTACCAAGATACCTCATTCCTTATACATTTATTTAAAGAAGGCTCTTAAAGATAATTAAAATTGAAATACAATTAAATAGTACTTTAAACTTATAAGAAAACATAGAAGTACACGTTCTAATTTTTTTTTAAAGAAAAGATACATACAAACTGTTTTACATTACGTACGTATATAGAGTATAAATATTTCAATTTCTTAGATAATTATGGGGCAACTATTAAAGTCTGAAAGACACCTGTCCTAACAAATCAGTATAAATTACATACTTTGTACTGAAATTTTTAAAAGCATTTCTGTTTGTTTCTCCCTTATTATTTTTCTTAGGTAACAAATTACACTCTTTATTTTGTATCGTACAATTTCTCTACTGATTGTTATGTGACATATAATATTTTCAGTTATCAAATTCTTTTAGAGTTCCGCTTGAGGTGAAAATATTTAAATATATTTGATCGTCTTTTTTAATATATATGATGAGACTCTATAGTCTATATAAAGAAGCTATGTGGCCTAAAACTATTACATCCAACCAGCAAAAGCAAAAAAATATTATATACTTTTATGCAAGTATGAGAATATATTTTTGTAAAGACAAAATACTGTGTGGCAAAGTGATTGAGATACGATAGCCTTATATAGATTAGAATTGCTCTTTAATGACATTCAAAATTTTAAAATGGGTCAATTACATTGAAGGATTAAAAGAAAGCTACACAACCACAAAAATGCTGAAATTAAAATAATTTTATGTTGATATTGTAATTTAATAATAAAACAAAATAACATTTAAGTTAACTATGTACAAAGACTAGATTCAAATTTCACGGCTTTTTTCCCAATCAACTTGAGTCTTTTCTGTTATAACAAAGTGCGGTATTGAATGTCGCCACTAACCACGCATTGTCTTAAATTTGGGTTAAAGGAAGAACACAGTGTCTTGACATTAGGTTTTCTATGACTGCCCTATACGAAAATCGATATAAAGCATGAAAATGAAAAAAAAAGCAAAATATCAGCTAATATTCATAAATATATTCATATATTGAACAAGCAATATTTTTGTAAGGTTTGTAAATTTAAAGTAAAAATGATTAGTTTTTTTTTAATTTTAGAAGGAGAAAAAAAACCTCTTTAATCTCTGTAGATTATGTGCTATTATATCTTTGCAT
Organism: Dryadula phaetusa; assembly: GCA_032432895.1. Taxonomy (NCBI): domain Eukaryota; kingdom Metazoa; phylum Arthropoda; class Insecta; order Lepidoptera; family Nymphalidae; genus Dryadula; species Dryadula phaetusa. The sequence goes on from JAOYRS010000065.1 coordinate 439,336, forward strand.
ATGAGGTGCTATATATAAATCTTGACAATTTCATTTAAAAGTGATTTTGCTTCTATTTCAACTGGATTAATTAAAATACTATGAAATCAACCAACATCTGTAGATTAAAATTAAATTAGCCAACTAAAGAGTTTCTTCTGTTCGCGTATATTACACTAAAATATGTTGTGCGTCTTCTACCGCACCGCATGTGCTACAATTGGGTGTAGGTGACTTTTTCATTAAATATTTAAAATTATTTAGTGGAATGTGTCCTGATTGAAGCTTCAGAGTCATGACAACTAATTAGTTGTCCTTCGCATTTTACAATTTGTAAACTAAGGTATACGAGGAGGTTCTTTCTGTATAATACTGTACGAGATGCCGTTAACATTTGAAATGTCAATAAAATAACCCCGGTCAAAACTTTCTGCCGTTAATTAATATATGTATTTTCGGTAGCTCTCATATATAAGTATTAAAAAAATAATAAAAACAATCTATTACATCGAAATATCCAAATAAACGATTTACTTTGAATTTGAAAAATTTTGACGGTCTATCGAAAATAAGTATTGTGGTTGGCCATTCTAACAAAAACAAAACTGATATTTGTAAAAACACGATATACCCTCACATTTGTGCACATTTAATGTATATTATTCTTAGTTTATTATCGCGTTATATTGCTATTCAACACTAGACGACGTTCGATTTCCAGTGTTTTCTCAACTGTTTATTGAAATTGTGACTAGTTTCTTTCTGTTTTTCTTTATAGGTTTCATTTTAAGAGTGAAGTACAATATAAATCGAAAGTGCTTAAATTTACCTGACCTCTTTTGTTTTATTTGTGTTTACTTCAAGTTCTAATCGAGAACGACCTACACCGTTACTTAATAACATTTACAATTTGTATTTTGGTTTCAACATTCCTGAAACTATTAAAAAAAGTAAGGCTCCGAGTTATTTTTGTTTAAGATGTGTTCGTTATTTAAGAGGATGGTTTAAAGGTACCCACTTAGCAAAGGATATTCCTATAAAACGAGAGATAAAATTGTATACCCTGATGTGGAATCAGTAACTAAACCGCTTCCTCATACCGAAAACTGTCCACCGCCGCAACTTCCACTAAAGGAAAGATGCAGATGACAACGTAAGCGACGTCGAATCGGAATATTCAACAAAGACCCTTATTCAGTCACAAAATTTTGTTGTAAATGATAACGAACCACATTTAAGGATTAAGGTGAACTAAATGATTTAGTTAGGGACTTAAATTTGTCTAAAGCTCAAGCAGAACTTTTAGGTTCCAGATTTCAACAGTTTAATTTACTTCATCCGAGTACACAAATTTCAGTGTATCGAAAACACGATGCTCAATTTGTAGACTTTTTTAAACAAGAAAGTGATCTTACATACTGCAATGACGTGCAGGGGCTTAAGAATAGATTAGGCTATGACAGCTATTCACCAGATCAATGGAGACAATTTATTGATTCTTTTAAATTAAGTTTAAAAGCAGTCTTACTGCATTTAGCACATGGCATACACATAAAAGAAACATATATAATATAAAAAATCTACTCGAGAAAATTCAGTAAAACTTGCATTCTTGGAAAATATATGCAGACCTTAAAGTTGTTGGAATATTATTTGGGTTACAAGGAGGGTACACGAAATATTGCTGTTTTTTATGTGAGTGGGATAGCAGAGCTAGAAATCAACACTACATAAAAAAGATTGGCCAATGAGGACTAATTTCGTTCCTGGACAAAAGAATATTTCCGAAAACCTATTAGTACAGCTAAATAATATTATTTTACCGCCTCTTCACATTAAATTAGGCCTCATGAAAAACTTTGTTAAAGGCATAGAAACAGAGAAGGTTTTTTGTATTTTTTTGTTGTAGGAATTTTTGTAGGGCCAGATATAAGGAAGATCATGAAAGATACTAATTTTATTTCAAAATGAAAAAAAAAACGAAAAAATGCATGGCTTTCTTTCGTTGAAGAGACAAAGAATTATTTGGGAAACACAAAGTCTGCAAACTATAAGGAGATAGTTCCTAAGATTCTACAAGATTATAAAGATTTAGGATGTAATATGTCTTTGAAGATATATTTCCTTTATTTCCATCTTTTTCTTTCCGAAAACTTGGGTGCAGTAAGCGATGAGCACGGGGAAAGATTCCATCAATACATCATGGCGATGGAAAGAAGATACCAAGGAAAGAGGTCGCTGAAAATGCTTGCAGTTTTTTGTTGGACACTAAAACGTCCGTCATCCGTCTTATAGTTACAAGAGGCAAGCCAAAAGAACAAAAACATCCTCAGATTAAATTCTTTTAAAAAAATATTTACGAACGTCAGTTAATTTTGGTTACGTTTTAATAAATGTATTTTATGAAAAAAAATGGGTGTTTAATTTTTTACGAACATATTTATAGTAGTTGCATGTCAAGGTATGAAAAGATACGACTTCTGAGTAACGGCAAAAAAAATCATTTTGTTGGCCAGTGTAATCAATCCAATTATTAAAAATTTCCATTTTATACTTTGCCTAACTTCTATAAAATCTAGAACGTTATATGTGGTGCAAAACACCAGTTGCGATTGCCGCTTTTGCTATACTGTCAGCCTCCTCATTACCATTTAACCAAAAATGCGCTGGTATCCATTGCAATCTCACAGACCATCCATAACCAACAAGTTGTAATAATAACATAGGCTATCGATACACTTCTTTGACAAGTAGCGCATTGAGCCAAATGCTGGAGCGCACTTTTGCTGTCCGATAAGATAACTATTTTTTTAAAAGTAAAATTACTCGTTACTTATGACAGTGCCTCCGAAATTGCAAGGAGTTCGGCAGACTTAATGGAGACGTTTGACGTAATTTTAAACTTCTGTTTCTGTGTGATTAGGACCATAAAAAGTCTTAGAACTAACACTATATAGTCTATGCCACTCTTTATATGTGATATGAAGAATATCAAGTGTACAATATTTTAATATAGTATTGTTCTTCTTAGAGACAGAAAAACCCTGCATTTCCTTATATATTAACTTTGAAATTATAGAAGTGAGGTGCTTAAATAATAATTATTAATAAAACTAAAAAAGTTAATTTCCTGCCTTTTAAGTTGGTCATAAACTTCAACTAGCCTTCTTTTCCAATATCTCAATTGGCAGACCTGTACTAGTTCTTTCAACCCCAAAATAATTCAGAAAATATTTATTTGCCAAAAACTAAATCGTTTTAAATTTAAGTGGAGGAATATTTAGTTCACTTTCCATGACGTAAATGGGAGTAGTTTTAAGAAAGCCACCTATAATACGCATGGCAGAATTTTGCACTCGATCTAACTTTAATAAACATGTATTGGCTGCAGTGTCAAATAAGAAACAATTATAAACTAAGCGGCTTCTGATCAATGCAATATATAGTAGACGCAAATGTGTTGGATGAACACCCTACGAACTTTAAATAAATTTATTGTTTTCATAGTTTTTTCTCTAATTTCAATAATATGCCTACTCCATAACAAAGATTTATCAAATCACATTCCAAAATACTTAAAACAATCAACCTTCTCAATGTTGTAGGCGTTAATTTTAAGAGATACATTATTACGTCGATATTTCTCTTCCAAACAAAGTCATCGGCATATTGCAAGATAAACGATGTTAACACATCGTTTATTTTGGTTACTTGCGATGTGACTATATTAAATACCAATGGTGAAATTGGGTCTCGCTGAGCAAACGCTTCATTTGGCCACCTAATAAGCGGTTATCCATAATCATTAGCAATCATTAGATATCTCCTATTCAAAAACTGCCACAAATAATTATATTTACAATAATTTTCTCGATAGAAGTTACAAAACCTCGCTACTCCGATCAATTTTATCGTACATTTTCCCGAGTTTTCAAAATTTTGCTGTCCATCCATCAAACTATTACTCTCACACTGAAGTTCACTTGCTTTGTTACTTCCGGAGTTAGTTTCCGTCGTTAGCAAAGAACTTTCCATATTTATTTTTCACATTTACATTGAAAATAAAAGATGTTACGACGATAACGAACTTATCTTAGACGTAAGCGAGCAACGCTTGGTTAGACCGCGCGCGACTCAAAAATGATTAGTTACAACAGTAAAAACATTATATCAAATAAATATTCTATTCATTTCTTTAGATTTTTTTTTAAATAAGTAATACTTTCAATTTACTTTGTTTTACATCATTTCGGTTATGAGAATAAGATGAAACTTGTATAGCAATGCCATCTAGTATCGAATAGAAAGAATATATTAGATTGCCATCTATCAGGCTAAAGTCGCAAAAATTTGTGTAAATTATAATACGGAACTACGTTAGGAAATTTTGACATTACAGTATTAAAAAAAGTCAATAGATGCCGTATCTATTTTAAATTACCCTAAGACTTGGCCATGAGCATATTCTTTTGGGTTTGATGTTTGTTTATCCGTTTATCTTTTATATTTAGTTAAGAACGAAATCGTAAAAAGGGAAGCTGTAATATAAGAAACACGGGAAATACTTTGCAGAACAAAATTTAAAAAAAACCTATAAACATCTATATTTTTTTCATACAGGTTCAAACCATAATACCTAATTTCTCCAAAAAATATATGTTTTTAATATTTTTTCATTTTCCGTTTGAAATTATAATAACATGAAACTTAACATTTGTAAACGATGAAGTTATTATTTTAATATTTCATAAGAATATAAGAATTTCTTTTATTTATTCAACATTTTCAAAATTTTAAACTTTATTTAAAATGAATAAGTTTTATATACAAAACGCTTTTGTTGAGTTCCGCTACTCAACACGCAATACATCGAATTCGGGCCGAAAGCAAAGAACGAAGAAGAGTGTCCTGACACTCCGTTCTCTCTAACTACCCTGCTACATGAGACAAAGCGTCAAGCTAAAAATTTTTTATTTAAAATGAATAAGTTTTATATACAAAACACTTTGTTGAGTTCCGCCACTCAACACCCAATACATCGAATTCGAGCCGATACCAAAGAACGAAGAAGAGTGTCCTGACACTCCGTTCTCTCTAACTACCCTGCAACGCGAGACAAAGCTAAAATTTTTTTTTAAACATTCATAGTTTCAAACAAGTACGATATGTGAACAAACACTAAAACATTTTCCAATTCCTTATTTTAAACGTACAAGCTATTAACGGCTATTAAGTAAAGCGTTAGACAAAGCTTGCAACGGCATTTTATAGCACACCCAGCTTTGGACTGCCTCCACATGGCTGGAATCCAAACTATTTTATCGCTAAATTTCAGATGTCTGTGGGTACCAAGTTATACAGGGTCTTAGTTTAAACTACCAAGTGTGTAAGCTTCATTAACTACCTTTTATATACGACAAAATAAACAAATTCTCTAGAGAATATTCTATATAGATTGTTAGTTAAAGCTTAACGCTTTACACAACATGTCGGTCGGAAGGTCGGGGACAACCTACTCATAAGGCACTCCTTTGACTGTTTTATCGAAATCGAGACATTGCATGCTGATTGATAAAATCAACGCCGCCAGAGCTTACCAGAGCAGGTATGAAAGTTTTAGCAGAGAGAACGAAAATTATTTTAATAAATATAATAACTTCCGAAAGTGGGGATCGAACCATCCACCAATCATGTTTACAGTCAGACGCTGTTTCACTGCGCCACAATGCCTTCGTAGTATATGGAAAATATTAGTAATTATTTAAGAGGTCGGTCATGGCGCAGTGTGACAGCGTCTGACTGTAAACGCGACCGGTTGTGGATTCGATCTCCACTCGGGGGAGTGATTATATTTAAATTATTTTCACTTCCTCGCTCTGGTAAAGACAAAGTACGGCGTTGAGTTCCACCACTCAACACGCAATGTCTCGACTTCGGTGGAAAGCGAAATACGGAGTGTCTTGACACTAGGTACTTTATGTCTACCCTGCTATGCGGGATAAAAGCGTGAAGCTAAAAATTTAAATGCGCTAGCTAATTGAGTCATGCGGTGTTATCGAGCTTTGTCGATTTTTCGACTATTACTTCTTACTTTTATTAATATTCATACATGAATGATCACTAAGCAGAGAATACTATTTAATTAAATATTTTAACATTAAACAATAATTTTTATCTCAGATAAACCACTTTGTTCTTTTTAAAATTTCAAGTAGCTGAAAAACGAAGGGCAAGTAACACTTCTAATTAAACTAGGTAGTTACGATAAATTTTTCTTCTCAAATTCTAAAACCTAGCTTTTTCTAACAGAAACACTCTAAAATCTACCAAGAAATAAACAAGCAATAGCAAAGCAACTTATGTTCAAACCTTATTCAGACGTCTAGACTGATTTTAATACAATCAACACATAAAAAAACAATTGGTTGTATACAAAAATTCACAATGTATTTCACAATTTTCACGTTGTAACCGCTTTTTACTGAATATTGGCATCGGAAAGCTATAAATTCTGTACATAATCTGATAGTAGTTCAGTGGTCTGCATCAGAATCCGCCTGTTATGTCCGTTAAAGCAAAAATCACGACGTGTAAACTGTATTGTATTTTTCATTATACGGTAAGTGGGTTAAATTGGTTGGTTTCATAGCGGTTTGAATAGCGATTGCATTTTACATCCAAATTATATAGAATACAGAATTTCATAAATATTCATTGATTTTATATATACCAGATCAATTATCAATTTCAATATTATAAATATTGTATATTATTATGAATTACTTATCGAATTTGTCTAAAAAACAAATTATTAATGTACTCTGCGTAAAAGCCCAGAGACTAACTAGTGTCAAGACACTTCGTTGTGCTTTTCGGCCAGAATTGAGACATGCCGTATGCAATGCCATACTATGAAGCTCTCAAGAACAGAAACGAAAATATTTTTAAGCAATCATCATCCCTTAGTGGGAAGCGAACCAACAACTAATAGCATTTACACCCTGCGCCACGATAACCTCGCTTATGTAAATGAGAATATTTATAGTATATATATTATGTTTAAAGAGCAAAAATGTTTTTTTGGCTTCACGCTTTTATCCCGTTAGCAGGGTAGACAGAAAGTACCTAGTGTCAACACACTCCGTGCTTCGCTTTCCACCGAATTCGAGACGTTGCGTGTTGAGTGATGGAACTCAACGCCGCTCTTTGTCTTTACCAGAGCGAGGAAGTGAAAATAATTTAAATATAATCACTCTCCCGAGTGGGGAACGAACCCACTACCGATCGCGTTTACAGTCAGACGCTGTTCCACTGCGCCACGACCGACCTCAGCAAAAATGTTAATTTCATAAAAACGTTTTTTAAAAAAATGCCCACGACCCGTAGGGGGGGTCACAGAAAAAGTACATCGTATAATTTTTCTTAAGACTGTGTTTTAAGACTATAAAGAAAAACCAAGCAATATATTTTCATTGTATCTCATGTTATTCTTCATAGCGTTTTGATACTCAGAGTGAAGTTAGTGTCAAAATTGTGTGACTTCTTAATTTCTCTTTCCGCCCAAAATTTTGACATTGTGTGTTGAGTGGCTGAATTTAACGCCACACTTTATCTTACTAGAGCGGAGAAATTAAAGTATTTTTAATATGATCATAAATCAAAGTGTGAATTGAACCTACAAACTTGCGATTTTATAGTCCGACGCTGTTCCATTGCGCCTTGATAGCCTCAAGGTAATTTGTGAAGCTGTTAATTTCTTATCATTTTATTATTATAACCAATAAAAATGCAAGGTTATACATAAGTTAAATTTAACTAGTAGTAGCCCACAATTTCGTTAGTGTTGATTATAACAAATCCCAAAATGTTTTATTCCTGTTCGAAGTTAAAATAAACCTCTCTTAGTGTTCCTCTATATTAACCAAGGAATATACCCGTACCTGACAAATTCTGATTTCTAGGTAGTTTCAACTGTGCATTATCGGTTACTCACTGAGTAACGTTCTCTTCAGAAAGTAGGTGTTGGATTAGTGATATTCCACCCTTAAAGGACTGTTGTTGGGGATGAAAAGTGCTAGGAGGGTAAAATTCTCCAAGAAAGTTCCTTTTAAGACGTAGGTGATCATAAAGACAGGATATTGCAAAACTCAACCTCTATGAGATTGTTTTTTGGGGGTTAAAATTTTGTATAAAACTAAAAAATTTGCATATTTCTTTTAAATACGTAGGTCATCAGAGACTAGTGACTAAAACAAACATTGTAAAATTTGACTCATATATTTGAGGTTTGAAAGTTTCTAAAAACAGAATATGAAATCACATCTGGATCATGATGTCATATATGCATGAGTGAAATCGTATGTGGACCATGATGTCATGTATGGACGAATAAAACCACACGTGGAACATGATATCACGTGTGGATGAGGAAAATCACATGTGGTCTATGGTTTCATATGTGGATGGGTGAAATCACATATGGACTGTGATATCATATGTGGATGAAGAAATCACATGTGGACCATTATGTTATATGTGGACGAATAAAACCACACGTGGAACATGATACCATGTGTGGATGAGGAAAATCACATGTGGACCATGGTGTCATATGTGGATGGGTGAAATCATATGTGGACCATAATATCATATGTGGATGAGGAAACCACATGTGGACCATTATGTCATATGTGGATAGGTGAAGTCACATGTGGACCTTGATGTCGTACGTAGACGAATAAAACCACATGTGGATCACGATGCCATGTGTAGATGAGTAAAATCACATGTGGACTATGATGTCTTGTGTGGATAAGTGGAATCACGTTTGGATCATGATCTATGCGGATAGGTAAAATCATATGTGGACCATAGTGAGGATAGAAAAAAATGTTTCTCAAAAACGGTTTTTTGACAGGGTGGGATTATGAAGGTTTAATATAATCTAATCACACTCTAATCACAATCTCACTCTAAGGATTTTCACAAGTTAACAAAACAAAACACTTAGGCTTTATGTGCCTAAGCAGGAACAGACTTTAAGATTTCAGAAATTATAACAGCTATTGCAAAAAATTATTAAAAGTATCTGTATATCTTAGAGACGATTATCTCTCTCACCATCAGTTGTATTTGGCTAGGTGTAGATAATTTTACCAAATTTATTAATTTATAAAAGATAAAATGCAATTTGGTATAAGAGAAAAGTTTTACAAAAACAACGTCGCAGAGGTGGTGAACTCTGTGAAACAAAGATTAGCCAACGATAAACAACTGTGTAGGGTGGTGGTGGGATTCAGCATTGCGATATCAATTAATATGGGTGGTTTTCCTATACACTGTATGGCCTAATATGCCATTAGGATTCTTTACAATTAAACTATCAAGAAAAGGTAAGGAATCTAAATTGTATTAACTGACAGACAAATGATATCATATGTGGATGAGGAAATCACATGTGGACCATTATGTTATATGTGGACGAATAAAACCACACGTGGAACATGATACCATGTGTGGATGAGGAAAATCACATGTGGACCATGGTGTCATATGTGGATGGGTGAAATCATATGTGGACCATAATATCATATGTGGATGAGGAAACCACATGTGGACCATTATGTCATATGTGGATAGGTGAAGTCACATGTGGACCTTGATGTCGTACGTAGACGAATAAAACCACATGTGGATCACGATGCCATGTGTAGATGAGTAAAATCACATGTGGACTATGATGTCTTGTGTGGATAAGTGGAATCACGTTTGGATCATGATCTATGCGGATAGGTAAAATCATATGTGGACCATAGTGAGGATAGAAAAAAATGTTTCTCAAAAACGGTTTTTTGACAGGGTGGGATTATGAAGGTTTAATATAATCTAATCACACTCTAATCACAATCTCACTCTAAGGATTTTCACAAGTTAACAAAACAAAACACTTAGGCTTTATGTGCCTAAGCAGGAACAGACTTTAAGATTTCAGAAATTATAACAGCTATTGCAAAAAATTATTAAAAGTATCTGTATATCTTAGAGACGATTATCTCTCTCACCATCAGTTGTATTTGGTTAGGTGTAGATAATTTTACCAAATTTATTAATTTATAAAAAATAAAATGCAATTTGGTATAAGAGAAAAGTTTTACAAAAACAACGTCGCAGAGGTGGTGAACTCTGTGAAACAAAGATTAGCCAACGATAAACAACTGTGTAGGGTGGTGGTGGGATTCAGCATTGCGATATCAATTAATATGGGTGGTTTTCCTATACACTGTATGGCCTAATATGCCATTAGGATTCTTTACAATTAAACTATCAAGAAAAGGTAAGGAATCTAAATTGTATTAACTGACAGACAAATGGCACCTCAGTCTACCTGTAACCACGGATTCTTGTTAAATTTTTAAACAGATACAATTTCTCTGCTTCACATATTAATGTCCAGGTAACGTAACGATAGAGAGCTGGGCACATTCCAGCAGGTTCCATCGTTATAATCTAACCATATCAGGTCCCATCTATCCATCCAGGTCAATATCAGGATTGGCTTCCAATTTACATCGAACTATTAAGTAATTACAATACAAATGTCCAAAACTAATCTACCGAAGCTTGATTTGGTTATGTCTTTGTTTATTCACGTGTTATCTCTAGCGGGGTAGCGAGAGAGAACAGAACACATAACGCTACCGTCCCTACATACTTCTTTTGTATTGTCCACGGAAGAACGTAGAGTTAAAGATAACTTCGGGAAGAAAAAATATCTCTTTATATATCTCTTCCGGGAAACTTATATTTTAAAATTTACTATTTTTAATATTCCACATTCTACATTCTAAGGATTAGAAAACATTTTTGGAAAAAAGTATAAAAATTTAATCTCAGCGGAATTCGAATCCACGCCTCTTAGAAACCGTCCAAGCGCTCTGACCGCTAAGCCATGTTTTCAATCTCAATCTTTAAGTAGTAGAAATTTATAAAAATCTCTCTACAGAGAGAGTAGTTGTAGCAAAAACGTATAAGAATTTCGACGCAGCTGGTAGTAGAACGCTTATCGGTCAGAGCGCTTGGACGGTATCCAAGAGGCGCGGGTTCGAATCCCGCTGCGTTCAATTTTTTATACGTATTATCAAAAATATTTATACTTTTTAGGTGACCTTACTCGTAATATCATTGATGTTCTAATTTTGAAAGTCAACCAAAGTTTGCCACTACGTACCACTCACCTTTCCGTTCGCTAATATATATTTCTTACCATTTTTATTTTACTCATCCTCTTAACGTGCCTATTAAAAATTATCTTTACGAGTTTTAACGAACACCTAGTCACGAATTACGTGACTTTAACGCAAATTAATGCTTTCTTCTGCTTCGTTTTTGGATAAAATGCATATAGTAACATAAAGTTGTGGATAATTCATCATTTTACACGTCCTTATTTATTTTATGTAAGTATATGATAGTATTCATTATTGTTGTGTTACCATTACTCGAATACTGGTTAACGCGTAAAATAAGCGTTATCCTAGCAACGCTCTATGTCACATAAGGCCCCTTGAAACGTAAAATACGTATTGCCCTAACAACAACCGACACCATCAGATTACGTCGATTATTTGTAAATGTCTTTCCAATATTAATAAGTAGTTATTAGAACAAACAAACATTGTAAAAGTATTCTCGTATATGTAAGTGTGCACTTTTTGTTAGCTTCACTTTTCATTCCGTATAGCAGATTACACACACAGTATCCAGTGTTAGGACACTTCGTTCTCCGCTTACCGCCCCAGTCCGAGCCATTGCGTGATGGCTGGTGGAACCCAATATAGTGATGATGATTTAAATATGATCACTCCCCCGAGTGGGAATCGAACTCACAACCATTTACAGTACGTTACTACAGAAGTTGGCCCACTGCGTCTCGATGGCTTTTTATTATTTCATCATCAAATAATCGATTTTAAATTTTTATATTTCATCAATCCCTAAACTACACGCCCCACCATCATACCATCACCACATTTCAAATGAACCTTTTATAATAGGCGGATGGTAAGACAGTTTTATTAGCACCTCCTATATGTATATTATATAACTTTGATAAACAAAAATTATATTTATTATTAGGAAATATTATTCATTAAAAGAATAAAAAAATATTCAATTTAAATAATTATTAAAATAAAATGAGAAAATAATGAAACAACTAAAACTTAAGCATAATATTATATTATTTAAAATAGTCATTTTAAATAATTAATTCATATAATAAATTCGACATTTGACCCTACCCTGAAAGCGTAGTATTAGTAAATTCCAATATAGGTGACGTAACATACGACAAACTTATTATTTGCGGCTAGTACAGTAGTCATGTCTATAGATCGAGCGGCAAAATTAAGTTTGTTTTTTAATGTATACACTTTTCTGGGATAAAATGTACCCAGTTATTGTGTGATACTTAGACACAAATAGACAGATAGGCAAAAAAAATGTAATAATAGCTTTGTGTTCAGTATCAATATAGCAATATCCCCTGCTACTTATTTTTTTAATATTTTATTTGTACAGAATTGACCCTATTACTGTTTAGAATAAATAAATTATATGTAAGTATAGAATAAATTATCATTTCACCTAAAGTGCGGCGTTGCGCCCGTCCTGAAGCAACTTTTTGATTTTAGCCGGATAGAGTGTGTATAGGCCACTGCTTCTAGAATATTTTCAATAACGATTATCGAAAAAAAACTTTTAAAAATATTAGTTTAAAATCAAAAAAAATGAATTTAAAAGAAGAAAACCATTGTTTATTATATCTGTGCTGTTTATTTCTTACTTATAGCGTGACACAATGGTGTTAACACTTTACTGCTCTACCGGCAGTCCTCCCTGCAGGTCTGTGTTCATGGTAATGCATAAGCTCAATCTGACGGACGTGAAGGAAATACAAATTAATTTTCAGGAAAAAGAGCAATATCAGGAGAGCTTCTTAAAGGTAAAAATTAAAAAAAAAATTAAAACAATAATAAAAAAGTTTATCTAAAATTCGATCATGAGTATGTATATATTCATATATGTGTATGTGTATATATATATATATATATATATATATATATATATATATGTGTGTGTATGTATGTATGTGTTTATACGTATATATTATTTTTAATAGAAACATTATTACTTTGATTTTTTTTTGCACCTACACTATTATCCCATATGACAAGGTTGGCTGGTAGAAATTGCTTTTTAGCGTTAAGCCCGCCTTTTGTGCATATGTATGAATTTGTGCAATAAAGAATATATAAATAAATATGAAATATTTTAGATTTTGAACATCACTATTTCTACGGAACAGCATTCGAACCCTCGCCTAATAGAAACTTTTTATCTGTCTGTCCTAGACGGTTCCCGAGAGGCGCGTTGTTGAGCTTCGTTTCGTTTATATTTTTATTATACTATAGATAATTATTTTTCTCTCAATACTGCGTAGCTCTTCTTTGCTATGTATATTATATAGTAAAAAACCACACAAAATTCTATAATAACTCTAATCGTTATAAACAGTCCGATAATAAACTGATTTACTTTGATTATTGTTTCACAAAGCTTATTTATACAATTAATCCGGATAATAATTGATTACAATTCCAGATTAATCCTGAGCACTGCATACCTACGCTGAAAGATGACGACTTTATTATTTGGGACAGGTAATAACCAGACCTGCAGAGAACATGTATTTTGATAACAATTTATTATAACACGATTTCGAGATATTGCTTGATAAGTGGCGGAATTCAACGCCTCGCTGTATATTACCAGAGTGGATAAATGTAAATTCTTGATATATAATCATTTCACCAAGTTAGAATCAAACCCACAACCAATCAGACAGTATACTGTGCCCTATATAAAAAATAAATAAATTATTTTTCTACTAATATCGGTTATTTGCTTCATTACCGGTCAGCCGACGAAACTGCTTCGAATGCAGTAACAAAATCCTTGATTAAAGGCAGACACACACTGTCGCCAAATCACGTACCAATAATATTTATACAGTATATTATTTATTTTGTTCATTGATTTTACACTAGTATTGTACTCTGGATTCTGATTCTTTTTTTGGAATTGGGTAGATAATTATGGAGGCCGGTCGTGGCGCAGTGTCACATGGTCTGACTGTAAACGCAACCGGTTGTGGGTTCGATCGTCACTCTGAGGATTATATTTAAATTATATTCACTTCCTCGTTATGGTATGACAAAGTGCGGCGTTGAGTTCCGCCACTCAACACGCAATGTCTCAAATTCGGTAGAAAGCGAAGTACGGAGTATCTCGACACTAGCAGTACTTTCTGTGTACCCAGCTATACGGCATAAAAAGTGTGAAGCTAAAAAAAATTATTGACTTATTGAAATTGTATTAAGGTGTATGTAGTGTATGAACGTTTATGAAGTGTATGTACAGATATGTATGTGTTATATGTTCAGATTAGAATTTAATAACAATTTAAAATTAAATTACAATATTATATAAGGAATATTTTAAAAATATTAATACACAATAATTTAATTGTTTGCAAATGAAGCTCACAGTAACGATATAAAACTAACTAACGAATAATATTTATCCACAAACAATAATGAAATGTTTAAAAAAGCATGTAAGATTAGACGCAGTGGTATTCGAACCAGCGACTTTTAGAAGCCGTCTGAAGAAAGAAACCTAGTTACCTAGAACGAAAGTAACAAGTGATTTTTATACATTGTTTAAATTAAAAGCTATCAAATAAATTAAAACAAGCCGTTTATTAACTTCACTTAAAAATATATACTTTTCTTTGGCATAGTGCTCGGTTTAATAATATTTTCTTATATTTACAATAATTTTAAGTAATAACATTACTAAACGACATTGATTTTGACCTCCTAGAATACTTTAATACAAATCTGGTCTAGTTCACATACAAATACACACACGTTCACTGGAACACCTTATCACGCATAAGGCTTGGACGCACCTTAGTTGCAAGGTACTCAGTTGATTGTTTAAAACATTACTTCATAAATCTCCTAATTCAAATTTATTCAACATAAGAAAGAAATTTTTAATTAAATTGGTCTTTGATAATTTAATTTGGTCTTTTTTTTAATCTTTTTTTTAATTTAATATATATATATATATATATATATATATATATATATATATATATATATATATATATATATATATATATACGAAAAGCAGTTATCAGTTTAATTTTGTTTTAGTCACGCTGTTGCAATATATTTAACTACGAAATATGGAAAAGACGATTCCTTGTACCCTAGCGATCCTAAGAAGCGAGCTGTTATCAATCAAAGGTTGTTCTTCGATACTGAAAAATTGTTTCCGGCGCTACTGGTCATTGTGAGAATTTATTACTATCTGTAATATTTCATATTTGAATTTAGATTTCAATGGTCAAAGTTTTATAGAAGTTACATGCTAGAATGCGAAATTTAACGCTGTGCTTTGCTTAAAGATGTTTTTATTATAAATATTTCCAAGTGGCAATCGAATCTATAGTCTTCATACGCAGCTAGCTACTCATCTACGTCATATTGGTGAAAATATTTGCTTTAAATATATATTTTTTCTAGAGGCCAATAATATACGGAGGAGAAAAAACTTACAGAAAGGAATACTTAGACAATATACCAGTTGTATATGATATTTCGGAAAAATTACTCACTAAGCCTTATTTCGCTGGGGACGAACTTACTTTGGCTGACATTTGCTGTGCTTCTTCCATCAGCACACTGAATATTGTGCTCCCAATTGATAAAAACACGTACGTATATTTTTAATATTTTAAATGAAACTATTTCAACCGGATTAATTGCGTATATTTTGGTTTCCGAAAGTACATTTTCAACACCTGACGTTTGGAACACTGACTTGTAGACTGAGGTGGCATTGGTCTGTCAGTTGATACAAAAAATTAATTATATCAAATTACCGCCATCTGTTTCTTAATGAGGATTTGAGACGTTAATTTTTTTATAAGTGGGTCCCAGGTGGTCTCTACCACTAAGAGTTTTCAACCATCTTCTCTATTGAAATTTGGATGTTTTTGAATTTCAATAACCTTGCGGATCATTCTAGGAATATATCTACTCTCCCTAGCGAGGATATGTGGTTTATCAAACCTGATGTAGCGGTTGGACTTATTCATTGTATGTTCACACACAGCTGACTGCAATACACGCCCATTCTTGACATCGGATATGTGTTCTTTCACCCTAACCCCGATGCTCCTCTTTGTTTGGCCAATGTATGACAGGCCACAGTCACAGTCTAGTTTATATATTTCTATTGGCTCACTTTTTTATTAGGCTTAAATATGGTTTTGATAGAAGCTCTTCTTAAGATGTTGCCAATTCTATCTGTAACTCCCTTCACAAACGGTAGAAGTGCTGGCTGTATCTCCACTGTGGGTGGTTTGTTGGTATTCATACAACGCTGGCGCGAAACTGGCAGCTTGTTCTTTTTATTTAAGATATTAGGCATATTAATGAAATGGCATTCTAGAATTTTTTTTTATTTTATTTGGCAAAGATCTTTCCAGAATAGAAGAATATATTTTAGGGATGAAAGACAAAATAAATCATAATAACATTTTGAATTAAGCACGTCTAATTAATATATTTTTATTTTTATGAAATATAATTGGCAAGAAATATAATAGAAAGGATTACTAATGATTAACATTACATATACTTAAAGAATTCTGTTCGCTTAATACAAAAGTCACATTGATTTGGTTAATTCTTGATAATTATTACTATTAAAGCTTAGTGGTAGTACATATCTAAAACATGAACATTTTGCTTAACAAAATAGTTGTTTTTTAATGTTCTCCTTTTAAAAATCCTTTAGACATATATGTATATACATAGATGTGGTAAATAATATGTTACTTCAGTTCTTTAATTTCGTTTCATACGTGTCAGTAGAACACAAATCAGATTAGAAAATTTTTGGGTAAAAATATAGAAAGTCATACACACATATTAAAAAGTAATCCAGCAACATTTAACTTTAATATATATTTTTTTAAAAATATAAAATAAACGAGGCCGATAGTGGCGCAGTGACAAAGCACGGCATTGAGTTTTACCACTTTACGCGTAATGTCTCGGAATCAGCGGAAAGCGAAGTATGGAGTGTCTTGATATTAGGTACATCGTCTCTACCCTGCTATGCGGGATAACAGCGTTAATCTGATAAAAATTAAATAAATATTACTTGCAATAAATAATAATAAATACTTTTTCTAGGTATCCTAAGCTGTGGTCATGGTTTAATCGCATATCGAAAGAAGAATTTTACAAGCGAGGAAACGAACCTGGCTTAAACATTATGAAGCAATTCCTTCAGATGGTGATGTCGTAGATTTTGAAATGAATCATGAATAAAGAAAAAATGTTTTTAAAATAAAAACGAGTGAATTGCATTTGTATTGTTTTTTTTTAATTAATATGGAATGCTTGTGTCCATATGCTGTCTGCATTACTTTAAATTTCTTGTAAACAATTATAAAATATTATGCTATGGAAAATATATAATACATATAAAAAATGTATTGTAATATATAATCATGTATTTAATAAATCACTATAAAATATTATATTTTAGGTATCAAATTAAAAGGCCTGAAAAATAGTACGTGAATTTTAAACTCTTGTTCTTAAAATTATAATTAGATATAAATATATTTTTTAATTTTACAATATAATTACGTACTCAAATAATATATTGAGTACTGAATATACGATCTAACAACGTCCGATGAATTTGCTAATTTTGTATAACTTGTACGTCTCTTAAGACTAGCAAATTTGTCATTTTGTTAAGTGTCTCAAGATGCGAGATCTTAAGACACATTACAAAATGACAGAATATAATTTAATTTCTCAATTGAATATCATTCGTAATATCTATTACCCGTAAATCCATTATTATTATTTTTTATTCCAAATTATCCCACGTAATACACTCTGCTGACTACTTTGGGCCCTCAATCAAGACATTGCGTGTTGGTTTGAGGTATCAACACTGTTTTACGCAGTCGCATTTTGTCTTATCAAAACGGAGAAATAAAAAAATATTTTAAATATAATTTTTAATAAATAAGAATACTTATTCTTGAGAGATATAAAATAGATCGAAAAAATAGTAGCGTTTACCTTTACAATGACCTTTTTCTTATCGGTTTTCAGGAAAGCAAATTTATTGTAATTTAGAGTTACTTCAATTATTATAACGGTATTGTAATATAATAATATAATAATATAATAATATAATAATATAATAATATAATAATATAATAATATAATAATATAATAATATAATATAATAATAATAATAATATAATAATAATAATAATAAATCGCTAAAAACTGGAGGTCAATAGCTTGTTTACCTAGCATGTACAAATTACTAACATCCATACTAGCAAATCAACTGTATAAACACTGCGCGGAAAACAATATAATGGCAATGGAACAGAGAGGATGCCGACGCGGAGCTCGGGGTTGTAAAGATCATCTTATGGTTAACAAGGCAATTTTAGAGGATGCACATCTATCTCAGAAGAACTTGAGCATGGCGTGGATAGATTATCAGAAGGCATTTGATAGCGTATCGCACGAATGGCTTCTGAGAGTCCTTGACATTTACAGATGTCCAACCATGATAAAGACCTTCCTTAGAATTGCGATGCCTGGATGGAAAGTAGTTATGACAGCCCGAGGACATCATGAGTCAATGACCACTGATCTGATTCATATCAGACGTGGCATATTTCAGGGAGACTCTCTATCTCCATTGTTGTTTTGCCTGGCAATTAATCCAATATCATTCATTCTTAATAAATACCAAATGAAAGGATACACACTCAAGGATAGCTTCTGGGTAAACCATTTATTATACATGGATGACTTAAAGATTTATGCCAACAACAGAAATAATTTAAAAGTTTTAATAGATAGTTTAGAAATATTTACAAATGATATTGGTATGAGTTTCGGTTTAGATAAATGTAATACAATACACATTAGTGCAGGACATAGAAAGAATATTACAGGTGAAGGACACGTACTACTGAGCGGAGATACATTTGAACAGTTAGGGATAGGAAAAACATATAAATATTTAGGGGTACACGAGTCAGGTAAAATAGAACATAGTCAGATTAGAGAACAGATTACAAAAGAATATTTTAAGAGAACTAAAAAGCTACTGAACACACATTTAAGCTCAAGAAATATTATAAAAGGAATAAATACGTATGCCGCTCCAATTCTACTTTACTCTTTTGGAATAATTAATTACAAAAATAGAGATTTAAAGGCAATAGACATAAAAACTAGAAAATTATTATCAATTAAGAAAGCACAACAACAAAAAGCTGATGTGGATAGGATTTACTTACCTACAGTAGAGGGAGGTAGGGGCCTGATGAATATAGAAAACTTATATAAAACACAAATACTTAAATATAAATATTACTTAAAAGAACAAAGCGACGATTTGATTAAAATAATATATGAACATGATAAGCAACAAAATAAATACTCAATAATAAAAGAAGCACAAGAAATAGAAAGAGAACTCCAACTTCCACACACGAAAATGCATACAGGTAAAGAAATCAAACATGCAATAATCGAGAAGCTGAAAGGTAAATGGAGAAACAAGCAATTACATGGACAGTTCCCTAAATGAGTTCTAGACCAGGCAAATATTGACAAAGAAGATTGACAAAGAAGATTTAAATGGCTAGTTAAAAACCAAATACCAATCTCCATAGAATCCGCAATATTTGCAATCCAAGACCAGGCCGTTATGACGCGACAGCATCAGCGCGATATTTTGAGGATGGAAATAGACGGCAAATGTCGTCTATGTGCCATGAAAGACGAATCAACGCAGCACATCATATCGGGATGCGAAAAATTAGCTGGTGTATATTATGTAAAGCGACATAACAGCCTGGTCCAGTATGTGCATTGGTGCTTAGCAAAAAAACACAATTTTGAAGTGTCGAATCTTTGGTGGAAGGAGACTTTGACACAACCGCAGGTAAAGGAAAATAGTCAGGCCAAAATCATGTGGGAAATACCCGTGCAGACCGACGTGACAGTAACACATAATAGACCGGATCTAATTTATATTGACAAGACTAATAATAGAACTTATTTAATAGACATAGCAGTACCTTCCGACTACAACATAGGAGCTAAAGAAATAGAAAAATTAAGTAAATACCACCTTCTGAAAACGGAAACTCAGCGCCTATGGAAAACACACACCACAGTTATCCCAATCATAGTAGGAGCGACAGGCATTATCAGTAAAAGCTTACAAAGATACATAAACCATTTAAACACAACAATAGATATAACAATTTTACAAAAACAAGCAGCCTTCCACACATCAACCATACTTAGCAAAGTGTTAGGGGACACTGTGTTTGTGAACAACACACCAAGTACACAACAACCGACACGAGAAACGGAACAAATTTTAGTAACATCAAAATCTGTACCGCAGCAGACGTCACACATCACAAACCATACATCATCTGCTTCACGCATATCAGATAACCAAGCCCATCCATCAGATTTACAAAACAAAATTAACTCAAGTAGAAGAGGAAGTAGTAAGAGGAGATAGGGAGAAACTATATATTCCTTTTCCTGAAGGTTTCAGGACGGGATATATAGATATACCGACGTAAAAGTCGAGTTTTGGCTCACCGAAAATAATAATAATAATAATAACAAACCAACAAACTCAAAAAGATACATGAACGGAAATCTTTTAACTAACCAAGCACGTAGAATCATTAAGCAAAACACTCTATCCAAAAATACAGTTTACACAATACAGCAAACAGTAGAAAATGAATCACAGCAAGTATTAACCATTTTAACCACATCGAACACTCATAGCTCTCAATCAATAATAACATCTTGTACATCATCATCCACTACATAATCACCCACAAATCAATCAAAACCAATCAGTAATAATAAAAAAAGTCAAGATTTATTAAATGATAACACATCTTAAGGTGGTAGGAGGAAAAAATGGACTCAACAAGAAGAAGAAGGAGCTTATGTTTTGTTATTTCATGGCAAAATACCACCAAACGGAATACATTAGAAAATTAGAAAAGCTATTTAAAGAAAGGAAGCCTGAAAATCCAAAAATATATAGATTCAGTGGAAACACACTTTCTAACTAAGCTCGTAGAATTTAAAAACAAAACCTACTATCGCAATAACTACTGAACCCAATAAAGCAAGCTGCAGGAAACGAGATACAACAGATACAACGCAACAACACTCAAATCACCACAAGAACAAATACTCAGACGGACGCAATCATAGATAGGGTAATAGAAGAAATATTAGAAGAACACACACCACTTATTAAAAGTAATCCATCATATGAACTAATTCCCCAAACTGCTGATGATAACCAAAATTCGATTATTTATCAATTTCTCAACATTCTTGCCGAAACAAGCGAAATAGCTATTGAAAAGTGTGATTACCTGCCAAAGGCTAAAATCAATAAACAATTTATGCAAAATCTAGCAATCATCAACAACTTTTTGCCAAACATTTTGGCAAGTAATCAAACTCTCAGAGATACTAACGATGTAATTTATTCAGGTGCTAAGACTCTGATAGTTAACAATAAGCAAATTCCTTACACACCTCGTAACAATGAAACAACACACGGAGCCACCATGGAAAAAAGAATAAGAATAAAAATAGAACGGCTGAGGAAAGAGTTGAGACAGATGATAGAAATTTCAAGAGGAGTCAATTCGAGAAAAATGATAAAAATTAAAGACGGATTGTACTTGAAATATAACATAAAATACGAAGTAGAGCATAAAATAGAGAAGAAACACTAAAACACCGAAATTAAAGCATTAGCTGGTAGATTAAAACGATACAGGTTATATAGAAATTTAAGTAATAAACAAGATAATATAAACATTAAATTGCCAAGCAAAGATAGCAGGAATTTTGGAAAAACATTTTATCTCAAGCAGTCTCTTACAATAAAAAAGCTAAATGGATATCCGATATAAAGCAACATAATAACACAACAATAAATACTAGTTTATTTGAAGAAATTACTGCTGAACAGATTAAGCATAATGTAGATAAAATGTTGAATTGGAAGGCACCCGATCAAGAAGTTCAAAACTATGATCTTAAGTACTTTACCAAAATGCACGACAATCTAGCAACAAAACTTTACAAATATTTTGAAAGGCGAAGAACCACTAGAAGACTAAGCTAAAGCTACTGGTAAAGTTAATACCGAAAAATAAAGATACCGAAGATCCTAAAAACTGGCGCCCAATCGCTTGTTTACGAGTATGTACAAACTCCTCAACTCGATACTGGCTGACCAATTGTACAACCATTGTGAAACAAATAATATTATGGCTCCAGAACAAAGGGGTTGTCGTCGCGGAGCTCGAGGATGAAAAGATTATTTAATGTTGAACAAGGCAATATTAGAAGACGCACATGAATGTCAAAAAAATTTAAGTGTGGGTTGAATAGATTACCAAAAGGCGTTTGATAGTATTTCCCACGAATAATTGCTTCAACTGTTGGATATCAACAAATGCCCATCAGCTATCAAATGCTTTCTCACAAGAGCTATGCAAAAGTGGAAAGTGAATGTGATGACAGCGATAGGCTTCAGACTCTTTTACAACTGAACCGATTTACGTAAGGAGAGGGATTTTCCAGGGAGACTCTTTGTTTCCATTGCTCTTTTATTTGACACTAAGTCCGATATCGACTAGTCTAGGGACGTATAAGAGAAAAGGATATCATCTCAAGGACAGCATATGGATTAATCACCTGATATACATGGATGACCCTAAAGTATGTGCAAATAATAAAAGTAATTTGAAAATTTTATTAAATAGTGTCGAAATTTTTACTGCTGATATAGTAATGTCATTTGGACTGGATAAATGTAATATACTTCATATAACTGCCGGACATAGAAGTTAAAAATAGTATAGTAAAGAAACAAAATGAAGCTTGGAGAAATAAGAAACTACACGGGCAATTTCCTAAAAAGACGATAGACCTGGCCAATGTGGATAAAGAACTCACTTTTAAACGGTTGAAGAAACAGCCTGTCTCACCTTTATTGGAATCATCCATATTTGCTATACAAGACCAGGCAGTAGTCAAACGTCAAATCGACCGGGACATATTGAAACTAAGTGTCGATGGCAAATGCCGCTTGTAAGGATGAAACGATTCAACATCTGTTCGCAGCTTGTGAAAAACTTGCTGGTACGTATTTTGTAAAGAGACACAATAACCTAGTACAATATTTATTCTGATGCCTGGCTACGAAATGTAACCAACAATCTATGGTGGAAGAAGGAACTGAAACAACCAACTGTAAAAGAAAATAGCATTGCGAAATTAATGTGGGAACTACCCGTACAAACCGATGTTACAATAATACACAATAGACCAGATCTAATATACATCGATAAAACTAACAATCATACTTACCTAATTGACGTCTCAGTGCCATCTGACTACAATATTGGAGCTAAGGAAATCGAAAAAATTAGTAAATACCATCCGCTAAAAGTCGAACTCTCCAGATTATGGAACACTACCGTCACCACTGTCCCGATTGTAGTAGGAGCCACGGGAGTGGTGACGAAGAGTCTTAAGCGATATTGCGATAAGTTAGACGCACACATCAACATTCACATTCTTCAAAAGCAAGCAGCATTACACTCTTCCACAATTATCAGTAAAGTCGTCGGAGACACCGTTTTTGTAAGTCAATCATCCCAAGCATGACATCATATAACCTTACTTTAGTCACTCTTTAATTATAAACATAGTAATTTAGAAAACTGGAATATATCCTACAACCAAAATAGAAATTTAATCTTTCATCGAAATTTAATTGGGTACCTTTTTTCCTGAGGGTCTCAGGACGGAGCACTTATTTAAGCCGACTTTGTCGTGTAAAAGTTGAGAATAATATAATAATAATATAATAATCATCAGAACCTGGTTTCCTTATCATGGTACTATCCTTAAAATATTTACTTTCTAATAAAAAATAATCAATAAAATCGGTTTAATAGACGACGAATTACACACATAAAAAGCATATGTCGAAATGAGTAACTTCTTTCTTTCTTAAAGTTGATTAAAACCTACTTTGTATTTTTTTATTTTAAACGTAAATAACCTACCACTTGTTTTCTCAAAAGTGAGAAGAACTGGTGTAAGAAACTCATCGAGATTAATTTTTTATACCAAAATGTATAGACAATTAACTATTAAAGAGTTCGCCGAGACAATAACGAATTACCACCTAAGAAAGAATTAATTAATTTTCTTAGCTTTGACTGCATTTTACGAGTGCACTTGAAGTATATAAATCACTTGTTTAAATGAAAAGTGCAGTGTCTCTGTAAAAGGCCAAGTTTTCTCCCTGACTTTGTAATTAGTTTTAAATTTTTCAATCCTAGAAAATGTCATATCGTTTTAGTTTTGACAGTCGGTTCATATAATTTAGTGTAATGGTTTTTGCAACTTGGTGATATGAGATACATATATTTCTTAGGTTTAAAAGCATTTCCTTATTTTATATATAAGTAAAAAGGAAAGAGGTTAGTCATTATATTCTACTCTTCCGTAACTATAGTATTAGAATGGGTATTGTACATCGTTTTTTGTATTTAACATCGTTTCTTGCTTTAAAAGCCTATGGGATGTGTAGGAAATTTGGTCCTGATATGACAAATTATATCAACATATCTGCAATAAATAAAACTTATTATATACTTTTATTTATTTTATTTAAAGCAAGCAAAGAGAACCAAGAATAATAAAAATATATAAAAAATTACAGAAAATTGAATGCAGCATTAAACCTGGAACTGTTGGAATGATGTGAAGCTGAGGTAAAACAAACCACTCAACTATTTTCCAGTGAGGTAGCCCGTGTTTTGGCTGGAGTTCTGCTGTCGGAACTGGACGCGATTATTCTGGCAGCTTATAGCTGGCGTCAAGGTTTGGCGTCAGTGGACTTGGGACCAGAGTCAGCACCTGATGATTAGGCATGGGTAACTATCGAAGTATGGGAGTCCCAGCTAGCAACTCCATCAGCCGGCCAGAGGAAAATCGAAGCAGTTCGTCCGGTGTTCCACCAGTGGTTAGCAAAACGTTATGACATCGTTATTTTACACTACGTAGGTCCTCACGAGGTATTTGTGATGGATTGCTGAGAGGGAGCCTGACGCTCACTGCTATCACTGCCTTGAAGAGAAGCCGAGTGCGCGATAGAGGTGAGCCCAGCTTGAGGGTCAAAATGCCGCATATTGCACAGCGTTATAAGGAACTACCTCTCCTCTTCCGCGGACTAGTGCCACCGTTCTACTATATGTTACCAGAGAACTTTTACTGTGAGAATCGACCTACACCCACCCACCTTATATAAAGTATATTACATATTTTTGGTGCACATTTTCGTAATAACAGTGACAGGTCTGATCCGTATCATTAAGCGTGTTAAATTAATTAACGCTCATGTTTCAATAACGTTTTTGCTCGAACAATATTTTTTATGAAAAAATGTTACTACTACTAAAATTTTATTATTTTTATATTACATTTTATTTGAAATTATTTTGAACGAAGTAACCGCGTATGTTTTGGTATTCGAATATACATATTTGAAAACCCGACGTTTCGAACACTTTACTGTGAACTTCGTGGTCACAGGTAGACTCAAAAACAAAAATATTTCTTTATTAGCTTCACGTTTCTTATCCCGCATAGCAGGGTAGACAGAAAGTACCTAGTGTCAACACACTCCGTACTTCACTTCCCACCGAATTCGAGACATTGCGTGTTGAGTGGTGGAACTCAACGCCGCTCTTGTCTTTACCAGAGCGGGGAAGTGAAAATAATTTAAATATAATCACTCCCCCGAGTGGGGATCGAACCCACAACCGGTCGCGTTTACAGTCAGATGCTATCACACTGCGCCACGACCGGCCTCAAAATATTATTATATATTATTACTTGTTAAACAAACTATTACTTTAATATTTTATTTTGTGGTGATTTTCGTTTAGTGGTTTGAGAACTAATGCAGTTTGCTTATTTCATAAGAAAAATATCTGTAATTTGAATATAAATATTTCTAGGGGGAACTATAACTTACACTAACTAACTCATTCAGTTTGAAGCAACGCACTGCACCATGTAGTAACAACATTTTTATATCATAAATATTATTTAACCATTAATCACTCAATATACTAACACAAATGGTCATTTGTGTCCATAATACTTATTAAATATTTATAGGAATTTTAAATGTTTATAAGACAAATACGTCAATAGTAAGGTTTTATATAACAAAAGCAAGTAAGGACTAGCCCAACTCAGTGATATATTTTTACCAATGTGAAATACAGCTAACGTGGTGTTTGGCTCCGTTTCCTCTGACTTCTCGGTCTATGATACAGGGTGAACAGAAAATATAGCTCTCAAATAAAGAAATGGACATAACAACTAAGTCCTATTACTCAATTAACAGGTTCAAACTTCATAGATTCCTCGAAGTGAACTAATTGGTTGAAATCCTACACAACTTTTAAGTGTGCACCAAATAAGTGACTTTAGAAGGCGGTGCTTTCAAATCTTTATACTTAGAACTAATTAAAGCAAAACTTGCCGAATCTTGCAAGTTTTTGAGTCAAATTAAAACTTTTTTCAAATAGAATTTCGCTTAGGAGGGGAACTTGTTTAATATTTTGTTAATTAAAAAGTGTTCTAAAAGTCAGATTGCAATATTAGCTATTTATACGAGTAGCTATTACTATGCATCTATCATCGTGCACAATTTACGTAACCAGTTGTTTTTTCAGCTTCACGCCTTTTCCAACATTGCAGGGTTTATTGACTGCTTTCTGTCTGGAAACATTGTGCGTTGAGTTGTAGAGCTGAATACCGCGTCTTATCTTACAAAAACATAGAAATAAAAATAAAATTTATATATAATTATTTCTCTTATCCAATCTAATTACATTTGGATGCTATCCCGTATTGCCATAGACGCACCATGATGATAAACCGGATTTAATATTTTATTTTAAACTATTACCATCTACTTTCTGCTTAAGCTATCTGAACAAGTTTACTCAAACTTGTTTTAAATAGCGAAACTCAACGCCGCACGTTGTCTTACCACAGCGGACACTAGGGACATATAAACGTAAACACAACAAAAGCAACGGTACAATCGAAATATCAAATGTAAACAGTCCACAAAATCAAGTGATTTGCATATAAAGTGCAGCTTTGTGAAGTCGTTGCGTTATATTTAGGCAGATTTCATTTGGTACTATTTTGTTTTAGCACACACGACTGGAATATTATGATGGTATGTTTAACTTCCTTTCAACGTGATAAATTGGGGCAGTATAATGTTTTAACAAGTTAAGAACTAAATATTAGACATTTTTTGAGTTTATTTTTGATGACATTTTGAAATCATATACGGATAACTGACGATTATCTTCTTCTTCTTCTTCTTCTTCTTCTTAACATTTGTCCCAGCTTAGCTAGGGTCTGCCTTCCCATACAAACACACACCACTAAGCGCGGTCCATGGCATCCTCGGTGGTAAGCCCATTGGCTTTCATGTCCTGTTTCTCGACATCCAGCCATCGCTTCCTGCGGACAGACATATCAAGGCATATTCGTCCGATATAGTTCTGAGGCCGGCGCGTAACGTAGCCATACCATCTCAGGCAACGTTCTTGATGCATATCCGCTACGTCACGGACTCCAGGACTCTTTCGGATGAATGTATTACGTATGCGGTCAGCCCGCGTTACGCCACGCATCCACCTTAGAATCGTACATTTCCGTGATGTGAAGCTCATGAGTGTGCCGACATACTTCTAGCCAACATTCGCTGCCATATAAGATAACAGGTCAGATTATGCTCTTGTATATAGCCTATTGTCTGTAGCACAATTTTAATATGTAAGCTTGTAAATGCTGATTAATTAACTAGATGTTCCGTTGAAGCGGTTACATTGAGTTGCTTAACATCGTGTATCTCAAAAATATGGCAGGTTGTATTACATTTATATATTTTTTTATTGCATTATTTAAAAAAAGTATTATAAAAAAGACTATACTGCGTTTCTTCTCTATATCTATATTAATAATATAAAGCGGAAAAGTTTGTTTATTTTTTTGTTTGTTTGTTTGTTTGAACGCGCTATTCTTAGGATCTACTCATTGAAATTGAAAAATTCTTTCTGTGTTATATGCAGGCGAAGCCCCGAGCAAAATCTGGTAAGTAATAACAGTGCCAAATTTCATATACATTTATAACGAGCACTTTGCCTTCGATTCCTCTCTCAATTTCAAACTTTTGGCTCCAAAAGAGACATCTAACAAAAGGTTGTTTTTTTAAATAGCTTAAGTGCACATTCTATTTTCCCAATGTAGGTAATTATAATTATTAACAAGTCTTAAGCAACATAATTATATGAAAAATTAATTATAATCAGAGGCCGGTCGTGGTGCAATGGGACAGTGCCTGACTGTAAACACGATTGGTTGTGGGTTCGATTTCCACTCGGGGGAATGATTATATTTAAATTATTGTCATGTCCTCCCTTGGGTACGACGTAAAATCGAATTTAGCGAAAAATACGGAGTGTCTTAATACTAGGTGCTACCTGCCTATCCAGCTATGCGGGATAAAAGCGTCTATCTTGTGATCGTGGTTCTATTTTCATGATTAAATCATTATATTATTACATAATGATTTAATAAAATATTTTTTTTCTCCACTCTGGTGAAACAAAGCGCGGCTTTTTTTGATCTGCAATACCTAAATGTCATGATTTCGGACGGAAACACTACGTTGTCTCTGACTACTCTACTGCTTGCTAAGTTAAGCTTTGAACTTTCACCAATATGAATTCAAATAATAAACATGTACTTACAAGAACACAAGTTATTACTAAAAGCGGTAACATCACTCACATTAATGAGGTAACTTTAATGCAGTTCCCAAAACAAAACACTTTAGAGGGTAATAGAAAACCAGAATAAGCTTATATACCCTCTGAGCTAATTCCGGAGCTCACGTTGAACAGATTATTGAATTAACAATAGATATACGAGTAGGCTATCTCTTTTACTTGTGTTTGTTAAGATTAATATCATTTTTGTTAATCAAGGACAAGTCTCTTAGTCGTACTCAATGACATCGATTAGTTATCATTGAGATGAACTTACAATGTATTTATGAAAAGCTGGTCTACGTCTTATTCCTCATAGTCGGACTGGCCCTAATGTGAGGAGAGGCTATTCGTCTGATCCCTATCAAATTTGAGACTCTATTTTTTACGTTAGTTAATCAATTTCGGATTCCCACCTGATAGGGGACTTAGGGCGGGTTATGGGGGACTCAGGATGTCTTCCGTATACCCATTAAAACACGGTGTGGAAAATGAAAATTATTTAAATATCATAATTTCACTTACTGAGATCTTTCCATCACCAAGCTTATAGACGATGCTATTCCATTGCATATTAATGTGTATATTTATAATTAATAACAAAATTAAACCATCGTGGCGCAGTGGTACAGCGTCTGACTTTAAATGCGATAGATGATGGGTTCGATTTCCACTAGAGGAAATATTTTCTTTAAAATATATGCTCACTTCTCCGCTCTAGTACAACAAAGCGTGGCAATGAGTTCTCCACTCAACACGCAATGTCTCAATTTCGGGTAGCAAGCAGTCAACAGAGATACGCTATACAGGATAAATCTTGAAGGTTTAAAAAAAAGTTCACATTGTATAATGAGTGCTAATAATTATATACATTACACAAACCCTTGTCACCCTAAACTAATGTTACGCCACAACTTCTCTAATTACCGCCGCTATTAGAGGATTGTAATACTAAAGCTTTTGTGTCATACTGTTCTTAGCTTGTATTTTTACTTACAAATAAGCTTGAATTTTCACTAACTTCCGTTCAAGATTAGGTTTTCAGTGGGTTTTATAAAAACCAAACCGAAGCTTAAAGTTCATGTTTTTCAGTTGTATTAGTAACACAATTTTACAGTAATATTAAATTTAGGATTACAAAAATTATTTTTGATACTTGAAAAATATTACAAGCGATGAATAATTCTATTAATTTTTTGACTTGAACACTGTATGTTAGATTGTGCATTTTACAAATCACACATATTACTGTCCTACATATGAAAGTGATACAAATATAATTCACATGTGAGTCAACTTAATGCTTTGTTCGGCGAATCAGTGCATCTTAGTGTCAAGACACTCCGTTTGCAATTTAAACCGAAAATCGAGATATTTCATATTAAGTGGCAAACTTGAGACCGCACTTTGTCTTACTAGAGCGGAGAAATAAAATTAAATTTTGAAACATAACCAAATTCTCGATAGGAATCGAATCCACGGCCATCGCGTTTAGTTAGACTATACTCCTAAGCCAGGATGGCCTCATTTAATTAATTTGGCGTTATTAATATGTAGTATCATCTAAAACTCTAAGATATATCAAATAGTATTTATTATAAATTTTATTATAATTCAAACTTCACCACAAGGATGTTTCAGGAAATTATAATTTTATTAATTAATTTATAGCCTATATGGGTTAAGAAAGTAATTAATCTGCAAAATTAATTTACGATTGTTTCAGTACTCGCCAAGTTTCAGGAGTTGCTATCAGTGTTTTCAGTTCAGTGATGCTGGAGTTTGACGTTCAAAGATTTTCATTTAACTCCTTGTGTTTTTGTAGACATTGTAGTAGAAAATAGTAGTACATTTTGTTACCAAATATATGATAATTTTTGATGTCTAGTCTTAATTTTTATATCTTTGAAACTATAAATATATATTTGCCTTATTATTTTATTCTTTACTTTTAAATTTATATTTAGATATAAAATATTCTTTATTGTACAATAAAAGCAATATAATTAATCTTTATATATTTTGAAATAGTGCAATAATATAAATTGTTAGGTTTAAAGAACTTTATTTCTCAAGAACATTACAGTTCACTTATGAGTACAGAATTTTACACATAATGCAGTTATACACGTAACAAATAGTTCGACCGCAAGAATATCAAATGGTAATGACTCAAGAAAGGGGTTGGATAGCAACAAGGAAATTATTTAATTATTTTTTAAATGAAACTATTTAACCGGATTAATCGCGTATATTTTGGTATTCGAAAATACATTTTTGGACACCTGACGTTTCGAACACTTTACAGTAGTCCGTGGTCACAGGTAGACTGGTCTATTAATTAATATTTTTAATTAATTAATTAATTGATGAAAAAAACACATTAAATTCCTCGCATATATCATTGCTGTTGTGAATTGTTTTGCCCGATACAATTAATGTTGGAGGGTATGAGCCGCTTTCAATTATATTGTTAGCTAACTTATCCTACTTAGATCTGTATTTTTAATAGGAAAATTCTACAATTTTCTTTTTAGCTTCACGCTTTTATCCCGTATAGCAGTGTAGACAGAAGATATCTGGTGTCAAGACACTCTGTCCTTCGCTTTCCACTGTTTTCAAGACATTGCATGTTGAGTGGTGGAACTGAATGTCGCTCTTTATCTTTACCAGAGCCAGAAATTAAAAATAATTTAAATATAATCATTCCTCCAAGTGGGGATCGAACCCGAACCGATCGCGTTTACAGTCAAACGCTGTCACACTGCGTAACGACCGGCAATTTAGTATTGCATATATCTAAAGCCTTTTTAGTATTGCGTAAGTCTAAAAAAATTGGTTAATCGTAATTTTTTTACCTATTTGAAATAAAATAAAAGATTATTATCGTCCATCTTACTATATTATATACTAATATACTGTTGGCTTAAGTAGTAGTTGCAGACCCAAGACATTTTCGAATATACGTAAGTTACATTAGATCGTATTTGCGGGGAACTAATATTGAAATGTTCTATCTACATACATGCATTGAACAGCTCTTGCCAAATGCAAATACAGTCAAGCCTTAAGGTTTGAGTTGCTCTTTATAACGGTTTATATTATTTATATATAGGTATTATATAAACATAAAATACAAGGATTCCACAACTCAACACGCAATGTCTCGAATTCGGTCGAAAACGAAGTACTTAGTGTCATAACACTAGATACTTTCTGTCTACCCTATGGGGGATAAAAGCCTAAAGTTAATAAATAAAATGAGAAGGTAAAGCAGCACGCTATATCCTGTAAAGAAGACCCTATTGTCAAGACAATCAGTTGACTGCTTTTCACCTGAAATTGGGACAGTGCATATTGATCGGTGAAATATTGCGTTTTATCTGCTAGACCTGAGAAACGATAATATTTTTTTTAATGTCAATCATTCCCAAGTAATCATTCCCAAGTAATCATTCCCCTGAATGGGAATCGAACGCATATTCGGGTCGAATGATTGCTTCGGCGTATGGACGAAGTCCCACTGCTATATCATTGCCTCAAAAAAGTCTTAAATATATATATATATATATATATATATATATATATATATATATATATATATATATATATATATATATATATTTGTTAATGTCTTAGTATAAATGACATAATCATAATGAAAGCGTTAAATATATATTAATCTAAGAGTGCATTGCTAACACCTCTTAATGCTACTTGCATTCGCTTGCTTAATTTTAGAATTTAATAGTTGAACACATCGCTGGAGTCGCGCTCTCTAGTACGTGATAAAGAAGTTATCACAAAATATACGTTAAGCTTTTCTTACATTTCCTACTTTAGACTTAAGAATATTCACGAAACTTATTTGGAAATCATATAAATATTGTGTTTTACTAATTTCAAGTGTTATTCGGTATTTTACGATTAGAGTTAGAAAACATTTTTGAAAACGTTTATATTATTTTCAGAAAAATAACTCTTTGTACGGTTTCGTGCGGCGTTGAGTTATGCTACTCAACACCTAATGTCTCGAATTGCGCGGAAAGCGGAATACGGAGTATCTTAACACTAGGTACTATCTACGATGTATGAAGCTAAAAAAATCTTGTAAATCTTTATAAATGTAATCTAATGATATGATTAATGATAAAATTCAAATAAACTATTAATGTTTTATTATTTCAAATAATTATATAGAAATACTTTGTGTTTCCCAATAGGGATTATAGGATTTTGATAGCTCACAGCCGCCATTTTGGTTGTTTAACATTTGACATTTGTGTTGTTTTGTGTGCAGTAATGTTTGCAATTTAATCATGAACAAGTTCACATTACCTCAAAGTTTGGAAATTGTCCAAATTTTCTATCAAAATTCGAAAAGTATTGTCTCTACTCAAAGAGCATTTCGTGCTAAATATGGTCGTCATGGTGCACCGTCTGAGCTCGCTATACGTCGCATAATCCAAAAACTGGAAAGTGAATATTCTTTGCACGATACTAGACCACCAACACGACAACGGACAGGCCGTAGTGAAGAAAATATTGCCGCCGTATCAGCCAGTGTCGAAGAAAATCAAAATGTTTCCATTCCACGACGTGCACAAGAATTGGGCTTATCCAGAATGACAACCTGGCGAATTTTACGTATGGGTCTTGGCCTACATTCATACAAGATTGTGTTGGCACAAGAACTCAAGCCAGCAGACCATCGATTACGTCGTGAATTTGCTGATTGGGCGCTTGAAATGATGGAAACGGACACCGAATTTCATAGGAAAATCATCTTTTCAGATGAGGCTCAATTTTGGCTCAATGGTTATGTGAACAAACAGAATAGTCGTTACTGGAGTGAGTCAAATCCAAGAGTGGTTCATAAAACACCATTACATCCTGAAAAATTGACTGTTCGTACTGTTACTGTCAGTGGCGACCGTTATCGTGACATGTTAAACAATTTTTTTTTCCTGAAGTGTATGAAATCGATGCGGACGACATTTATTTTCAACAAGATGGTGCAACATGCCACACTGCGACCGTCACAATGGATTTATTGCGTGATAATTTTGGTGAGTCGGTTATTTCTCTCAACGGTCCTCGCAATTGGCCACCAAGATCATGCGATTTAACACCCTTGGACTATTTTTTGTGGGGGTGTGCAGTGTATGCCAATAAACCAGCTACGATTGAAGACCTTGAACGCAACATTCGAGCGACTATAGCGGCCATACCAGCCGAAATGCTGCACCGAGTCATCGAAAATTGAACCGATCGTATTCACCAGTGCAAAAAAAGTCATGGCGGTCGTTTGAACGATATTTTGTTTAAATCATAAATAGCATAAAATTTCCTATCAAATAAAGCCATTGAGCACGAAATTCGAACACATGTTTTATTTCAATTTCAAAATTCATATCGTTCTTATTGGGAAACCCCATATATCATTGTAGGTACAACAATGGGACACCGTCTCACTGTAAGCGCGATTGGTTGTGGGATTGGACTCTTGACTCGGGGGAATAATTATATTTAAATTATTTTCAGTTTCGCTCTGGTAAGATAAAGCTCGACATTGAGTATCATCACTATCGTCGCCATCCCTTGAAGGCCTTGTAAAAGGTGTTTTAACATTAGGTACTTCCTATTTACACTGCTATGCGGGATAAAAGCGTTAAGCTAACGAACGTGTCATGATACATTTGTTTTACAGTAAACATAATAATATAATTGGCTAGGGCAAAAAAAACTCTATTACACGAACACTATTTACACAAAATCCCGTTTCAGCTTTACACAAACTAAACTAGAGCTAGCTTTATTCAATTTGTGTATATTCGTGAAAAAAAAGCCTCTAAAAGTAAGCAAACATCCACTAAATGGAACAAACGAGGAAAATACTCCCGAGGTGCAATTCAATCCACGAACGAACCCCGTAAGTTGATTTGTTCACACGGCTCCGTGGAAAAATAAAAATGTACCTATCAGTGAACCAATACGATTGTGCCGATAGTTTCTTTTGAAATTTCAAAAGATGTTTTGAAAATTTTGTGAATTTCCTATATTTTTAGATTAAATAAATATATCGAATTATAACAAATATACAAAGAAATGTTGTCTCTATTATATGCCATTAAAAAACATTAAGCGCGACGTAAATGTAACTATCTCATATATATAAAGATTACTTTTGTAAGCAAATTTTAAATTGTACAAAATAATCATATTGGAATCCGATTGTGACGCACTGGGACAGCGTCTGACTGTAAACGCGATGGGTTATGGATTCGATCCCCACTCTGGGAAGTGATTATATTTAAATTATTTACACTTCCTCGCTCTGGTAAAGACAAAGTGCAGCGTTGAGTTCCACCACTCACCACGAAATGTCTTGAATTCGGTGGGAAGCGATATACAGAGTGTCTTAACACTATGTACTTTCTGTTTACCCTGCTATGCGGGATACAAGCGTGAAGCTATGAAAAAAAATATTCGAATCTGCAACCTTGGTTTGCCTTTCAAGTTAGCCGCTGCACCACAAGGTGAACATAAAACATTATTATACCTAGAAAGCGTAGCTAACAACATTATTTCATCGTAGCATATTACGGGGACGCTTTGTGTCACCTGCATAATTTATAACGCCAGTCTAGCCGTACATTAATACCTGTGATGTACCGGGTTTACCCTCGCAATGGTTGTCTACCAGTCATACTCATTAACCTTCACGTAAATACAGGTATCAATGCAAATAAGGTATAACTGAATTTTTTTTATTTTTCGCAGTTTCCAGCTTTATTACACACAACAGAGTAATCAGAGAGGGCATAGTGTCAATTTATTTCATTCACCTTTTTCTTCTCGAATTTGAGACGTTACGTCATAAGTGGCAAAAGTGAACACCGCATTTTGGCTTACCAGAAAAATGCAAAAAAATATATAGATTCACGAAAATAAAATCTTATTAAGATCCCCCGAGTGGTATTTGAACCCAAAACTAATCACATTCTAAGTTTAACGCGGTCCCATTGAGCCATTTCTTTTTTATTTTACACATATATATCTTACTTTACTAACACATCTTGATGCCTTTCTTCATTTATGTGTCTACAATGATCCGTCCTTTATCTAATTTTCTTGGATATCATGCTTTTTCATAATAATTCTTTTGATTGCCATACAAATACAATATGCAGCAGGATTTATATAACTGCTTAAAGTAAGAAAAAATAATACTTCTACTTTAAAATAAAATTTATCAAAAATTTTTAGAAGTATTAAGAATGTACAGAAAATTGAATTTCGTAAAAGATGATTAAAAAGCCGTTGAAATTTTATATCTGAATATTTTAGCGTTGATAAACTATACCAGAAAGATATCTGAAAACCTGAAAAATATGAGGCAAAAAGAAATCACTGAGTTTCGTTAGCTTCTTAATTTTTTTTATTTATTCCAGCTTGGTCCAGGGGATCGTCAAGTTTCGATGTTAATTAAATATGAAATTTTTATACCAAATAACTAAAGCTTTTAACAGTCGTTGCTTTTAGACTACTTTGAATAAAAAAATATATATATTTTGCAATTTTTAAAACATATTTTTCAATTTATCAAAATTTGAAATCACGAGTTAGGTCATTTTGGTCATAAAGGCAATGTATGCAAATATTATTATTAGGATTTCTCTGCAAATTTATGAACTCAAGATACATGCTTTTAAGTTGAATTTTAAATCCTTGATCCACATACTTATTGCGATACAAATATGCCAATCCTACGACAGGATATACAATGTATAAAAAACCGTATTGATTTGATATAATGTTCATATTTTTACGTGCATTATGTAAAACAAATATTTATAACTCGTATATTTTAGTAGTTACTTTAAAATAACTTGATTGAAGAGCTTCTACATGGCACTTTTAGTGTGAGCTATTTGAGAGGACTCTTCGTAACGCCTAGCACCTTTCACAGGTATCTCTCACTCTATTTTTTATAAATAAGGCCGTCTTAACACATGGAACATTGTTTGATTATAAGCTCGCTTGGTTGTGGGTTTGATCCCTATTCGGAGGAGGGTATAGGTGAATAATTTTTTCATTTCTTGACAAGCCAAAGATATTAGGATCGCCACTTGCACAACGGAAAACGGAGAACGGATTGTCTTGACATTATGTTCTCTCTAACTATCCCGCTATACGAAGATAAGCGTGAAGCTAAATTATTGGTCCAAATGTACCAAGGCCGACACAGTGGGACAGCGTCCGACTATAAATGCGATCGGTTGTGGGTTTGATAACCACTCGGGGGAGTAATTATATTTAAATTATTATTATTTCCTTGCTTTGGTAAAACAAAGCGCGACGTTGAGTTTCATTACTCCTCAAAAAATGGCTCGAGTTCAGCGGAAAGCGGAGTACGGAGTGTCTTGACACTAAGCGCTGCTTGTCTACTCTGCTATGAGTGATAAAAGCGTGAAGCCAATTGTACTTGATTATAAAGTAAATAACAAAATCAAATATGTGTATTACGTGAAATTGACCCTAAAAGCGTTCCAGCAATCAAATGAATAAGACATACCAGTTAAATATTAATGAGGTTGTATTTACAAGTGATTCCCTTCTATACATGTTTTGTTTATCTTATCTTTTGTGTGTTGTTGCCTTACTGTGTGTTCTTTGCTTAGGCAAATTGAATGTGCTTAATGTAATAATATTGTTTCTTGTTTCTGTAATTAATTATCATTTGAGGCCATTATGACACAGTGGCACAGTGTCTGACTGTAAAGACGATTGGTTATGGGTTTGATTTTCACCGAGAGAAATATTCTTGTTTATTTTGAATGAAACTATTTTAAACAGATTAATCGCGTATATTTTGGTATTCGAAAATGTTAGAAGTAGATCATATCAGATCAGATCAGATCAGAGCAGGTAATAGATTGATATAATTAATTTTTGCATCAACCGTAAAGTATTCGAAACGCCAAATTAAAAAAAAAATTTTGATTATCAGCATATAGGCGATTAATTCGATTGAAATAGTTTAGTTTAAAATGTGTTAAAATTGCGAAAAGATCTTATTAGCCTTTCTTAAATAATTAATTAGGACTAATTTTGTAAGACGTAAAAATTTAAGGCCTAAAATGCAGAACTTAGCGTCTAGACACTACGTTTTTGGACAATCTTGCCATACAAGAAGAAAGTGTAGATTAAATAAAATTTGAGCACATTTTAATACGTATGTTATGAATAGATAATTTTGTTTTTTTTTTATTTTAATTAAGCGTTTTTTTTAATGTTGTCTTCGTTGGTGGTGTAATTAGAATATGTTTATATAATGTAAAAATAAGAAACATCTGTTCGTTTCAATCTATTTTAATTTCCGAATGGGATTTATGATATAGGTATTTTATAATATATTATAACTTCACACTTTATTTCTAGCGGGGTAGTCAGAGAGGACGCAGCGTCGAATGCGACATTCCTCGCATATTTTTGTCGCCTTATCCATAGTCACTAACCTCTTCAGGTTAATTAAAATAAAAAAAATATGTATCTATTCATAACATACGTATTAAAATATGCTCAGATTTAATTTAGATTCCTTCCGTAAACACCTTCTTCTTGTATAGTAGGATTGTCCAAATATCGTAGTGTCTAGACGCTACGTTCTGCATTTTAGGGTCCAGAGGATCCTCATATTTTTTAAGTGACCTTGTAATATCATTGATACTGTTTATAAAGGTCTCCTCTTAGGTATTTCCTCAGTCTGGTTTTGCAAAAAGTGATTGTTATTGTGAGTTATTCAGTAGGCACTTCAAATCTCGTTAACTTATTTTTTTTTTCAAAAATATTTAATAATTATTCTGGTACTTTTTATGAATGAAAATATAATTATTTCCTGCCTTTCATATAATTTTTAGACGTAAACTCAAATTTATGACCTCAATATGTTTTCAAAAGACAAATTCTCATAGAAATTTCTAAATTCTAAATTTATTCTATACATATTTACATATATTTAAAAAAATATATACATGTCAATAATGATACAAAGTGAAGGCTGCACAAGATTTTTATTTAGCGCCTAAAATTTCCCATTCGATGTTATAATGCGCACCGCGTAGCTTCCCAAATAACGTCGAAAAAACCGCCAAAGGCTTACTTTGAATACGTCTGAATGTGAGACTCGTTAGCGGCCATGAGTGTCGTAGAGACCGAAATGTAGTTAAGGCCGGTGGTTGACTACAAGCGATTTAACGTTTTGTGTCAAATATATCAATTTCAAACCATAAGGTGCCATATGTGCTATCTTTATTCGAGACTGGTTGTGGGTTCGACATCTATTTGAGGGATTAATAAATATGTTTCCATTTGTCGACTCTGATATAAAGAATCACGGCATTGAAATCCTCTACTTAATACACAATGTCTAAATACCGGGTGAAAAGTGCAGAACGGAGTATCTTGAAACTAGGTTATTTCTAACCCACTACGCGAGAAATACGGCAATTTTCACGCAGTTCTTTTTTAGTTGACAAATAAGATTAATTTTCTATTCTTAGCTTCACGCTTTTATACCACACAGCAGGGTAAACAGAAAGTAACTAGTGTCAAGACACTCCGTACTCCACTTACCGTCGAATTCAATTTTTCAGTGGTGGAACTCAACGTCGCGCTTTGTTTAACCCGGAAAAGAATAGTAATATTAATTTGAAGTAAAAGTTAATATTAATTTCATTTGATATTTAGTGTTTGCTTCAATAGTATTGTATTACTAAAAATAAAGTTTGTAAGGTGGGCGTCAAAAACTGCGATACGGATTTGCATTATTGTAGTTAATTTCATATAAAATTGTTTTGGATATTTTTCAGAACTTTGCAAAGTAATAAATTTCACTAAATACATACAAAAGGCTTTTAAAATAATAAGATTTTTACATTTTTTATATGTGTAGTGTATTATGTAAAGTGTACAAAACTTTACGTTTACAAAAATGTATTTTCAAATACTAAAATATACGCGATTAATCCATTTAAAATAGTTTCATTTAAAATTTTCAAAATTCACATATATTTTTAATTAATTTCCATTATCTCCAACATCAAAACAAATGAGAATTTAAATCGGTACTTTTTAAAAATAAAAATGTCACTACAAAATCTGCTTTAACATATTTAAAGCTACGTAGTACACAGCCAGCCTCATATCATGTTAGTTTTGTAAGGACTCAGCCGTACGTAGGTAGTTTTAGGAGAGATGTAATGCTATTTATGTTCACTTAGCTTGATGTGAATCAAAATCGTTTAAAGCGTAATCTTTTAATTTCAAAACTGCTTGTTTTGCTTATGCTTACATTTTAAATTGAAAACGATTTTTTTTGTCTCTATACATAATGTATCCACATTTTTGTGATACAGTTAGAGAGAATTTAGTATAAAAAGTATATTTAAAAAGCTAATAAAAATTTAAACATAACAGGATGCGAACCTGCACCTTTTGAAAGCTGTCCAAATGCCCTACGTTATTTTATAGAGCGTTTGGAATAGACTATACGTTCTTATTGAGTTATTTTATGTTAAAACACAATAACAATTTGCTTTATAAACATACTTGATATGTAACAGTACAAAATTCAAAATTTATTTATTGAAGCTACTGATATGAGGCCGTCCGCGGTGCAGTGACAGTGTCTGACTGTAGACCCGATCAGTTGTGGGTTCAATACCCTCTCGAGGGATGATTATAAAAAAAACATTTTCATTATCTCGATTGGGTAAGACAAACGCGGTGTTGAGCTCAGCCACTTAACACGCAATGTCTCAAATTCGGCAGAAAGTGGAGCACAGAATGTCTTGATACTAGGTACTTTCAGTCTTCTTTGGTAAGCGGGATAAAAGCGTGATGTTTAAAAAAATTTGTTAAATATTTTATTCATGGATGTCACCAATATAATGTATATTATATATACATATGTAATATATTCGATATATTTATATTATATTCCAGGGTTGTCGCAAAGCGAAAAGCAAATATTTACTGAATATCGTTCATACGGATATACATGATAAACATAGTAATAATAAGAGACACATCTGAAATGGTCCGCGAGGCTATTGATATAAAATATCCCAACTTTTCACCATTTGGGGCCAACTTATATAAACTTTGAAGTCTCAGATCAATTAAAAAACACATGGCAGTATTTTGATGTGGTAATTTTTGTACTAAATGACAGGCGAAACACCTTAGACTACCTTTGTCCACGTACTACTGTAAAATGTTCGAAACTTCGAGTTTTCAAAAAAAGGATGTATTGAATACCAAAATATACGCGATTAATCCGTTTAACATAATTTCCATTAATAATAATAAATTGGGAAAAATCTTGTTAGCAATTTGTTTTAGATTAGTTTTAAAACATTACCTAATATTTGGAATTATAAGATATTTAAATGAAAAAAATATTAACTCTATGGAATTTCGTCTTAAAATGTTTTTTTTAGCTTCAAACTTTTATTCAGTATGGCAGGGTAGACAGAAAGTATCTAGTGTCAAGACACTCCGTACTTCGCTCTCCGCCGAATTTGAAATATTGCATGTTGAGTGGTGGAACTCAACGCCGCCCTTTGTCTTATCAGAGCGAGGAAGTGTAAATATTTTAAATATAATCAGTCCCCCGAGTAGGGACAGAACGCACAATCGATCGCGTTTACAGTCAGACGTTAACACGCCAACAGGCTGGGCTAAATCAAAACATATTTCTTAATATTAAATACCTACACTATACTTAATAACGTCAATATGCGATCGTTAGCACAATTTCCAATAATTTACGGTTAAGTGGCAACAAAACTTGGCTGGTTCTTTTCAATATTGACTTTTCTTTTCTAATTAATGACTAGCGTAAATATAAATCCTTATACTTACTCGAGGCTTTAAAAATAAATAAAAGAATTATTTTCAATGTATATATATACTAGCAACCCGCTCGTGGCTTCGCCGCTGTGAAGTGAGCGAATATATAAATAAAATAATACAGTATTTAGAGAGATTTAGTGCATTTTTATTAGGGATACCTATTTTTTTGAAAATATAATATGGCTTATGAAGATGCAGCTTTCTAATGGTGCATTTTCCTAATTTTTTCTAACACAAATTGTGGCGTTGAGTTCCGCCACCGAACACGCAATGTCTCAAATACGCTAATA
This sequence comes from Dryadula phaetusa, assembly GCA_032432895.1. NCBI lineage: Eukaryota > Metazoa > Arthropoda > Insecta > Lepidoptera > Nymphalidae > Dryadula > Dryadula phaetusa. Next base: position 481,672 of record JAOYRS010000065.1, read on the forward strand.
AGACACTAGGTACATTCTGTGTAACCTACTAAGCGGGATAAAAGCGGAAATCTAAAAAAAATACAAATTATATATTAGTTATAACAGCAAAATCTCTATATTATATCTTTACATTTATCAAGAGGTCATTTAAAAACAGCAACTTCACATTATATTCAAAAAGCTGGATACTTCGGCTAGGCAAAAAGTGATTGGCTTCCAACAGAAAACGAGATATCACTTGTAGAGAGGTGAACTCAACGCCTCAACGTGTCTTTTAAGTGGAGAAATAATAAAAAACCATGAAGTACTTGCACTTATTCACTCTTTATAGATCATTTTTGATGTTCATTATTTCATCCAAAGAAAAATATATTTTAAAAATTTATTCGATTATTTAGATAATATTACACTAGTGATGGCCATAGAGAATATCACGTGTAAATTATTATAGTTCTAATAAGATGCGAGAAATGCGAATAAAATCTATATACATTTTCGAAATTTACCTATTAGAAAGGACTGGATAGGACTGAAATGCAAATAAGGTCTTTTGTCTCAAGTTGTACTTTAAATAAATTTAGCTGCTCTAGAACGTACAATAATTGCATTACAAAAACATGGATTTAAACTTACTAGATGTCCAATTGTTGTGTTAAGTACGCGTTGCCATAGTAACGTATATATTACTATAAAAACATATTAACACATAGTAGTACGTACATTTTTTTTCATGTAATCTATTTTTATGTATTATTTAAAAAAATACATTGCCAAGGCCGGTCGTGGCGCAGTGGGGACATCGTCTGGCTGCAAGAGCGACCGGTGGTGGGTTCGATTTCCACTCGGGGGAGGCATTTACATTCTGATAAGACAAAGTGCGTCGTTAAGTTACGGCACTCAACACACAATGTTTCGAATTCGGCGAAAAGCTAAGTACGGAGTTTTGACACCAGGTACTTCCTGTCTACCCTGCTATGCGGGATAAAAGCGTGAAGCTAAAAAATATATTTTACTCTTTCTCTATATACTACTAGAACTGTGCCAAATATCATATCTTCTTCGTCCGTCTGAAGTAACAACCAATCTCAGTGTTTCCACTTCCCACAGTCCATAATATTCTGAAAGGCAAAAGGCAAAATATACTAAGTACGATAAATATTAGTCTTGGCAGATGACAGAAGAGTAATACCAGGGAAAAACTGAATATGACGGTAATAAAGTGTCAAGTAGGTACATAGTAAATAGATTGCGGGCTAGATCATTAGAATATATCAAATATATCTTTTGATTTGCCAATAGTTTATCTAATTAAACGATTCCTGATTAAAGGGCGTATTATTAGCAGTTGACTTAACGTGCTTATTAGATCTCAGAATTTCAATTAATATTGAAATTTCATGTATTTAAGGTTAGTTAGTACAATTTATTTTGATATATATTAAATGGATTAAGCGCGTACTTTTTGGTATTCGAAAATACCGTTTTGAAAACCTGATGTTTCGAACATTTTGCAGTAATACATGGTCTCAATACAGGACAGTCTACCTGTGAAATGTATTCAAAATGTCAGGTATCCAAAAAAATATTTTCAAATACTATAGTATACGCGATTAATCCAGTTAAAATAATTTCATTTAAAAATTGTAAGTATCTCGAAAATCTAAGATCTTTTTAGAGGCTATATTGTTGATGGATGTGTCTAATGATTCGTGTGAACGAACGATACTGTGACGTTCATCGGAGACCCAACTTATAATAGAGAACTAAACTTATAAAATCTAAACAAAATAAGCTAAAATATTTTACCCTTTCTAATTCTCTCTCTCTCTTCTATTTCATAGATAATTAGCATTAATAATATGTACGTTACTTAGCTCTTTGTATGTTTATTGCTTACAGGTGGTTAACCAATAATAGATTCAAATCTCAATTGAGAGTATTATTATATGCATATACCATATTATAATTTGTAATCTGCGAGGCAAAGTCTAAATAGACTTCACAAATGTAAACTAGATAATTATGTGTTAATTCTTTTTATCTAATTTATGAACGTATAAATCTATATTTATCTATAAACTATCCAGACGGTTACCGAGAATAAAGTACTATTGAAAAAAAAATTCTAAAAGTCGCATTATTTATATTACTAAGCGAATTCAAATACGTACATATAGTATTCGAGCGAACTCTAATAATGTATTTGAGCTAATTTCGTGAATATTATCGATAAAGGAAGTTATATTTTTGTTTGTCTATTAGCAAAAATGGGATTTACAAAAAATTGTCTTCAACAAACGTGTGTAGTAACCGATGTTAACAAATAAGAATATATATTTCATCGACACTCATGCAATTATGCATTTTCCAATTTAGCGCAAAGTATTCTGCATCGCTGAGAGCGTGCAAAATTTGATATATTTTAAACTATATATTTTACGAACGACGAGACTCAGTTATGGGTTTTATTTAATATTAATTAAATTGTCATTTAAATACTATTTTAAATAAGAGTGTTTATTTCACAGTGGGGCAGCGTCTGATTGTAAACACGATCGGTTCTGAGTTCGATTCCCATTTGAGGCAATGAATATATTCAAATTATTTTCATTTTCTCGCTCTGGTAACATAAAGCGTGACGTTGAGTTTCGCTACTCAACACGTAATGTCTCGGATTCGGCTGATACTAGGTACTTTCTGACTTCCCTGCTATGCGGGATAAAGCGTGAAGCTGAAAAAACATAATCTTAAATATGTTTTTTCATTTTTTACAGCTCTGTTAAGATATAGGCAGGGTTGAATTTATCACTCAAAAATCAATATCTTCATTTCAGGCAGAAAATGGAGTATGGAGTATCTTAACATTATTACAAAAACCTAGGTTTCTTTCTAAATTCTACTATACTAGAAAAAAAGTAAAGTCCAAAAATAAAAAAAAAACAACAAATACTTTCTGAAACCCAATCTTAAAGTACTTTATTGTAAATCAAGGCGTGATTTCTATAGTCAGTGGATTAGAAATAAATTATACTTTGATAGGCTTATGTTTACGAACTCCAATTACCTGTTCTGTAGTCTAGAAAGGCGCGACGCAAATTCCCAAAACCCAGACTTAGTCTTAAACGAAAATAAATTAGAATCTGTTCGAAAAATAGAGCTTATATGAGATTACAAAGAAATTGCGTTCCGAAATGATAAATCTAAAGATTGCGGGGATTTACCTAAATTTCAATATTTAATATATTTTGTTTTGTTTCTCCCATTTCTGGTAATGCTTATTTTGACAATTTATTTCCTTACCGTTTCCCTTTTTCAATAAAGGCTGTGTTATTTATACTTAGGTGGGTTTATTTTTAATAACTGTAAGATATGGTGGAGTCGCAGTGGATTGGAATTTCTTTTGTGAAACATTTTTGTTTTTACATACATAAGTAATGCATAAATTAATTTTGAAACAAGTTCCAATAATCTTTTTAATATATTTTTTGCATTGCACATTTAAAATTTGAAGGAAAAACTTGTTTTTTTTTATTTAGAAAATAATATTTCGCACTTCCTTAAGGGTGTAAGAAATATCAAAAAATCCTATAAAACATTATGTTTTTACTTATATAAATTATAAATATTTATAATATTTTTCTTTTATCTAAATTCCACGTATAGTTATTCTAGATTAAAAAAACACCAAAATATTTTAACCACCCGAATTCGTACTATTTCAAAAATAAATAGCATTAATAATATGCACGTTACCTAATTTATTGTATTCAGTTCAGTCGTGGCGCAGTGGAACAGCATCTGACTGAAAACGCAATCGGTTGTCGGTTCAAGACCCACTCGGAGGAGTGATTATATTTAAATTATTTTTTTTACTTCTACGTTCTGGTAAAGACAAATTGCGGTGTTGAGTTCCACCACCTAATACACAATGTCTCGAATTCGGTGAAAAGCGAAGTATGAAGTGTCTTGACTCTAGGTACATTCTGTCTACCCTGTAAGTAAAAAAATTAAATTAGCCTGAATCAAATATATTTTTTTAATATTCAAAGATTATTTCACACTTGATATAAAAAATAAAAAAAAGTATAAAAAAATATACCATTTTTTAGTTATATAAATATGCATAATATTCACGTAGAATTTAAGTCCCACGTTTACGTATTCTAGATTTAGCACTAACGTGATAAAACGTAGGTAGGTCTAGATAACGGAAATAGAGTCAGGATCTACCGGAAGCCGTGAACACTGTCAGAGTGTGCCTTAAATGGACTGCGGAGATTGGTAAATGTCGGTGTGTTATTTACTTGAAAATATGAAACATCTTGATATTGTATATAAGATTTGAATTTGAGAATTATCAATTTGATTAAGATTTAAATTGTTTAAAATATTTTTTTTACGTAAATAAAGAAATAAAAAATATCTCATTGAATTAATCAATCGAAATGCCACATTATTTATATGTTTAATTTTATAATAGGAGAGATATAACATTTGATTCAATGGAGGAGACCTTGGTTGACCTTTGAAAACACAGTATTGAAGATACAGAAGGACGGCCACGTAAAAGAAACCTCCTGAAGGACGTGTATGAAGATAATGACTGTGGATGAAGTGAAAGATGTATGCCGAGACTGAGCATTTGGCGCTCCGTTTTCGTAACGATACATACGATCTTTCTAAAAGACTAATGATGTGTAAATATTATTTTCTTAGCTTCACGCTTTGTGCCTGACATTCGATGCCGGACCGTGATTGTCTAGTGGATAGGACCCTATGTTGTAATATATAAATAAACTTTAACATAATCTAAATGAGATTGGAAGGTGTTGCTTGGATGCACAAGCCTTCAAAGAGCATATTAAAACATTAATGCCAATAAACAAGAATAAAGTAATTTAAAACGAAATTTAGAAATTATTAAACAGGAAAATGATATTAGGAAACTTGCAATAAACTGATATTTTAAACTATAAGAAGAATTACGCAGCGCTAACAATGTTATGGTGTCGGGTTAAGTTTAATTGGACCACTACTATAGGAGTCTAAAATATATGTATATTTTAGTGTATTTCTTAGAAAATTTCAAAAATACTTTGAGTGTAGATGAGCGGAAAACGTATATGTACGAGTATTTAATGTAGTTTTTTTTAATAAATTCTCTATTTTTTTTTATTTGCCAGTATATATGTGAGATCTTGTAAGACCAGGCTCAACTCTCCAAAGGTCGTCTGGCAGAGATTGGTATCAGTAAGTGCCTTTAAATACTTGTTGTGTATAATTGCTTTTGTATGCAATAAAGAATTTCTGTATATCTATCTGTTATGTATATGAACTAGAAATCTGATACTTAATTTCAGTAAAAAGAATTTAAGCAAATACCTGAAATTACAATTTTGATATACATTATCAAGTTTATTAACATAACATATACGTTTCCTTTAATAATAGTTACTTTAATTATATACCATTATGGTTAGAATTGTTTGTATATATAAAAATATAAAAATATTTGAACAAAAATCGTTTCTATATAAAAAATACATAATTTAAAATTGATGTGAAGAACAATTAAGATGAACGAGACATTAATTACGTCACATTGTAAAAATTAAATATTCATTGGAGCGAAAATGTTTTTTTCAGATATTTTCGATATATAAAATATAAGTTGTCATCCGCAACTTCGTTAGCATGAACTTATTATTTTTTACGGTTTTATCGTATTATCATTTCTCTATTATGTAATTTCCACTGCGAAGAAAAACACATAATATCTTTTTTAACCGTTCCCGTAGAACATAGAACCTCTCTCGTGTTTCCTCACCTCAACTTGAATCTAACTTATAATTCTTAATAGTTATATATGTCCCTTGTATGCACTTAGTGGGGAAGGCTTAAAACTCTTAAGCAGTAATTAAAGACATATGTATGTAAAAATTATATAATGGAACGTACTTTTTTAATATATTTTCTAATAAGCTTCGAGAATTTCTAGTTATTTTCTAAGATTAGAAGTCTAACGTTACATACAACGTCTTACCGCAGCTAGAACTAAGTTGCCTTTATGCAGCGTCTGAGCGATTAATATTAAGTAATCAGTGAATACAACTTCTTGAGACTTGCCAGCCTGAACGCTTTTCATACAAATAGTTAAAGTTTTTTTTAATTGACGTGGTTTGGGATTTGTTGGTTTGGTAATACAGTATGTTAAATGTAGTTTTGACTTAAGCACGTCTATCAAAATTAATACGAGTAAAATTTTAAAATATAATTATAAAAAAACAGACTTAAAGACATTTTAAACTTCAGCTTTTTACGATAAAATATGTTTGTACTAAAATAAATAATATGTTATTTTATTACGGCAGCCATTTTTGTTTAACAATAATACTGAGTAATTTAATAAACATCAGAAATAAAAATGTACACATAGCTCGGCGTTGAGTTCTGAAACTCAACATGCAATGTTTCGAATTCTACGGAAAGCAGAGTACGTAGTATCTTGACACTAGGTACTTCCTGTCTACCGTGCTATGCGGGTTACGGAAATGGAAGATTTGACCGGCACTAGCAACGTAAGTAGAGATCAGACTATTAACGTAACACAAGGTCTCAGCCACAAAAAAAGTATAATTAAATCTATAGAAATAAATAAAGTAATCGCTTTTTACCAAATAAAAATGTACATATACACAGCACAAAACATATTTTACAATATTTGTCTGTCTATCTGTTTGTTTCGGTAAATCCCTGGCACAAACCCATTTTGTCAGGACTTTCACTGGGGAATAGCTGACATAAAAAACAAAAATATTTCAAATTTACCATTTCCAATATTGTGAATTGAATATAAAACCAATATTCCTTCTATAAAAAAATTCTCCACTAAGCCAAGCTGGTGTCAAGTACTTACGTTTATACAAAATAATAAATAGTGATACATAAATCTAACTGTCAACGATAAAACAAAGGTAACATTGCTTGAACAATGGCATCCGAACAATAATCTCAATAAGCACCAAAACAATACCAGCATTGCTTAATCACAGGGGATTCGTATTAAGAAACGAGTCGTCAACCTTAGAACAATATAAATAACGAAAGTAGTAAAGTAATATTACATAGATATTAAATATTGTGATAAAGTTTAATAAATACTTGTCCTTCTAGTTTGATTAAATTACACAAACCTTTTAATACGGCTTTTCAAGAACTAATACTGGATCAATGTTGTCGGCAAGAAATAGTTAATTGATAATTTTTAACTTAATAACTCTAAGTACAAGCATATTAGCAATTCTATTGCTAACCGATAAGAGATTTTCTTCATAGAAATTTATATTTATGGTATATATTTAATTGTAATTAAAGGTAAATAACTAATACCCCTTCCGTTTTAAACTACCTAAAACGACTAACTCCTAATGAAACTACAAGTTAGTTCTGTCAGGTGATTCCGGCTTAGAATAGGATTGCCCTGGTATTGGTGGTATCGTAAGACCCGACTAAAATACGTGTAGTAGAGTCACGTTGCCAGCGATGGCACTAATGGGCAGACTCGACCGGATCATTACCACCTCTGGCATTTAAAACTGACGTTAAGTAATGGCTTTATGGCATTGCATTTTGTATTAGGTAATGCCAGACCCCGGCGCCCATCCATCTTGGGGCCGAGAGTGCGAGGGCTATTTACTGCCCGTCTGGCTCAGTCCATAATTCCACAGTCGTGGAAGACAGACAGACTAGTCCTCATCAAGAAGGAGGAGGGGCGCCTGGCGGATTCGGCTTCGGCGTATCGGCCGATCGTGCTGTTGAGTGAGATCGCTAAGCTCTTCGAGCTCGTAATGTCGGGGAGGCTTATCCAGCACCTCGCGCGGACAAGTCCGGATCTCTCGGTTTGTCAGTTTGGCTTCCGCAGCGGACGCTCCACTGTGGATGCCATCCTAAAGGTGAAGTCCCATGCGCAGGAAGCGGTAGCCCGCGGTAATTGGTGGTGTCTTTAGACATCGCTAACGCGTTCAACTCCATACCCTGGCCCTGCATCAAGGAGGCACTGTTTTACCATCGAGTGCCTCCATACCTGCGCCGCGGGGCTGACCTCTCCGGGAGGTCTGTGACCCCTCCAGGTAGTGCCGGCTGGGGCTCTTGGGAGGTATCGTGCGGTGTTCCACAGGGATCAGTTCTGGGTCCACTCCTGTGGAACATCGGCTACGACTAGGTGCTGCGAGGCAGCATCCTGCAAGGGGTGGGAGTCCTCTGTTACGCTAACGATACGCTGGTCTTGGTGCAGCAGAGGACCTTTCGCGACGCTGCAGTGCTTGCAACGGTGGGGGTGGCCCAGGTCGTCGGGCGGATTAGGCGTCTGAGTCTCGAGGTCGCCCTTGACAAGTCCAAGGCAGTGCCAGACGCACTGGAGCAGGAAAGGGAAGCCGCAATTGAAGAGTGGGAATCCCGGCTGGCATTACCATCCGCCGGCCTGAGGACAATCGAGGCGGTTCGTCCAGTGTTCCGCTAGTGGTTGGTGAGGAGTCATGGCGTCCTGACCTTCCGCATAACGCAGGTACTCACGGGGCACGGTTGCTTCGGGAGGTACTTGTGCCATGAGGCGGGGAGAGAGCCCGACGCGTGCTGCCACCACTGCGACGGCGAACGCCTCGAAGAGACGGCCTAGCACTCGTTGGAGAATTGTGCGGCCTGGGCGTCTCAACGCCACGTTCTGCGCGGCGTCATAGGGGATGACCTCTCTCTGCCAGCTGTGGTGTAGGCCATGGTGGTTTACGAGAGGTCGTGGGACGCTACTCAGAGCAGGCCGTCGAGGGTGGCCCACTGCTCTTGACTCCGACGACGTGCTTAGCAGGTTCCCGCCGTGGAGTTAACGGAAGATTGGGGTTCCCGGACCTGGGCTAGTGGCCGTCGAGATGGAGCACCGTGAGGTTTTAGTGGGTAAACGGGGCGGTTTAAATCTGCCGATCCGAAGTCCCACATAACTTGTCCCGAGTCCCCCATCGGGGGAAAAAAAGGCCCCGGCGCCCAAACTTTTTCCCTTCTACCCAAAATGAAAGCGGTATTAGAAGAAATTTTACCCTAGGAGTGTATCAGCATCGTTGATGATGGAGAATCCCTCCCATTCTTTAAGCTCAGGCCGCCCTTCGAATTCCGGGGAGGGCAAAGCACCGCGCAAGAGATAAGGTAAACGAGGCGTACGCTCGACGGCAGCTCCCTCCACACTTAACATGGATTTTTGTAACATTAGGAGACTACATTATTGTTTCAGGCCGGCCATATTGTTTCTGACGGAGACTTAAATTGGCAAATCAAGCGACACACCCTATCTCCAATACCCCAGCTACAAAATTGAGCGTAATTTTGTGCGTCACGCCGGGGTGGCTTTGTTCGTGAGGAAGGACCGGAGTTTTCGTTGCCTTACCAATTTTGAAAGTCGGGTCCTGTCTACCATCTGGCTTTGTATTGCTTGTACAGGTCCCATAGTGGTAACGCAGAAATGGATCGACTTATGGTGCACATACAATCGGCTTTTGACGATATGCTGTCCCAGTTACCCTCTGCCGAGGTCGTGATTCTTGACGATTTTAATACGCACCATGCCGATTGGCTTACATCGCCCATTATCGACTACGCAGAGAGAGCTGCGTTTGACTTTGCTGTGGCAAATGGATTGTCCGAATTGGTTAATTCGCCTACGCGAGTTCCAGATGTGAGCAGCCACAATGTGAGCAGCCACAATTCAGATCAGTATCAGGTTAAGGTTTCTGATCTTCTGGCCACTGACCACCGGTGCTAACGCGTTTATTTCAGCACTCTTATTCACTCAGCGTAGTCCCTGATTCATGGAAGATCGCCCTAATTCACCCAAACCGAAAAAGGGCGATGGTTCCGTTCTAACTACAGGCCTATCGCTATCACTTCCCTGATTTTCAAAATAATAGAGAGCATAATATGGCTTCCGCCATTGTCGGTCAATCGGTGATCTTTTAGTGAACTTATCCCACAACTGGGCTGCTGCTATTGAAAGTAAGGTAGAGGGCTTGGCAGCTAGTCTGGACATGGCAAAGGCCTTCAATCGAGTGTGGCATAGGGCGCTTTTTGCCAAACTTCCATCATATGAGCTTCCCGAGAAATTATGCAAGTGGGTCGCCAGCTTCTTCACTGGGCGTAGCATAAAGGTCGCTATCGACGATGTTTACTCTCAATTAATGCCCGTGAATGCTGGCGTCCCCCAGGGCTGTGTGCTGTCCTTCTGTTCATCCACTGTTCCTTCTGCATATCAATGATTTGTTAGAGGAAACTAGCATTCATTGTTATGCAGACGACAGCACTGTGGACTCCGTCAACTCCGGCCGTGCAGGTCTTTCTCGGGAAACCTCGACAAGTGCCGATAAAAGCTTGTGTCTCCCGTCGAGGCATCCCTAGAGAATGTCTCTTCCTGGGGTGAATAGAACCTGGTTCAGTTCAACCCCCATGAAGACATAAGTTTGCCTGTTAACCACCAAAAAACCCCGAAAAATCCCCTTAAAACCGTGCCCGATATCAGTATATTGGGCCTTAGCGTTTCGAGCGACTGCCAGTATCGCGATCATGTGGAAAGCAAGACCAAGTTAGTGTCATCGGCAGAGCGAGATGGTACTTCACGCACAAACACCGTCTCATACGGGGTACTGTTCTCATCTCTGGGCTGGTGCGCCCGAGAACCAGCTTAAACCATTTGATCGCATACAACGGAGAGCCATTCGGATCGTTGGGGACAAAATGATCTGTGACAGGCTTGACACTTTGACGTTGCGTAGAGTTATCGTTTCATCGTTATGCGTTCGGATATACCACGGGGAGTGTTCTGGAGAACTGTTTGACCTAGTTCCTGCCGCTAAATTTTCCAACCTTACAGTACGGACTAAAATACCATCCCTACCACCTGGATACGTGGCGTACTACTGTGCGGTTTTGTAGGAATTTCCTTCCACGTGCCACACAACTGTAGAACGGTCTACCTGCGGCAGTGTTTCCAGGTCGTTTCGACATAAACACCTTCAAAATGCGCGCTTATTTCTACCTTAAAGGCCAGCAACGCTTCTATAGCTTCTCTGGTATTACATGGGGCCGTGGGCGGCAGTGATGACTTACCATCACGTGACCCGCACGTTCGTTTGCCTTGCCTATCCTATAAAATAAAACTAACATAGAAAATAAATCAAAAGAACACACAGAAAGTTATCTTTTGATTTATAGTACAGAGATAAAGTTTTTACTTTCTCTTTGTTCTTTTGATTTGTTTCCTATCGCAAATTTTAAAATAATACCAAATATTCTACAGTCAGTACAGTCAGTTACATTTGTCAGTCTTTCAGTCACGGAAGAATGAGTGGAATATAAAAAAAATGTTAAAAGAAAATTGTGTTAGTATACCTCACACGATGTGAGATATACACGTATAGATAAAAAAGTAATATCAAAAAATATTTTATACTCAATTAATTTTATCTGTTGTATATATTTCAGATGACCCTTTATTCAATTTCACGCTAAGATACTGTGATACGATAAAATAGCTTAAGATCTCCAATACTATACAACCGTTACAAACATAAAACCTAGTTTTACAAACAACTGTCGTTGAAATTAGATGGGCAATCGGAACCTATAGCTTAATTTACCATGAGTGCAAAGGTGCTTATTGGAGCTATATAACAGTACATATTTGTCCATAAAAATGGTCGCATTTATAATAAATACATATTCTATAATCACTTGATCTCATCTATCTGTCTCTTGTCTAAGTTATCTTTTTAGTATACTGAGTATTCTTGTCTTGGAGTCTGCCTTTCTTGTTTTTGTGCCGTGATATTTATAATTTCCAGATCCAGCAGTATGCTAGATCTGGAAATGTTCTGTTTACGTGTCCATTCCATCTGAACCGGTTCTCTTGCAGCTTTTTAGCTATGAAACGTACCCCAAGGATACCACGAATGTTCATATGATATTGAATATATTTGATGAAGTCAACAACGAAGAAACGACTTTTATTCTTTATTCTTAGACATACTTAAAGTAAATATGACTATATAATATAACAAATTCCGAAATAACAAGACAATCGCATCCATGTCAATATATTTCTCATTGAAAATACTAAATGCAATGTATTAAACTTTATTTATTTACAAAGAAAAATCATAGGAAATTTGTACTAGTACGATATGGATTTGGATATTGTAACATTATTTTGAGTTTCACGCTTCACAAGAAACACGATTAATTACGCGGTCCGACTAACCTGATTTTCCACTGCCACATTTTATATGAAACGCTTTTTATACATCAGCTTAATGCCAATGTTATTTTACGCGATCTCATTAGAGCGTGGTCGTTGGATAATACCAAGGTATTGTAATATGTTGATAGTTAATTTCACGTGGATAGATTGTTAGTGTACCCCATTTTTCCTTCATGGTTCTTTTTTTGATCTTCTAGCTTTTATCCCGCATAGCTTGGTAGCCAGAAAGTAGCTAGTGTCAAAACACTCCTTATTGCACATTCCATGTTATTTTACGCGATCTCATTAGAGCGTGGTCGTTGGATAACACTAAGTTATTGTAATATGTCGATAGTTAATTTCACGTGGACAGGTAGAAGTTGGTAGACCCCCTTTTTCGTTCATAGTTCTTTTTTTTTATTTTCACGCTTTTATCCCGCATAGCATGGTAGCCAGAAAGTACCTAGTGTCATAACACTCCGTACTTCGTATTGAATGAATGAATTTGAAACATTGCGTTTTGAGTGACGTAACTCAACGCCGCAAATTGTCTTGCCCGAGCGAGAAAATGGGAATAATTTAAATATAATCATTCACCTGAATAGGAATCGAACTGATCGCGTTTACAGTCAGAAGCGCGTCAGCATAGCGAACTTAGCATTTTAGCTCATAATATTTAAAAAATTCTTAAATTAGCAAAATACCTTGCAACTCGTATGTTCTCTAACATCAGTGCAAAATGAGTGGCATAAAGAAAATATTTAAAAATTGCCAGCGATCCACTCACAATATATTTTAGATGTAAAACTGAAAACTGTTTGTTGTGTGACAAAGTTGAGAATTCAAATCCCAAATGTTTGCTTTTATTCAATATACGTATTTCTTGGTTACTTGTACGACTAAATAAATGCAACATACTGGCTGAAATTCTCTCTCTATATATATATATATATATATATGTGTATATATATATATATATATATATATATATATATGTGTGTGTGTGTGTGTACTGTTAAGTATTCTATTATAAATATAAATTAAGCTATAGGTTCCGATTTGTAAAAAACTTACAAACACAAAATGTTTGTAACGGTTGTATAGTAATGGAGGTTTTAAGCTATTTTATCGTATTCAGTATCGATGAACTTTATCGTATACAGATGAATAAGTGAAAATAATTTTAAATATAATCACTTCCCCGAGTAGGAATTCAACTCACAACCAATCGCGTTCACAGTGAGACGCTGTTACACTGCGCCACAACCAACCTCAATCATGGCTGATTACTTAGTTACAATTAATCTTTAAACTATACTTTTCTAAAGAATTTCCGTTAATTACAACTTGCGAAGCGAAGAAACAATACAGAAATGTGGACCAAGAAAAACAATCGGTTGAAATAAAGCGGTTAAATCTAAACCTTAAACTCAGATCGAAGAGCAAATACAAAAGCTATTGCAGTACAATTACAAATAGTATTTACTTTCCGCTAAGCCCCCGATCCCATTCTGATTACGCGGCTCAATCGATCGGTGTATTGAATGAACATAGTGCACACATTATGTTGTATATATTTTTTTTAATATAAAATATATATGTATACTAGCTGTTGCCTGCCACTCTGTCCGCGTAGAGTTAAATATAAAGTATTACGAAGATGAATGATGTTTTATTTTTCATCTAGAAAGTGCCAATCATATAAAGCAACTCTCTAAAGGAAACAAATCGGAACACAGTTTATTATTGTAAAACCTCCTTATTTATTTATATTGAATTTTTAAGCCACATAAAAATAAACGCAAAGGATGATAGGTTTTTATGCCAGTTATTCAGATACAAAAGCCTAAATTTTATAGAAATTAAAGAAAATCTACCATATATAATCTTAACTACTTGAATACAACTTGAATTAACTTCTTCTTCATACAACTAGCAAAGGCCGTACAATCAAAGTATAATAAGTCAAATTTTATTTCTAATATAATTCATAATTTATTGGAAACGCACAGTATATACGTATACAGTAAATTCTGAGTGTGTTTTTTTTATAGATCAACAATAATTCTATAATAAAGTTAAAAAGAGAAAGTTTGAAACTTTACTTTTATAAATAATTAAAATATACCTCTGTATATACATCTGTTTTACGCATAATTAAACCCTAAGTATATAGCCCTTTTAATATCCACTTAAATTTTAATAAAAAGCATCCAATTGCCATGGACGTGCCTTATTCAAAAATTCGAATGTTTGAAATTCGTTACTATTACTTGAGGCCGGTCGTGGCGCAATTTGACAGCGTTTGACTGTAAATACGACCGGTTATGGGTTCGATCCCCACACGGGGGAGTGATTATGTTTAATTATTTTCACTTCCTTGCTCTGGTAAAGACAAAGAGCGGCGTTGAGTTCCACCACCCAATACGTCTCGAATTCGGTGGAAAGCGAAGTACGGAGTGTCTTGACATTAGGTACTTTCTGCCTACCCTGCTATGGGAGATAAAAGCGTGAAGCTAATCCACTACGTATTACGACATCAATTATTCAAAAAATGGTTTCAGCTCTTATGTCCGATACGTGTGCTAACGTGTGGTAGCGTGATTCAGGATACCACTACCACCATCTTCATTTCACGTGCATAAGTTAAAATGGCTTGGTTAAAACTACATGTGTTACTTTAAAATCCCATACAACAAAAGTACCTAAGATTTCTAAGCCAAAACCATTATAAGATCTTTGATTATCACGATTTTTATACATTTTATATGAAACTATTTTAAGCGGATTAATCGCGTGTATTTTGTTATTGGAAAATATATTTTTGGTAGGATTGCCAAAAAATTATTTTGGAATACCAAAATATACGCGATTAATCCGTTTAAAATAGTTTCATTTAAACCTAAAAACTTACATACATTTTATATTTACATTTCATTTACCAACTATCACTATTTATTTTAAACTTGCTCCGTCACAACACGACTCCTCTTCCCTTTCCCTATGAGAGGACAGAGTATAATACAATTCCTCCGCTCCGCTGCTGGATAGCTTACTGTAAGAGGTATCCCTGTAAATTGGTGGATAGGAGATTAGTCCTCCGACTGACTCGCAGCCACTATCATGACAAAAACGATCGGCCAAATATCTAGTGATATGTTTCGGTTAAATGTCAGCCAGCTTTCCCTATTCCAACCCGTCCCTTACCTCAAAGTGCGATGCTACATATCAACTTTTACTCCCATCCCAAGGCTGGCAACGCATTCACAACTGTAATGTTGTAGATATCCAGGGGCGAAGATGACCACTTACTATCAGGTGACCCTTCCGCTCCTTTGCCTCACTTTTTCCATAAATAACTAAACTATACATAACAAAATTAGGCTATATCGATTTAAAAATTGAAATATTGCGTATGATTATAGTTGTTTATATTATTTTTTTACCTTATATTTTTTAATTAAGCGTTTTAAATTTACTCTGGATTTTAATACTTCCAAATTGTACGACTTAGGAAATGCATATGCCGGCAGTGAGCTCCATTGTTACACTGTGCGAATAAAAAACAAGAGAATGAAGATGATGTGTCTTTATTACAGAAAATGAAACTAACAGCATTTTACTTGGTTATTTACTAACGATTAAGATGTTATTTGATTTGAAATTAATTCTAAAGTTATAGCATTATTGTCACAAACCACAAGTGGTGGATTTAATTCAATCAAATAATAATATTTACCAAATAAATAATAAATAGAAAAGTAACTGAAAAAAAATAATAATCGAGTCGTTATTTAAATTTTAACAATGTGTGAATAAACTGAATTGATTCTAAAAAGTGTATCATAAGACTTTTATGGGCTTTTAACTCTTCAATGCACAAGCGAGTACATTTAAAATTATTACTTTAAAATAATTAATATTTTTAGTGTCAATACAAGTATAAGTTATTAATCTAGACAAAAAAGAAATTAATATATATCCTAATTTGTTTAAATAGAGCTTTATTTTTCAGTGATTTGTTCAAGTTGATTCACGCTTTTATCCCGCTTAGCAGGGTAGATAGAAAGTACCTAGTGACAAGACACTTTGTATTTCGTTTTCCACTGAATTCGAGACATTTTATGGAACTCTAGCTCAACTAGTTGCGTAGCGTAAGTAATATTTTTGATTATTATTATTATTTAAAATTATCATATATTATTTGTGACAAAATAGTTCTAAAATACATGTGTGTTTTTGTCTAGATTATATGCTACTGAAATTTCACAAAAAAGTATTGAATGAATAGTTAAAATGATATGTGATTCTCTTATATTTAGTACCTGAATAGGAACATTGAGCAGATATATTAAAAAAGATAATACTTTTCAAAAATTTTACTATCATTAGAAAATGATTCATAGATATAGCTATTATTTACAAAACTATTATGTACAGTCAAAAGAAGCTGTTATTTTGAAACCTGATGCAGTATCTGATGACGAAAAAAAAATAATTTTATAATAGGCAGAAATAGTACGGTGTGAAAGGTGACATTTTGATGAAATAAAATTGTCGACTGATAATATTAACCTTACCTAACGAAAAACCCTACCAATCTATACCACTGAATACAAGATATTCAGCAGGTAACCAATAGGTACTCCAGTAATGCTAATCGAGGGGTTTTCGATAGTCTATGCTTAATTGCCTGTGAGCGGACGGGGTAGAATACAATTCACCCCAGCTGCTGGATAACGCCCCATAAGAGCCAACTCTTCATTGGAATACCCGTGGTATCCCAGTAATTTGGTGGTAGGAGGTTAACCCTACAACTGGCTCGCGATCAAGATCATGACAAAAATGATCCGCCAAATATCTAATGATGTGTTCCGACTCGATGTTATAAAAGGCAGCTCTCCGTGTTCCCACCTATCCTTTCCCATATCTCTCCTTCCACATCCATCTCAAGGCCAGCAACACATCTACAACTCTAATCTTGTAGATATCCATAGGCGAAGGTGACTTACTCCGGTGGCCCTTCTGTCGTTTACCTCCTTTTTCTATAAAAAAATTGTTCATAGAATTCGTTGGTTTCTGGACATAAATCTAAGCATGCCTTTTGTTTCAAACACATAGGAGTATTATTAGGACTTATTTTTGTAATTTGATCTACGAAAAATAAGCCCAAAACACGCTTCTTCTATATGCCTTCTGGCAGTACTCTATACCTTTAATAAAATCTTACTCCATCAAATAGAAATTAATGTAAATCATAAAAATAACGGACTTACTCCAGTAAGAATAACAAAACCAACATACGTTTATCATTACATAGTAAGTTTGCGCTGCCAAAAGTGCCTAGCCATTCTATGTTGAGGACTCTTGTGTCTGGCTTTTTCATAATTTATCTGCTCAATGTACTCTCTTGGGTACATAACAACGACTTTGAAAAAAAATATTTCCTTTTTTATCTGATCTTTTTAATTTTGTGTACATTTTAGTAAAGATTAAAGTTTTAATAAAAATGCAACTTCATTTATTTTAAGCGTTACCGGCATTACACCTAGGTAATATATCAAATGATATTCTTTTAAATCATCACAAATTTGTTAGTGGCCTTAGGTTAAAGACGTGATATTCCTACATCAGTATAGCATTTACAATTAGTCCAATAGTCCAATTCTCACTAAACAAATCATGATATGATCTGGGAAACAATATAGGTACGGATATGAAAGTTCACGATGACTGAATACTAACTCCACTCGTTTCACAATTGATAAATATAATTAGTTTACTTTTAACTGATTTCAAAAAAAGAAAAGATTCTCAATTCAGTCGAATATATGCATATATTATATGTTTTGTTGATAACTTCGCCGTATATGAACTGATTTTAATGATTCTTTTTATATTAGAAAGTAGATATTCCAAAGGTATTATGCCAAGAATAGTATCATGATAAGAATTCAAGTTCTTTCAGGTTATGGAATCTGGATCGACTAGTGTTTTGTGATTAATTAACTAATTGTAATTTTCCACGAAGTATTTTAAAGTACTACAAGTAAATGAAGGTATGGTCTAATGATGAAGCCGAAATACAGTCGAGGGAACTTTTTCTCAACTCAGCAATTTACACAATTACTCTGTGGTTAAGTTGAATACTTTGTTGTGATGAGAACTATTCACCTAAATGGAGTTTGACTGTCAGTAGCGAACTTTCTTTAATATTATAAAATACGTATTTAATATTTTCGGTTTAAAAGTTGGATGTCGTCTGACTGTAAACATGATCAGTTGTGGGTTCGTATCCCATTCGGGAGACTGATTATAATTAAAATTATTTTCACTTCCATGCTCTGGTAAGAGAGAAAGCGGCGTTGAGTTCCACCACTCAACACGCAATGACTCAAATTCGGTGGAAAGCATAGTACGGAGTGTCTTGTCACTAGGTACTTTCTGTCTACCCTGCTTTGCAGGTAGACGACTACGTATAACTTCATGCCATATAAATTATGAGTTCAACAACACATCAGACCTGACCACTATTCGCCCTTTGTACAACTATAATGTAGTTGAATAAAAATACACTAGTATATTTCAAGAGTGTCATTACATATTGTTTTCTGAGCAGCAAATCCGCGAGACATTCGCCATCGCACGTATGTACATACGTATAGCGGCGTGATTGCTTATCAATAATCCTTTTCATATCAAGCTTTTATACTGAGCCTTCCTATTAATTTACTAATGAATGGCCGCGACTTTCCTTGCCTGCACTTCATGGCAGTTTACCCTCGATACACTTTGATCTTCATTTCATCTGTATTCATAGCGAAGATCACAGAGTGGGGATTAAATCGACAATCATCACGTCTACAATCAGATATTGGTAAGAAACTTTTACCGATAGGCTATTACGTATTTTAAATGAAACTATTTTAAAGATTTTATTAGGCTATTAAGTATTTTTTATTGGTTAGCTGATGCATTCACGAGGAAGGAAGATCCTTTAATCCTATAATGCTCATATAATACTCCGGATAGTGGCGATCGAGAAAGAGCACCGTGAGGTTTTAATGAGTACACAAATTTTATTGTATCTGTATTTTTGTTAAAACACTATATAAATATGGTAATATAAATTTCTCAAAAGCCAATTTAGTTTTCATGCTCTGTATTCAAAGCACATTTTAAATTTATGGTTGTCGAGCAATTTTTTTATATACGTGAGGAAATCCGTTAAGGATAACGGCCTGATTGGAGATTTAAGGCGGGTTATGTGGGACTCTGGATATCATCCGTATACCTACTACAACCTCACGATGCTTATCCTCGACCGCCACTAGCTAGGCTACGGGAATCCCAATCTTCCATGAACCTGGAGGCGGGAGCCTGCAAGGCACGTCACGCAGTCAAGGGTAGTGGGCAACCTCGACGGCCAGCTCAAAATAGCGCGCAGGAGTAATCTTAGGCAGATTGCTCCTTGGGCCAGGAAGTTAGGCAATCAGCTTCCCCAATCTGACCGCCTCTTGTCCTGTTAGGACGGGAGGCGGCGATCCTGTACAGCCCGCCGGCGACTCAGTCTTCTACGGCGAATGTCAAGGTTGGAGGCTTCCCTTACTCGCCTTGCCGTTTCGTTCTCTAGCACTATTGCCTCGTAGAAGATACGACCGCATCCCACGTTTTCTCATATGCCACCATAGCCTTCACAATGGCCGATAGGGAGAAGCAATCACCAGCGTGGCACACCTTCAGTGTGTGCTGAGCCGTCTCTTCGAGGCAGCTGTCATAGTGGTGGCAGTGAGCGTAGGGCTCCATCCCAGTAATCCGCTATAGGTACCTTCCAAAGCATCCATACCAAGGCCACTTCACTATCTTCTTTTATTTTCACCCCAAGGCCAGCAATGCACTCACAACTCAAATGTTGAGGACGTCCATAGACGAAGGTGTTTTCAGCTCATTTGCCTTCTTTTTCTATAAAAAAATAAATAATAATAATAATTTTGTATACACAAAATAAAAGTAAGTGTCAAAATAAAGCGCATTGTAAAGTTCCCTACTCAACATGCAATGTCAGCGGATAGCGGAGTGTCTTCACACTAGATTTTTCCTGTCTTCCTTGTTAAGCGGGATAAAAGCGGGAAGCAAAAACCTAATTGTAAGGATTTCTAAGCAATCAAAATTGAAAAAAGAATATGTACGAAGTAACAACAAATTTTTAATTAGTGCACAGTGAAACTGGGTATTTTAACTACTACGCAATGGTTTTTGAACTTTTTTCAAACACTTCCAGCCACATTCAGTTAAAAGTTACTACCATACTCTATGTAGGTCGCACGTATATAGCCAGTTACTGAAGTTATGCTGCCAATAGAAAGTAAGAGTTGTATGGACGGTTTATTAGAGTATCTCGTTGTGTATCCCTAAAATGATTTTTCTCTTTTCATTTTCATAAATGTACGTATGATGTATGACAGCGACTATAAACGTGATTGGTTGCAGGTTCGATCCCCACTTTGAGGATTATATTTAAAACCTATTTTCGTTTCTCCACTGTGGTAAAATAAAACGTAACGTTAAGTTCTGCCACTACCATGTAATATATTGATTTCGGAGGAAAAGCAGTCAACTGAGTGCCTTGACACTAGATTGACCCTGAGTACCCCGCTATCCAGGATACATGCGTGAAGCTGAAATAAAATCGTATAGATCAATTGATATGATATATATTTTTGGTTTAACATAGCCAAAATTATTTCTTCTTTCTTCAAGAATGTATAAAATAATTATAAATTTCATGCAAAAGTGATGAAGTTGGTTACTATTAGATATAGATTCCTAAGCCATATGATGTGAAAGCTAACTGGAAAAACCTTCTATAAAGGTACGATATGTATGTATATATTTAAATTTGAATATAATTTTAATCAAATATATCTATTTATTCTAAGCCTTATAATATTATATAACAAATTAATTTTAACAAATTTTCTTTGCAATGAACAGATGTTGTTCGTACATACAGAAACTTGAAATGGTTCCTATGCTGGTATAGAGCGGTAGTATGATGCTTAGGTAATGCTTATAGAGATTTTAGGTTACACCGTCCCGAATGTCAATAGCATTGCGGTATAGGAAGGCAATATACGGTGGACAAGTCAACCTTTTTATTTATTAATATACTAATGTACTAACATATTTAATATGATCTATGGTCTTATGACAAATCAAATATGTTAGTATTACTTATACGAACAACAGTCTAAATATATGTGTTTGGAATGGATAATTTTACGGTGAAATTAATGGCTTTTTCGCATATATAAATCACTTACTTATATTGATTTATATTGGTCTTACGAGCCAATTAACATAATAAATCTATTATAATCTTAATATAAAAAAGCGTAATAAGTATATTTCATAAAAAGGTCATACAAGTGTAATAGATAAGTAATAATTGATCATTTGGTGAGCTATCGTAAGTATCATACATTGACATGTTCATAGCCATGGTCAAATAAATGATAGATTGATCTTTTTCTCATTGTGATTATTTAAACATTATAAATGGGAGATATCGCGATTGCTTGTGGGTTCGATCCCCTCTCCGGGGAGTGATTGTATGTTAATTATTTTCCCTTTCTCGCTCTGGTAAAAGACAAAGTGCGGCGTTCAGTTCCACTAGTCAACACGCAATGTCTCAAATTCGATGGAAAGCGAAGTACGGAGTGTCTTGACACTAGGTACTTTCTGTCTACCCGGCTAAAATATATATATATATATATATATATATATATATATATATATATATATATATATATAACATAACATAACATTCAACATAATACGTAACCACCTATATAACTTAAAACCAACGATTTTCGTTTATCTTTATACTCTAACTAAACACTGTTCATTCTATGTAAATTTTCATCAGTCAGATCATTGTTCTTGGGTCTCGTAAAAACAAAAGTTCAGATTTTAACCTTACTTTGTTATTGAACCACCAAATAAAGAGATTTGAGTTGGGTTCTGTTTATGTAAATGGCGTACCTTCGACCTTACGTTGGGTTTTCGAGCTTAAATTGTCAATAGTGATTTAAAGCTGTGATATAAGTTGTTACTATTTAATATGATATATTCTACAGTAGCTTAAAGGGATTTGGATTTAATTGGATTTAATTCATTAAATTATTAATAAATATCTATATGAAAATTATTATATACAACTATTTTGGTTATCCCTAGAAATAATTAGATTTTAAACTAACTACGTATTTATAAAAAAATATGCTAAAATACTGTACTCTACCTATGTAGAGTACAACTAGGGGACAAAAGCGTGAAGCTAAAAAAATCTCTTAAACCAAAGGTTGTCTAGTAGAAATGGTTGATTAATGATGAAAACATCTTTTTAGGTTTGTAGATATTTGTTTCTCAAAAAGACATGAGAAACAATATTTAAAGTTAATTAATTTAAGGTAAGGATTAGTGGGTAGTACCAAACGCTAGTAAGAATAAGAAACTTGTTAATAGTACGTGGGTAAGTATGATATTTTAAAATGTAATGGTGAAGTTACATTGAGAGATAATACAATATTTTGTAATATATTTTTTAAATTTATTTATTTATTATTATTTTTCTGTTTTTATTATTATATTTTTTTTTCTTACATTTTTTCATAACTGCACCTTTCATCTCGTATAGTTCTCTCGAATCCTACTAACTATGCAAGAGACAGCCTAATGTTAATAAACTTTGTGTAGACGTTATATTTTAAGATTTTTTTTAAATATAATAATTTCTCCAAATGAATATCGAACCCACAACTTTCAACTATTTTTTAATTTTTATCCCACCAGTGAAAAGAGCTCATAACGAATTTAATTTCATTTACTCTTAAATTCAAATAAATTCATGAATAAATTTGAAGTTTAAAATCTACAAATAGTCTTAACTTAGATAACTGAACTCACGACCGTTCCGTTCGACCGGACGCTTTACCACTATACTGCAGTTGTAATAAATAAAAATTCGGTAAGCAAAACAGGTATATTGTCTTCAAGTGTCTGTAAAACTTAAACACCTTTCGCATAACATTTTTCAAAGTTATTTAATATCAAAAATTCCTGACGCAACCAAGCTCGAAAGAACTTATTTATATCTAGCTAGCTATTTCATAAGAAAGTGCGCCTTATTGTATGAAACCACTATGTTAAACACTTTGTATGTTGTATAATTTTCTACGCTTAATTTTAGAGAAAATCTTCTAATAATTGTTTGTATTTTTTGGGCTCACGTTTTATACAGTGTCTAGATACGCCGTTCTCTATCTTCCTGTCCGAATTTAAGACATTCCGTTTTAAGAGGCGGAACTACAAAATTTAAGTAAAAAAAAATTAGGAAAAGTTGAGGTCGATCGTGGCGCACAGTGACGCGGGAAAGCGTCTTACTGTGAACGCGATTATCAAGTGTTGTGTGGGTTCGATCCCTACTCAAGGGAGTGATTATAATTAAATTATTTTCACTTTCTCACTCTGGTGACCTCCAGACAAAGTGAGACGTTGAGTTCTACCACTTAAGACGTAAACGGTGAAAAAGACATACGAAGTGTCTTGACACTAGTTACTTTATGTCTACCCGGCTGTGCGGGATAAAAGCATAAAGCTAAAAAAAGGGCAGGAAGAAAACAAAATGATATGGCCTTATTATTAAACGTTTTTACTCTTGGAAATTGCTTAAAAGTAGAAACGAGTAAATTCATATAGAAAACTTTAGCAGCAAATTTTATGGTGATCATGCTAGCATGGTATATATAAATGTTTTTTACCTTCACGCTATTATCCCGCATAGCAGGACATACAGAAAGTACCTAGTGTGAAGAATCTCCGTACTTTATGCGCTTGTACTCGCTTTCCAACGAATTCCTGACATTGCGTGTTGAGTGGTAGACCTCAACGCCGCACTTTCTCTTACCAGGGAATTGCGAGTAAGTGAAAATAATTTTAATTATAATTAATCCCCCGAATGGGATACGAAACCCACAACCGATTACGTTTATAGTGGGACGCTGTCCCACTGCGCCACGATCGCCCTAATGTTTTGTGTAAACAAATTATTGTTAATAATTTATATAAATATACCTCGTACAATTAAGATAATTAATAATAGTAATAGTAATTGTTTGGAAAATTCGCTTCGTTGTAGATCTTAGTGCTAAGTAGTCAACTTTAATTGCATTCAAATGAGAGATGTAAAAAGGAAAAACGGGTACCAAATCTGTTGTGCAATTAATTTTAAAAGAAATCTTATGTTAATATGAGTTTAACCTCAGGTAAAGAAAATGATATAATTGGCCTGTGAGTAGTAATTATGACATTCAATCTATTATTCTGGACTAAACTTGAAGCTAAAATGTCTTCTTGACATCTTGGCACAGTGGTACAGCGTTTTACTATAAACGCGATCGCCTGTGGTAGATTGCGGCGTGGAGTTCCGCCAATTAACATGAAATATCTCGAATTTCAGTAGAAAGCTTTTATACACATTGAAAATATGTATTTTCAACATGTATAAAACATTATTATATACACATTTAGTTATAATTACTTAGAATTTCATTTTTATATGCTTAACTGTTTAAAAAAGCAAAATACATTGCTTATTTTATTCTCTTATTAAAATATATATCAACTATAAATGTGTTAATGTATTCTAAACGTAAGAAAATTCTCATACAGATGGAGCGTTCCACCTCATTCATGAAAAGATACATACTTCAGTATAGCCGCAGCTTTTGGGCTGGGCGGACGTGAGTGAAATGGAGGCGATTTTGCCCTGAAAACTTTCGAAATACGTAATAAATGGACCGTACTTAATTGAAATAAATTTAATTCAAGTATTAATTGAAATGTGTTGCGTGTGGGATCGTGCAAACTAATTTTACTATGGTGAAGGTGACTTTTCATACTTCTTCAAAGCACCGGACTATTAAAGTAGGTTGGTATATATATATTTTTTTATATGTTACACGAATAATCAATGGCTTAAAAGCTCAGAATTTAATTATTGTTAGTTAATTTATACACAACAATATTTAATTGTTTTTTTTAATAAATGTACATGTTTTTATTAGTAATAATAATAATATGGTTTATTTCTCAAGAGCCGATAAAAAGGTTTTATATATATATATATATATATATATATATATATATATATATATATATATATATATATATATATATATATTACTTTGTGGTGAAATTTCTACCAATTTATTATCATCAAGTAACCTTAATAAAAATAGCTTTCCCAATAAAAGCTCCGCAAAGGATAAGGTCTACGTAATATGAGTGGCGCGCCCAAGAGAAATTACAATAATAATTAAACTAACATACGTACGAGTATGTAATTAAAGACTAAAGCATCAATCATTATGCTCTACCAAGGGACTGAACTGGCTTATTCTCAGACTAAATTCGTAATTGGAAATAGTTACTTTCTTTTCATTTAAACTATATTTTTAAACATATAATACAATTGGTAAGATTTGTGGTGATAATTGATCTTCGATTTTTGCTATTTTTATATATTTCAAATGAAACTATTTTCAACGCGATTAATCGCGTATATTTTGCTTTCCAAAAACACATTTCTGTCGTCTACAGTCTACATGTAATCACAAAAGTTTTCAAAACGTCAAGTTTTAAAAAAAAATTATTGAATACCAAAATATACACGATTAATCTGTTCAAAAGACTTTCTAAGTTTCAAGATTGTCAAACATTTTAATTTAAATTATTTTAACCAATTTATTTCTACCTGTTTCCACGAAATACAGTAGAATGTCCAACATTTATTTTTAAATATCAAAATATACGAGATTACTCCATACAAAACAATTTCATTATAACATAAATGCCAGTTTAGTAATAATAATTTTCTTCTTGATAATAATATGTTTATCTATTCGTTTATGAAAATAAGAATTTTTCGTAGGTATTTTATTTATTTATAACTAGCAGAGCCCGTGACTTCACGTGGAATTTGTCATCTCTGGATTTTTATTTATTTTAAAACAAAAGTAGTTTACATTTTATTACATCAGTTATATACCAGTAAAAGTACAGCCGTTTGAGAGATTAGACAGAACAAACAAATGGACAAAAATTGTAAAAAATGTTGTTTTTGGTATATATACCCGTAGTATGTATACATGAATTTAAAAAAAAGCATTTATCTTAATATCACAAGCAGTCTCTCCAATTTTTTATTCGTATAGATAAATAATCACACATTTTTCTCTATGCGTGTGTGTTTATATTTATGACTATAAAAATATTTATTAAGCCCTTTTATATAGAGATAATCTTATCTCCGATTATCTCAAAAGAAATAACTATCTTTTTTGAGATAATTTCCGTCTCAGTTTTACCATAAAGGTTATTAATGTAAAGAAAATACACGATTTTTTTAAAGAGATATCATAAAATTTCTGTCAAGATAAAACGGAAATAACCATAAACAACCATCACTAACTTACATTAAATTAAAATAACCGTAACATAAATACATAACATAATACTTACCTTTATACTAACTACAAATTATTTAATAAGTATAGTTTAATAGTAAGAAGGTCGTTTACTGTGATGTTAATAATCTAATACATTTTAATTATAATTTAAACCTTTATTTTAATTAGTTGTACGCATTATTAATTGAATTAAATTCATAAGAATAGCAGGTAACTCACTAACAAAATATTTAGCTACTTTTCGTTCGATTTCCTGTTGTTGTACAATAAGCGGCGGAACTCAACGCTGTGTTTTGTCTAACCAAAGCGGAGAATTGAAAATTATTTGACTATAATCAATTTGTCGAGTGTAAATCGAGTTCACAACCAATCGTTTACAATTGAGCGTTGTTCCACTGCGCCATTATAGCCTTAAACTTCATAAGTTACGCATATTTAAATTTATATATATATATAACTGCGGTTATCTAAAGCTATTCTTGCATATAAAAACTAATATTCTATACTTATTAACTTGCGTTGTTAATACCTGAGATAAAAAGCTTAGAAAGCAGACGTAATAGTTAGTTTTACTAAAGGATGCGTTTTTATATAGTTTTAAAATTATAATAGTCTCCCACTGCACAGTGCAGATGAATTCGACTTACGTGGTAGAAGTATTTTATGACCTTTTTGAGCAAAATTATAGGTACTTCCTGTCTACTATGCTACGCGGGTTAAAAGCGTGAAGCTAAAAGGGAATAAGTATTGAATATTTAAATGTGTTTAAATTAAAAAGATTATATAAAAATTTAATGAAAAAACGTAATTACAGTGATAAAAAAACGTAGTCCGCCGCTCAACACGTAATTCGAGACATCACGTGTTGAGTAGTGGAATTCAACGCCGTGATTTTTTTTACTAGAGCGGGGAAATGAAAATAATTTAAATATTATCATTCCCCCGAGTGGAAATCTAGCCCACAATCGATTGCGGTTTACAGTCAGACGCTATCCCACTGCGCCATGACCGGCTTTGGACTATACGGGATAGCAGCGTGGATCTAAAAAAAAGGGTTAGAAATTTTGAGCGTTGTAGGTATAGAACCTGCACTTCTCTAAGACTCTCTAGTGCTTTAACGCTGTACTTTTTTATCCAGTTATATCAATATGCACATACGATTTATTTTTAATGTTTATGTGTTTAGATTGTGTGTGTGTGTGTGTGTGTGTTTTAAAAAACTGTTTGTCTAACTAACTTTACAAAGTGAACATACGTATTACTTAACCTTTTTATAATATAATATTAAATATAAATAACATTTTTTTTTTACTTAGTAAGTTATCACAACTAGAAGTTTTGGTTATATATATATACATATATATATATATATATATATATATATATATATATATATATATATATATATATATATATATATATATATAAAATAAACACAATATCACCTCCATGCATTCTAAAGAAAAAGAATCTTGACCGACGAACGTACAGACTATTACAAAGTACAAAAATCTGTTTTTTTTGTCAGGTAGTAAATATTAAAAATATTAAAGCCAATATATATTCTATTCATGTAACAATACTAATTTTATTCAAATAACTCATTACATTAGCATTCAAATCACATATAAACCATAAAATATTATTAAAAATGAAGGAGACAGCCATGGTATTAATTTCTTAATAAAAATGCCCCTTTATAATCAACGCTAGCGAGCGTGAAATATTATTACGGCGAATTGAGTACTATCGAATACGTGATAATCTACTTAGTTACGTTACGTAAGTGAGTGTAGTTAAGTACTGTACCTTACCTGCATTGAAGGCTTTTTAGTATTAATATTTTTGTTAAAAATATTTTTTTAACGAATTTGTCATAAAAATTTGATGCAATTATTCAAGATATAACGCGGCGTTGAGTTCCGCCACATAACTTGCAATGTCTGTCGAAAAGCATCGAACTGTGTATTGACACTTGGTTTTCTTTGACTACTCTACTATGAGGGATTGAGCGTGAAGCTATTGTTTGGAATTTAATTTCACGGCTTAGGATAGTTTGGGTTCGTATTCCAATTAAGGTATTCCTTCTATTATTAGTTATTATTCAATTAATAGACGTCAGTTTATATTGTTATTAGACAAATTTTAGTGTACTCCGTTTTTTTTAGCTTCAAGCTTTTATCCCGCATAGTAGGGTAGACAGAAAGTACCTAGTGTAAAGACGCTCCTTACTTCGCTTTCTGACGAGTCTCGAACTCGTCAGAAAGCGAAGTACGGAGCGTCTTTACATTGCGTGTTGGGTGGCGGAACTCAATGCCGCTATTTATCTTACCAGAGTGAGGAGGTGAGGAAATATAATCACTCCTGCGAGCGGGAATCGAACTCAAAACCGATCGCTTTTGTATTCTGAATCAAATTGCAGTATTTCTTCTGTATTAATTTCTTCTGTAACACAAAGTTTAAAAAATTACATTATTAAAATTTGTTAATTAATAAAAACGTATAAATATTATAAGCATTAAACGCTTTTTTCATTGAATAAGTTTATACTCGATTAATCATTGAAGCCGGTCATGCCACAATGGGCACAGCGTTTGAGTATAAATACGAGCGGTTGTGGATTTGATTCCCAGTCGAAGGAATAATTATATTTAAATTATTTTCATTTCTTCGCTTTGGTAAGATGAAGCGTGGCGTTGAGTTTCATTATTCAACACGTATTTGGTGAATTTTGGCTTGTAGGAGGGTATAGATTGACATAAAAAAGATAATAGATAAAGGATAAGTACTTCCTGTCTACCCTGCCATGGGGGACAAAAGCGTGAAGCTAAAAAAATAAATATACACACTTTATATAAGGCTCGTGGGAGTGCCAGCTCCGTGGAATTTATTTAACCGATGTCACTTTAATGCTTTTTTAATTAGTATCGGACTTCTAGTTAGTTATAAATTGTCTGCCGACGTTGTGGGTTTTTAGAAAATTTCTATTATAAAATTATATTGTAGAGCAATTACGTTATTTTTACTACAAAATGTCTTGAGGTTAACTTTACGCTTTGGAACGTTTTACTATAAACTGAATAAGGCAAGGATTCGATCTCCACTCGGGGAATGATTAAGCTTAAATAACCTTCATTTCTCCGGTCTAAAAATACAAAGTGCAGTGTTTAGTTCCGCCAATCAACATTCAATGTGTCGAATCGGAAGGAGTATCTTATCACTGGATTTACTCTGACTGTTAAATTTCTTATAAAAAGGTTTCATTAAATAATAAATTTTCCGCAATTCTTATAATTAAGAATTGAAAGACAGTTTTGACATTTTCACTGAACCCATATTATTTAAAATTTGTTTCGAAAAGATAACAATGACAGCGTCTGACTATTAACATGATCGGTTGTGGGTTCGATTCCCACTCCACGGAATAATTATGCTAAAAAATAAATTTACTTTAATTTCACTGCACTGGTAAGACAAAGCGCAGCGTTACATTCACTACTCAGCATCAGAGAGAAAACAGTCACCAGAGAGTATTGATACCAGATTTTCCATGACTACCCTACTATGCGGCATATAGGTTCAAACTATTTCTAGTAAGATATATATATGTATGCTAATTTCAAATTAATCTCTAACATTAGACAACAAATTTAGGGTATATTAATAATTTTTAAATAAGGTTATCATAAATAAAAATCGAGTGAAGTACATAACCCGTTATGAATATTCCTAGCACTTCAATTAAGTTTTAAAATTCAACGCTTATTTATAATGCAAATTAATTGGATTATTTTTTAAATATTTCTGCGTTTAATATATAATTGAATGAATATTTATTGAACTCTATCTGCTCATTCAATGTAAATAATAGCGTAGACTATGCGTTGCTATAGTGACGTATGTGAAATATAAAGTATATTAAACATTTTTTTTTTTAGCTTCAGACTTTACAGAAAGTACGTAGTGTCAAGACACTCCGTACTTCGCTTTCCAGCGAATTCAAGACTTTACGTGTTGAGTGGTGGAAATAAACGCTGCTCTTTATCTTTACCAGAGCGAGGAAGTGAAAATAATTTAAATACAATCACTCCTTCGAGTGCGGTTTGATTTCGGGCGAGTAAAGCAGTCAACCGAGTGTCTTGACGCTATATTATCTCTGACTACTAACTACTAGATATATTTTTACAGTATAAGAAATATTATCTTTCTGAATTTCTTTTCTTTATATAGCATACATTTACTATTTAAAATTTCATACTCCTTTGTCTGTCTGTCTGTATTATTTTCTTCAAATACAATACAAGATTTCACTTTACATATCGATCTAAACATAACAGGTATCCTAAGCTAAGTAGCGTTATCAATTCACAATGTTATACAACACGGTCATACTGAACATTCGTTTGGTTAATTGTAATATTTGAAATAAAATAAATGGTTGGGAGATTGATTTCAAATCTAAGGAAGATTGGAAATCAATCTCCCAACCATCATAAAAGCCAATATCCACTAAGCTTAGCTAGAAGTATTCTATTTCACTTTTAATCAAGATTAGATTACAAATAAATATAATATGAAGGCCTTTCCGGTGTAATGCGATTGGATCGAGCTGTACGCACGATCACTTGTAGGTTCGATTCCCAATATGATGATTATATTTAAAAAAAAGCAGTGAGCGGCGTTGAAATCACTGTACAATAATGTTTGGTATGCGGAAAACAGTCAACAGAATATCTTGACAATAGGATGTTTCTGACTACCCTGGTATACGGGATCTATATATATATATATATATATATATATATATATATATATATATATATATATCATAGGGTACATCCAACTAAGAAGATACTAGAATGATATAAGCATTAATTTGTAAAGCGAATCTGTACGTGTACATACATACATACATATGTATACAACTAATAGACGACGGATTTAATTACAAAGTACAAAATTAAGATAGGGACGGTCTGGGTCTCTAGGATCTGAATAGCTAAAGTTACGTTACAGTTTTGATTTTGTGATAATTATTGATGGAAGGATATTCAATTTAAATTTATATATATATATATATATATATATATATATATATATATATATATATGTATATATAAATTTAACACACTCCCATTGAAGCACATATGTCTTATTATATACCACCAAACCATATAACAAAACACCAAAACAGATTGATTCTGTGTGATAATTACAGGGTAATCTAGAGTCCAGACCCGTTCAACATTTGAACACAACACGAGGCACTGCGTAACGTAGTTCAACACCGCGTCTTATTTAAAAAAGGAAAAGGAAAGGGAAATAATGTGTCTGTGTATCCTAAATATATATCGTACGTTTTCTTTTCAAATTTAATATCTAAAAGTTATCTTAACATAACACGATCTTGCGGTATAACTTAGTAGATTGTAGCTCATCGAAATTCACTTGGCCCTGTCGATAGCATTCCGATCGTTGTTGCCAATTTGCCCAATTCAGCGACCATTGTTAGTAAGAATATGAAATAAATACCGTTTCATTGAACAGTTTATTATGACCTACATATTATATAATAATAAAAATTTAAAATAGATTCTAGGATTTTTGTGAAAAGGCAGAGAGAACATAGCGTTAAGATACACGGCTCTGCTCTTTCGAAATATTGCGTGTTAAAAACGTAACTTAACGCCGCGTTTTATTTTGATAGAATGAGAAATAATTTTATTTGCAAAAAGTAAACCGACTTTATAATAACTACCTGCTTTTAGTTTCTTGCTATGAGGTAAATTGTCCATATCTCTGAAACTATTAGTCCGATTATAATAAAACTTCTGCTGTTCCGTAATTTGAAGTATGCCTAAAGATACAAACAAACACACAAACATACACACAAACATACATTTACCAAATTAAGCTCACGTACTTGGAAGCCTAAATGGATCATTATACTCAAATATTCTTCTATTCCAACAAGATTAAATATATACATATCGAAATGATAACTCCCTTAATTTAAAGATGGAAAAAAAATTATATAATCATTTTCTCAGGTGTTTTTGCCACTCATTAAACACATTAAAATATTATTTTGATATAATCAATCCGTAAATTCGTATAGAAATACGCGCAAAAAAACTGCATGGACTGGACGTTATGATTCAAAAGGAATTATTATAGTGGGCTTACTAGAAAATGTCTTATTTATTATAACGATTAAAAATATATAATTAGAGGCAGGTCGCGACGCAATGTGACTGTGTCTGACTGCAAACGGGACCAGTTGTGCGTTCGATTCCAACTGGGGGGAAAGACAAAGTTATAAGAATAGGCGCGGCGTTGAGTTTCACCATTCAGCGCACAATCTCGAATTTGGCGGAAAGTAGTTAAGGAGTGTCTTGACACTAGGTACTTCCTGTCTAAACTGTTATGTGGGATAAGAGAGTGAAATTAAAAAACAAAAAAACAATTATGTGAAAAATGAGTATTTGTATCTTAACTATATAATATGAAAATCTAGGAACTATAAAACTGAAATAGTTTTAATATATAAATAAATTAATAATTTTTATTACATTAACATATGTTTCATTAAAAAGTAAAATAATTGGGCTCCAAAAATAAACAAACTTCAATTTCAGCTTCAACAAAGATTTAGTTGGTTTATTTCTGAAAATGTTATTTTAGTTGCCCTCTATAAAATATTTCAAACGTAACTTAAACAAAATTGACCACTTATTTTTTTTTAGTTACGCGCTTTTTATTCCGCATAGCAGGGTAGACAGAAAGTACCTAGCGTCAAGACACTCCGTACTCCGCTTTCCACCGAATTCGAGAAATTGCGTATTGAGTAGTGGAACTCAACGCCGCACTTTTTCTTACCAGAGCGAGAAAGTGAAAATAATTTAAATATAATCACTTCGTCGAGGCGATTGAGCCCACAACCGATCGCGTTTACAGTGACACGCTTTCCAACTGCGCCACGACTGGCCATAGATGCTGTCATTTAAATGATAACCTTTTTAGCGCTTACTATAAGCTTATTGAAAAGCTCATTTCCTTTTTCATTACAACTAGAATATTCCAGACGGGAAATATTTTGAGCAAAATATAGCAAGTATCGAGATAGTCGACTGAATGGTTTTTATTTTATTGTGCTTCTGAATGGCCTGGGGTTAAATTGAAACTGAAAATTGAATCTTTATCTGGTTAAGCAACGATAACTATGGACGGTTGTTTAGATGGGTGGGTACACGTTTTTAATAAAGCAAACGACTTTTTATTTGAGAGCTTTTTATATGTGTTTTTTAAATAATTCACTCAA
The DNA here is from genome assembly GCA_032432895.1 of Dryadula phaetusa. Classification (NCBI taxonomy): domain Eukaryota; kingdom Metazoa; phylum Arthropoda; class Insecta; order Lepidoptera; family Nymphalidae; genus Dryadula; species Dryadula phaetusa. The sequence continues at coordinate 515,777 of JAOYRS010000065.1, forward strand.
ATATATTTTACTTATTGTAATATCACTATATAAGGACATTATGAACGGCAAACTTTTGACTGATTAATTAAATCTTTATTGTGTAATAGAGAATATTATGAAAGAGGTCGGTCGGAGCGCAATGTGAAAGCGTCTGACTGTAAACGCGACCAGTTGCGGTTTAGAACCCCACTCGGAGGAGCGATTATATTTAAAATTATTTTCACTTCCCCTCTTTGGTAAGACAAAGTGCGGCGTTGAGTTCCACCAACCACTTAACAAGCAATCCGGCCCCAAAGCTAATCTAACATCGCGAAAATCAAAGATCTTATTATTATCTCTCTACTCTCCTTCATCGTCATACAGACCATTTTGCACTAGACAAAGTTTTACAATAGTACTAACAGAGTAATGGTAAGTTAAGAATAAGTTAACTGTAAGTAAGTTAGAGGCTTGCTATTGTTATAACTTTCCTATTGGAAACTGTTATGTTCAATCAATGTTTATTTACTCTAACGTGGGAGAGAGCACAATTTCTTTAGTATCAGGTCTACATTAACTAAATATATATGTATGTTTTGAAATTTGACTGGGTGTACGAATGTATTTAAATTTGAAATATTTTTCTCCTCTTCAATAAGCCATAACGTAGCGTTGAGTGCCGCCATCTAGAATTGTCTCGAATTCGAGAGGAAATTTATGTGGAAAACGGAGTGTCTTGACACTAAGGTATCTTTGAATATCCTATAGGATAAAAAGTAACGTTGTTTCTTCTAAATCAAACTTAAGTTACTAGTGTCTTAATAAACATTTTTACTTTTACACATTTTTCCCAACATTTTTGACTGTAAAATATTTTTGTACACATAGTTGAAAGTATTTTCTTTGATTTTTCGATAAGCTAGCGATCAAATTTTATTAGAAAAGGCTATAAAATAGAATGAAAAATTGGAACTCACTTGAGAGGGACATCTGAATACAACGTGTTTTTCTTTGTTAGTCTGAAATTGACTTTATTGTTGATAAACAAAAAAAACTAGTCATTTTCAAATATTGTTAGAAAAACTTCAGAAATTGCTTATTTTTTCTTAACTATTTTTAATTTTCCACATACATAGGTTATACGTTATAATTTAGCTATTTCCCTCTATCCACCACTGTTTTTATTTTGTCAATAATGGCATTTTGGTTTACATCAATATTAATTTGTATTACAGTAAAATATTACTCCTATCATAAATATAAATTGAAAATGGAAGCAAAGTTCGATGTAACGATATATGGTTATTGATTTAAACAGCGAAAGTAGTGAAATTTAAATAAGTCCTGAAAATTATTTATAATAACACAAAATTATTTTATTACATTAATAGCTACTCTACTCATTTTACCTATAGTTTGGAATATCCTTTCTTTTTATAACTACAGAAAATATAGTTGAGGCCGTTCGTGGCGCAGTGGGACAGCGTCTGACTGTCGATCGGTTGTGGGTTCGATCCCCATTTGGGGGAGTGATTATATTTAAATTATTTTCACTTCCTCGCTCTAGAAAGACAAAATGAGGCGTTGAGTTCCACCACTCAACACGCAATATCTCGAATTCGGTGGAAAGCGAAGTACGGAGTGTCTTGACGCTAGGTACTTTCTGTCTACCCTGCTATGCGGGATAAAAAGCGTGAAGCCAAAAGAAACATATATAATATTAATCCTCCCAAGCAGCCACGTCAGTTCTTACTACTATTTCGCAGGGTTAGAGCACCCTATTCCCTCTCCCTCCCAGTGTCGCTGTAAAAAGACCAACAGGCTCAACTGTATTTTACTCATTGACAGAAAAAATAGTAATAATATTAATCCCTAATCTGACTTAAAGATTCAGCCCGATTTATATGTTATTTTAACCTGAAAAATAGCTTGATTAAGTTTTTGCATAGGCAAAGCCTATCGTAAATTCATATTAAGACTATTTAACTTGATTTTAATTAAATAAAAAATGCAGTTTCACGCTTTTTTCCGCCATTTCGTAACTAGATTATCCTTGATGATACCGCCTATAAGTATTCTACGGCATTCAATGGAGTGCCTTGACACTAGATTGTTTCTAGACTACCCTAGATGTGGGCCAAGCGTGTAAATATTATAAAAAAACTTATTTTATCTCGATTCTCATTCGATTATTCTTCCTCACTAAAATATGATTGTATAAATTAAAACACCAATATAATATAATCGAATGAAAATAATTACTAAAATATCAAGTAATTAAACGCGTGGAACATTAATCGGTGTTGTTATTCAACGAGAGATAGTGTCGAATCGAAAATCATTATAAACTCATATACATCTAGGTGTTATAATTTTATCATGACAGCTTGCCAATACCGCGCTTAAGGCGATTTACCAACAATATTAAATAGTATCAAAGTTAGGTAACTACTGTAGTGGTCTATAGGGTATTGTGGATTACTATGTATTGAATAAATTTTGAGAATTGGATCTATAATGATATTATTTTGTCCAATTTGAGATATTAAATTGTGTTATTTTACTAAAAACATTTTTGAAAAACGCCTTTTCGATACCGTCTAAGATGGTTGGACGGTATCCAAGAAGCGCGGGTTGGAATCCTGCTGCGTTCAAATTTTTATATGTTTTTTCAAAATAATTTTCTAATTCTAAGTGTGGAATAACAGTTTAAAAATAATAAGTGTTATTTTACTATTCTTAAAATGTTATTCCATATATAGGATTAGATTTTTTATAAATAACGTATAAAAATTAGAAACAGATTCCGTTCGAAATATATTGTGTTACTAATATTATATAAGAAAACTTATGATAATGTGAGGATATTTGTTATTCTTTCAAATAAAAGCTATTTAATGAATATAGAAGAAATATTACTAAAATTTGACCATTATTTGAAGAAGAAAATCATGACCGAATATAAGCAGTCAAGCAGTTCCATTGGTTTATTTGCTAACTGAGTGTTTCTTAGACAACGGACAGCCAAGAGTGGCTCACAGAAATCACAAAAATGGAATTAGAAACATGTAAGTCCCTTGGAAGGTACGGGGAAGCGCTAACAGAGGACTTTTTAAAATTCATGTTTTATTGCTAACACTTAGAAAAATAGATGTGGAATGTTTGATCATAAATCGGGAGAAGCCTACAAATATAATTTGTCATATGTGTTATTTTGTATTAATATGTGTTATTTTGTGGCTTTTTTTAATTTAATAAAAGCTCTTTGTAATAAATAAGACGAAAATAAATTACATGAGTATTCAAATATCTACTCAATTGGGATTTATAAAATATTAATAATGTTGACGTTTTCTTTGTTTTTATTCGCGGTTAATGTTTGTTACTTGTTTGAGTTGTAACGTCATTTATTAGTGAGCTATGGGAGTCCAGCTGGAGGAGATGAAATAACTTACAATTCACTTTAATTATTTTTTAAAAAATAATTACAAGTAATTTGATACATCTATAATTTATCGTCCTATAATTATGATATTAATGCATTTGATGACAAAACACATCAGTACTAAAATATGACATTTTTACATGATCTTCGCTTTAGACCGCCTTACATATGGACAATTATCATTTTTTTTTTGAGAAAGTATGGAATAACACTTTAAAAATAGTAAATATGGACAAATATAATTTGTTTTTTTTTAATCATATAAAATAATCGTTCCGTCTGTGACAATACAGAATTATATAACAAGTAATTGAGTTGAGTTCCATCACTCAACAAGCTATGTCTCCGATTCGGTGGAAAGCGAAGTACGGAGTGTCTTGAGGAAGGAGGATTGTGCTTGTTGCATAAGGAGGATCGTCCTCTAGACTCTCCTTCTGCATACAAGCCAATAGTATTGTAGAATGAGGTGGGTAAACTTTTAGAGAAGATTATCGCCGCCCGTCTTCAACCGGGAGTCCCAGTCCTACCTCCTTTAGATGCTTTAAAGGAGGAAGGACTCTCAGAAGCACAATTGAGGTTTAGGGCTGGTCGTTCAACTGATGCCCTAAATGCTTGAAGGCCCATTCGTTGGCCGCGGCAGCAAAAAGGGATGTTATTCTCGCTGTCTCTTTAGATGTCGTCAATGCTTTTAATAGCTTGCCGTTTGAGACACTAAAAGAGGCTTTCCGGTACCATGGGATACCTCTTTATCTCCAGCAGCTGTTAAATGACTACCTCGAGGATGGAGTAGTCCCTTGGATTGAGGGAGATGAACAGATCAGTTGACGAAGCGTCAGTTTTGGGCCCGTTACTGTGGAAGCTTCGGCATGATTGGCTTTTGTGTGGCCATCTTCCTCCCGTGTTAGTGTCATTTGCTATGCAGAGGGGCAGGAGGTGGAGGTACGGACCCTGATGAAATATCTGGGTCTAACCCTGGATGGTCAGTGGTCGTTGCGTGGCACTTCGCTCAGCTTGCGCCTAAGTTAGTGAACGTCGCCGGAGCCCTCAGCAGGTTACTGCCGAATATTGGAGGGCCAGATTCTCAATGCCGACGGCTTTATGTTTGGGCGATATCATTCACAACTGGTAACAAGACACAATTGTGAAAAGCGCAGAGGATTATGGCTATGACGGTGGCGGTGCGTGAGTCTAGCTGAAGTGCAAACACGTTCCGTAGTAGGCCAGGGGATAGGAAAAGGTTGTATGCGCATCTCCAAGTCCTCCTACCCTAGATTAGAACACTACTGTGAGAAGATCAATGTGAACCTTCTTGGGAATGCCTACAAGTTATCAAGGCTGCAGGTTCTCTGGAAGTAACTCCAGAGCAGCTTGAAGGCAACAGTGGTCCGCAAAAGGCGGACCGCCCTCCGGGGCATCGTAGTAGTGTGCACAGTGGTGAGGGTTACCGCTGGGTTTTAGTGGATAATATCGGTCTCACCGATGAGTCCCACAGTATCATCTGTCTGTAAGGTATATCTGCCTTGCGCACGAATGGTCAGTGTACTCGTCATTTTCCGGCATCAAAAAAAGGGGTAGCAACATCTGACTGTAAACGCAATCCGTTGTGGGTTTCATTCCCATTCGGGCAATGATTACATTTAAATTAATGTCTAAAATTTGACGGAAAGCGGAGTACGAAGTATCTTGATACTAGGTACTTCCTGTCTACCCTGCCATGCAGGATATAACCGTGAAGCTAAAAAAAAATTTAGATACTCGATATAAAATATCAAACAAACAAAATGTAAACAAAAATATCTTTAGAACCTTATAACAGCTATTCCTGGCATCGCCTTATAGCGAATGTATTCTTGATTATTAGATAAACTAAAAGGGTGTATAAGCCCTTAATAAAATTTCTTAGGCCGTTTTTTCATGTAAGTAGGAGATAGCTGCCTAAGTTTATTTTAGGACAAAAATATATTTTAGACCAATATAAATACTTATATATTTTAACAATTAATACTTATATATTTTAAGTAAAATTAACATAGTTATTTTAAATTCAGTGTTTTTGATTCAAAAACAAAATTTATTATTCTATTCAAGATAAAAAGTTATATTCTTAATTTTTTTAACCTTAAATTACTACTTCTCTAAAGTTGATGTCTAAAATCCGAGAAAAATCAGCGCATAAACCTCAGCGGATTTTTCTGAATTTTTTTTGAAAAGTTTCAGTCAATAATTCACAGATTTTCAATGGTTTCATATTGACAATTAAAAGTTATTATTTTTCTAAGACGCTTTTACGAGCTTTCTTTGTATCTATTTAAATATTTTGCAAGAATATATTGATCCAGTTTTTGCAGTCAAATTATCTTGAAAATTTACACACAATCGAATAACTATATAGTATTTTCAAAGCAATTAATTTTCATAGAAAATTGAAAATAAAAACATTTTTTAAAATAAGTTTTTCAATATAAATTATTTGTTTTTGCAACTTCATCTCTCTCTATGTTCAAAACATAATATTTTCGCATTTCTATTTGAAATCACAAACTTTCAACAAAATAATTATAAAAATTGGAAAGCTGTCGAGTGTTAATTTTGAAGTGAAGACGTCGTCTAAGGAACTCCATTCTTTGAAATTCAATCTTAAAACAAGGTAGAATTTTGTACATAAATAATTACTTTTAAAGGATTCCTTTAAAATTGTATACTAATTTTGTATTATGACAAAAATCGTTTCGAAAAGTAATTTCTTTTTCAAAATGTCACTCAAAGCTGCAACAGTAAATATATTGAAGATGTCTTAGACTAATGAAGCAGTGATTGAATCTAAACATAGGAAATTTGGTTTCAACTAACGCCAGGAGCATGAGTATTACAATATTTTTATGTTCCTGGTATAGTAAGACAAAACGTCGCGTTGAATTCCTGTATCTAACAAGCAGCGTCATTTAAAGGGAGCTTGAAAAATATACTATCAATACTATATATTTTTTTTGCCTACTATGTCATGCAAGGGAGGTGTGTGAAGCTAAAATTAGAACAATGTGAACCTAGCCATAAGTTGTCTAACTCCACTGAAACATAGAGTCCATTGTTGACATCCACGCATGATTTATTTTCATATTTTACGATTTTATGGCGTCCATTAATATTTCCGATACTAATGAGATTTTTTTACATACTTTAAGTAACTGGTGAAATATGTCAGATACATTGCGAGAAGATAAAGTAAAGAAAATCAAGATGTCCTTGAAAGAATGAGGTGCCCTCTCTGGATATTGGCCCTTGTATTAGTGTTGGGGGCTGAATTAGAGGGACTGGATGAGTTCCTCCAAAGGGTCTAGTTCACAATTGTTAGAATGTTATGAGAAAAGTATCGTAACCCGGTTTTAATTTCTTAATCTTACTTGATTTGTTTCTTGTGAAACAGTGTCTAGTGTCACATTCACCCAAGTAGTGATTTTACACTCTTTTATTAAGGAACAAGATAGATAGAAAGTACCTAGTATGAAGACACTCCCTACTTTGTTTTCCATCGAAATCGAGACATTGCCTGTTGAGTGGTGGAACTCAACGACGCACTTTTTCTTACCACGGCGAGGAAGTGAAAATAACTTAAATGTGAATTCCCCCGAATGGAGAGAATCAGAAGCTGTCCCACTGCGTCACGACCAGCCTCAAAGTAGTGACCAAATTCACTACTTTGAGGCTGGAAGAAACTAAATAAAATTCAAGTTTTCTATTGCATCCAATAAGATAATATTTATATATTCGAAATATCGCGTAAATAAAATACAACGCCGAGGCCACATCTGTTGTTTAGTGTTAAATTGTAAGATCAGTTCTACGATTTCCGCCGAAATGCATTTATTTTAACTGAAGATTTTTGTAGCTGTCAAGAAGTAAAATAGCGTACATCAGTCTTAGGGTCTAAAATGTACAAGTTATATATTATTCATTTTTTTTATTTATATGAAGATTGCTGGCTTTTGTATGTATAATAAGAGAAGGTTAGTCGCTGTTTAATTTTAATAAGTGCCTTAAATCTCACATGTTAAATATTTTTCAAGTTATTTATAACTTCACGCTTTTTCCACATTGCGATTTCCATTCTATTTGAATATTATGTGTTAAAAAGTGAATCTCAACAAGAGATTAATGTACTCATACAAATTGTAATCTAATATCCCTCATTATTTAGGCTTAAAATAAATTCTAATAACGTAAAGCCTGGTAAAACACCTTTTTTATTCATTGTATAAAAGATTTTTATGTTAAATTCTTTACTTTTTAAGCTTTATTTATGTCGTAATACGCTTTGGTCCATTGAACAAATTCAAATGTCGATACTGAAATCCTGAAAAGTGGTTTAATAACCGCTGTAAGCAAAATTTATTGTACATTGTGGACTAGAATAGGAGTCCTGAAAAAAGATATTTTCAGGTGAAGATTATGACGGTAATAATGTTGATACCTTAAGGTGTAAACATTCAAGTAAAAACTTTTTTTTGTGTTGAGTGGTGAAACTCAACGCCGCACTTTGTCTTTACCAGAGCGAGGAAGTCAAAATAATTTAAATATAATAACTGCCCCGAGTGGGGATCGAACACACAACCGGTCGCGTTTACAATCAAACGCTGTCACACTGCGCCACTACCGGCCTCGAAAACCTCTTATCTAAATTTATTTATTTATAATAGTAGTTTAATTTTAGTATGCTTTTAATTTTTATATAACAAAATGTTCCCTTAGTCAGTTTTGTATTTTTATTCGTCTTCAAGGATTAGTTTAATACTTTGATAAATTTAAAATTCTATTATTCGTTTTCTAATTGGGATTAGGTTCGCTTCGCCTTCATCCTAACTGTATTAAATTAATTACTTTAATATTTGTCATGTTTATTTTTTATTTAAAAATGGAAATCAAAAGAATGAATTTATTTTAAATGAAACTATTTTAACCAGATTAATCGCGTATATTTTGGTATTCGAAAATATATTTTGGACACTTGACGTTTCGAACACTTTACAGTCCGTGTTCACAGGTAGGTACCAAAAAATACGCGAAATCAATCAAAGATCTTATAAGAATGAATTTAATTTTTAAATAAAGAAGACTAAGTTAACTGAATGAAAAAAAAATAAAAATTTATAATTTAAAAATATATATTTGATGATTGATCATATTCATATTGGATATAATTTTTAAAAATCTAAATATATATTTCCTAATTTGTAATCCACATTATATATATAACTTTACTTTGTACACAATTTAAAATTATAACTACTGTATTTTTTTTATAAACTATATTTATTTTATATATATTTTTTTATAACTTAACGCTTCGTCCCACTCAGCAAGAGTGCACTTATCGTATCTTGATATTGTTCACTTTGTTCGCCGCTATCTGTCCAAATTATAACATTGCGTTTTAAGTCTTGATAAATTATCTATATGAAAAAAGTATTTGCTTTATTAAATAATAGATGTGTCATCGATTTTTTGCGCATGAATTTATCGTCTGTCTCTCTATCTTTATATATATAAATATATATATATATATATATATATATATATATATATATATATATATATATATATATATATATATATATTATAAAACAATTTCAACGGAAACATTATATCAAACTTCTTGAACGAGTATTGCAGTTTCAGTATGGAAATCTTAGACTCACATTGAGCTTACAATAAATGACTTAACTCAAATACTAGGTTATGTATTTTATTTCTGACTTTCAAATAATATTCTAGTTTTTATGCCTGTAATATATGTTTTCCTTTGTATACTTTTATAAAGGTTTTATTTAACTAGCCGTGTTAGTTAATTAACTTAATGTCAAAATGGCCACAGCAACGAAACGGCGGATTATACGTTTTTCACAATCCGCCCATTGTGGGTATTAAATCAAAATGGTTAGTTTATAGAACACAATGTATAGTGTAAATATATTTTAAAATAATTTTATTTTTTATCTGTTTATTTTATTATAACGAGTTATTTTATTATGACATTATTTTAATTATATATATATATATATATATATATATATATATATATATATATATATATATATATATATATATATATATATATAAATATATATATATATATATATATATATATATAAATATATATATATATATATATATATATATATATACAGTATAGTTACAAATTATTGTTTGTTTATCATAATAAATTAAAGTTAATAAATATCACTTATCTTGGCTTTGTTTGTAAAAAATATGCATATAATTTCTGGATAGATACAAATATATACTCGTAAAGTAACTGAAATATCTTTCGCTATAAAGTTACTACATATGAGTACATATTACAATTTAATATTTACATCCTTTTGTAATGTTTTCATCTTTTTGTAGGCGGAATTAATATTTAGCTTATGAAAATATTAAATAATATTATTGTATTAATTCATGGAAAATGAGAATATTTTAACATTAATTTAACTAGTTGTATTAACAACCCTTGGATTGTTACGATACATCTGGTACCTTCTAATAAATTCTATTTTTGGCATCTGATTATTCGTTCCGGCAAGATATAAATAAAAAAAACTGCATTACACTTATGTAGCTTAATAGATAGAATATAATAAATATAGCAAAGATAACTTTGTATCAGAACAGTTAGCGGTAAGAGGAGTAACTAAACGCCGCACTTTATCTTACTAGAACGGAATGAAAACTTATTTAATTATGAACATATTCCCTAAAAATCAAACCCACAACAATTGCGCTTTAATTCTGACTCTGTTCCAATTGTAACATATTTTGTTCATATATACTTTAATATCATTTCTTAATAATATTTCCGCCGAAATTAAATTCATACAAACCTTAAGCTTTAATATATTATCCTTAGTTATATACAGAATATAAAAAATATTTTATGTTATTTCATCAAGAATGATTATTGAACTTGGTATTTAGATTTCACTTTATTTGCCAGTACCGTCAAAAACTTTTTAAATGAAACTATTTTAACCGGATTATTTTGGTATTAGTAAATACATTTTGGACACCTGTAAAGTGTTCGAAACGTCAGATGTCCAAAATGTATTTTCAAATACCAAAATATACGCGATTAATCCGGTTAAAATAGTTTCATTTAAAATGTATAAAAATCACGAAAATCAAAGATCTTATTACAATCAAAAACTGTAACATAATATTAAATTTGCTTCTAATTTCTTATCTATATTGTTCAATCTCACAATTATAGTCTAACACTAAGATTAAGTAAGATATGGTCTGTTTGTAAACGGTTGTGTTTTCGATACTAACTCTGGGGAATGATTATTTAAATTATTTTCATATCCTCGCTCCATTATAACGAATCGCGGCGTTGAGTTCCGCCACTCAATACGCAATTTCTCGAATTTGGCTGAGAACGGAACAGAGTGTTTTGAAGAAGCTAAAAAAAACATACCCTAAGCCATTTACTGCAGAATCGGCATATTTTCTAAATTTCAACTTGATATTTTTTATTTAGGTTTTGGAGAAAACAAACACATACATTTATTAGTAAACAAATATTCCTTATTCCTTATAAAAGCATAAGAAAAATAAAGCGTTATTTTTATTATAGCTATGAAAATGCTAAAGAATACGTAGTTGGGTCGTGCGAATAAATAAACGCGTTCAAGAATTTTTCGACTCCCACACACATAGATCTAGTTTACATAGAATATTTTCAAGGTTTTTGTGTTATACATTTAAATTACATTTTAACCTAGGAATAAGAAATTGAAATATTTTTAGTATATAGTTGTAAAATAAAATTTAATTCAACATTATTATATTGGTACCATATTTATTTATTTTTTTATTTATACTACACGCGTGCCCGTTGACGCGTTGGCAATGCGTTGCCTTAGCAACGTGTATGATACTTTATATAAACATGTATGCCAAACAGTATGTATTATGTTTTAATTATTTATTTAATATATTTTATGCATTATCTTTAAAAAATATTAACATACTGCGCTCTTTCTCTATATAAACGATAACATTATCAAATTTCATACTAATCTGTCCACGTTAGTCACGTATTTATATATATACAGACAGGACACTCAAAAAAAAAAAAAAAAAATATATATATATTGTTTCGAACATTTAAATATAAATATTTTATACCGGTAGTTAAATATACACTATAAGTAGCTCCACACTACAGTGCCGATCAATATAAGTTGGAATAGATCGTTGCTGGAAGGTGATTCGACCGGGACTTTACTATAAAAGATAATATGACTTCCCTCATTGTTTCCTGTATAAGAATGCTTATTCAGACCCAGATCGGACCAAAAACGAACGGTGATCGGCATTTTAGTGATGAGCGGGCCTATATCTGCGACACACTAGCAACACGTTTAGTCCTAAAACATATATTAATATACAATTGTTTTTTTTTCAGTAAAATTTCTCTCAATAATCTTTACAAATATATCAACTTGCATACAAATTTTATTATATATAATATGAAGCGGGATAAGGAGTTCTCATTGTATGAATACGTAAAGAAAATATGTATTAACCTAAATTATTTAGATGAACAAGTATGAGGAGTTGAGGCTATTGCAAGAATGATAACATTTAAATTATTTCCATTTCCTCGCTGTGGTGAAACAAATTGCGGCGTTGAGTTCCGCCACTAACATGCAATGTCTCAAATTCAGCGGAAAACTGAGTACGGAGTGTCTTGACACTATGTATATACTTTCTGTTTACCCTGCTTCATACTGAAAAAAAATTTGAAATACGTTACGAATTGAATTTGTATGGAGAATGATTGAAAAAAGGCAATATTTTTTTTAATAAATAATAAATTAATAAAATAAATACTACACACGCTGTCATACATTTTCGTCATAAGTGACGTACACGTTGCTAAGGTTACAAGTATTTTACGAAGGTACCAGATACACTTTAACGTTAAAGCTTTCATTATGACGTCTTGGATTATCACATCACTATGAAACGTCTAATATTTGGACGTTGTCTACTTTACCTGTCATAGTTAGTAAGCTTTTACATAAGTTAATAATACAACTAGCAAAATGATTTAGAAAATATTTTATCATTTTCAATGAATTATTACTTTTTTTAGCTTCACGCTTTTATCCCGCATAGCAAGGTAGACAGAAAGTGTGTAGTGTTGAGACACTCCATATTTAATTTTTCACGGAAGTATTTCTAGTGATAATGCCACTTATCTTGTTTTTATCTGTTCAATGTATCTATTTAAAAAGTGCAATAAAGACTTTATTAATAAAAAAATGTAGTATATAAATGACACACACATATACTACGTTTCAACAAGGGTTTTCTAATATAAATAAAAATGTAAAGGTGATAATGACGTTGTAAAAGGAAGTACTTTCATTGGAGATCAACAAACAAAAGCCCCATCGACTGAGAGTATTTAAATTTGTCTCAACACGATACTCGACTTGATAATAGGGAGAAAACGCCTACTGTATATATATATATATATAAATATATATATATATATATATATATATATATATATATATATATATATATATATATATATATAATAGCCATCTAAGGCCCAGAAAAAAATTGTCTAAAAATTGTATGAAGTGTTCATAAATTAGTAAAATACGTATAAAAAGTACCACGAAAAAAAGTTCAAAAAAGTCTAATTTGAAAAATTATGTTTTTTATATCTCTAAAATTAATAAGTATTCTAAAATGAATAAGGTCTTAATAAATTATCTAGATAAAATTAGTAGATGTTTTTATTGACGTATTTAAGTATCTATAAACTAGTTAAGTAAATCATAGTTAGCTTATGAGATGAAATAACAGTCGGCAGAATAGCTTTTGATTTCTTACTCTAAAAATAATGAAATATAGATATAAATTTCTATACACTTTTGAAAAAACGTATAAAAATTTTTGAAGGCAGCGGGATTCGAACCCGGGCCTCTTGGATACCGTCTACTCTTGGACGGTATCCAAGAGGCGCAGGTTCGAATCCCGCAGCGTTCAAATGTTTATACGTTTTTTCAAAAATGTTTTCTAATCCTAAGTGTGGAATAACACTTTAAAAATAGTAAATAATAAAATAAATTTCTATATTTATGGCATGTGATAGCAAAGCTAACTAAAATCCATATACTTAATTATATTATATTATATAAACAATGACGGATTAGCTCAAGTGATCGTTGAAACTCTAAGAAGCATTTACACTTTACAGTCTGACTGTAAATGCAATTGGTTGTGGGTTCGATTCCTACTTGGGAGAGTGATTATGTTTAAATTATTTTCACTTTCTTACTTCGGTAAATACAAAGTGCGGCGTTGAGTTCCACCACTCAACACGCAATGTCTCTAATTTGGTGCAAAGCAAAGTACAGTGTCTTGACACTAGGTACTTTCTGTCTACCCTGCTATGCGGGATAAATTTGAATATATATATATATATATATATATATATATATATATATATATATATATATATATATATATATATATATATATATATATATATATATATATATGATAGTAATTATTTTAAAATACAAAACTATACAATATTTGCTAGTACTTACACTAAACTATTATAATATATATATATATATATATATATATATATATATATATACCATATATATTTATATATATATATATATATATATATATATATATTATAATAGTTTAGTGTAAGTACTAGCAAATATTGTATAGTTTTGTATTTTAAAATAATTACTATCAATTATATCTTTTATATTTTTTCTCTCATACAAATGTTGCATGCAATGTTTATCGTTACATCTACATATATGTATAATGAAGCCATCGAGGTGCAGTGGGTACATCGTCTGACTATAAACGTTCGAGTCGTGGGTTCGATTTCAATTTTCGGACGGAAAGCAAACAAATGTCTTGACACTAGGTTGTCTCTGACTACCCTGATATGTGGAATAAAGCTTAAAGTTACGAGACTACATTAATATGTAAAGCAAAATTATTGTATGGCTTTTGGTACAGGTATAGTTTATATAGAGAAGGAGTGCAGGATGCTAATATAAAAAAAACCTTAAAATAATAAAATATCTTGCCCAGCATCAGCATCTACTTGCCTTTTAAAGTATGAAACAGATTGTCTAATTTTTAATTTTAAGGATGGCTATTATTTTACATACACGCGATCAGTGCTTGACTGTGAACACGAATGTTGTGGGTTCGACCCCTATTCGGAGAACTAACTATTTTTCCATTATTCTTTGTATATACGCGGCGTTGTGCTCCGCCACTTATCGCACAGTATTTTCAGTTCAGTAGAAAATTCTGAATGCCTTTTAGGAGGAAAAGGAATAAACTTATAGTAATTATTCATTCATTACGGTACTTACATACAATTATAATTTGTTATTTTATACATACAAATGCACCGCTTTTCTTAAGATATTCGTGTATAATTTTAAATTTATTTTCTTTAATTCTCGACTCGATATGAAATTAATGCATTTATCTTTCATAATACCAACGCTGTTAGTAAGATAAAAGATAATATTATTGTACAGCAACTAGACGAGCTCCACCATAGTATTTGTATCTACTATATAAGAGAATAGTTGGACGGCAAGTGTAAATGTTTATTTCATTATAATTAAGACAAGATGCAGATTAAAATGTATTTTAACTAATATATACAATTTATACAGAAGTCGCTCCTGGTACAGTGGGACTGTGCCTGACTGTAAACACGATCAGTTGTGGTTTGATTCCCACCCGGGGAAATGATTATAGTTAAATAATTTGCACTTCCTCGCTCTGTTAAGACAGATTGTGACGCTGAGTTCCGCCTCTAAATACGTGAAAAAAAATATTATTATATAATATTATTTACCATTGTATCTACATTTCACCTATGCTTGTTTATAGGTATATTTAAAAAAAACCATTTCTCCACTCTGTTAAGACAAAGCGCTGCGTTGGATTACGTTA
The DNA here is from genome assembly GCA_032432895.1 of Dryadula phaetusa. NCBI lineage: Eukaryota > Metazoa > Arthropoda > Insecta > Lepidoptera > Nymphalidae > Dryadula > Dryadula phaetusa. The sequence continues at coordinate 531,213 of JAOYRS010000065.1, forward strand.
ACACGTAACGTCTTGTATTGAGTGTAAAGGAAATTATGAATTATCTTGAAGCTAGGTTCTCTCTGCTCAACCTGCTATGAGAAAAATGGAGAATATTTTTTTCTAAAAGCTTCACTAATAAACTCATACATTATACTGTATACTTTAAAAAACATTAATCTTGTTGATTAATTAAACTGAGTTCGACTTTTAACACTGGCATTATATTTCTACAATAAAAGAACTGCACAATAAAACCTAACAAAGGGCGGATAAAAATATACAATTACCCATTATTGTTATTTTATGAATTTTATAGTATGTTTTCATTATGGTAAAAGAAAGGCAATCTGCCCACCTCTTTAGTCACCGTTATGAAACATAATTTACTTTATCTTGCGCACAATACCGCAAGTTTAAGATTGATAGGATGGTTGATATTCATAGATATTTATTATTATAAACTGAGCTGTTCCTGCGGCTTTGTACGTTAAGAATTTAACAATATTTTATTTAGTTATTTTGAAATCATCCAAATCGGTTTAGCCGTTCTAGAGATTAGACAGAACAAAAAGACATACAGAAAGATTAAAATTGTGAAAAATGTTCTTTTAGTATGTGTTAATATTAAAAACAAGTTTTTTATTTATTTTATAAATATTTAATTATATTGGAAATTATGAAAATTACGTAACATTAATATATAGCTTCACGCTTTATTCTACATGGCATCGTATACAGGAAAATTTTCCGTAAATTTATCGTATTTCGTTTGATTATCGATTCGATTATTATGAATTGAATGGCGAAACACAACGCTGCACTTTACATTACCAGAACGGGGCAATGAAAATAATTTTAATATAACCGTTTCGACGAGGTTCATTTTATGTAAGAAAATATTTCAATGGTATTCTGACCCACTTTTTCTTGTCCAATTTGCTTAAAATTTCCGCACGTGTTCGGATCCAGTGACGGTATAAAAGTTTCAAAGAATTTTTGGACATTAAACCAAAGGTTTCTTACAATTATATCTAGGATAACTTTATATTATAAAACCGTATCTCAATTAACACATTAAATATGCCCCAAAGTGTTAAAATACATACATATTACAAATAATATTTAAAACTAATTACAAAAAGAGATTATCACAAAAAACAAACTCATTAGTACAGCAATCCCAGATCTAACTAATGAGAGACACCGTCTTGGGCCTCGTCTAATCGCCTTCATTTACGTTACCTTTCGAAATATTCACTTATTTTTTTTTTTATCTTTTAGGACTAATAGATGTGTTGTTGACAGGTTTTCAAACAACCTTATTGTACAAAGAATAACCGAAATAGGCTTATTTCTATGTTTGATTTATTATTTTTTTAAGGCTTGTTACAAAAAAAAAATAATATACTAAGTTTCTTTAGCTTTCCGCTTTTATGTCGCATAGCAGGGAAGACAAAAAATATCTATTTGAGATATCTAAAGTATTCTAGGCATTGTGTGTTGAGTGGCGGAACATAACGCCGCATTTTGTCTTGCCAGAGCGAAGAAGTGAGATAAATTAAATATAATCACTCGCCCGAGTGGGAATCGAACCCACAACCCTCGACATGTACTCATGAATTGTTAATATGCTATATGTATAGAAGATGCATCCCTGCATAGTATATGAACCTACTACACGGGTCGGGTATTTAAATATATCACAAGCGCTAATTACATTTTTTACTTAAGTAGAAAAATAATATTTGTAAGTAAATATATTTATCAAATATATTTATATAAATAGCTGACATTCTCGCATTGTTGTGGCTATTTTGAGCTTTCAGTATATCTGAAGTATGTAAATCCGTGAAATAGGTAAAACCATTATTGTTTTTGGCTTGGTTATTAACATCTGTACCTTATTATGTTATTTATTTAGTCACAGATAATCTTGTTTTAATGCATTCAGCGGAAAATGACAAAAATGAATAATGGCAGAACTCAACGCTGCGTTTTGTCTTATCACAGTTGAGACATAAAAATAATTGATTTAACATCTCTCATCGAACCAGTAACCTATTGCGCTTCGAATAAAACTACTGGCCACTGCGCTATAAAGGAAACTTTGAAATTCGTCAAATTATACACACTAGATGACACCCTTTGACGTGTTAGCAACCCGTTGCCTTATCAACGTGTGTATGTCAATATACAAATGTGCAAACATTTTCTCATTCTGTAGTTATATGTAAAAACTCTAACTGCGTCAAATTCCATACTACTTTGTTCGCGTAATTTTTGTAAAAAGGAGTACAGGGATTTTGCTTCACTCATTAATAAATAGATATAGGCATAATTCACAGGACGGTCGTATATTTATATACAAACTCCTACAGGCGTCCATACATGTATAATATGCAAATATGTCTCAAAGGCTCAAACTGTAAGCCTCTTGAATATATGATTAAATGAAATATGAACAATCTACTTGGATCTTAATTCAGTGTATGGTTTCCGCATCTCAAAACTTAACTACTTAATTAATTTAGTATGTATGTATCATACAAATTATATATATATATATATATATATATATATATATATATATATATATATATATATATATATATATATATATATATATATATATATATATATATATATATATATATATTGATTAAATGAAATATGAACAATCTACTTGGATCTTAATTCAGTGTATGGTTTCCGCATCTCAAAACTTAACTACTTAATTAATTTAGTATGTATGTATCATTATATATATATATATATATATATATATATATATATATATATATATATATATATATATATATATATATATATATATATATATATATATATATATATATATATATATATATATATATATATTTCGTAATTTCTTCGGAAAGTATTAATATAGCCAAAACGATACCTATAGCTTACGTTATAAAGATCATAGATGTGGGTTCGATTCCCACTCGGAAATATTATATTTCAAATATTTTTATGTATTTTGACAGTGTATTTCTGCCCACTCTGCTGTGCAGGGTAAAACGTGAAGTTGCTTTTTTATTTCCATTTCTTTTAGATATAAAAGCGCAGTATATTCTTCAAACACTAAACTATCAATGTCTTGAATTCAGACAGAAAGCGGAGAGCGCTGTCTTGACACTGTATTATATCTGCTTACGCTGCTATGCGAGAAAACAGAAAAAATTATATATATGGAGAGTGAGACTTAAGTAATTTTGTATAACATATATATGTGTTAAAGTACATTTAGCTTTGATGCGTAAGCTAGCTGGAAATGCTCTATATTCCTAGGCATTTCTGTGATTCCATTATCTTTAAGCTATAACCCTACTATTTGGTAGCCGTACTAGCTTCTTGGTATCCTCCTGAATAATAATAATAATAATAATAAAATTTATTCATTATAAAATTTGGTACATAATTATTACATCTTATATCGATAATAACAACAACAATTACATACAATTACAAAAACAATTTTTTTAAGTTAATTTTACATTGATAAGAAGTTAGAGGGTATATATTTATTTTTTTATTGATATCATTGTAAAGAATGTCATACAATTTAATACAATATTCTAGGAATAGATAGATTTGAAAATTATTTTTAGTTTTTTGCGTTAATACGACAAAGTGCGGCGTTGAGCTCACCATTCAGTATGCAATGGCTCGAATTCAAGCGGACTGCAGTCAACGGAGTGTCTAGACACTAGATTATCTCGGACTATTCTGCTATGCGGGATAAAACGTAAAGCTGATTTTTTTTGCAACGTAAAGCTGGTTTTTGTGTAACTTTCCTTTAGAATTAATAATAATTATTTTTTACATGAGAACAAAGTTTAACAAAACCTAATGTAATAAATATGTTATGTAATAATATTCTACTAAATAATATTATAAGTTTCTTATTGTATCTTCCATATTGACGTATAAGAGTGTACCTAGTGTCAAGACACTTCGTTTCCTATCTTTTACCTCAATTTGATACTTAAATGGAATTAATTTCTAAAAAAACATTTACTTTTGCTTATAAAGAGTTAAAAACCTTACTTATTAAATGAATAATAGAGAGGATTGAGTCCGGTCGAAACGCATGCGTTGTGGATTTGATTCTCAGTCGGGGAATAATCGTGGTTCTAGCACGATAAAATGCGGCGTTGTGTTCCACCACTTAACACGCACTTTAAAATACGGAGGGAGAGCGGAGCACGGTTTGTTTTAAAACTAATTTCTTCAATATAAAAATAGATAAAAATAGAGACTGAACACTACATTTATTCATCACCATGAGTGACAATAGAATTAAAACTTATTACACTAGCGTTTTTCTTATGAATTTAACAAGTCCATTGTTTGCATAGCAAGAGCGCATATTTTTTCCCAAACAGCTCATATTGCAAAGTGAAATTCCACATACAGTTATTTAGGCGTAATGTACTTAGGGTGCCCGTTTATTTGACATTTTGTGCTATATGTTTATGTGGGTCGGGCAAATGAAAGTTTTGGCCTCTGCTTGGAGATTTCGTTTCCAATTAACATGTAAATACATGTAAATTATTACATAATTTTAATTAAATTAGATAATACTTATTGAATTAAATGCTTTTTTTATTTATATATCTTTACGTTTTATTCCTTCATAGAAGGGCCAGGGACAACCTAATGTCAAGATATTTTGTTGACTGCTTTATGTCTGAAAAATCTAGACATTGAGTGTTGAGTGCGGAAGAATGAAAATAAATCTTGAATATCTACATTTACGGTTAGACGCTAGCCTATTACGGCACTATGGCCTTTTTAATCTTTCAAATTTATATTATTATACTTAAAGTTAATAATTAAATATACACAAATCTTTTAGACTAATGAAAGAATATATTTATTAATATAATAAACCCAAAATCAAGTGTGCTTGTTCTCTTTTAATTTTTATATATTTAAGAAAGCCGCCATACAATATGTAAATGCCGTCCCGTTGCATCGGAACTTTTTTAAATCTATTCATTTTAAATTAATTTCTATGCTTAATAGTCCCTGAGTTTTCAGTTCGAATAGTCAGGTCAAAATATGATTATAAACCAAAAGAATACACTGATAAATTATTTTTCCATTAACCTGTTTTTCCTAACAATAACATCAGGTCAGTGATATAAAAAAAATATGTACTCGGTGAAGAGAGAAAATTTCTCTATAATTCGTACTATAATAAGTATTTGCAAATAGATAAATTAGTAAAGCCTTCTATAACCTTATTAAAATTCATACCAAAATTAATCCTTTAAAAACAGATACTTTTATAACACTTCCATAATAACAATGTACTAACACACCATTATTATAAAATATAAAACAAAAATAGAAACATTCAACACAATTCCCTTACATTATGATTCCTTTATTAAACTGTGTATTCCTTTCATAAACATTTATATACACTTTGCATTCTCGTCTCGTAGAAAAATTTTAAAGCTATTTTCATACATCTGAAAGTTGATTCGCTATTCTCGGCATTATGTCTTGAACAATAAGATATATGTTGTGTTACAAGTGTTTCTGTTTTCAGCCTTATTCTAAAGGATACTTATTAAAATCTTACATTCTGTGACAAAAGGCATTACGTCATTTTATAAAAGAGAAATGGATGAAGTATAAAGTGTTATTACGCCTGTACAAGCTAGTTGTGTAAACTTGTATTATGAAGCAGTTGTTATTGTATTTTTTCTTTATTTATATCGTAGATATTTTTTTTTATTATATAAATTTTTAATAGCATAATTTAATATTTATTTAATTTACCGTTTTAGTTAGCTAGTTAGATGGTGTGTCTGAAATTTTGCTAGCTTCCCAGTGTCTAATTGTACTGGAATTTGGAATACGACTTCAGTTTCTGATAATCAAATAATATATAATCAATTTCGAATGTAACACTGTATAATCAATTTCGAAAGAATGGTGGTTTGTCTAAGCCTGTTCTTATTTTTTTTAATTAATATAAGTCTAATTGCCGCATGCGACTTCGTTTACCTTGACTTAATACTCTTGATAAATAACTTATATTTCTATAATCTCACTTTCATCTCTAAAATGCATTTTTTCTATATTAATAAGAATTTTTAATTGCTTTTCTTAGTATCTTTTCTACTTTAGAAAATCCTTAAGGAGGCAGGAAGCAAGACAAATAACCGGTTTTCGACATACAGTAGTTGCTGCTAAGTATATGTATCAGTCATTTAGAAAGTAACGGTAGTTCCGGTTTATATATAAAAATAATATTTTTCACTATACAAATTTCATGTTATGGTATTAATAAGGTAAATTTTATATAAGTAAGTATAGTTCTGGTTATAGAAAATCAATGTTCTGCAGCATCGATAATCATATTTTAATATATTATTATTTACTAATTATATATTTATTTATTATTTACTTATAATATATTTATTATTTACATTATTGCACTTAAATATAAATAGCTGTGGTATACATACAACAAAAAGTATTCGTACACAAAGGAAGATTGATCTCTATTTTTATTTTAATATTATTTATATATTATTAAATAACTAACAAAATACGCGCTTCATGTTTTATTCCGTATAGCAAAATATACAAAATTTTTCTACTACTGTTCAAATTTAAGACATTATGTATTAAATATAGAAACTCAACTCCCGCAAATATCTACACAAAAATGAAGAAATATAAATAATAAGATATAAAAAGAAGAATTAAGCATTATAAAGAAACGGCAGGATCGTTAGCTATACGTATACGATGGTCGACTGAACTATGGTTTGAAACATCCAGAATACTTAATTACCAAGAACCGCACCGGTCGAGAACCTGTTACGTGACGTGAATATTTCTCATCGAAAATATCATCGCTTTTAGAAATTTCGTGTTAACATCTTGTATATAAATTTGGGTCTAACGCTACAAAATTTGTTAAGTTATAAAGTATATTATATTACTTATATATTATATTTATTTTTATATTTTACATTTTGCAAATAAAATATTAATATATATTATTAATAAAATAATATTTTTAAATAAATATGGTATATCGTATATTTGTAAATATTCGTAAATTATTGTATAGTGGGACATGCGAGCACGAGAGATTAATTCTCAAGAGAATCATTATATTTAAATTATTTTCAGATCTTAGCTCTCCTAACAGAGTGCGGCGTCTAGTTCGTCAGTCAAAAACCAATGTCTTGATTTTGTGCAGAAAAAGTTAACAAAATGTCTGTATACTAGTTTATTTTAGAATATAACAAATAAAACTAATTTGATTATATTAGCTGATTTGGCAATTTACATTGTCTAAATACGTTATGCGTGTTTTTTTTAGCTTTACGCTATAATCCCGCATAGCAGGGTAGACAGAAAGTACTTAGTGACATTGCGTGTTGGGTGGTGAAACTCAACGCCACTCTTTATCTTTTACCAGAGCGAGAAAGTGAAAATAATTTAAATGTAATCACTCCCCCGAGTGGAGATCGAACCCACAACCGATCGCGTTTAGTCAGTCAGACGCTGTCCCACTGCGCAACGACGGGCCAATACTCCCACGTTATTTTTAGGTATAAGTCACAATAATATAATATAATATATATTTTTTACAAACTTTTACTTTTGAACAAATTCTAAGATTATATTTTGATCTTTACTGAGAAATCTTTGATTACATTTTGGTGATGTACTGACTACGTCTTACAGTCTCTACTGTCCAAAAATAGATACCAGTCTGATAGAATTCAATTTAAAGAAGCTATTTTTAAAACTACTATACACGAAAAATAAAATATAAATTACTATAGAACGTGTCTCGATATTTCTTAAAGCAATATTCTGAAAAATCATACGAAAAGTGCTCAGGTTAAAAAGATAAAAAATATATATTTATATTTAATTTATTTCAGTTCATTTAATCATACCCATATAATGACGGTAAACGCAATCGGTTGTAGGTTATTTAAAATTATTTTAACTTTCTCGCTCTTTAAAAATAAACTCTTGCGTTAAGTTCCACCACTCAACACGCAATGTCTCAAATTCGGTGAAAAGCGATGCACAGGGTGTCTTGACACTAGATACTTTCTGTCTGTTTACCTGTTATACGGGATAATTATATTTTTGTATACAATTCTGATATACATCAGAATTACGACTTCATTTTTTTCTTTTGTAATAAACAGTGAAGAAAATGACACTGAAAAGTATTCCTGTTTGCCTATAGTATATATTAAATTATAATATATTAAATTAGTTTTTTATATACTTATATAAAACTAATTTAATATATACTAGGCGAGCCTTGTATACATATATATATATACATATATATATATATATATATATATATATATATATATATATATATATATATATATATATATATATATATATATATATATATATAGGCTAGGCTCAATATGTTGATATGAGAAATGGGGTGTTAGTGGTTAACGCGCAAACTTGTGTGTTCTGGTGTTTGAAATGAACCAGGATTCTTTCACTTCAGGGATAGACACTCTCAAGGGAAGCTATTATCCAGCATTTCGATGTTTTCCCTAGAAAATCCTTTACGTTCGGTGTATGCAATTGAACCCACAATCAACTGCTCTCTGTCAGACTGCTGTGTTACTGTTACATATGACGCTCCTATCTATCGTCGAACATGTTTACTATCTATTTAATTTTACTTTACTTCACTTTAATTTACGAATGATTCATTTTACCGTCACACTTTAATCCGCATAGCAGAGTCATCATGGAGAAACTAGTGTCAAGACATTCCATTCTCTACCTTCCTTCTGAATTCGAGGCATTGCATGTAGAGTGGTGGAACTCAACGCTACCTTACCAGAGCGAGTAAATAAATTAATAACTATTTTTTTCTTTAAGTGAGTATCGAAGCCACAACCGATCGTATTTACCGTCAGATCTGCACCACGATGGCCTCAATATAATATAATTATATTTAATCAGCTGGGTAAATTTAGATACGTTTATTGTCCATATGACAAACAAAACGTTATACTTATTTAAATATTGCTTAAAATTTATACTGCAAATATTTGTCACGATGGTTATTCCCTTTATTGTGAAAAGGCAAAGCATTGGTTTTCACATGCACTAGTGGTTGAGAGCTACATTGCTCTATTATTAACGTAACTATTGTTTATTATTTGAATATACAATGTATTGAAATGTTTGAATAATATAAAACTACATTGATTTGAATTGTTTTTCTAATATATAATATTTCTAAATTGCATTTTTAACATTTTTTTTGAGGTCGCTCGTGGTGCAGTAGGACAGCGTCAGCGCTATAAACGGGATTGGTTCGATTATCATTCGGAGGAATGATATTATCTTTAAATTATTTTAATTCTTTTGCTCTAGTAAAATAAAAAGCGTGAAGAAAAAGATAATACAAAAAGCATTAAAATTCATATGATAAAGATGAAGATAAGATGAAATATCTTATTAAATTTATAATTTCTTTTATTAAATTTTATACGCAAAAAATATATAATTGCTAAACTTAATTTAGTGTTAATTATAATGAAAAATAGATTTCATACATTTACCGTTAGGTAACTGATATTTGTAAAAATGTTCCCACAAATATGTCAACGAATAATAATTTTGTAAGAACGTATTTAAATATGTATAAAGAATAATCTAAAAATAACGTCAAATACGATTTTACTTTAAATCTAGCAAAAATACAATAATTATTTTTATATTTATTAAATTATTTGTTAAATATAATGTAGGCTGAATGAGTAATACACGGATGAAATAAAAAAAAAACTCCCCCGGGTATTGGTGGGAGTGCGGTAAAAAGGACGCTCTGAAATTTCGTATATTTAAAGTGTATGTATGTTTAATGTATATAATTTATATTTGAATTTTAATTTTTCTAGTGGTGTTCGTGGCTGGTTAGATTTATATTTGTATTATACGAAAGAAACCAAATTTGTTGGTAAGTTCTGTTTTTAACTTCACGCTTTATATCCCGCATAGCAGGGTAGACAGAAAGTACCTAGTATCAAGGCACTCCGCTATTTAGCTATCCACCGAATTTGAGACATTACGTGTTGAGTGGTGGAACTCAACGCCGCACTTTGTCTTACCAGAGCGAGGATTTAAATATAATCAATCCCTCCTCCGAGTGGGGAACCCACAGTCGATCGCGTTTAGAGTCATACGCTTTCCCACTGCGTTGGTAAGTTCTATATTCGTTATTAATTTAAAGTAAGAAGTAATGAATTCAAAGTTAGTAATAATTAAGAAAAATAATATTAATAAAGGTATAATAACCGGTCGTGGCGCAGTGGGACAGCGTCTGATTGTAACGCGATCGGTTGTGGGCTCGATCCTCACACGGAGGAGTGATTATATTTAAATTATTTTCACTTCTTCGCTCTGGTAAGACAAAGTGCGGCGTTGAGTTCCACCACTCAACACGCAATGTCTCGAATTCGGTGGAAAGCGATGTACGGAGTGTCTTGACACTAGGTACTTTCCGTCTACCCTGCTATGCGGGATAAAAGCGTGAGCCCAAAAAAAGTTTAAACATGTGAAAAATAATAATGATACAGATATTAAAGGTTCAAATTTATGTGAGAATAGTGTTGTTTTACATTTTTCTAAGTATTATAACATTTATATATATATATATATATATATATATATATATATATATATATATATATATATATATATATATTATAAAAGTCTTATCACTTATTATATTTTAATATATGATGTACTGAAGGTTTTAGGATTTTTATCCATGTTTAGGACAATTTCATAGGAATATGTGAAATTTAAGACAACTTAAATATATACTATTTCATTGTAGTACAGGGGAACAGCGTCTTACTATAAACGTGATTGGTTGTTGTTTCGATACCCACTTGAAGAAATGTATCGCTTTTTTAGACAGTAACTTGACTAGATAAATGTCTTGTCTGTTTATCTCTGACTACCCTACTAACTAGGATATAGCGTGAAGCTGTAAAAAAATAAATATTTATTATATATTATATATTATATTAGACTTTCTCTATCAGAGTTCTGTGAATTTATACTTCACTGATGCCAGTGACACAACACTTTGTTACGTAGAGTAAACGATTCTAATATGGATATAATTTGTAACACACGATTGTTAGCATTCTCTGATTCTAGGACATACCGATAATTGATGTCGGAGACGTGATCGAATTAAATTTTGTGTTTCCAAGAACAACTGTTACGGCTTCATGTGGACTTAATATAACGCCTTCGTTTGCCATTTGTACGCCTGAACTGATTTGTGAACAATCTACTTACACTTCGGAAAGTATCTTAGAATAGAATCTACACAATTTCAAAAGTAAATTATAGAATAAATGTCTAATAATTTTTCTTTATTAAGGCATAATTTTTTTTTATCCCGCGTAGCAAGGTAGACAGTAAGTATCTAGTGTCAACACACTCCGTACTTCGCTTTCCACCGAATTCGAGACATTGCGTGTTGAGTGGTGGAACTCAACGCCGCACTTTGTCTTACCAGAGCGAAGAAGTGAAAATAATTTTAAATATAATCACTCCCCCAAGTGGGGATCGAACAAGGCATAATTAATATTTTATATATTCGTAAGCCTTGTGTCTCGTACCAGTCAACCAGTTGCCAGTCTACCAATCCTTCGAAGTACACAGCGGGGTCGCTCAGCTATTTTTCTTTTGTTATTATTAATGCTAGTAACATTGAATAAGTATATAGTACAAAAAGTTAAACACGCAATGTCAGCTTTCACCTCGGCGTCTTATCCAATAGGGTGAGTGATTTCAACGGTAACTTGTATTTTTTGTTGTGATTGTAGTGACAATTACTATGTTAATATTTTTTTATAGTATCAAGACACTCCGTTGACTTGTCTTCTGATAGCTTATATATAAATGGATATTTTTTAAATTTACATATTGTACTATGGAATGTGAATTTAATGTATACATTAAACAAAATCCTTAAGACTTGCCTCTGAAACTCTAAAAGATTTTGAGAGAATTACGAACATAACAATAAGTCGTTCTAAACATATGATGTATAATGACCAAAATATTACTTTAATAATATATTTTTAAGAAAATATGGATAAAAGTTACAATCTGGAACATATAGTACGCATGATATGATAGCCCTTGGATAATTTTCAAGAGGAGCGGGTTCGATTCCCGTGTACTAAATTTTTTATACTTTTTTTATTAATAAATTTTGCATCAAAAATTCTATTTATCATGATATTATTTTATTTTAAAGTATATGTTGTATACACTGTCGTTACGTAGTTTTTTCTGACTCACAATTGTAGTGAAAGTACTTATATTAGCGTCCTTAATCTTACATATTACTAGAAAAAATAGGAAGAAAAGTTGTAAGGTTGTAATTTAAACTATTACAGTATTTATTACATAAATGTTAAAAGGCAATTTTATAGAAGTTGCAATCAGTGTCTATTGATAAGAGAATAGCTGTTCAATCGTATGCTATAAATTGATATATTTTTTTATCAATTTATCATACAAAAACACATCGAAATTATATATCAAAATATGAAAAAAAAATAATTAAATGTAGTTTAATTAAAATTTAGCTTAAAATGCCATCAAAAATCAATTTTTATATGAGACTTACAATATTTTATATTTATTAAAATAATATTTTATATTTATTTAAATTTATTTAAAATTGTAAACTTTATTCGAAAATAAATGAACATAAAAAGACAAAGTAAATAAATAATAACTCAGTAGCTTTTTATGAAAGATATATATATATATATATATATATATATATATATATATATATATATATATATATATATATATATATATATATATATATATAAAATAGCGAGTTAATAAATTTTAAATACACTGCCGTTAGTTCTATAAACAGGAAATATTGAATGCATTAATAAAAATATTTAGGTTTTATAAATCTTATAAGAAGTGGGGCGTTCAGCTTCGTTATATAACTTAATGTCTGAATATGTAAAAAGCAATGAACGGATTGATCTATCAGAAAGATAATTACCGTTTTTTCCTTTAAAAATACAAAATTATAAAACATGTAAAAATAAACGGTTATAACTTATATGTATTAAAATTATCTATTATTTTCACCTCCTTGCTCTGGTAAGACAAAGTGCGGCGTTGAGTTCCACTACTCAACACGCAATATCTCGGATTTAGTTGAATGCGAAGTACGGAGTGCCTTAACACTAGGTGCTTTCTGTCTACCCTGCTATATGCTATAAAAGCGTGAAGCTAAAAAAACTAACAATGTAGTAGATATATTTAATAATCAGTAAAGGGAACAAGGCTCATCATATCCTGTGACACTTATTGCCTCATCTTTAATGTTAAAATAATAGTTTTAACTAAATGCCGAGACGAATGTAAAAAATTGGAATTTGCTTGATAAATAATTCATTTATTAAAAAAAGTAATATAATATACTATTTCAATAAAATATAAGATATAAAAAAGGCTAAATATTATTTGATATCTAGTTTTAATATATGTATGCTTAGTTTCCGTTGGAAAGGTAAAGAGCGAATGATTCGTTTGCACTGGAGACCTTAAGTTGTTTATTCTGTATTTTGGGAAAGCAAGTAAGCAAGCAAGAAAGGATCTGTACTTCGAATCTTTTTTTTCTTAATATTATTTTTCATAAGAATATTCCGATCTCTTTGAGCAAATGATTTTTCATACAAAACGTGATCTTTTTATACCCAATTATATAATATGACGAAAAATGTTACTGTATTTTTAGGTTATTTCTTTTTAAATAAAATATTTAAAACTAGGTCAAATCCCTCACCAATCGGACGCCTTGTGCTTTCTAAACAAAGAAAAAAAAACGTGAAAGAGCTTTGAGGACGACCTGAGATGAAGCTAGTTGAAAATTAAAGATTATTTATATACAACTTCTTTATGTACTATAAAAGCCATATTTAATTGATTACGTAAAAATGATACAAACTTACCAAAATTTTTAAGGGCCAGCAAAATTTTTGGAAATCTTTAGGGTGAAAGATTCATTATTATTTTTTTCTTCTTTATATACAGATTTATTTTCGAAATATATATAATCATAAATTTCGAAATAACACGAAAAGCTTAAGACTTGACTCGCAGACTCCACCATTTCCAAAGAGATCGGAATATTGGTATAAAAAATTATATTAAAAAAAAGATACCATCCTTTACAATTTGCTTATTGAAAATACAGAATAAAGTGGTTTTAAAGGAGTTTTTAATACGCACCATCGAATATATGAAACAACTTAAGGTCCCCATTGCGAACGAATCGTTCGCTCTTTACCTTTCAACGGAAATTAAGCAAACATATAAAAATTAGATATCAAATAAAATTTAGTCTCGTTTTTATATCTTACATTACATACTGAGTTTGTTAATTTTATTAAAATAATATATTATATTTCTTTTTTTTAACAATGAAATATTTAACAAGCAAATTCTTTTTTTGCACATTCGTCTCGAAATTAAGTTAAAATTAATATTACAAGAATAAAAGATGAGGCAACAAGTATCACAGCATACGATGAGCCTTTTTCCTTTTACCGATTATTAAATATATCTACCGTATTGTTAGTTTCCTGTACTTCGCTTTCCACCTAATTCGAGACATTGCGTGTAGAATGGTTGAACTCAACGCCGCACTTCGTTTCAACAGAACGATGAAGTGAAAATAAATTTAAATATAATCACTCCCCCAAATGGGAATCGAACTCACAACCGATCGCGTTTACAGTCAGGCGATGTGCCACTGAGCCACGATCGGCCTCATATATATCAATATAAAATGTATATATATAATAGAAGGATACAATGATAGATATTCGAAACAAATATCTTTAAAAGAACAGCTAGAGTAATGTCTAAAAAGTAGATCGATACAAATCAACATAAGAAGTGTTGAAGACGGATGGTTTATATTTCACGATAATATTGAGTTATAGTAAAAGGAAAATGTTAAGGATCTCCTTTATAGTAACTAAACGCTTTTTGCTGGGTAGGTAGCACGAATCTATTGTTGTGATACACTTTTAAGATATTGAGTATTTAGTGGCGGAGTTCTACGCTGTACTGTTACTTGCGAAAAAGTGAAAATAACTGGTATTATAAAAACCCAAGTGGAGATCAAACTCATAGTCATCTCATTTTCAAATTCACGCTGTGCCACTGGGCCACGATGTTTTTAAAAACCTTTAATACATAAATTATTTATATGTATATATTATAAAATATTTTATATTCCTCACAAGTCAAGTTTTTCCTAGAATATGTTTTAATATATAAGGGCCTATAAAAGATCAAGTTTTATGTTCATACAATTATTATATTGCAAATCTTCCATAACACAATCCGGAAGCAAAAAGGTGCAAAAATTTGAAGTTTTCTAAGACTCGTGCCATGTAAGCATTCCCTTATGAAAAAACGAACTGTCATGTAAAATAACTTTTTCCTACGAGACACGAGTTCCATTTCTGATGAACGAACTTAAAAAGGTTTTACTCTCTGGGGAAGGTGAGCCCAAATACGAACGAATGGATAGATACAGTACAATTGCAATTTCCATTAAATTAAAATTTACTAAAATATGACTAGATTATATGTTACATATTATTTTGATACGATATGTACGGTGTTGAGTTACGCCGATCGGTTGCTATATAATGTATATTGCAAAAATAAAAGCTGGTATCCATAAGAAATTTTAATATATTTTCTTTGCAAAATATGGAAACATGTGAACATTGTTGTTGTTATTTATATAACTAATAACTGCAATACAAGAAGATATGAATGTACATACATACATATAGTTTAAGTGCTGTACAGTATATTTCTATTAAATCCAGCGATATTAAAATAATAATTATATTTTAAACTAATTTTAATTTAAAGCTTGTAGAAAAGGTTGAATTCTGAATGAGATGTTAATATGTATTTTTGTTGTCAGATTTGCCTATCGCCAACTGATGAGAAAATTAATATTCTAAAAGGAAAGGAGCTTTATCTATATTCATATTATTATAAATTATTATATAAATATACGCCTTTTTAGTGTAATAATAATTCTCATGAGGGAATGATTATAATTAAATTATTTCCAGTTTTCCACTCTGGTAAAACAAAGTGCAATGTTAAGTTCCGCCACATCACGTACAATATCTAGGATTCAGGTAGAAAGCGGTGAATGGAGTTTCGCGACACTAGATTCGCTCTTGCTACTCTGCTATGCGGGATGAAGCGTGAATTTGTTTTTGTTTTTAATATTTTTAATATAAACGTACGTACGACTAACGAACATGCATCGTTATAACTAATGAAATTTATTTAACATTATTTTTTTGTACTTTAATACCAGATAACGCTATTAATAGAAACTTATTGTTGAAATTAACAAACTATTTTCTTATATAACTCCTTCCTAAAATAATATCTATACTCAGTAAAGGATTTAAAGCCAAAACTAAAGTGCCAGATGTTATTACTTTAGGCGATAACGTAAACACACAACGTAACGTTATGTTTACTATAGTAATAAACGTATAACTAATAAACTTCATATTTCATATACCAGAATATTAAATTAAAGTCTTGTACTAAGCTCATGTTATAGACAATATTGGCAGTTTGAGTTATTCCACAATCTTGCCGAATTCAATTTTCGTCTTGGCATGTTTTCGTCTGCGACAAAGTGTTTTGTTCTAATATAATATCGCTTAATTTAAGTTCTATTATAGGCAAAGCTTTAATCAACAAATCCGTTCAACCGTTTCGGAGCACTTTGGTTTGATTATAACTAGGATTTATAAATATATATATATATATATATATATATATATATATATACACACATATATATATATATACATATATATATATATATATATATATATATACACACACACACACACACATATACTTTATATTACACTACTGAATTATTTTACTTAATTTTATTTCAAACAGATTAATAACTATTATTATAACGAACTAAAACTTTATTACTAACAATAAGTTAATTAGAAAAAATTTATTTTTATTAAACGTTTAATTTCGTAAAAAATATCTTTCAAATTGAGAAACTTGCTGTGAATTTTTGGTTAAAAAGCTTAATCGCTGAAATAACTGAAAAATGAATACTAACGACTTCAGCTCGTTGGCAATCTATTTAAATCAGAAAAGCTTCAGACGGCTATTTTAAATATTCAATTTAAGAATAAAATAATATACTTTTTTTTTAAATATAGTGTATTTTGATATATGTAAGGGAAGCTCGACAATAAATCATGTTAGCATTATAGTCAAATTACATCATATTAACGATCAATCGAACAATCGAACCCAATACCATCTTGTTTATAGTTAGACACTGTGCCACTGCGATAAAATTTGTAAAAAGTTGACATTTATGGAAATCAACTTATTGTATGAATAAGTGTTATATTTATAAAAAAATATAGATTATTAGTAAATTTAGTTTTAATTAAAATCGATGGAAATATTTTAAAATACTTTGAAAAATATTATTACAATTTATATAAAATTATATAAATTTTCTAACATGTATGTATGTCCATTATCCTGGTAGTGTCTTGTATGTACTCATATAAGTATATATACAAGGAACACAATTTTGCTACCATAATATGCCTAATGTCATTCATTCAAAATTCAAAGTTAAAACTAGGTATATTTCCTGCTCTGAAACGAAATATAATTTCCTGTAACTTACCAATTGGAAATCAATTTTACGTTACATGATTTTGCTTCCGTGATATATATTTTGGCAATTTCTATTAAAACAGCATACAATACTCAACCATTTAGTTTAAAATACAAACTACAAGAAATACGCTTGAGGCCGATCGTGGCGCAGTGTTGCAGTGCCTGACTGTAAACGTAGTAGGTTTTTGTTGGGTTCGAATCCCACTCGGAGGACGAATAGAAAATGCGGCGTTGAGTTCCACCACTCAACACGCAATGTCTCGAATTCGGTGGAATGCTATAAATATACAAAGGCAAAATTAAATCAGATTAACTTATGATTTTTTTTACTTAATTTAATTGAGAGTAAGGCTAGATGATTATAACCCTGCTATTAATATTCTACGTAGATAAGCAGTTGCAAACCAAGCTAAGAAAAGCTTAATTCCTTCTCATATATAACAAGGTAGCCTAAGCTTGTTATCACACTTCGTTCTTACAGGAGTACAACCAAATATATATAAAATAATAATCCAACCAAACTTTAATACAATTTTTATCAAAAATTACCTTATACAGCCTTGAAAAGGTAACAAAAAACGCATTATACTAATAGCGAGACCGCGCCTGTCGCCTATACGTGACTAAATGTGACAATTACACGAGTAATACCTTTAAATAGGCTGCCAATTAGAAAATTACATATCACACCCTTATACGGTATGCGGATCATTATGCCTCGATTCAGTTCTGTTTGTTGGAAAGTTTTTAAAACTTAAATATTTATTTCTTGTATAATTTTTTTTAAAGGTAGTTTAATTGAATATATACTTTTAATGTGATCAGTTTATTCAGAAAAAATCTGGCAAGTTTTTTTAGCTCGCGCTTTTATCCCGCAGAGCAAGGTAGACAGAAAGTATCTAGTGTCAAGACAATCCATACTTCGGTTTCCACCGGATCAAGACGTTGCGTGTTGTGTGGAACTCAACGCCGCACTTTGTCTTTATCAGAGCCAAGAAGTGAAAATAATTTATATATAATCACACCCCCGAGTGAGGATCGAACCCACAACCAGTCGCATTTACAGTCAGACGCTGTCACACTGCGCCACAACCAATTATACAATATATATAATTATTAAAAAGAAATACATTTTTTCAAATATGTTCTTGTAAATTATACGATTAATGGTAGTATAGGGTTCAAATGTTATAATATTGCTATATTTAAATTATAGATATAGTTATCAAGACCAACCAATGCAAATAGTTTTTTCAAAATTTTATAAACATTTCACCACAATGATTTTTGAACCTGTGCATCTTGGAAACCGTCCAAGCGCTCTAACCACTAAGCAATGCGATCTACAATCGCCCGTTACAATTTTTTATATTTTAAAAATATTCTTTTAGTATAGAATAGTAATTTAAAATTAATAAAACAATAGCTTTTCATATAAGAATATAAAGTAAAATGAGTACTTGTTTCTTACTGTTTTATTTATTAAACAAAAAAGCGAATAAATAATTTAGATAAGAATTATAGTAAGCATAAAATGATATAAATTTTGAAGTTTTATTTTCATCACAGCATTTAGGTTTTTCTTTATACGCTTATATGAACATATATGGAACTAATGCACTAGAAACTAAGATGCCGCATTGCGTCTCGACGGTTCTTTAAGAAAATGGGATCTTTGATATTCGCAAATTTTACAAAATTTAAGTTAAACTATTTTAAAAGAAATAATCACGTTAATTTAAGTATACGAAAATACAATCTTTGAAAATTCTATCTTTGAATTTTTCGCAACTCAAAACACGGCGCTGAGTTCCGTCATATAACTCACAATGTCGGCGGAAAGCGGAGTACAAAGTATTTTGACACTAGGTACTTCCTGTTAATCCTGCTACGCGCGATAAATGCGTGGTATAAAATAAAACAGTCAGTGGTCACAGGTAACACAAACCAAATTTACGTGTTTAATATTTTATTTGGCGAATTCGTTAAAAAAATTGTGTTAAATTTTAAATAAATAACATTTTTCAAATTAGAGTAAAATTATAACTCCATCTAAATACCGTTCTGGCGTTCTTTCAAATACTCGTTTGCATTTAATCTTTGGAATTCCTCATGGCATATTTTTTGCTGCGCGGCGCTCAACAATTCCTTATAAACGGTCTCTATTGTGATTTTAAATACTAAGAACATCAACCTTTTCTCATTATACTATTATTAATTATAGAAAATGTAGAGGCTATCGTGGCTCAGGTGAACCTCGTCTGTAAACGCGATTGGTCGTGGGTTTCTATTCCCATTAGGGGGGATGATTATATTTATTTTCGTTTCTCCGCTCTAGTAAGACAAATGACGGCGTTGAGTTTACCACTCAACACGCAATGTCTTGATTTTCGGTTGGAAAGCAGTCACCGACGTGTTTCTCTGACTTCCCTGCTATTCGAGACTAAGCGCGAAACTGAAAAAAATAATTTAAAGTTTACTTATTTGGTTTGTGTATTGTATTGTATTGTGTATTGTATTATTGTATTGGTGTATTGTAATAATAATTATAAAATCACGAGACTTATTTCATTCAGTAAATAAAATGTATCTAAAAAGCGAGATAAACTGAAAAAAATGCAATTTATGAATAACGTCTTTCTTAACGGTTCTCTTATAGTATTATTCAAAACTGATATGGGTACCTACCGCGGTGCTTGATTCAATTAGGATTCAATCTCTGTACAAAGTATTGACACTTGAAATCTAAAAAGGAAGGAGAAACTTTACTAATTCGTGTTATAATGGCGTCATATTATATTTCAATGTTGTAGATTTTATTAATGAGTTATTAGTGCGTGAAATATAATTGAACATAACCTTAGAGAGAATTTCATCTCCTTAGAGAGAATTTTATAAAAGAGACGCAAAAATCTATGCTGCTTATTAAATATTTTACTATTTTTAAAGTGATATTTCACGTTCAAGACATCTTTTGGACAAGTGCTCATTTATTTTGATTATGTTAAAAATATATATAGTTTATTAGTTTTATTTTAATAGGTCTCGACGGAGTGTCTTGACACTAGGTACTATCTGTCTTCCCTACTGTGTGAAGCTAAACAAAGGAAAAATATTATAACAAAACACATTTTAGAGCATTAGAATTTCGGCATAATATAAAAATTATAATCCAGATATTCCTTCCTGAGTTAATTTTTCTTAACATTTATTAATACATACATAAATTTTTTTATTATCATATAAAGAAAATCACAATTTATGGGTTTACCTTTCTTACTCACATAGATATAGTCTTTGACCAATAATTCAGATAGATGTCGAAGCGTATTATTCTTTCCGAGAAGAATACATTAGGTGTACGGAAGCTAATGTTCGACACAAATGGAAAGCAGGAAATGTAGGAAGGAAAATGTTATGTATTGCTCCATTGTGTTCGCAAGATTTTAGGAATTCTCTAAACACGTAATGGTGTTTTTTGGTAATTTATTTGTGTGTTTTACGATTTTTCGACGTAAATTGTTTTAATTGTATATTGTAATATATTTCTTTTTCTACTTCCTTTTTGAATTAAAAAATAATGATATATTCAATAATTAATAAGATCTTTGATTTTCACGATTTTTTATATTTTAAATGAAACTATTATATTGCATTCGTTTATAAAGACGAATGCCACCTCAGTCTACCTGTGACCACGAGCTACTGTAAGGTATTCGAAACGTTATGTTTCCAAAAATGTATTTTCAAATACCAAAATATACACGATTAATCCATTTAAAATAGTTTCATGTAAATATCAATAATTAATTCCAATTTTATATGTTACATAGAAAATAATTTTTATCATAACGAATTTTATCATAAATAATCGTATTGAATCCATAATCATGCCGTGTTTCATGGGGTAAACAATAAAACCCTAGTAATGTATTAAAAGATATTGACTAGAATGGTGTAACGTAACGCCGTACTATGCCCTTTTCATTTTAATGTAAAACTATACGTACTACATATTAAA
Source organism: Dryadula phaetusa (assembly GCA_032432895.1). Lineage (NCBI taxonomy): Eukaryota > Metazoa > Arthropoda > Insecta > Lepidoptera > Nymphalidae > Dryadula > Dryadula phaetusa. The sequence continues at coordinate 553,069 of JAOYRS010000065.1, forward strand.
AACGTACAATTTTAGCCCCTCGGTCGTGCTGCAGTGGGACTGCGTCTGACTGTTACCAAAATCGGTTGTGAGTTCGATTCCCACTCGGGTGAATGATTATATTTAAATTATATTCATTTCTTCTCTCTGGTAAGACAAAGAGCGGAGTTGTGTTCTGCCACTTAGTCACAAAGGTGAGTACAGAGTGTCTTGACATTAGGTATTTCCCGTCTACACCGTTATGAGGAATAAAAAAAATAAATAAAATATAGACTTTAGACTTTCCGTCCACTGTGTTACTAGGGCGCCTGATAATAAATTCTTTTTTTTTTGATATTTCTATGAAACATGTTGTTTGATTATTTAATTACCTTAAAAGGTTTTCAATAGCGCTGAATTCTTCTATTTTATGCTTTTGAAATATCATTTGTTATTTCAGCTTTCATCGACCAATATTAGCTCCCATTCAACTTGGTATTGGAGAAGTACGTAGGAAGTACTCGACCCGCTCTTTATATCTATAAACAAAGATTCGTTTTAGTGGTTTTTAAGTTATAATCTTTAATAAAATTGTATGAAGATATAGATAGAGATAAATCTTTACTTAATTACGAGTACGTAAACTAACTTAGTAATTTACGTATAAAAATACTTTAAATTATTTTGAAAACAAAATTCAAACAATTTAAAAATAAAGAATAAGATAATGGCGAGGCCGGTCGTGGTGCAATGGGACAGCGTCTGACTGAAAACGAGATTGGTTGTGGATTCGATCTCCAGTCGGGGGAGTGATTATATTTAAATTATTTTCAATTCCTCGCTCTGGTAAAGACAAAGCGCGGCGTTGAGTTCCACCACTCAACATGCAATGTTTAGAGTTCGCTGGAAACCAAAGTACGGAGTGGCTTGACACTAGGTCATTTCTGTCTACCCTGCTATGCGGGATAAAAGCGTAAAGCTAAAAAAATCATAATAAGATAATTAATGTTGTCAGTTCAGTTTCCTCTTGTAATATAAAAATATATATAATTTTCTCTGACTAATCTACCTTGCTGAAGACAACATATGAAAAAAGCGGGTGGTGATTCAGATTCCAGTTTATTATTACACATATTCATTCTTTCACAGCTTCACGCTTTATCCCGCATAAAAAGGTAGGCAGAGAAAACCTAGAGTCAGGATACATCATTCTTCGCTTTGTATGAAAATTCATGTTATTGTTTGTTAAGTGAATACAATATACATATAAACATTTAAGCAACCCCCTGAGTGAGAATCGAACCGACTATATAAATAGATTTTTCTTTTTTTTGGCTTTATGCTTGTTTCTTGCATAATAGAGAAGACAGGAAGTATCTAGTGTCAAGACACTCTGTACTTCGAAATAGAAACGGATTGAAGCTTGAAAAAAAAATTCAAAAGCATTTAGTCCACCCAGTTGTAAGTTAAAAACGGAGATAATAAAGTAAAGTAGTAAAGGTGTTCAATTATGCTGTAATAATTTTTCACTTTAATGATGGCCATTCGAATAATAATCGTTATTCAATCTATTGTTTGGTAATAATATTTAAATTATTTCAAATTTATTAATGTTAATATATAAGGCTACAATAGCGCAGTGGGTCAAAGTCTGTTTATAAAGGCGTTGGGTTACAGGTTCAATATGTGGCAGGATAATTTTATTAAATCTTTTTAAATCAAATTCGCTGTACTGTTTATCACAACTTATCATAGTAAGAAAGTCTAGATTTTGGACTGAAATTGGAAACAGTGTCTTGACTCTAGATTCCCTCTGACTGCCCAGTAGAAGTATAACGTACAGCAATACGAGAAAAGGCGTTAAGCGGAAATAAAACGTAAACATTTATATTGAAATCATTATATTACATCCATATTTTTAACCGAGAGATTATAATTCCGAACGTTTTCGTGGGAAAGGCACGTACACTCAAGAATTATTGATATAACGACGTAAGCCTTCCAGTGTACAATGTTTATTTAAATTATTTTTTAAATATTATAATCTGTTACTGCGATTCTGTTTAATTTACATAAAGAATGACATATTTAAATGTAAGTATAATTAGCGCTTTACAGAATGAGAGATATGTCGTTTTTGACACTATATTCTCTTATATTCTCTGTTTAGTACTAGCAAACCTCATGCGGCTTCGCTTGAGTTAAGAAACAAAAAAATCCTGGAAAATCTAAAAATATGAGAGAAAAAATTTATTCCAAGATAAAAAAACGTTCATTCCAAGATACTCAACTATAGAGATACTAAACAGAGCTTAGAGATTACATATTAATCAGTCACAAATATCCAGAAAGAGCTACTGTCGCATTTATAATATTAATATGGAAATATGGTTTACTTTTATGAAAGTCAAATGTAACTATAAGCCTCTTTAGTTAGCTAGTTGAATTTAGTTAATATAAACTATTTGGTGAAAAGTTTTCAAAATATTTAAGATTCTAATATGTAAATGAATGTTTTAAAATTACGTCGTTTTATTCGGAAGAGGCAAAGGAAACTAAGTAGGTAACGTCCTTAACGTCAATTATAAATAATGCGCAATAAAAAATTATTATTTATTATACATATTGTAACGATACGTACTATATATAAATGTACAAATAATTTAATAATAACATTAAATATTATTTTATATAGTATTTATAGGTAGGTAGTAATAACATAATTAATAATTTTATTTTTATTAAATATAATTTTGGCTGAATGAAATACTGGCAGTCTAGAATGATACAATGGATTTTAAAAAGAAAAAAGATGGAGGATTGGCGGGAGCCTGATGTGCGGAAAAGGACGCTTGAGAATATTGTTAATATTTAATTTGGAATAATAGAAATATACCATATTGGAAGTGAATATAATAACAATATTTAATATCAGAAGTACATAGGAATATGATTATTATTGTTTTTTATGGTATTCATGGTCGGTAAGATTTAATTTTGTATAATATGAAGAATTTGTTGGTAAGTTCTTTTCCATTATTAATATAAAAGTGCCATTAAATGAATATCATATTATTATTTATAAAGTAAAATAATTATATTATAGATATTAAATGTTTAGAATGTACATTCTAAGAGATATATGAAATTTGTAATATAAATATATCAAAGCGTCTGCCGCCATCTTTGAATAGTTTTGTATGAACATATTATTATATGCATTTACTGAGTATTATAAAATATTTTTAATATTATACTAAGCTCTGCAAACAATAACTAATAAACCACAATTAATATAATATCATGTACTGAACGAATAAAGCATTTTATGGTTATATTTATATAAGATTCTTAAACATATAGGAGATCCGTCATGTACTCGCGTTACGCGACTGTTGGGGTTCGGTGAGCGTTACAGCTTACTGATAACTGATGTCGGTTGCGCAACCCAACGTTGCCGGGCGTAACTGAGGCTGCTATAGTTGACTTTGGTGAGCTTCTATGGCGATGTTGGTTAGTGGTATCGAGTTTGCTGCTGTCTCGCGTTGCGTGAGCGATGCTTGTACGGCGTTGGACGTTGATATAACTTGCGACACGCGACCGTCGGGGTTCGGTGAGTGTTACAGCTTATTGATAACTGATGTCGGTGGAGTAATCTAATGTTGCTTGATGTCACTGAGGCTGCTATAGTCGGCTTAGGTGAACCGCTATGGAGATGTTGGTTGGTTGTATGGCGTTGGATGTTGATATTGATTGTGACATGCGACTGTCGGGGTTTGGTGAGCTTCATAGCTTACTGATAACTGATGTCGGTGGCGCGACTTGTATCTTCTCTGATGCTGTCTTGCGTTGTACATGCGATACCTGTACGGCGACGGACATAGATTTAACTATTTCTATATTGTTTTACACCCCTAGTGTGGGATGAATGGTTATGTGACGCTATTATGTCTCGTGCGTTTCGAAGTATGTTTTAGTTGCCTCCTTACGAGGAGAGCTATACTATTATGTTACGAAATGCTGTAGTACGTAATGGTGTTCGACTGTTTGTCTAGCGCCTTGTTTGGTGATAGAACGCATAACCGAGTTTAATTGTTGGTTATGACAAACGACTGCTACGTATGTGCTGTGCGTTAATATAAAACAAACGGCCGTCTAGCGGTTGTGCGTCTGAACTGATATGCGAACCGGCAAGTAATATTGGTCTGGCAGGCCAATCGACGTGTCATCATCATGTATTGGTCTCACAATTTTTTTTTTCTGTCTTTGAGTTACATGCTGTTGACCTTAATGGTCTTTACAGCGACACCGGGAGGGGGAGGGAAGAGGGTACTCTAGCCCTGCGAAGTATTAGCAAGCACTGACGTGTCAGCTTGAGAGGAAGCCGACGACCTCAAGAGCGCCCCCTGCGGGCTCGAACCTCGGCTTGCGGTCAGCGAGCGGCCGGGAGATTTTTCCCTACTCTAAAAGCAAGCCAGCCGCGGCGTGAAGTCACGACTGGGGGAATTTTTAACTATTCTAAGGGAGCCTATTACAGTCCCTAACCGTTGGACTTCGCCGTCGTTTCCGACGACGGCGGTGTTTATGTGTAGTGTTGGTGGAGTGTTTCCTACCTAACATTTTCCCGTTTGCTGCCGTGATGGGGTCGTCGGGGTCTAGTAAGACGCTACGCGGGCGTCTAAGTTTAGGATGCGCGGACGGGGTGTAATCGCACACCCGTGCAACGAGGGGATTTATGTGAGTATCTGCGCGCTCGTAATAGCGCTTGGCTAGGCCGTTGCAGAACTCTTTTATCGATTCCAGTTCGAAATCCTTATGTAGGTCTATGTTACGAACGTACCAGGGGGAACCCGATGCGATTCGTAGAAATCGGTTTTGAACCACTTGAAGTGGTTTAAGCTCGGTGTGCGCGAACGCAACACAAGCGTACGTGAGGACGGGCCTAATGCAGGTTTTATACAATGTCAGCTTATTTCTAAGTGACATTTTACTGCGTTTACAAATTAAAGGATGCAATCTATTAAGATAGAAGCGGGCTTTATTACACACTCGACTAATGTGTTTTCTGAAGGAGAGTCGGGAGTCTAGAGTGACTCCGAGGTATTTGAAGTGTTTTTGCCACGGAATTGGCTTTTTTGAAAGGTATACGGTAGAGACCGTTTCGTGTTTCAGTCGAGGGAACAATACCGCGGCACTCTTTTCGGGATTGACCTCGATCCTCCATTTGCGGTACCAAGCGCCTAGCGCGTCGGCGGCCGCCTGGAGTCTCTCGGCAATAACGAAAGAGTGGCGGGAAGTGGTGTATAGGGCGGTGTCGTTGGCGTACATAGCCAGGTGGACATTGTTGACTCTCGGTATGTCGCTGGTGTACAGCGCATACAGTATAGGAGAGAGCGTGGAGCCCTGAGGGACTCCGGCGCGAATTAGGCGGGGAGTGGAGAGTGTGCCTTCCACTTTAAATCGGAAATATCTGTTGGAGAGATAGTCCTTGAGGACGCGAATTAAATGATCCGGGAGGCCGGCATTGTGCAGCTTGTAAATCAAGCCACTATACCAAACTTTATCGAACGCTTTCGCGATATCGAGAAAAATGGCCGCAGTAGAGCTGCGGACACGGTATCTAACATTATATCTGGCTATGTGCTCTACTAGCCGATGCACTTGGTGTACGGCGGAGTGGCCCTTGCGGAACCCGAATTGCTCGTCTAGGAGCAGACGTTTCGTCTCTACCGCTGGTCTCACAAACCAATCCACGGCTTATATTGGTCTCACAAACCAATCTGCGACTTATATTGGTCTCACAAACCAACTTACGATATATAATGATCTAAAGAAGCAATCTACGACATATAATGGTCTCACAAACCAATCAACGATATACAATGGTCTAAAGAACCAATCTACGACTCATAATGGTCTAAAGAACCAACCTACGACATATAATGGTCTAAAGAACCAATCTACGACATATAATTGTCTAAAGAACCAATCTACGACATATAATGGTCTAAAGAACCAATCTACGACATATAATGGTCTAAAGAACCAATCTACGACATATAATGGTCTCACAAACCAATCAACGATATACAATGGTCTAAAGAACCAATCTACGATATATAATGGTCTCATAAACCAATTCAAATATATAATTATAACATATTTTTAATATATTTTAACGTTAAAAGTACGTAAAGAAGTACCATAAGTAATTTTAAGTATCGAGATATGTATTTAAAAGTGTATTAAGCGTATTAGCCTAATTGAGGGATCCTTACACGGACGGAACAAATAACTAATAATTGTTCGTTTGCAAAGGCATTGTAAGTAACATATACTTTCGAAGTTCCGTTGCGTCTCGGAGGGAGGAGGGGGGAGATGAACGTTACAATATATATATATATATATATATATATATATATACACTCACACACACACAAAGTGGTTAAGTTTATCACGTAAAAAGGAAGTCTTAACGTTAAAGTTTTAACGACATTCAATACACGTATCGCAATTGTAAATGTAGAAATACGTAGAAATGTTCACTTTGTTTTTTTTGTTGCACCATTTTACGATTACAGAGTGTTTCTCAATTTCTTCTTTAGCGTAGCAAGTTAGACATAGAGTCCAGACACTCGTATTGAGTGGTGAAACTCAACGCCATATTTGTCATACTAAAAAGGAGAAATCAAAATAATTAATTTAGATTTTAGAATAGAAAACAAAAGAATTTTTGAATTAATATAAAAAAATAGTTTACTTTGAGTTAGAATCCAAAAGTTTATTATATTTAAGATATTATTTCTAATGAAACTTGTGTTTATTTTAATTATGGATACATATTAAATATTCTCTAAATATAATCAATTAATAGTATTACTAAATTTTTTTTATACCTTGCGGGGTAGTCAGAAAGGTGGGAGCGCCAAACGCTAAGGTCCCTGCATTCCTTTTTCCAGCTCCAGATTAATTAAATATAGGTAATTATAGGAAGCAAGGTTAAGTTACAATTTAGGATATATATTTAACATTAATACTAGTTAGCGCCCGTGACTTTGTCTGCGCTATAATAAAGGCTACTATGCCATTAAAACGTATTTCATATCTCAATAAATTGAATTTTTATAGTGACACATATGACATACTTAAATAATTTAGTTAGTTAGTTAGTTAAAAATTTTATTGTACATTGATAAAATAGTACATAGGTTTAAGTTGTTGTTTTTGTAAAATTTCTCTGTATTAAAAATTGTAACTTTTATTTTCTGGCGAAAATAAGGCTAAATACAACTAGCCGTGAGGTAATCGGATAAAAGATATACAGATACTTTTAATATATTATTACAACATCTGTTGTATTTCCTTAAATCTGAAGCACATAAAGCCTACTAAAAATAAACTTGCGAGTGTCCTGAGGCTCAAACTATGAAGGTTAAACCTTCATCAATTCTTTCATTTTTTGTCAAATAAACCATTTTTGAAGAACATCTTCTTCCCTCAAATTTTATATGATTTCTACATCCACATATGACACCATGGTCTACATCTGATTTTAATCATCCACACAAGATATCATGCCCAACGTGTGATTTCCGTCCTCACATGATATCATGGCCCATATATGATTTCCCTCACCCACATATGACAAATGTGATTTCCCCGGTCCACATATGAAATCATGATCCACATGTGAGTTCACCCATCCACATATCACATTTTCCTCATCCACATATGACATAATTGATCCACATGTGATTTTGGTCGTCCTTATATCGAATCATGGTCCTCATGTGATTTTACGCATCCACATATGACATTATGGTCCACATGTGATTGCCGTCCTCATATGGCAACATAGTCCATATGTGATTTTACTCATCCACATATGACACCATGGTCCACATGTGATTTAGCTTTTCTACACATAGAATCATGGCCCACAAATTACTTCATGTGTTCACATGCAATTTCAGGAGTTCACATATGAGTTCCCCTGTCAACACACCATTGTGGTACAGTAGAACTGAACATAGAGCACCTGACTGAAAACTCGACTGGTGGTGTTCCATTACATTAAAGGAAACAATTGTTTTATAGGTATTTTTTCGGCGTTTTAACATTGGTTACAAATATAACTCCTTTTAATCAATCAAAAAATTATCCTACTACCAAACAATAGTTTCACTATTACTCCTACAGTCTAAAAATCAAATATTCTAAATATCAGCTTTTTTGTTAGAAATAGTAAATACATTATATACTATTCAGAGTTTATATCATTACTTTCAAATCCATCTTTCAGAATAGTAACCAATGCCTTGCAATTTGATGAAGCAATAAGCACTGAATGATCTGCGTACAATAGTCAATTTAACCGCCAGGTCACTTTGTTTGACATCTTAGAGACAGCTATTCAAATACAAATTAAATTGTCAGGCTGACATGGCTCAACCCTATTTGCCATCCAATTGAATATCAAGCCGAGGCAACATGCCAGCTTCTACTTTTTACTGAACACAGAGCGAGTGATCTAGTGACGAGAATGAGATATACAGACTGCAAAAAGCTTTCATTCGCTCTCTCCGAGGCATTGTACGCTGAGTGAGTGAGGCGGAACTCGATGGGATGGAATATCATGATATTGCTTGACGTTCACCATTAAAGTAGAAAAAGTTAAAGAAGAAAATGTTTTTTTAGACATCGGTAATTACTACATCTTTTCTTGACGAGCGCATACGTCCTAAAGAGAACCTCCACACAAAATTTAAAGATCTATTAAGTTTTTCTTATAGCTTCAGAGATTTCATGATACGCATACGCATACGCATATATATATTCTAGGTAGTAATATTATTGCTGGACGACATGTCAAAATTATACAGGCTGGGCTGCCTAGGACGGTAATGCCTATCAGTTTTTAGATTGACATCTAGGACCGACTATTTAACGTGACCTCTAAAGGAGAAAATCTGCACACCCATCTCAAATCCGGGCAATGCTTAACCTTAACCCAATTTGGTAGATATTTTTGTTCAATGTAAGCGTTGGATTCAAATCATGTCCAGATACAGTTTTTGGTATAGTAATTTCATAGATTTCTGATTTTATTAAAAATAATAAAATATTACTTTATAATAAATATATATAAATTCTATTTTCTAAAACATCCGTTACATAAACGAATAATATAAAAGTATGTATACAGTAAAATATATTTAGTTCTATATATTTAATATTAAAAATAAATCATATTATTAGTTTAATTTAATTCAGATATATTTATTTAATTAGCTTCACGCTTTTATCCCGCATAACGAGTTAGTCAAGAAATACCTAGTGTCAAGACACTCCATACTTCACCTTTGGTGAAACTTAACGCCGCATTTGGTCCAATCAAAGTTAAGACGTGAAAATAATTTAAATATAATCACTCCTCCAAGTGGGAATCGAACCCACAACTGATCGCGTTTACAGTTAGACGCTGTGCCACGGCTGGCCTCATTATTATATTAGAATATTTATCTATTTACTTACTTATTTTATTTCTTGGTTATAAAATTTCAAAATTATTCTATGTTAGTGATTGGAGCAAGGTGTACAGTGTTCCAATACGTCCAGAGAGGGCTGTCTATCTTACCAAAGTAGCCAACGTACTGAGGAGAGTGTAAGAACTACTTATAAGTCGTTCCATTATTGATTAGACTTATTATAAATATAAATGTACATCGTACAATTGAGATAATTTAATTTGATTGTTTCAAAAATATAAATTTGTGCTGGTACTCTACTATATTGTTTTCAATTATATTTACATGGGAAATAAATATCGATAAAGAAAACAGGTACAGCCCTACTCTGTAATGTAATAAATTTTACATAAAAAAAATTACGTCTGCATTTCAGTTCCATATCAACAACTCAACTCTATTGGTCCTTATATTCTTTCGGGGAAGCTTGTCGTGTGAATTCTTAAGATATTTCAATCATTGACTTATACGTATGTTTGTGAAGTAAAAATGGTGCTTTGATGTTATATTCCTATTGCGATTTATTTATTTTCACGTACTTCCTATATTGAGTAGGCAGTTAGAGCTTAAGGAGTAAGAAATAGGCTTAAAAAGGCGACTGTAATAGGCCTTATAATAAATAATATATTTCAACAATCTTTATTATGTTTTGATTTATTTAATGTTTACAAAAATACTGTTAATTTAAATCGTTCTAGTATATTTATCAATTATAGTAGACTGATATATAAAGTAAGAACAGTTGTTAGACTCTAAGCTCTAATAAGCCACCGTGGCATAGTGGGACAGCAACTGACTGCAAATACAATTGGTTGTAGATTCAGTTACTACTTGAAGGAGTGATTTTATTTAAAAATGTAATTTTATTTTTCTGCCACTCAACATTTGCAGACGAAAAATAATCAATGGAGTGACCTGACACTAGGTTGTCTTTTATTACCCTACTATGCGGGATAAAGCGTAAAGCTTTAGAAAAAAAGGTCTATGAGTTATAAAAACCTAGAGTCGATTTCAGGTGGAAAGAAGAATTATAGAAGAATTATAGAATAGAGTGACTTGACACTAGGTCCTCTCTCTGATTACACTGCTATGCGTGAAAAAGTGTGAACTTGCACATAACATATACTCATCAGATTTTTCTAGGCCTGTTGATGTGTTTAAAGTCACTTTATCAATATTAACGTTCCTGTTATAATCCTTTTAATTATGAATATTCCACTGAATACGAAATCGTTTAAGCTGAAATAATAATGCCATAGTGTACAATGTTTATTATTTTTTTTAATAAGAAAAAAATAATTGCAGTAAGACTGGGTTTGTACCTTTTTTTCCTTATTGTTATTTATATCTCATTTGAATGTGATTATAGTCGGTTACTTGGATATAATATATAATTTATAATTTAGCAAGTATTTAAAAATAAATAATTTATTTTAGTTCTGCGAGGTACATTTATATAAATTATTATTAAACCAGTGTACAATGTATATACAATAATGGAATTTTAACAGAAACTAACAAATTGAAGGGCTAACTAGAATGAAAATATTATTCGGAACAAAACTTAACTTACGTAAAGGATTACAAATTTCCATATATTTCTTCTTAAAATAAAAACATCTTTATAAATCTTATTTTTATATATTTTAGGAATTTGATATAGTTTTTTAAGTCTCCAGGTTTAATGGTTATATTAATTTTTTCACCCTAGTAAGACAAGCGCGGCTTTGGTTTTGTGAATTATCAATGTTTCGAAGTTGTACAATAAATTAAATATATTTTGTAAATATATATTGCTTAATTATATATTATTATTAAAAAAACAGCGTCATGCTTTATTTGCCATATCAGGTAGTCATAGAAACACTAGTGTCATCCTCAGACCTTTCCGCCCAAAACCAAGATATTACATGTTGAGTGGCGGAAATCAACAGACCTTGTCTATCCACCTAACTGGCACCTAGAGCGTATAACGTCAGACTATTCCACTGCGCCATGGTGGCCACAGCTCAAATAGCGAGAATTATAAAGGGTAATATTTTAATATTTTTTGATAATTTCTTAAAAGGAACATATAAATGTTCTTGGTAAGTTAAAAAGTAATGTAATTAGTTTTACAATGAAATTCTTATATTTGTCACCCTTATCCAGATCAATTACAGTAAAAGCCTTGACCTATACAGTATGTATGTATATTTAACCAATTTATATGTAAATAGGTAGGTATATTAAGGAACATTAAGGAATATATAATGTGTATAATACCAGAAATTAAAACATAGTTGAGGCCGGTCGTGGCGCAGTGTGACAGCGTCTGTTTGTAAACGCGATCGGTTGTGGGTACGATCCCCACTCGGGCGAGTGATTATATTAAGAAGTAATTTTCACTTTCGCGCTCTGGTATAACAAAGTGCAGCGGCAAAAAAAAACATAGTTAAAATAGCCTTTTTTGGATTAAAGTAGTAAGCGACTTCTATTAAGTAAGGCATTACAATCTAGTTATAGCTTTAATATTTTAATTATTGATTACGATTTCAGACTATGTGTAAATATCAAGTGTATGATGGCGTAATTAAACGCCCCAATTTGTTTTACCCTTTTGAGAAGTATTTATTGATAGTCTAAAAGATTACAGATATATATTTATTTAATTTTTTCTCTCATGTCTTACTTTTGTAAAATATTATCCTCCTGAAAATTGAATCCATGAATATCACGTGTATACTTAGATACTTATAATACACAATCGGCTTTTTTGTTACTTGTTTGTTATTAATACATTTTGTACCCTTAGGGAACTAACCTTATTGCTCCACAATCACAGCACTCACGAAACTTTAAGTCTACAGAACGGCTGGCAAAAAGTACTATATACGCTTTTTCCTTTTCCCCTAGAAAAGTTCTTTTATATTTAGCGGTGCGGTATTTATTCTAGAAGTATAGTATAGTAAATGTACTAGAAGGAGCAAGCAGTGGAAATTGTTCGGAATTGTTTTCTCTTCTTGAAACTTATACTAAGTTATAGGTTTAAAACCTTTGAATTTATAAGTGAGGCAAAGCTTAACCTGAATTATTTTCTATTCTGGCATTGGAAAATTTCATATTTGAATTGTTATTTGCAGCCCAATAAACAATTGCTTTAAAACGTGCAAACTGTAAAGAATGTAGAACTGGTGTTAATACACCAGTTACGGTTGTGGCGCAGTAAGACAATTTCTCACTGTACACTCGATCGGTTGTGGGTTCGATTCCTCCTCGGAGAAGTAATTATATTTAAATTATTTTCATTTCCTTAACTTTTTTTAAATTATTTTCATTTATTTACTCAACGCCGCGCTTTGTCCTATCAGAGCAAGGGCTCTGATAGGACAAAGCGCGGCGTTGAGTTCCACCAATCAACACGCAATTTCTCTTGGCGGAAAGTGGAGCACATAAAGTTTGTTTTTTCTTATTGGTAGTGTTTTTCGCGTCCTGTACGCAAAATTCAACACAATTATCGTATGAGAGCGGAAATTCACTCGGGGGTCGAATCTATATCTCTTCGATTTCTAATGTGGTCACAGTCAGACACTATCCCACTACGCTATGACGACTTTTTTTAACTAATTATTATTTGGTATAAATAGTATAGAACTAACAACCAATTGTATAAGTAGGTACTACACAACTAAGCCACTATGATTAATATTTTTCTTAAATAATAAACATTAGAAGACGGTGTTAATATAATGAATAACAAATAATGTTAAAAAAACATAAATTTTACAATTAAATACACACTTATATAAAGTTACATTTGTTTTTATTAAATTTGACCATACTATAAACGTTTTTAAGTTAGATCTGAGGATTAGAAATATATAGATTACAAGTTCCAATTGCCATATCTCTTATTTATAATAGCAGAGGTTTGTTACGGAAACATTCCATAGTTATATATATGGTTGAAATTCTCAATGACCCCATGATCGGGTCAGTTATTAGTGGAAAATAATAAATAATAATTATAATATAGTAAGAAAATGTTTAAATAAATTTCACGTTTCAGAGTGCCTGCTGAGCGGGTAGGATGCAACGGCATGCACCGCACCGTGTTGCTGATGACACTGTTCTCGAGGGCGGTCACCCCCCATATACATGTCACAGGTATATCCGTTGTTTATTTTATTCTTGAGTTTATTTTAGTATTTCTTGCTATTTAATATTTTTTTTTATTTATCATATTATCAAAGTAAATGAAAATAATTTATAATTTATTATATTTTAAAAGTTAAATTTTCACAGTTTTAGATAAAAAATATATATTTTAGAAAAATAGGAAAAGGAGCAGGTTTTAATCCCGTTGCAAGGAAAATTTCAGTATATAGATATATTATTTAATTAGTCTAAGATCTTTTAAAGTAACATAAAATTACTAATAACATCTTTGATTTTCGCGATTTTTATACATTTTAAATTAAACTATTTTAACCGGATTAATTTTGTCCAAAATGTATTTTCGAACACCAAAATATACACAATTAATCCGGTTAAAATAGTTTCATTTAAAAATAAAATTACTAGTAAATATTAAAACATATTAGCAAAATTTTAAATAATAATAGACAAAAACATCATATTACTTACAATCTGAAATTATACAAATCTAGTTCTACTGACAGTTTTATTCATCGAGTACATTAAATTGTCACTTGCTTATTAGAAAAGTCCACGATATCCAAAAACATTTAATTTAAACTCATATCCCAAGAAACAATAGCTTATATAACTGGATATTAATAAAACTTTACAAAAATAAAACTAAACCAGGCTGTATAAAAGTTTAATTAAGTTAATCCCATATTGTTAGTATCAGAGTCATTCCTCTGAATGGATATCGAACACATAACCTTCAGCTTTACCAGCAAACGTGCACTGCTCTACGGTGGCCTTATTTAATAAGGCCATGGAAAGCTTATTATATAAAAAATGCTAATAAAACAATAAAATATCTCACTAAATTTCTATTATGTAGTACAATATATTGTTATTTATTCATTAGAAAATTTTCACAATATGCAAAAACTGCCATTCTACCAAACAAAAGCGTATTAACAGGACTATAGTAGACTTTAATATATTAAAATTTTTATGCAAATGAAACCGTTCGCTGGTTAGAAGTATGACAATGCTAATCTCCCATATTGTTGCAGTGCCGGAGTCAGCCACATATCTCGGGAGTACAGTGCCCCCTACAGTCCTGCCCATGCCGCTGACAAAGCCACGCCGGGTGTCAGCTAGAAAAGGAAAAAGCGATTCACCCATGCTCAATTATATATTTGATTCGTATGCAACTAGTAATAAACATTTTCACGATAGGTATGTGAATTGTATTTATACTTTAATTTTATTTTAAGTTTTTTAATTACATATTATTGAGCCGGTCGTGGCGCCGTGTAATAGCGTCTGACTGTAAACGCGATCGGTTGTGGGTTCTATCTCCACTCGGGGGTCTGATTATATTTCAATTTATTTCCACTTCCTTCCTATCATAAGACAAAGTGCGGCGTTGAGTTCCACCACGCGAAATGCAATGTCTTGAATTTGGGTGGAAAGTTAAGTGCGGAATGTCTTGACATTTCGCTTTCCACTTTACACACCGCAATTTGTCTTTTTTACCAGAGCGAGGAAGTGAAAATAATTTAAATACTATCAGCACCCCGAGTGGAGATAGAACCCACATCGATCGTGTTACAGTCAGACGCTGTCCCACTGCCGGCCTCACGACCGGCCTCTCTCGAAGTACGGAGTGTCTTGACACTAGGTACTTTCTATCTACCCTGCTATGCGGGATACAAGCGTGAAACTAAAAAAAGTTAGAAAAACTGGCGTATTTTAACACAATAATTCTAAAATAGGCGGAAAATAAACAACTCAGCTAAATGTATTCCGTTAAATGAGGAAAATGAAAAAATCATGTAATTGATATATTTTCTACGTAAAGTAGAAATATTCCCTTATACTTTTTAAAACAACCCTTAAGTTATTAAGCTGAGAGCTTTTCATAATTTTACGGGTTTTCCGTTAAAATGCAACATAGAACTGTACTTTTGCATAAAATAAGATGTATTCAGGTAGAATTTATTATTGCACTTAAATTTTGTTACTTCGAATTAATATATATATATATATATATATATATATATATATTACAAACTTATAATACATCTAGTAGACATTGTCTGTGGGTCCAAATCTGAAAATGGGTGAATTTCAAATTTGGGTACTTACGTGGTCAAAAATCCAGCTTTTTGATATTGTTCTTGTAGGTATTTTCTGTTATAATTTTAAAAGAAGAAGAGCAGAAGCAAATGTAAACCAATAACTAATCTATATTAATTAGTTTTTGCTGTATTTCCTTATTTATCATTAGACGCAATGATCATTTTTCTTCATAAAATAATATTTCTTTATGCAGCAAGGCTTTGAGAGGATCTGTATATATCATCTATATATACAGTAGTAATAAAAGTTGTAACAACTATATAAGAATTTCGACGTAGCTCGATAAGAGCGTATAGTTTGATTGGCTAGAGCTCTTGGATAGTTGCCAAGAAGCGCGGGTACAGGTTCCTGACATATTGAAAGTGTACTGGATTTCAAATATATGCAAACTTTCCATATAAATCAATAATAGTGTTTTTATTTTAGATCCGTATTCCGCATATAGGAGATTAGGTAAAGCCAAGACTATCCGTTTTGCACTTTTCGTAAGTTTTAATGCGGCTATTATATATCTCGCATATATAATATTTAATAACGGCGTTTAACACCACGCATCGCCCTAACCAGACCAAATTACCGATCAAAAAATTACGATCCATTGAATTTTCGTCGTAAGTACAGTCAAAATTCTAAAATATCTTTATTATAAAATCGTCAAGTATTTAATCTAAAAATAGAAATAGAACCTTTCAATATGCAATCTTTCTATGTAAGTTTTCAGCTAAGCGGATTTCACATTTGAGGGACTGACTTCACGGAACTTTAAGACTTCTGTTTCTCTTCCATTGGCACGTCTATATTTAAATATACTGTTAAAAGCTTATTTGCTTCGGAAATGCTTTGTAAGAATACTAGGTTATTCTAAGATAGTTTGAATACTGTAATGTGTGTTTGTTAATCATAGTGCATTCGGTTCTCGTGTTTAGGGGGACAATGGCTTACTATATGAAAGAATGTAGATTCATCTTTGAAAAAACGTATAAAAATTTTAACGCATTACACGTCTTTTCAAAGATGTTTTCTAATCCTAAGTGTGGAATAACACTTTAAAAATAGTAAATATTAGAATGTAGATCCAATTCTCATTGTCTTTTATATATATATATATATATATATATATATATATATATATATGTGTGTATATATGTATATATATATATATATATATATATATATATATAACTTTTACATATTCCAATTATAATAATTTTTTGTTTGTTTTGGTTAGACACACACTGTTGAAAATTGATAAACATCTTGACACTAGGTTCACTATGCGTTGATAAACTCCAATTAATCTATAGTTTATGATAGAATTTTTTTTACTTTAATATGCAAATCTTCTATCAATCAGAATTTAAAAAGAGAGTCAAGTTTCTCAGTTCTCTAACTGTCTAAGATGAAATACATCTCTAGGTCCCAAAGCTAAGCTAAAAAGCTAAATATATTATAAAAAACGCTTCATAATACCGTTTGCCATTATCTTATGTATATTTTGTACAAACTTGTATAGAAAAGCTGTAAAGGGCTTTTTCCAAGAAAAATTCATAGAAGTTAATTTCACGCCAGAGCAGCTCAAAATTTAGTAATGCCTGACAAGGGACTGGTAATAATTGTATGGGATTTTAACTGACTTCAAAAGAAGCGGTAATCAGTTTTATATTCTAGAATCTAATATTTACTATTTTTAAAGTGTTATTCCACACTTAGGATTAGAAAACATCTTTGAAAAAACTCTACTGCCAGTGGTAGAACGCATGGCTTAGCGGTCAGAGCGCTTGGACGGTATCCAAGAGGCGCGGGTTCGAATCCCGCTGCGTTCAAAATTTTTATACGTTTTTTCAAAGATGTTTTCTAATCCTAAGTGTGGAATAACACTTTAAAAATAGTAAATATTAAAATAAAATAGCAATCTCTCTTGTTAAACGATTATTTCTTAATAATCTTTAAGTAGTAGAAATTAGTAAAAATCTCTCTACAGAGATGCTAACAACATAAATAATTTGTAACAAAACATATAAGAATTTCGACGCAGCTGGTAGTAGAACGCATGGCTTAGCGGTCAGAGCGCTTGGACGGTATCCAAGAGGCGCGGGTTCGAATCCCGCTGCGTTCAAGATTTTTATACGTTTTTTCAAAGATGTATTCTAGAATCTATATTTTATATTCTAGAATATATATATATTATATTCTAGAATCAAATGATATTTGAATATGACTGATCCATTTAGGCTTCTAAGCACATGCGCTTATTTTTGTTTGTTTATATTTGTATGTTTGTCGACGAATTTTTCGAAAAGTAAAAGTAGTATGGACATGGTCCTTTTAAATTTAAGTTAATTATATTTTAACTTAAAAAACGTTTCATTAAAATCGGTCCAGTAATTTCAGAGACGTAGTTAAATTATTCGTGAGAAATATATAGGTATGTACTTGTATAAGAAGTGGGCTTAATATTAATAAATTATTTTGTATAAATCTTTCAATACTATTTTTTTATGTTAAAAATTCTCACCTACATTTTGCAAACAATAAATGAAACAGTGGAATTTATTTCCACATAAGTTTATCTTCAAGACAAGACACTCAGTACTCCGGTTTCAGCCGAATTCGAAAAACCGCGTGTTGAGTAACAGAACACAACGCCGCGCTTTGTCTTATCGAAGCAAGGAAATGAGAACAGTTTAAACAAATTCACCGAGTGGGAAACGAACCTACAGCCGATCGCATTTACAGTCTTACACTGTACCACTACCAAATAGCTAAAATAGATTGGTCTTCTGGATGAGATGTTTTTGCACCGGGATTCCTGTATGTTATTATTTCCGTAGCAATACGGACCTTGTAGTCCCTTATTTTGCTGACTAGTTGTTTGGTGTATAGATAGAAAGGCACCGTTGTGTTTCATTTACTTTTCTAAGAATATATCCAGAAAACAATCTTTATTTAATTATATAAGATTATAGTTTTACATTTATAAGGTATATTAGAGTAGTTAGAAAAAAACCTAGTATAGTGAGAGAGTAGACACTCTTCTTCATAGGCGTAATTGGTCGAGAGTAAAAATTATATATTTAAATTTTTTTTTTTAATTTCTCCGCTATGGTAGGACAATAGGCGACGTTGAGTTTGCCACACAACACACAATATTTCGATTTTTGTCGGAAAGCAGTCAGCGGAGTTATTTGACACTAGGTTGTTTCCACCTATCCTGCTATAGGATAAAGCGTGACGCTACCATTTCATAGTTTATTCTATTACAAAACTAATTAGAGAACGCCATATAATAAATAAAATCTAGAAATTGAATATATAGAGCCTACATGTGTTACAACTACTTTTTATGTTAAGTTTTCTAACAAAAAGGTCTTCAAGACAATATTGAAAATTTTACTTGCAAATACAAGTTGGCACACTAAAAGTTTTTGTGAGAACTAAACTTTGCTATTTCCAGCTTTTTATAGTTTAAATAACAAGAGTCGAAACCAAAGTAAAACTTATATTTCAGCGTAAGTAATAAACTGCTTATGCAAGACCCATTGCGTGTTGCATGAAGTCAAGAAACAATTAAAAGATAATCTGAAATTAATAAAGAAATTTAAATTACCCTTTGAAAATTGCAAAATACGTCTTTGAGTGAATATCGCAGTAAAATTGCATTTTTCCCTTTTCCGTTGAAATTTTGGGAAGGCTCTTATTTGCTCTTCTACACTTTTCCAATAAATGCCAAAATTCAGTTCTATACGTACTATAGTTTCAGTTGCACTTTGTCTGTTAATCACTCAGTGTATGGAAGAATTTTATATACATAGTACATCCATATATATATATATATATATATATATATATATATATATATATATATATATATATATATATATATTAAATTTAAGATAAATTTGCAATGGTGGTTTAACACTAAGCAACCTTGTCCAGGTAAACAACTAGGCCGGATATACTACAAAAAGAAAGCATATATAAAGAATTTTATTATATATATATATGTACTTAAATTAAGTAAGAAAGGCTATATACATATAAGTACATATTTGTAATATTTCATGATAATAAATATTAGTATGATATTAATTTTAATTATTTTATTGTAGAATTTTTCTCCAAAATGTTTATTTTTTTTTAAGTCTCATAATTTATCTACTTTTAAAGCTATTTTATTACATGAAAAAGACGATAAATTTATTTAAATGACTAAAATATATATATTTTTTTAGCTTCACGCTTTTATCCTGCATAGCAGGGTAGAAAGTACCTAGTGTTAAAACTCCTAGTTAAGTACCTAGTGTTGAAACTCCGTTCTCCATACAGTTACGTTCGTACTAGGATTGTTTTTATTAGTTTATATAAAAAAAATTGTTAATACCTTCATATATCTTTTATTTGTAGAAAAATTAATTGTGTCAAAATTTTGTAAGAAAAATAAAATACAAATTGTATCATTGTCAAAATTATACGGCCTCGTTATTGCTAAAAGAATATTCCAAACAACAAGGTGAGAACAACGTCGCGACAAATTATAGCCTTTGTTAAAATTTTTATCAATTTATATCAAGTTTATTCGCCCAAAGAAATGTAAATTTTTACTGTCATATTGTAATATAAATATTTGTTGAAACTTATTTTATTAAATAGGAAGCCAACGTTATATATAAAGTTGTTACTTATTCTAGACACATCTATGACAATAATTGTATACGTCACTCACTACTCTATAAGTCGACAAGCGTAATGAAAAATTACAGAACAAAAAACTAAATAGAAACCCAAAAAACAGCACAGTTCACGTATCTAGAAGTACGCACTCAACGAAGTTATATTAAGTAATTATAAAATGAATTAAGTTATACATAAAAACTAAGAAAATACAAAAAAAAATCAAATAGAAAAAAATAAATTGACATAGAAATTATCAGTCTCTAAAACGTTTAAAGCACGAAGTATTATTAGGTAGCGAATATTCTTTTGATATTATTTTTAAAAGATGAAGCAGATTGTTGAAAAATATCTGTTTTCTTCAATACATATGTGGTTATATGTAACGATTATTCTATTTAATTGGGATTTTTTCCTAGGTTAGTTCCTAGCAAATTGTGATTTAAAATTTTGTTTCCTTTTAATGTTACTTCTAACATTATACCTTGGAACTGCTAATCCTACTATAATTAACAAATTCTTTGTTTTTTTTTTACCTTCACGCTTATTATCCCGTATAACAGGGTAGACAGAAAGTACCTAGTGTCAAGACACTCCGTACTTCGATTTCCACCGAATTGGAGATATTGCGTGTTGAGTGGTGGAAATCAACGTCGCACTTTGTCTTTACCAGAGGGAGGAAGCGAGAAAGGACAAATTCGAACTATTAATATGTCCATTTATAATTTTATATAAGAAACAAACATATATTTGGTCCCTACGATTAGATAAAGAAAGACATTTACAAAATTTTGGACGGTCGTTATAAATTTTTATCTTTTGCAGTACACTGTCTTTGTAAGCCAATCTAAATTAATTTGCTATGTTTTTGTGAAGTATTACAAAAGATACTTTAAATGTTATAAGATCTTTGATTTTCTTGATTGTACACATTTTAAATGAAAGTATTTTAAATGGATTAATTGCATATGTTTTAGTATATAAAAATATATTTTATAAAACACGTCGTTTCCAACACGTCACAGTAGTCTAAAGTCACAGGTACACTGACGTACGTTGATCAAAAAAAGAAAATTCATTTATTTATTTATATATTCTTCATTGCATAATTTCATTCATATATAAAATCATTTTCTACCAGCCAACCTTATCAAGTGGGATAATAGAGTAGGTGCAAAAAAATGAGAATAATATTTCTATTAAAAATATCGAGGTTAGAGTGAAGGAACACATCCCTGATGTCAAGAATTGACAGAAGAAGTGTGTGATTTGCGATTAATCCGTTTAAAAAAGTTTGTATGAAAATTACTTTATATTTTATTTTTAACAATTTTTTATTACTTCAAATATCTGTTTTTTTTTGTATAAAAGATCATTTAATAAAAATCATACAAAAAAGCCATCATTAAATAAAAATTTCAAATGATATATTAAATTTTTGTGACTTATATATTTTCAACTTCTATATATTAGTATACATTTTTAGATGTTATTTTATTCTTTTAGATATGACTAAAAGTTTAATATATAAGTAACATCACCAATATTCTGGAAAGAAAACAATTTGTAGTAGAGGTGACAGCGCGTTATCTTATTGTAAACGCAACTTGATTGTGGGTTCGATTACCGTGCCGATCAGCTCTATCAATCATCTCATATAAATTTCGATTTCACCAATTTGGTAAGATAAAGCGTGGCGTTAAGTTCTATTATTCACTACGTAATGTCTCAAATTCGGCTTGATAATGAAGAACGGAGTGTCGTCTACATGTATAACAGAAAAAACATAAAATTATTTTTATTTAACTAAATACAATATACCGATATCTGTCTGTATGTTCAATACATTTCATACAATTTCCCTTGAGATTTGTATTCAAACAAGCTAGGCGGTAGCTGTACAAAGTCATAGTAAAGTCACGCGATGTAATAATTAAAATGTATGCTAGAACGAATTGTGGACCTTCAAATGCTTTACATTTATACAACTTAAGTGGTATTGGAATATTTTGTTTGTAAATGAATTCTAGTAACAAAAATTATAGAGCGACAGTTTGATATTTATTTCTTGGGAAAAAACGTATTTTATATAAAACAATGTGTACGAATGGAAATAAAGTTAATAATTGATAAGTGACCTAAAATAAACCATTGCGGCGCAGTGGAACTGCTTCAGACTGTAAACACGATTGATTGTGGTTTCGATTCCCACTCAAGGGAATGATTATATTTCAAATTTACTTTCATTTCTCTGGTAAGACAAAGCGCAAAGTTTGAGTTTACTACTCAGCACGTAATGTCTTGATTTTAAGCGGAAATCAGTTTACAAAGTGTCTTAACACTACGTTGTCTTTGACTAAAGTATCGAAGGTGATAAATAATCAATTTGTTCACGACGCAGGAACATCATCTGATTGTGAATGCCATTGATAGTGGGTTCGATACCCTCTCTAGTAAAATAAAGTGGAGTGCTGTCACTCAACACGAAATGTCTATTTTAGGCGGAATGATTAGAAGTCTAAGACCCTCGCTTTTTAATAGGGTAAAGCTGAAAAAAAAACTATACACCTGACGTCTTAAACATCATTGTTACAAACTATATACAATCATAAAACACTTTGTTGCAGGTTTAAGGCGCCATCATTCGAAGGCGATATGAGCTCAGATGCTATTATCGACGCTGATACAGGTGCAACGGTTTTATTTGATTGCCGAGTGTCTTCCTTGAGAGATAAAACGGTTGGTATACAATAAATTAATAGTACGGTCTCCGTTATAGCTGTATTGCTTTGGAGCAAGTTCTGAAGTAGAATCTATCTAAATATTTTTTGAGAAAATTATATATTACTATAGTTTAAAATTTAGATTTTTATTTTAATTTATAAAGTTAAGAACCACTTGGAACTGATTTCTCTTATATTTACTCTTTACTCGTCAATTCTAACAGACACACTCGACTGCTATCGAATATTATATCTAAATTTTGAATTTTGAAATTATGAATAAATTAATAAAAAAAAAGTTATATAAAAATAAATAATAAGAACAATTGAGGCCGGTCGTGACGCAGTGGGACAGCGTCTGACCGTAAAAGCGATTGGTTGTGGGTTCGATTCCCACTTGGAGGTGTATTTAAATTTTTTTTGCACTTTATCGCTCTGATATGACAAAATGCTGCGTAACTAAGGAGTTTTTAAAAATATTTTAAAAGTTTAAAAACCTTGAAAATAATTCTTTTATTATTTTGTATAATATTTTATTGTACACCAGTTGTTATCGGCAACTTTGTGTGCAAAACCCCTTATAATGTTAATCATCACTATTATTGTTATTTGCTGTTCCAGGCGTTTGATTTCTTTATACCATAAAATAAGACCTTCAATTTCGCTTGATAAATTTTTCCAAACTGCCACTTCCCTATTTTTTATATGGGCTGGGCTTGTCCCTTAAGATCCCACATCTGATGTTCCAGACATTTGGTTTTTATGTATCAACGAAAACTATTCAAAATACGGAATAATGTTGTTTAGATTTTTTTTATAATTTAGTTGATCCATTATTGTTCTACATGATGTGTCTTTAAAATCAACAATTTTATACGCCGTTAATAAAATATAAAATAATAATTAAAATTCATTTAGTAATTTTAATAGATAAACAGTAAAAAATACAAGTATCAGGATCTTTGCGCATTAGCGTAGTTAAAGAGAATCTAGTGTCAAAACACTCCGTTCTGCACTTATCGACCAAAATTAACAAGACATTTTGATTAAGTAGCGGAATTCAACGCCGCCCACAGTTAAAAAAAACTTCCAAATCATCTCTTTTTCTATTTGTTCATCACGTTTCTAAAGAAATATTTTAAGAAAATTATCTCTTTATAAAGAACTTTCGACTTAATTACATTTACATTCTACTCTAAGGTTATAATAAATTACTCTCTAAAACAACTTCATTACTTGTTAAAGGAGCCTTTACATGAGCAATTAATTATGTCCGATAAAAGCTTACGACATACAATATAAACTTAATTATTTTGTTTCAAGACCTGTTCAAAAAGCCTAAATAAATGACTAAATTGACATTGTAAACTCGAGACCTTTAACCCTTTTCGTCCATTCTTCCTATTTATGTTTTAAAATGTACATAAAAAGAGTTAAAATCAAATTTTATTTTACTTTACCATGCTTAGACTTTTCAATTAATTTTAAAATAATCTAGAATTATACCAGGATTAGTTTATTTATATAAAAATAACAAAATTGGAGGTCTTTTTTTGCTTGTTTAAAAGTTCTGTGAATTACGATAATTTTGAAGGAGGTTAATTATCGTCAAGGGTATCTCTTGTTTCTGACTGCCCTGCTATGCGAGCTTAAGCGAGATGCTGCTAACTAACTATAATAATACTATAACATTGCGCTATTTTTTTACAATCTAATATTATATTATTTGTAAAGTAATATCACTAGCGTCTTAATTCTACCATATAGCAAAGTAGTCGGAGAAAATTTTGTATTAAGACACCATTCTCTTAGAATTCGAGGTGTGGCGAAATTGTGAATCAAGAAAAAAAATAATTAGAATAAAATTATTTCCTCACTGCGAATTTAGCCCAGAACCGATAAATAAATAAATTTAGTATATATATATATATATATATATATATATATATATATATATATATATGTATAATATAAGAATTTAAAATATTCATATTAATATGCAATGTGTCTCCAAATTGATATTGCATGTATTACCAAAGCGATGCAGAAATGGAAACAATTTAAACATATTGAATCCCAAAGTGGGAATCGAACCTACACCCAATGTTGCTAACAATTAGACGTCGTTCTATTCTAGAGTTTATCTATGCCTTTGTGCTAATTTCAGGAGAGATATTTTGGTAGGCCTCCCCTAAATATTTCGTATTTATTTTAATTTAAATCAAATATCAAGTACTTGTCACTTCCATCTACACATGCATTTTATTAATAAACATGATACCCATGTTAATACTAACTTTATTAAGAAACGTCGTTATATAACCTAATATGTCTTTTATATATTAGGTATCCTGGATACGAGTATCTGATGATGAATATTTAGAACTCCTTACTGTAGACTTGGAAACGCATACAGCCGACTCAAGGTAAGCTAAAAGTTTACATTAACGGCTCATCCGTAAAATACCAGTATTAAAAATTATTAAAATTTTGACAATTTTTTTGTTGAATTTTAGTTAATTTTTTCTGATGAGTTATTTGTCATATTTTATGGATTATTTTCCTTGATTCTGAAGGATATATAATATAAAGTCATGTAATGGAAATCAAGATATTTTAATTAATAAAAGTAGTTATTTCTATATGGTAAAAAAATGTTAGTTCTATAAAACTAAAATTAGAGTTTTATGTTTGTTGTCTTTTAAATGGAATTTGTAATAAACAAAAATTCATATTTTTTACAATGATACATATTTGAACGCAGTGGGAGTCGAACCCGTGGTTCTTAGAAAGCGCTTATGCGCTCTGATTACTAAGCTTACCATAGTGTTTAGTTGAGGTTTAGGATTCGAATCTTGCCACGTTCAAATTATTATACAATTAAAAAAAATGAATTGCTAAATACTAACTTCTTTATTCTTTAAATCTGACTATTTTCCTTAGAGAAATGTCATCTTAAAATATTTTATACAATAAAAGATATAAAGTATATAAAAGCACGGAAAAGCTAACATGCCATTAAAACACATTTAGGTACAAAGTCGACGTAGCAGGTGAAACTTGGAAGCTCACTTTGTCTGACGCCAAAGTGCAGGACTCTGGTATATATTGCTGTCACGTGTCCACCCACCCGCCTATGTTGAGGCGATTTCAACTTGTAGTACACGGTAAGTAGTTTACAAGGGAAAAGTGCATTAGCTTAACATAGTTTTTTTTATTTTTTATATATATATATATATATATATATATATATATATATATATATATTGTGTTTTTTAATGTTAATTTATAAAAAACGTACACAAATTTGGACACAGTGGGAATCGAATCTGTGCCTGTTGAAAAGTTCCAAACACTCTGGCAACTAAGCTTAACATAGTCATTAGTTCCAGTCCTGCTGCTTTAAAATTTTTGTACAATATTTAAAAAATCTTTTCGAATTATAAATATGAAATAACACTTTAAAAATATTTAAAAAATCTAGATGGTTTTTGAAATTGTAGTAAATCGTAAGCGATTTCGTTTAATGTATTCAAATACTTATCAAATAGTTACCAGCTAATATGCATCAGTGCTATGTAAATTATATAAAAAATATCTGTTTTAGGATTTATTTCTATATTAAAATTTTATATGAGGGAAAATATAAAATTAAATAAATCTACCACTAAGAGTGATATGTAATATGACTGTACTCTCACACAATTACAGCATTAATATATTTTATTAATTAATTACAAAAATTAATTTCTAGGAAGCTTCCTTTAAAAGTAATTATATGTATAATATTAAATATAAAAATTACGAGTAGAATGTTTACTAATGAATTTGAACAAGTAATATTGTCACTCGATTCACAGATGTTTTATGTATAAAGTAATTATAATATATACACTTTTTTTACATTATAATGTAGAGATTTTTATTACAATTGGTAAAGATAATAAAATAAAATAACTTACTGCCAATAGTGATCTCTCCCAGGCAATCGACTTAATAGGATATGATTTTTGAAAAAAACGAAAAAACGTATAAAAATTTGAACGCAGCGGGATTCGAACCCACGCCTCTTGGATACCGTCCAAGCACTCTGACCACTTAATAACACTTTAAAAATAGTAAATATTAATAGGATCCAATGACACTTAAAGTATATTTAATTAATTATAATATTTGGTTAAATAAAGTACTACAGCAACCTACTCCTCCAACTAGTATAAGTTTGGATCGGTAGTGTTGTACCGTAGATTATTTGAATTATATAAAAAAAAATACGCTATACCCCACATAGTAGGGTAGTCAGAGACTCTTTTCCGCCCGAAATCAAGACATTGCGTGTATAGTGGCAAATTCAACGCCGTGCTTTGTTTTTCCAGAGCAGAAAAATTAAAATAAAATTTAAATATTAACATTTTCCCGAGTTGGAGTCGAACTCACAACTAATCACGTTTAGACTCAGACGTTCCACTGTGCCATTGTGATATCTAAATAAATAGTTTTTTTTTTATGTATTTCAAGTAATCTACGGTACCGTTATACAACCATCTATAACATATTAAGATTTCTAATTTTCAAATAATAAATATAAAAAATAAATATACTATATATACGTATTTATATAATTCCTTTTTGTTAAAACAGTATAATTAATAACTTAACAAAATTCTTAAAACAAAAAACCATTTTCATTTGTATCAATACATTATAAAATAATTGTTTCAGCACCCGAAATAAAAATGAGCAAAGAGGCCTTCCTTGAGAGCGGCGAGACTCTGTCGCTCAAGTGCGCTATATTGCATCTAAGTACTCGGGAAATTATACCGGAGTTACATTGGTATAAAGGCAACAGTAGCACGCCGTTGGACGAGACCAGGGGAGGGGTTCTCATTGAAACTGACTTATTGTCACTTACCAGCCATCTTCAGGTAAGATTTTTGTATTTATTGTTTATTTATTCGGTACCGGTTCGTGTATTACTTTTTTACCCCTGTTTAAAGATATTTATAGCTAGTAAAAAGGTAAAAGTAACCTCCGCTTTCAGCCGCTGTGTGGCGAAATTCAACGCCGCGCAGTGATATTTTTAAATATTAGCATTCCTTTGAATTACACTTGAATTTACAACTATTAGCTGAGTTGATAGATATATCTCGACATACATAAAAGTAATATACCACAATTTTATATATGTGGGGTATGTTTGCTTGCTTAATTGATGGAGGGCTATTTCAAGCTTTTTCTCATATAACACAGTCCCAGTTCCGATATTCCGATTTTCATTTCCTATCTGAATTAGACACTGTATGTAAGTGACGGAACTCAACGCCGCGTTTCATCTTACCAAAGTCAGTCATAAAAACATTATAATTATACTCATTCCCTTAAAGCAGATTCAAATGAGATTACAATGAAACATAGTTCCATTGCGTAACTGCTCATAGACTATTACATATAACACATCATACCTTTACATTCATGTAAATATTTCATATAAAAGATTAAACATAATAACTGGTAATATAGGACGAAGACAGAAAGATTTAAACTGAAAAATTGCTTTCTACGAATCTATTTACTTAAGAGTATTATTCAAATGAAAAATGCTTTCAAGATATATTATATTTTACCCTTAAAAATGACATAGTAGTAAAAATATGAAGATGGATGGATAAGCATTCGTTAGTCTTTCAAGCAAAAACTATTGGACGGACTTAGACAAATCTTTAATGTAATAACACTTAGCCATTAGAATAACATAAAGGCCCCAATATATGAAGTTATAAGCATAATAGCAATATTACTAGTGCACTTAAAATAATTTGGTTTTTTAAAAAAACTCACTTTAATATAAACCTTAGTTCTGCAATTATATTAATGTAAGTTACAAGAGAAATAATATAAACCTAGTGTATTAATTTTATTATCATAAAAAAAAATCACTAGTGAATTTGATTTTAAAATTTTGTCGAACAAATAAGTTAAAATTATATAACTTTGTTATCTATTAACAGATTAAAATACAACAGGAAGTTTCCGAAAATATAATAGCAAAATCTGCGTCTAATTCGGTTAAGCCATTTCTGATATTAGTGTGCACAAACGCACAGACAAATAGACCTTTTATATATATATATATACGCAATGTCTCGTATTCATTGAAAAGCGGAATATGGAGTGTCTTGACACTAAGTACTTCCTGCCTTTCCTGCTATGCGGGATAAAAGCGTGAAGCTAAAAAAACACTGTATAGCCATAAGGCCTTAAAGCAAAGAAAAAAATCCATTCTAATTACTTTTCCAATTCATTAAGGGCACAATCTTATCTTCGCTAACAAAAGTTCACTTAACATTTATTTCTAATGTATTCCAAGTCGTTATACTAAAAAAGTGAAGAGATTTTTTATGTTAAAGAACCTCTTTAAACCATTCAGTGTGTTGCTTTGGGGAAATTACGACGAATTTAAAAAGCTATTACTTTTATACATTTTTTACTACCTTCGAGGGTTGGTCCTTCTTTTTAGTGTTCAGGTGTTTTTATATCTTACTATATAAGTCTGTTTGCGGATATTATATATATATATATATATATATATATATATATATATATATATATATATATATATATATATATATATATATATATATATATTAGGTTTTTAAAAGATTTCATGGTTCAGTGGCACATCGTGAAACTGAAATGCGACGACTATGAGTTCGATCTCCACTTGGGGTTCTATGATAACATTTACAAGAACATATTGCATTATACTTCTTTCTAGCTATGTGTAGTTATTTATCTTTCAACTTTCTATCACCATGAGAATCATGAGAATCATAACTGTCTTGAAAACAAGAGTGAGGGCCTAGCGTACTCGTACCACAAGCCCATAGCTCAGTACTAGTGTCAGTCTCACGTAAATGTGAATTATATTAATTATACCTTCAAAACAAACCTTTGTGTTTTTTGTTCAAAAATAAAGTTATTGTTAGAAAACATTTTTGAAAAAACGTATAAATATTTGAACGGCGCGGGATTCGAACCCGCGCCTCTTGGATACCGTCCAAGCGCTCTGACCGCTAAGCCATGCGTTCTACTACCAGCTGCGTCGAAATTCTTATACGTTTACAACTTATTTATGTTGTTGTTGTCTCTCTTGTTAAACGATTATTTTTTAATAATCTTTAAGTAGTAGAAATTTGTAAAAATCTCTCTACAGAGATGCTAACAACATAAATAAGTTGTAACAAAACGATTTTTCAAAAATGTTTTCTAATCCTAAGTGTGGAATAACACTTTAAAAACAGTAAATATGAAAGTTATTGTTATTATTTTTATTCATTCACTCAGCTTAAAAAGCATTAAAAATAAAATAAATTTTATTTTATTCATTTTATATTATATATGCAAGCAATAAGCGTAATTATCGCTTAAAACGGTCTTTGCCAAGTAAACTTTGACGTTGAAGTTATATAGGTAAAGTGAATTGCTTAATATTTATATAATAAAATAGTATAATAATTATTTTAATTTACGTATTATTTAAACAAACAAAATAAATAAGAGACCAAAATTTCATTGAGCAAAACCTTGAACATTATCAAAAGCGTTCTTGAACGTAACGTTCAACGCACTATCCTTTGAGGATCAAATCCTAAAAGGCGTTTACAGTCAGACGCTGTCGGACGCGCTAGGGTTGCCTCAAGAAACTTAATTTATAACGAAATGCGGCGTTGTGTTTCGGGAAATGAACAGCAAAGTGTCTTCACTCCAGGATCTCTTTGTATACTTCACTGTGATGGAAAAAAACAGATATACATATATTTTATATTAAATTCAATTTATATTGGTATAAGATGACGTTTTCGGTTTGACTTGAATTAATATCTGTACATAGAATAAAATAATTCTTTGTTTATTCACGAGAACAAAACCATGTGCTAAATAAATACATACAAAACGCTAGGAAAACATAAAAAAATCAATTAACCAACTATCCGACGAGCTATTAAACGGAAATTGTAAAAAAAAGACGTCAGAATAAAATTCACTATGATTTAAATAGGTCACACTGAATGTATGTATTTAGCGTAATTGAAACTTTAAATTCACAGATTCTATTGAATTTCCCGATTATCGTGTTTGCTATTTGTACTCAACTAGTTAAACTGTTACTAATTAAATACTCTGCAGAGAACGAATAATAGCTATCGAATAGTAATGTTTAATAAAGCTAAATTTCATAGTGACTCAGTGGTAAGATGTTTTGGTTTTACGTGGTTTTGTGGGTTTGTTTCTCGTGCTTTGATTATGGGTTCCATGTAAACTCGAAAAAAGCAATAAGGTACATTTCACCACTCTGATAAGACAAAACGCGGTGTTAAGTTTCCAAAAATGAAGAGCGAAGTGTCGTCACTAAGGGAACAGAAATGTATATTTTTTAATATTTTCTGAATATTTCTCGGCTTGGTTATTAAAATACGAAATAATTCCGCCAACCGGAAATGGACACTGGAATACATGGAAAAAGAAATATAAAGTGATGTAGGTAACTAGATCTTCCTCCTATCTGTTGTTATTTCTGCACTCAAAAATATAACAATACAAGCGGCCTGCTCGCTTGTAAGAACTACACTATTGTATTTGCTTAAATTTCTTAAATCACTGAGAGCTTTATGTCATCACTGACAATAACAGGGATACGTTAACTAGATAATGTATGAAGGAATAATTATAACGGTACTGTGCCGATAGTAAATGAATGAATAAATGAATGACATTAGGCGTCAATGATGTAATGCTAAAGAAAATATGGCGACTGCGATTTCTTTGTCAGCACTATTACATTATGTGAATTTTGATTTTGATTCTTTTCTTTTCTTATGTATTATAATTCAGATAAGTTTTATATCTAATCTGGTGTACCTCTCGATAACATTATTTATAAATAATAAAATTTTTACCTAAAAACTAAGGATGGAATTACTAGTTACTAGAATTTTGGCTTATAATTAGATAGACAGGATTACTTTACCTACTTTAGATATACATTTTTGTATTTAAGGACATAAACGTTATTAAGGCAAACCGTATTATATTCACTTATAATAATAATTTATAATTTATTAAAATTTAATTAATAATTAAAAAAAAGACAAAGGGCGGGGTTGAGTTCCACCACTCAACACGCAATGTCTCGAATTCGGTGGAAAGCGAAGTACAGAGTACCTTGACACTAGGTACTTTCTATCTACTGCTACCTGCTATGCGGGATAAAAGCGTGAACTAAAATAAAAAGATATATATATATATATATATATATATATATATATATATATTAATTTACAAATTTCTAATTTAAAACATATAAAATATTTATAGTTAACTAACTTAAATAGTTTTTCGTTTCGTTTGAGCAATTCCGCCCAAGCAAAACGAAGCCAGTACCTACATGTATTGTATTTTGTCTCTAATTTAATCTCTAAGAAAAATAACGTTAGTTAGGTCACGTTTTCGTGTAGTTTTATTTTCGCCGACAAAGATGCACGCACTGAGCATATTTTATTTGTTGTAAAAACATTATGGAATTATGCTCAACTACGCGAGTAAAAGAAAAATGGTTTTAAATGTTGAGATAACATATTTCTTTGTTTCTTTTATGTTTATTAGATTTTTTTTATTAATGTTACTTTGTATGGCAGGTAAGGAGGTTCTGGTACAGTAGCTATTTACTTGTAGCTAGTATATGGTTATGGGTTAAAATTTTTATTCAATTTTTCTGCTAGTATCTTCTTCTATTTTTTATAAAAGCCGATATAAACTAGATTTTCAGTATAGAATCTCAAAAAGAGCGTACACAAGTTTTTTTTTAAAATAATTATAGTATATAGCTAACAAAAGCTAATTTCTTATAGTTTAAAATTTTAACTTTTTTTCTTATCGTTTGAAATCATATTTAATAATTAGTATTGTCTCTTTCACTATATGATCAATCGCATAAATCCTAAAAAGATGTGAACTATAAAAATAGGTTCTGACAACCTTATAAGAATTTCGACGTACTTCCATAAGGACTTATTGCACAAGGCTTTATTGTCTTGAACGCTTGATATATTCCATAAAGCGTAGCTATCAATCCAGCTATGTTAAAATTTTCAAACAATTTTTAATGTAACATTCACAAAATATGTGTTAAAGCTCGTTGTTTATTCTGAGAGCTTCATCCCACCTACACCTTACACAATTGTATTAGTACAAAGGTCTAGTACTAAGAATTTTCTTTCTCATTTAATTACAAAAATGAATATCAAAATCAATAAGTACAGCAAAAATGGGACCTATCAGATTTTATGTAACAAGCCAAAACAATTTTTTATTGGAAATTGTACTTTATTACCCTTTTATTAAGGATCATGTATACTATGAGAAAAATTTGGATGAAATACTCCTTTAGTCGACCGTTAAGAGTTATTCAGATTATGCTCGACTTGAATAATGGTTATTTAATTCAACCTTCATATTATGGGAACTGGTCCTGAATACTATGTTTCTTGTGGCCATTCTTGCTTAAAATATATTTTTGTATAGAAAATGAAATGGGAATGCTTATGGTCCAAAGGAAATTTAGTTATAATATATTGCTAATTGAGTTCAATTCAATCAGCATGTAAAGCCTTTAATTTAATCGGTTATAGTTTTAATTAACATGTTAAGTCTAATTTTTCATGAACAGATGTCTGTTTCTGAAAATTATATTCCAGGCCTTATTAATAAAATAGGGTTATTCTCAAATATATAAATTCACATGGCACTGTTTAATAAGAAATAATTGTATATATGTTGCTTTGAGTCCGGTCGTGGCAATGTGACAGCGTCTGACTATAAACGCGACCGGTTGTGGGTTCGATCCCGCTCGATACACTTTGTCTACCCTGTTAAAAGCGTGAATCTAAAAAAAATGTAAATGTTTCAAAATTCGACACTGAACACTGTAAAAAGACAGAATTATTTTTATTAAAATAGTTTTACGTACAATAAGTAAAAATAGAAAACCAAAAATCTCATTAGATTCAGTTTTTTGTCACCATTACCGTGCAGAAGTTACATATTTACTAGTTCACAATGATCATATGTTGAAATCCTAATCACGCACTTTTAAATTCAGACAATAGGCATGTTTTATACATAAGAAATCTCCGAAACGTCTATGCGCCCTAACCACTAAGCCATACGTTCTAGTTACGGCTATGTTGAAAATTGGAATCCTGCAGTGCTCAAAATTTTATACTTTTCCTAACTAATTATTAGTATTAGTTGTTACTAGTGCTTAGAACAACCCACTAATTCTGACCAACGCGAAATTAGTAAACTTTAAATAATGTTTCTCAAGCAAATGACTGTATTATGTCTGTTTTTTTGTTAAATAATAAATATCTATGAACCTGATTAATAAAATAACACTTTAAAAAACACTCAACGTCCCACAACTATCGGAGAGTAGAAAAATGACAAGCCTCTCAGTATACGTCGAAGTAGACTGTAGTAGTTAGCAAAATATACATGAATATAAATAAAATATAAATTTCATTCGATTTACATGATCGTTTTATATTTATGTCATAAACATTTTTAATCTATAGATAAATAATATTCATGTATATTGTTATGTTAATTACAAACATACCTTTAAAGCTATTACTCGTAAAATAATTATAATGAAATGATAACAGATGTCCAATGTAGTTTAAAATGTGTTATTTTGGTAAACAATATTGTTTTTGATTTTTTTAAATGTATACATCCGCCGCACTAAATTAAGCAGAATGATCGTAATGAATTCCGGAACTTAACGCCGCGTTTTACTTTAAGCAAGCTATAAATATATATATATAATTATATATATATATATATATATAAAGTACGTTTTTACAGTCAAATATTGTCACACCCCGCCATGACTCTCAGATTGTAAATTTTAATTCAAAATGTATACAAAAGTGAACATTCCAAATACATTGCGGTTTGTACATTTCCTGTACGAGAATGCGACCGAAGTAACCAAAATTATTTAAGCCGCAAGAGTAAAACTTTCCTTCTTGCTTTTAGTAATATTAATTAAATTTAAAACATTAACTTATATTTTTTTTATTTTAACATATAACACGTATTTTACATAGTAAGCAGAAAGAAACCAAGTGTCAATATGCTCTTTTTCTAGTTTTATTTGCCTACTATTGACCATTGTTTCTTTACTCCGCTCTCCGCTGTATACATGACATTGAGTATCGGGCTCAACTCATCACTTTGTCTTACAGAAATGAGAAAAACAAATAATTTAAATATAATCATATCCCCGAGTGGAAAGCGAATTGACAACCGAACGCGTTACAGTCAGGCACCGTCCCACTGCGCCACGACTGACCTCTATCGGATTTGTATTTATTTTGTTTTTACTTAACATATAATTTTAACAATCTTCTAAAATAATAATCCGGTTCACAATAAAAACTATAATCAATACCAATCCATTAAAATCAATACCAAAAACAAATCAACAGTAATGACCTTACTTTTTCAAGCACAAATAAACTATAAAAAATTCTTGCCGTCAAAACAAAATTTTAAATCTAGCTCAGAATTAAAAAAAAATGCTTAAGCTAAAAGCTAGAGCTGGTTATTTAGTTTTTTTGATAACCTAACTACCCGTGGCTCGGTAACGCAAAACTGTTGTTAGAAACTTCAATCGTTAGTGACGCTGATCGCAACAAGCTGGTCATTTTGCAAAATATGAAAGTTAAGGTTGAAAAATAACTGAGCAGTTATTTTCTGATGTTTAAATGAAGTATAAAAATGCATCTATACAGTTATTACACAAGAGCATAAGATGAATAAAGTATATATAAAATAAATAAGTATTAGAACATTTAAGGGGATTAATTTTCCCATTATAGAGAGGCTGGTAGTGGCGCAGTGGGTAGTGGCGCAGTGAGACACCGTCTGACTGTAAACACGACCAGTTGTGGGTTAGATCCCCATTCATAGGATTAACATTATTTAAGACTATTTTCACTTCCTCTCTCTGGTAAGACAAAGTGCGGCATAGTATTTCACCACTCAACACACGAAAGCGTAGTACAGAGTGTCTTGACACTAGGAACTTTCTGTCTATCCTGCTATGCGGGATAATAGCGTAAAGCAAAAAAATAATAATTTGCCTATTGATAGTGTGATATGATCCAGATCCAAAAAATATCTAGTGTCAAGACACTCCGTCTACCGCAAATATTTTAAACACAAATTTTAATATTTTACATAAACCAACAACATCTATACTTATTTCCGGTTATTGCCTACAAATGCGTAACCACTTACTCCGTAGGAAACGATTGATAGCTAAGAACAATGAAACAGAGTGTGAATCGGTTAACCGCTGGGCTGTTAGATGAGTTTCCCAGTCAATCTGGCCAATAGTTTGGATATAACCGATTGACAGACTTTCCTTTTTATTATTATATAATAAAATTATTATAGTTATATACGGAGTGCGT
This sequence comes from Dryadula phaetusa, assembly GCA_032432895.1. Classification (NCBI taxonomy): domain Eukaryota; kingdom Metazoa; phylum Arthropoda; class Insecta; order Lepidoptera; family Nymphalidae; genus Dryadula; species Dryadula phaetusa. Next base: position 589,753 of record JAOYRS010000065.1, read on the forward strand.
TGACACTAGGTACTTTCTGTCTACCCTGCTATGTGGGATAAAAGTGTGAAGCTAAAAAAAATTATAGTCAGCTAAAATCACGAACTAGTCTCTTTATAAGTCTATAGTTGAAATGTATTGTATAAGAAATTTAAAATAAAAAAGTAAATTAAATTTGTTGTATCTTGTGTATCAGAGTTTATTAAAAAGTATCTAATAATTAATTAAATCTCGAATTGATATTTTTTTAAATTTTAATTACAAATGAAAAGTTAATTACAAATAAAAGGTTAATATCCAATTTTTTTTGTTAATTATAATTTGAAATATTTAATAATTAATAATTATTAAATTTTAAAATTAAATATACTAAGGAATAAACATTAATTTAAAAATTAATAATAGGTATAAAATATATTTGAGATTTTTGAAATTTATATTGATTAAAAATCAAAATTTACTATAAAAAAATATTAATTTAAAAAAAGAAATATTTTAAATAAAATTACAAGTATATACATATGTAATTGAATACTGGAATCAAGCTAATTGTGACAAAGGTATAGATAGTATAGAATAGGAAAGTAATAAATATTATCCACCTTAATAATTTTTTTTTTCTATTATATTTATTTAGTCAGGGTACAGGCCAGTCAGAGACATTCTAGTATCGAGACACTTCTTTCACTGTTTTTCGCCCGAAATCGGACGTTCCCATCTCATTAATTTAAATATAATCCCCCGAATTGGAATCGAACCCACAACGTAATTACGTTTACAGTCAGATGCTTTCCTACTGTACTTAAAGATGTCATATCTTCTAATATATTTTATTAATTCTATTATTAATTAAACTAAAACAAGATTGGTGATGTAACTTCAAGACTTTATTGTGTCTCTCAAGGGAAGAAATTTCATATTGCCACCTATATGAGTTTTAACTGGGATTGTCGTTAAAAATCCAAATATTTCTTCTTTCAACGTAATGAATCGCGACCCGTTGCCACTAACAATCAATGGTTTAAGGCGATATATGGACAAATAATAGAAAATCTTTTTTGCTAAATACAATTCTCTCTATAAGAATAAAATGTTATATACGAAACGTAAAATACTTGTAACCTTGGCAACGTGTTTGTGATAAAAAAGTTACATAATATATAATTAATAAATAAATAGTAGTATTAATTTTATCAATTTAAGCCATATATATGGTAAATTATTATAAGACAATAACAACATTTTCTTGTTCATATAATTAAAATAGCTGTATCAAATTTGATTCTTCTTTATCCACTTAATTTCTATAGGAAATAATAGATAGCGTTCAGGATTTTCTAATTTAATTTCAACCAACCATCAAATTATCTCAAATTTTTCACAGATGAAAGTAGTGTCTCTCTGTAATAATGACCTTTTTTACTCTTTGAAAGGCAAAGTAAGAGACAAAGCGATTATTAAGCTTTTGTGAAAAAGCTGACAGGTTTGTCAATTGAGTCTATTGGCGAGCTTTTAAGCTCAAAGCTAGTCAAAACGAATTTGACTCTGCGTTATTACTGATAGGTGATTTGGATTTCTTTTTCTTAGAAATGCTTGTTTTCTTAATAAAGCTCTTGCTACGTTATTGTGACAAATAAATGTTTATGTTTTAATATTTAAATGATGTTACATGTGCCTAAATATACGCATAACGATCCTTGATTTGATCCCAACTCGGGAAGGTTGTATTTTGCTTCTTTTTATGGAAGACAGCACAGCGTTGAGTTCCACCAGTATAATATATATTTGTCTATAAACCACCCATAAAATAGAAAACCATGTAGAGTTACTTATGTTTAGGATCAGTCTACCAGTTTTGCATTTACGTGAAACTTACATATGCGTTGAACGATAAGTATTTTTTTTTCTCTGTGAAGGTGTATGGTTCATATAAATAAAAAGAAACACAATATTATTGGATTTTGTATAATTTAAAAGTTATAAGATAATAATTACAATATTTTTTTAAATAATTATATAATATTCCTTGAAAAAAAGTAAAAAGCAATATATATGTTAAGTTTCATATACATCGTCATATGTGTTTTTTTTAGCTTCACGCTTTTTATTGCGCATACCAGGGTAGATAGAAAGTACCTAGTGTCAAAACACTCCGTACATCACTTTCCACCGAATTAGAGACATTGCATGTTGAGTGGTGGAACTCAACTCCGTACTTTGTCTAACCAGAGCGAGGAAGTGAAAATTATTTAAATATGGTGTGGCGAGTGGGTATTGAACAAACAACCCATCGCGTTTACAGTCAGTCGCTTTCCCACTGCGCCACGACCGGCCTTTTCCAACGAACTTTTCCAACAAGCCGAAAAAGAATTACTTCCTCGGTCACTTGCTTTGCTCAATAGAATGCTTAATTTATGTTATATAACCAAATTGTAACCATTTTAATACAAAATTTCAACAATAACATTTTTTAACAATAATTTAAGTAGAAACATAGGAGTATTTAACCCTATTGTTCAAGTTAAATGAATGTATATATATATATATATATATATATATATATATATATATATATATATATATATATATATATATATATATATAACGGTACTACCGTTATCTATATTTATCAAAATACATAATAAAATATACACACATACATAATTATATAACCTACGCTTTACTATTTATAGCACGTAGTCCGAGACAGCCTAATGTCAAGACACTCCGTAACCTACTTTCCGCCAGAAGTCAAGACAATACGTCAAATGGCGAGTTCAACGCTACATTTTCTGTTAATAGAGCGAAGAAAAAAATATTGTAAATATAATTATTCCCCCGAATGGTAATCGAATTCACAACAAATATTAGTTCTACCTATCCACTCTGCAATTTGTAAATATATGAAGTTATAAAAATAAATCTTTTTACTTAACTCGAATATTTTAAATATATAAGACAAAATAGGCGAAGTTTTTCAACAAATGGACCATCGTACTATCTAACTGCCTACTGCAGCTTGCCGGGGGTCGATTTATATGGGATCATTAGGATAAAACGTGACGTTGAGCTTTGTGTCCCTACTTCCTGTTTCAACATGCCTGTCCAATGTACCAAAAATAGAGGCTTTCTTATGTCAGGTTCCTGAAATATATTTGGTATTTAGATATTTAAATTATATGCCGATCTTGGCACAGTGGAACAGCGTTTGACTGTAAATGTGATCGTTTGTGGGTTCAGTTTCCATTCGGGGCAATGAATTTTCAAATTATTTTCTTATCCTTCGCTCTGGTAGGACAACAAACAGATGCCAGAAAAGAAGAAGAAAAGGGAAAAAGCAGAGTACAAGAGTTTCTTGACACGAGATATCTTTTATCTATACTTCTATGGGGGATAATAGCGTGAATCTAAAAAAAAAGGAATTAAATATATATAGTATTAGCAAGATTAAAATTAGGAAACTTAGGAAAAATAAACATATATTTTTTAAAACATACAAAAAATCTTGCTGCGTTCAATTTTTATATGCTTTTTGATAATATATATTTTCTATGTAAACTATATTTCTATTGAACATAAAAAAATTAACGATATTCTAGCAAGTATATTTTCAAAGTAAAAAAATAACTTCTATTTACCTATTAGGTGAGTTCTCAAATTCAAAGACAAAACCCAAATTCGACTATCATAGTCACTTGATATTATCCATATGGTAATATATTCGTCGCTTTCAATCTCTCTCGGTAGCCTATTTGCACAATTCAATTGCTCCCATGTAACGGGACACGGTCGGACGTACAAGCTGGCATTATGCAAAGGCTTGTTCCACCCTGGACATTTATTCTAACAAAGTAATTTTACAATATGAGTTTAGAAAGGATAATATGAATAGTACTGGTATGTGGTAATGAGGCCTTCGTGACACAGTGAGATGGCCTCTAGCTGTAAACACGATTGGTTGTGGGTTCGATTCTCAGTTGGATGAATGATTATATTTAAAATTTATTTGTATTTCTTCGCACTAGTATAACGTAGTGTGGCGTTGAGTTCGCCACTTGTCATATAATGTCTCGATTTCGATCGGAAAGCAGTTAATGTAGTGTTTTTAAACTAGGTTGTCTATGACTCCCCAGCTATACGAGATAAAGAGGGAAGCTGTTATTTTTTATATATATTTATATAGAATTAATATTGTACAGTAATAAACTAATTTGTTAACATTTGTTGTTTATATAAAAATACAATATCAAAAATATTTTCTAGAAACTAGTGGGACCTATAAACGTTACCTAAATAAGCGCTTACATTTATTTTCACTACTTTGTATTTTTTTTAGCTTTCTATACTGTAATTATCTAATAATACTCTGGTAATAACAATGAAGCAAGATATTACGCTCTCCACCTTCCACCACCAATGTAAGTGTCAGAACTCAACGCCCTACGTCTTATGAATTGCTCAAAAGAGAAGAATAAAAAAAATCGATAAAGTACAATTTTACGAGCTGGAATCGTATTCATAATGGTATCAGATGCTCTACCACTGTGCTATGATAACCGTATTTTTTATTAAAATTTTCAAAATTCTCATCAATTCGTATGTGACTGATGTAAGGGTCCAGATGGCAGTAACTTATGGCTTTTCCTGTGTTAAGATAACCTACGGATCATTCTAAGCCATAACTTTTAACTCCAGAAATATTTTAATAATGCTAATATATACTAAGAATATTGGTATAAAGCAAAATATATTTGTAAAGCAATATGACGTGATTTATCATTTGATTGTCTCAAATGAATGTTTTTTTTTATTACAGACATATATTCTTATTAGCGTCCCGTTTGTATTTCGTATTGTCATTTTCTCACTAAAGGCAAAAAATTTGATCAAGCTCAAGAAAATCATTTTAATTAATTATTTTTGAGTGAATAAAGTTTTGCCACTCAACGCATTGTATATCAAAATCGAGCGAAAAGTAGTTAACAGAGTGTCTTGACACTATACTCTATATATCTCTGCATACCACGTAAAAGAAAAAACGTATACGGGCTAATAATACATGCTCGGTTAAAAAATGAAAACATTAATATATATCATACAAAAAAATTACGTTTCACCTACTTTACAAGGATTAATTTTGCAAAGTAAAATACAACAATAAGTTACGAAGAAAATTTATATTATACAATATGGCGGCTATGAAATTCACCACGTGTAAAGCTGAAATTTTTGCACCTCTCATTTCGTTGCCTAAATTGAATGGTTGAATATATAAGAGGCATAAGTGTCGCTGAAAAAGAAAATGTATGTGTACTGCGAGTACTTTAATATTTATCCTTGCAATATGTGAAAAAATTGTATACATAGTATATTAAGAGAGAAAAATCATTTATAACCTTATCTTGTTATGATGTCAAATAAGAACGAGGGAAAAAGGCACTTCCGTTGAATTGAGAGAATTATTTTATTTCTTAAATCTAGAGAACTTTCAATTTTACTAGTTTTCGACTCACCGACTTGGTGATTGTAGTAAGTTCATTTATAGTTAATATTCCAAGTGGGGATCGAACCCACGACCGATCGCGTTTACAGTCCGACGTTATCCCACTGCGCCACGACCGAACTCAACCTATGATATTAAATATGAAAAATATCTATATCATTGAGTTCTACAACGTAACGGACAAATAACGGATAAAATAAAGAAAATAGAGTGACTTACTCGCTAGATTCTCTCTCGCTATGACGAGTATATCACTTTAAGCAAAAGTGTATGTAAAATAATAAAATTGTGTGGAATTTTTGTGACAGAAAACATGTCTTTATAAAGGAACTAACTAAAGAAGTCCTTTTAGGTGAAAGTTCGAATGTCGCCCAACTACCATTGAATTCGAAACACCCATCTGTTAATATTTGATCACGTTGCTAGCTCCGGGTCCCCTACGGCACGATCACCTTACGTGTTTCTTTGTACTGGAAATAGATAATGACAGGTCTTCCTTAAATGCGTCACTAACGTACCTTCAGAAAGAAATAATATTGATTATATAGCTTTTTGTATTTTTAATTAATGTTTTGAGTACAGTTTTTTTGTACGTTTGTTCGTGGAAACAGTTCGGAGTTTAGATAATTATTTGTTTCTTTAAATCTTTTATATAAATGGACAAGTAATAATATTGAATTACAAATTAATTGAAACCATCATGGCATATTCGAAAAGTAAGTTGTGGATTCGATTTATATATTCCCTCTGTATACAAGGCGCGGTGTTTAGATCCGCAAATTACGCATTTTCTTGATAGCGGGCCTTATATATATATATATATATATATATATATATATATATATATATATATATATATATATATATATATATATATATATATATATATATAAAGTACTAAAAACTATTACGAATTATTTTAAATAAGTGTAGTCTATATTAGTCTAGTGTTGTATTTCTAGTATAGCATTATAAGGAAAATTTACATACGTTTTGTTATTTTTATATGATTTTTCGTGTATTTTACTAACAAGCTGTTTGTTCTAGGTAGCGCATCTCAAAGTGGAGGACGCGGGTAACTACACCTGTGCTCTTGAAGCACCAATTGCCATGAAGTCAGTGTCTAGAGTCCATGTGCTACAAGGTTGGTCCTTATATATTACATGTTTTCTATACTAGAGGTCACAGGTTCATAAATATTAATTAATGAAATTTTATTTAAAAGATAACATTTTAAAAAAAATATCTTTTGGATCGTGAACGGTTTGTAAGAAAAATACAATAAAATTAAATCATTCGTTGCAAACGTGATATGGCATAGGTTTTTTTTTCAAAATATGAGCCTTTCGGACTAATATAACATAGCTTTTTACGCTTTATCTGTCTACTTTTTTTTACATATCATTTAGAGAGAGTCTAGTCAAATCCAGCTTAGCTTTTCAAAGCTTTTTCCATTATCCGCCCAAATTTGACACAATGTGTGTTGGCGGAATTCAACGCCGCGCATTCATTTTGCCTAAATACGGGTCACAGGTGAGAATAGAATCCACATCATGTCTAGTCTCTGCCTCACGATATTTTTTTTTAATATTGACAATGTAAGCATATTTTAAAATAAATGCTTAGAAGTTAACCACCAGGAACTAACACTAAACTGTAGGTCAAATATGGGTCAACTATACCCAGTGCAACAATATTATCGATCTATTTTATTCTGGAATAAATTATAATATACAAGTTTCACTTCTATACCAAGAACAAACAGTTGTATAGCAAACGGTTGGAATCTGCGCGTTATTTAAATGAGAACGATATGAATTTCATAAGGCTCGTTATAATCGGGCATAACTAGCGTTCATATAAAGTGTTCGTGTAATGGATACTACATATAAACGTTAGTATAAAAAAATGGATTTAATTATAATATAAAAATAGATTTGTCTTGTAAAGATTTCGTGGGATTTGCTATTGTTAGTTTTTCGTCCTATTATGATTTAAATTGTCCCGGTCGGGAATCGAACCCACGACCAATCGAATTTACAATCAGTAAAATAAAACATATAAGTAACTTTTTTATTATTTTTTTATTAGCACACTTGCTAAGAACGAAAAAGTAACTGTGATAAACGTTTCTATTTATTTATTTCTTTCATGACTTTATTCTTATATGACCTCAACCGGAATTCAAACTAGTTACATAATTTGAAATATGAAGTAATTATATAACGTACTTCTTATCTTATGATATTTCTAAAGATATATATGCCTATTCTATGTCTTCACATAACGACCAGTGTTAGTACGTAATTATAATAATTTGCATCAATAATTAATTTATGTCTCTACTAATTTACTACGGTTTAATAGTTAATATAACTGTATTATACCTGTTAAGTATATTATATTTTTGTATATAGTTGACCGTGACGTAATGATAGTATCTGACTGACTGACTGATAAGGTCGATAATTGTAGGTTCGATTTGTACTGTTTGAAAGCTTATACTATAAATAATTTATTTAATTTATTTTTCACTTCCTGATAACAAAGTGCGGCGTTAAGTTACACCACTCAATCTCGCGTTGAGAGATATTTGAGTACAGTGTATAATGAGGTTGTCTTTGTTGAATAAGAAAATGAGTAAAATTTGTTAACTTTACTAAGCAACACTATTAAAAAATATTTTAATAAAGATCGATAGTGGGGTCAAATACTGCTAACAATAATTTTACACAATTTTGCTATTTAATGGTTGGTAGAGAAAACAGAAAATATAGTTACTTGCTATAACTGGATACAAGATTTTTAACATATAAATTTCTTTAACAATATTTTTAATAATAAAATCATTTTTATTACAAACGTATAAGAATTTCGCAGCCAGATGTACAACGCATGGTTTAGCCGCCAGGGCGCTTGGATGAATTCCATGAGGCGCGGGTTCGAATCTCTCTGCGTTCAAAGTTTTTATACATTTAAAAAAAATGTTTTCTAATCTCGAGTGTGAAATAACACTTTAAAAATTAGTAAAATATAAATCTACCTACAAGCATTTGGCAGCCTACCAAATCAGTATCTTATACATATATAGTGAGTCTATTATGGACTAGAATGTTATAATCGATTTATATAAAAGAGAGAGGCTACTGTAAAAAGTAGGCAGTTGCCGTAACCGAATTTACATTTGCTTATTACACGAACTCATAAAATCTGAGGACACGGAACATTAATTTTCGATCCCTGTAATGGCGAAATGAATGTATTTTTATATAAAGCTTTTATTTTAAACTCGTATTCAGGTCATTTAAAAACGAAGTGAAATATTTTTGACAGTTGAGATATTACAATGGAAAATGATGTCTATATAAAAAAATATGTCTAAAATTATGTAGTGATTTGAATTGTATCTATATTTGATTTGTATCTATATGAGGTTTTTAAGTAACAGGCAACACGCAATCAAAACTAAAAATGTGTAGAAATATAGAAATTGGTATGTAGGTCCTTATCCTTTTCCGGAAATCTTTTCTTAGTATTTTCCTAAATTCTTTAGGAAAATACTAAGAAAAGATTTCCGGAAAATTATACAAAGATGGGAAACAATGGAGTTTTGAGTACTATAAAATATAGAAATATTGAATTCAGTCACTCAGCACGTAATATCTCGAATTCGAAATATCTCGAATTAGAAAGTGGAGTACGGAGAGTCTTGACACTAGGTACTTCCAGTTTACCCTGCTATGCTAATAAAACACATAAAATTAAAAGTAATATACCAAGGATCATTATTTCCACGCCAACTTACTTGTAGGTAACTACAACTAGTTACGTGGAAACGGGGGTAACAATATAAAATCTACAATATTAATATATTTCAAGAACGAGCTCATCTAAACAACGCAATTAAAGCCCAAGCGACTATAATAGCACTAAATGAATACTATACAAGCTTAGTGCGGAAGATAACATAAATTTAACATTATTATTTCATTTACACTAAAATGTTGAGCGTTCCACGTGAAGCGGAAAGCGAAAAAAGGTCGAGGTTTCCGAATTTAGTCATTTTATAATATGTTAAACTTATATGAGTGCTAAGCTCAGTCACAAAATATTATCATTGTATAGTGATTAGTTTGCGAGTTATAGAGTTACATTATCTATTATCATAAGGGAACAAATAAATAAGTAAATTATTGACATAGATTTTTTATGAAATGTGTTGTTTTTAGTCGATTGAGAGGTCTCAACCTTTTTTAGATACCCGACTCAAATGAAACCCCTTATGTGTGTTCGAATTTAGAATAATGGGAAACTTATCGATTCAAGCTATAAAAAGATAACAATATTAAGCAAAATAGAATATATCGTACCTAAATATACAAATGTTTTAAAAAATATGTTTATATATAAAAAGGTAACTCTTTTTATAGAATACACAAGTGAATTATACTATTTTTGCCGGTACGTGCTAAAAAAGTAAACACTGAAAAAATTTTGTTCTCTTTGTTTTTATTAAAATAAATTATTTATAATTAATGTTATAGTCCCTATAGAGTTACTATTACTAAGCCGTGTGTTCTACCACCAGCTGTGTCAAAATTCTTATACCTTTGTTACAACTTATTTTTGTTAGCAAGCAGTCAGAGCGCTTGGACGGTTTCCAAGAGGCGCGGATTCGTATCCCGCTGCGTTCAAATTTTTATACGTTTTTTCAAAAATGTTTTCGCATCCTTAATATGGAATCTTTTTCGGCTCTATAATGGTTTTTTTCCTATCTTCGGGAATGACAATAGTTGGTCCGCGTAGATTTAAACTATTCTAACTAACATGACGTGACTGCTGGTGTGCCTCTAGGCGGTACTCTTCATCCTTTACTTTTCTCAATTTTCATGAGCTCTATTACTTCTCTTACAGTGAGGCTATTTTTATTTTTCAGGTTAACATTTAAAGCGTGAACTTTAAATATTAACCTGAAACAAATTTCAATTTGGTCTTCTAAATACGGCAAGTTAATCCAGATAAATGTCAGGCTACAATTATCGGCACTTCACGACAACTGATTAGGGTTTATTGCTATCATCACAGTCATTAATTTCTCTAGCATAGTATATTGAATAATAAGTTAACTTGGAGGGATCACATTACTGATTTATCTCGCAAGTTCTACGCCTTCTTCTATTATATCTTGTGGTTTAAAAAATTTTGGCCTATCTTCACCAAAATACACCTAGTCAAAATCCTACTGCTTCCTATTATTGATTACGGTGATGCTTGCTATTTGAATATGAATATTGATCTCAAAAATAAGCTCTTACGGATTTTGAACACCTTTATACGCTTTATTTATAACCTACGTAAGGTAAGAGGAGGATTTGAGACCGAATTTCAATAGTTATATTTTAAAATAAGTCATTTGAATAATGATATTATTACAAAACAGCTTTCAATATATTTCATGTGTGTATTTTAACATAGGTTTGATAATATAAAACTTGGTAACAATAATAAAGCAAAGAAAAAAGAGAGATAATTTCAGTCAAAAAACACGCAATGTCTCGAATTCTGGCGGAAAGTAGCATTACAAAACACTGTATTGTAGTATTTTGATATCTTCATTACATGCCCTGCTGGGTTAGAAAAATCGTTAACCTACAATAAGAATATCGCAAACTCTCATATTATCTATACAAAAATTATATGTAATTAAACATATATTACACTAGCTTCACGCTTTTATCCCGCGTGGCAGGGTAGACAGAAAGTACCTAGTGTCAAGACACTCTGTACTTCGATTGCCACTTAATTTGAGACACTGCATGTTGAATATGCGGCACTTTGTCTAACCAGAGCGAGGAAGTCAAAATAATTTAAATATAATCACTTCCCCGAGTGGGATCGAACCCGCTATCGATCGCGTTACAATCAGACGATATCCCACTGCGCCACGATCGGCCTATATATGACATTAGAAATACGAATAGAATAACAACGAAAGTACCCTAAATTATATTTCAATTTTTAGGTTTCTTCATTATACCTAAATAACCACTAAATTTGGTACATTAGTTACTAAAAAGATTATTAAAACAAGAAAAAAAAAGATTATCAAAGAGTCAAAAAAGGACGCAATTAAGAAACTAAAACTCATCACAAATAGGAAATAAACACTGAAAATACCTAATGACAGACTGAAAGTCATTAAGAGCAAGCAAACAATGCTAACTAGCCTTCGCATTCACATTCACAAGAGACCGGATGACGGTAGCTGTACAGGATGTGTAGTGTGTTAACCGATTAGAGAGCTGGAGTGGAACTAAATGAAGATTTCAGATTCGAAGGCTTTTAGTTTAAATTATAATTATATGTGTGTAGTGTTAGTGTAATTTATTTATAAATAAGAAACATTAGATTTTAGTCCTAAATATTAGTAACGTTATTTGATTTTTGTACTTAAAGGAAGTGATTTAGATAATATTATTATTGGAAATCACCCTCCTTTTTAATTATGATTTGCCTTCCTTTGTACGATGCGTATATAAGTCGACAATCAAAGCCACATCGGACACCCACATCTACCTATTCTGCTAATCCTGATGTTGTTACTATTATTTCAATATATTTCACTTGTGTATTTTACAAAAAATTAGATTTATATATATATATATATATATATATATATATATATATATATATATATATATATATATATATATATATATAGTCAAAGTAGCAAATTACGAATAGTTGCAAAGAAACTAAACGGTTAAAAATATTTCTATATTATCATAGTCATGCTATGAAAATATCATACTATAATTGAAATCCAAAGTGGGGAAAACAAAATTATTTAAACATGATTCACTCCTCCTAGTGGGATTCGAACCCAAAACCATTCACTTTTCAGTTAGATGCTGTCTCAGAGCAATAATACAAGAAATAATAATTAATATTCATCAACAATTTTACAAATAATTTAATAATATTTTGTTGTCTTTACAAGAAAATACAAATTATATTATTACTGTGATATTTAAGAACTTGCAAGATTCTGAAAATATAAAGATATTTATTGAAATTTCGCTTTTACTTCTCACTTGACCTTTGACACAGACAATATCGACAACAAAATATAACCGACTGGATATACTATTAGCTCCGTTCACGCGTAATACGTGTTACCTTAGCAACTTGAATGTCACCTTTTACCAAAATATGTCAAACATATGCTAGCTCATATGGTTGTGGATTTCTTGTCTCCTCAAGAAAATGTTTATAGTTAAATTATATCGATTTCTTCAATCTGGTTAGATAAAGTTAGCTGTTAACTTCTATCACCATACACTTCAATCAACAATTATTGTAATAATATGGGCGAAAAATGCAATACAGAATGTCTTAATACTTCTGAATCTTAGAAAAATATCAAAATTTCTACAAAAATATGTGTTAATTTATCTTCACGCTGTTATCCCGCATAGCAGGGTGGACAGGAGGTACCTAGTGGCAAGACACTACTCCGCTTTCCGTCTAATTCGGGACATTGCGTGTTCAGTGGCGGAACTCAAGACCTCATATTGTCTTATCAGAGCGATGAAAAGAAAATAATTTAAATATAATCATTCCCTGAGTGGGAGTCGAACCCAGTCCCGATCGCGTTTACAGTCAGAAACTGTCACACTGCGCAACGACAGGCCATAAACAAACAACATTTTAGTCTTATAAAAATGAAGTATTAAGCAAAAAGATTTTCTATTATTTGTCAACCATAAATCGTTTTAAACCATCGACAATCTAATGGAAAGAGGTCAAGAATCATTACTTTATAAAGAAGAAATAATTCCGCTTTTAACGACATTATGAGTTAAATCTTATATAGGTGGCAATATCAGATTTTTTTTGTATTTGAAAACTAACACAATTTTTTGTCTACAGGATCAAGTCTCGCTGAGTTACAAAGCGGCGTTAAAACCACAACAAGCTACATGAGCCTGCTGTTTACATCACTGCTTTTCATATACAGTACCTGCCTAAACGATATAAGATGACCTATTTAGAAAGAAGACATTATAACAAAGGCTGGATAACGCAAGAATTTCTCTGGGAACAAATTAATATTAATAAATTGGCGTCGCTACACTACGCGACTGTATTTCAGCATCTCGAAGAGAATATTAGACTTATAAAGCTTAAATGGCGTTAAATTTATCGAACGGGTCGCTTAAAGTTATAATGAATGTTTCTGGGTGTCATTTGTTTGTGTATTGTACAAATCAGAGTTTGAAAAGTACCGCTTAGTATGAAATTTGTTTATCTGTACGAAAATTAACAGCAAAAGTCAAAATTTGCGTACTTGAAAGTAATAATATTAATTATTTTATATATATGTATGTTGAAATAAACATTTAAAAGTGCACACTATTGTAACGAAAATATCGAGGTAACGACGTATCGTTATGTATAACAACGAACTACGTTTGTTATTGGATGTACTACTTTGTGGCGTAATTGGATATTTATATAGATTTTGCTTTTTAAAGCTTTGTCAGAGAGAAATTAGTGAATGATTTCTCCGTTTTCCATCTAAGAGATGCAATATTTAACGTATCTTTAGATCTAGTATTAAAAATGGAACTACTTGAGGCTGGGACCCATTTTCACTCGGGGGAATGATTATATTTAAATTATTATCATTTTCTCGCTCTAGTAAGAAAAAGCACGATGTTGAGTTCTGCCATTCAATACGCAATGTTTCAAATTCGCCGGAAAGCGGATCACGGAGTGTCTTGACACTAGATAATTCCTGTATTCCCTGTTATGCAGGATAAATACGTAAAGCTAAAACCAATAAAATGTAACTATTATAACCGGATTAATCACGTCAATTTTTCTAAGTAGGTTTCCTTGGAATTCCGAAATATAAGTGACGAATAAAACTACGAATACTTGAAAATTTCAAAGCATTAAATAATTTACATAACGGTGAAGAGATAGTATTCTATATCTACAATATATCTTATCTGTAGTCATTTTAGTCTGTACAAAAATAGACTAAAACAAAGGACTCCTACATCTGTAGGAATGGTTAGATTTATTTCATTCTGGTAAAATAAAGCGCTGCGTTGAGTTCCGCCACTCAAAACGCAATATCTCTAATTCAGCGGAAAGCGGAGTACGGAGGGTCTAGAAATAAGTACTTCCTGTTTACCCTGCCATGTGGAATAAGTGTGAAGTTAAAAAAAATACGGAATTAAAAATCTTACATACAATATTAAACACATACAATACAAAAACAATATCCAGTAAATTTATGAAAATGTATATTTGTCTGAAAATCTGTTTCATTTTACGTATAAGCTGAAATTTAAATAAAAACACAAGAACTGGATATTAAATATTGAATAATTTTCCAACAGCATTATACAGACCGCAAGTAAAACACAAATGAGTAAAGTTGACAATGTAATTATATATGTATTTAGATTAAATTAATTGATTTTTATTATTACGTACTTATTGTAATCATTTTGCATTTCAGTGAACATTTTGCACTCCGCTTTCCATAATTTACTATAAATAAAAGCATTTGGACTCAAATTAACGCCTTTTGGATATAATTTCGATGTATTTGCATAAGGTCGCATGGTTTAGTGGTAGAGACCTTCGACAGTTTCCGAGAGGTGCGGATTCGAGTTCCACTACGTTTAAGCTTTTATGCGTTTTCTAAAAATATTTTACATACTCTTAAGTATGTGAATAACATTTAAAAATATCTCACAATTTATATATCGTAATATACAATAAAAAAAAAGTTTTTTTATAAAAAAAATATATACCTGGAAATAGAGTCATTTCACTTACAATTTCCAAAAGGGAACACAAAATTTATTTTTATCTCTACGTTTTCCATTTATTAAATTGTCTCATTTTTCCTCGCGGCATTTCCTAATAAGCTTATCATATTTACGAACAATTAAACATTGAGGACAGCCGTTTAAGGTATTACCGGCATTAATCTCTTTAACAAGAAAAATATAAAATAATAATTAAATTTTTTATTTCACGCCATTTATTTTCTGCCTGAAATAACGGTAAAGGAAAAGCTTCAATATTTTAACCAAGCAACTTATTTTTAAACTTTGTTTTATTGACGCCGATCATGGAGCTGAGGGATAAGAGTCTGACTGTAATCGCGATTGGTTGCGGGTTTGATTCCCAAACAAGGGAGTGATTATATTTAAATTAATTTGACTTTTTCGCTTTGGTAAGATGTAAAAGGTCTAGTAAGTGAGTTCCGCCACTTGACACATAATGTCTCGAATGCGGCGGTAAGCGAAGCGAAAATATATATTTGGCTAAAAACCCAAATCATAAATCTAAATTTTTAGGTTCATAATTTCTCCCATAGAAAAGTAGACACTGCATTCTCTCTAACTCTCAGTTTAGAAGAAAACTTTAATGGCTAATAGAACCCGAAATCTTGACAACGTATGCACGCTTAAGAAGACCTCATCATGATGTTCTTATTGTAAATGCGATTGGTTATGTGTTCGATCCTCTTTAAAGGGATAATTAAAAGATATATTCTTTTTTCCGCTCTGGTGAAACAAACCACGAATCATCGAACCCACAACCCGGCCGCGTTTACAGTCAGGCGCTGTCCCACTGCGCCATACAAATTGCGCCATGTAATTCATCAACATGCAATTTTGACTTTGGCCGGAAATAAGTCAACGGAGTGTCTTGACACTAGACTATCTCTGATTGTTTTGTTATGAGGGGAAAATATGTATGTATGTACATATATAATAGGGAAAAATTTTAAATTTAATTTTCCAGATCAGGATCTCTGTATGTGATTAAAACGCAACAGTTAATTAGGTTAGTGGGTGTAGTGTAAACACTTAGAACTTTAGTGCCATGAGGTTTCAACGACCACGACCCCTGTTAATGTTTACTTTGACGAAATTGTTACTTGTAACAAACTGCCTGTATAATGTGAAAATTCTAATTAAGTATGCAAATTTTGACTTTAACGTTTAGTGCACTAATATTATTTTTTGTATACAGCTGTTCATAATTATGCAAAGTATTGTTACTGCACGCGATTAATGAGTAAAGAGTAATAAATCAGATGAAATTGTAAACGGCAAGTGTAAAGAAGAATTTTCTTATTATTTTCTTCATCTCTATTTTGGTCTTGGGACAAGAGAAGGTATAGTATAGTAAAGTAAAGGTGTTTCAGTTACACGAAGAAATATTAGACAAGTAATTATAATTTATTTTGAATAGAAAACTTGCTTATCCAGTAAAAGATCCACAGCATCAGCTACCGTCCTAGGGTCTGTGTATAAATTGTATATATTATTATTATACTCATATGTGTATACATAGCCGTATAAAGTAAATATATTGTTAACAAGAAATTTTGTATAAAATTAGCATTAGTATATATAGAGAATAGCTATATAGTAAATTAATTATAAATTATATAATTTTTTTAAAAGCAAAATGCCCATATTTCTATGCTTTTAAGAACACTTCAATTGGAGTGTTTTCAAATTAAAACAAAGAAGGTATGTTATAAAATCAAAATTATCAATACATCTACTCAAACTCACCAGCAACATTAAACCGTACAATGAATTCATATCACACAAATATCCTAAGTCATATCTATTATACATAATAAGTCATATCTATAATAACCTAAGTCATATCTATAATAACCCACCGATCTATATATCCTTACACATATCGTATCTAATATAAATTTTATCGCTTAAAATCCATCATACTACTACACCCTCTTTACATTCTATTTAAATATTAAAATTATGTTCAAATGGTAACATATTTTAAAGAATATATATTTTGTGTCATATAAATACTACATATCGACATTTTTAATTAATGATATTTGAAATTAAATGTAAATTCATTAGTGAACTGAATCAGCAAAATATACAGAAATAATGATGACTTGTTTCCATTTTAAAATGAAATAAACGTAAACGTCATGTTGAATATTTTAAAATACTAGGCATTTATTGTTTTATCTTGGCTCTTTAACACTATACAATATATATATATATATATATATATATATATATATATATATATATATATATATATATATATATATATATATATATATATATATATAAATATATATATATATATATATATATATATATATATATATAAGCTACGAGTATATAATTGAAAAATAAAAGTATGACAAACAAACATATATCCTTTTTTGTATTGTTTATTATTTTTAAGAAATTGCACTGCACTTTGTCAAATGAGCAGCAAAAATAATATTATGGAATTTATAATAACAGCTTGTGGCCGTTCGTGGCGCAGTTAGACAGCGCTGACAGTAACGCATTCGGTTGTGGGATCGATCCCCACTCGGGGAACTGGTTATATTTAAATTATTTTCACTTCCTCGCTCTGGTAAGCATTGAGTTCCACCACTCAACAAATGTCTTGAATTCGGTGGAAAGCGAAGTACGGAGTGTTTTGACACTAGTTACTTTCTCTCTACCCAGCTATGCGGCATAAAAAGCGTGAAACTAACAAAAAATAACAGCTACGCAGTGCAACGATGGGGTCTATGGGATATATATGACAATCACATATATATATATATATATATATATATATATATATATATATATATATATATATATGATTGTCATCGAAGCATGTAATTTAATTAACCGTGCCCAATAACTTGAACATTTATTAAGCATACATCTTTCGTATATCAATAAAAACAAGTACACGTTGGCAAAGAGCTTTTTCGATACTCCCTATTTTTTTAAAGCTTATAGCTCATAATTGGTATGTACGTTGAAATTGATTTATTTCATACTCGAACGATTGAGTTCATTGAAGATTCACGATTACTTTGATCGTTGACAAGATTTTCATTATGTTCATATGAAAGCAAGGTAATGATAACCATACATATCTTTGATATATATATATATATATATATATATATATATATATATATATATATATATATATATATATTACATTTATTTTATAATGATGTTATTTTTAAAGTGTTAAGTGTTTCCAAGAGGTGCAGGTTCGAATCCCGCTGCCTTCAAAATTTCCTGCATATCTTAAAAAATGGGATTTTCATTTATTTAACTGCATTTAACTTATATTATTTACATAAAAAAGTATTCAATATTTTTCACTCTTTGTGTTTTTTTGCCGAAAAAATGTATTTACACATTATTTTAACTGTTAGGTTACAATAATGTGTTACTACTGTGAACACATTTTTTATTAGACATACTGAAATAAATACACACAGAATAACTAAATATACATAGAAATACATTTATAAAATATGGTTTACTTCAGAATATAGTTTCAGTCACTTATTATCCTTTTACAAAAAATAACTTTAAATAAATCGACGCAAGAATATATTCAAATTTGGATATTTAATACTACTGCAGTGTGTAAAATATTCAAAGCAATTTAGCATCTTTGTTTATTCCAAAACTTCGTCAAAATGAAGTTTCACATGACACGATACACGTATGATAAGCTAGTACCGTTAGAATAACAAATAAAACCAAATAAATGTTCAAAATAAAATAAATTAGTAATAAACATCACCAAATAGTATATAATAAAAAAATCATATTATTGTATTATTACGTTCTTTATTGTTTAATCATTCGTCATTATGTAATTGAAATATGTAACTTAATGAGAATATTCCGTACTTTTTAAAGCAAAAGTTAAAACAAATATTATATTCCTTTTCTGCTATCTATACTTAATTCTGCTATGAATACATTAACTTTCTACACTTTACAAGATGTTTTGTTTAAGTACTAACATATTCAAAAGTTAGTTAACACTTAAACAAAAATAAGCTAACTTAGGAAATATTTAAGTCATTCTTTCCAGAATGAGTTAGAAAAACACTGTTTACATCAAAAAATTTCTTTTAATATATATTTTAATAAAATATTATATATTGTTAAGTCATAAATACTAATATAGCTGTGGTTTTTTTTAATAAAATAGTTTATCTTATCTACTTCTTACTATTAGGATTTACCGCAGGTTGCATCCGTACCTTTTTCCTTATTATTTATTTTTCATTTACATACAATTATAATCAACTACTTAGAACTAAACATCTATTTTTAAGCAAATTAAAAAGGCATATTTTAATAGTCTTAAGTATTAACTATGTATTATATATCTTATTTCAAGCACTATCATATCACTGTAACATAATGTATATTGGCACTATATGTCGTGTAAAAATTTTATATAAATAAATATAATATTATCTTTACATATAGATATCTTAAATAGTATGAAATTAAATGTAGGAAGGCCATGTTTATATTTTATATTAACTCTATATATATATATATATATATATATATATATATATATATATATATATATATATATATATATATATATATATATACATAATATATATATATATATATATATATATATATTATGTTTTCGAAATATCGATATATGATAATAATCATATATTTACCTAGATAGATATAGGAATATATTAGATTTTTTTTATTTTACAATTTCAATAAATCCATGTTCTAATCTACGGACAAAACCTAGTGTTTATAAAATATATAATAATTATACTAAATATATTATTCTTAATTTTTTATTTAATTTACGTGCCTTGATTTTATATCTAGAAATGTTATATACATATGTGTAATAATTTATTAATTTGTAAAATGAAAAAAAAAATTACATATCGGTGCTTTTGTTGACTGTACGTCGGTTATAACAATGTTATAGTAATATTGTGATAAGAATGTTTTATAATAAAATGTTTACAAATTATGTTGTTTAATTACTTTCCTCTTTTAAGGAAACCATTTAAAGAAATCACTAAAATTCTTTCTGAATAAATAATATTTGTAAAGGAGATATATTTTGGAATTCTCATACTAAGTATATTAGAAATTATATTTTTAATACTTTCCAGATATAAAATATTTTTTTTAAAAGTATTAAATATCGAATAAATATATCTTAATTTCAAAATGAGTAGGAAATATAGAAAGGAATGACATATCATTAGGTTACCCCTGCAAGTTTCAAGAAATATATTTAATAAGGAAGAAATAAATTTCCGGGTCTTGTTTTTG
The DNA here is from genome assembly GCA_032432895.1 of Dryadula phaetusa. NCBI lineage: Eukaryota > Metazoa > Arthropoda > Insecta > Lepidoptera > Nymphalidae > Dryadula > Dryadula phaetusa. Next base: position 610,420 of record JAOYRS010000065.1, read on the forward strand.
TTATAACAATACTCTCCAGCATTTAAAACGCTTCTAGGAAAACGTAAATTATTCATTGCACTAGTTCTAACAATATTATTTTAAGTTCTTGGAATAGAAATGGTATATTTCGTTTTAAATATCAGAAAGGAGTGAATCTTCATATTATTAGGATTGTGAGCAATAACTACAGAATTCAAAATATTGTGAGATAATTGGCGAAACTAAACGATGCTCTTTATTTTGTTTTTATGTAAAATGAATATAATTTAAATATAATGCTTTTTCCCTGTGGTAATCGAATCCACAAGCAATTGCGTTTAGTCAGGCGCTATTCCACTGTGCCATGACGGTGTTAATACCTAAGTATTAAATTCTCCTTAAGGTTAGTGTAATGTTAAATTTATAAACTATCTTAGTGTATATAAATTTTGTGTAATCTTACAGATTGCTATTTATTATTATAAATTTCAAGCAAGAAAAAAATCTTTATGAGTAACATATTATTCAAAAATCATAAACAAAAATTCAAATATAAAACAACCATCATAAGACGTATCATTAATTACACTTAATATTAAAAAGATATAAAAAAATAAAAAATACACATTGCAGAATTGGAACCCTTGCTTCTTAGAAACCGCCCAAGCGGTGTGACCGCTAAGCCATACGATTAATGCGTGCGCTCCGTACAATTTAAAAAAATGTACAGCATAAAGAAGTTTATACAAAAATACTTAGTACTTATACCGTAAAACATAATAAAAAACATCATTTGATTACAATATTACATTTATTTTATAAAATTAACTTAAAAATTATATTTTTTTTTAAACTTGAGGCCGATTGTGGCGCAGTATGACAGCATCTAACTGTAAACGCGATCGGTTATGGGTTCGATCCTCACTCGGGAGAGTGATTATATTTAAATTATTTTCACTTCTTCGCTCGGGTAAAGATAAAAAGCGGCGTTGAGTTCCACCACCCAACACGCAATGTCTCCAATTCGGTGGAAAGCGAAGTACGGAGTGTCTTGACACTAGGTACTTTCTGCTACCCTGCTACGCGGGATTAAATTTGTGGCAAAAAAATTAATAAACAAAACAACAAAAGAAAACGATACATATTGTTTTTATGTATAGTACGTAATCTCCCCTTTACACTCCACTGCACGTCACAAGTCTGTCACGAACTAGGTCTAGCTTTAACTTTTTCGATTTTACTGTCTAGTATTTGCATGAATGACTCTTGACTAAACCAAAGACTATGTACAAATGAATAACTATATTATTTAGATTATTGTTATCTGTGAATTTACTTATTACCAAGTAAAAAATGTTTTATCATATGTCATGAGGATGCCCGCCGTGGTGAAGACGGTACAGTAGCTTACAAGGCTTTTTTTTTTCGAATGTGTAGTATGCTGTTGGCCTTACCGGCCTTGACAGAGTCACCGGGTTTTGGGGGAGGCCGAGCTAGAAGAGCTCTGACCTTGGCGTGGAGACATCGAGAGGTAACCGTCAAATTAGAACACAGTGTCACAAGGGCGCGTCCTGTGAGGCACGAACCTCGGCTAGTGTACACCGTTTGTAGTGGGGGTCTTGCCTGTCCGGAACAGGCCTATTGGCATCGGGCGGGTGCGAAACTGGGACCTTATCTCCACCGGCGGGGACGGTGTGAGTAGCGTGTGCGCTGGCGTGTGTGTATGAATATACCTATCCAGTCAGCTTTTTCTGATAAAACGTGTCGGAGCCTACGGGGCCCCACAATTATCGGTCTGTATCGTAATCGCAGGCGCTGACCACCAGCGGGTTCAGACGAGTAGCAGCTTTTTCGAAGTAGCTACTAGAAAGTTTGCGACAAAGTTCTTTATTGAGTCTAGCTTAATGTCTCTGTGGAGATCTACATTACGCATGTACCACGGCGCGCCCGTGGCCATGCGCAAGAATTTATTTTGAAAGACTTGAAAACGTTCGAGATCCGTGTGTCTACTAAGGACGAAAGCCGCTTTGCCGTAGACGTAATCTAAGTAGGGCTTGAATGACAGTTTACTGTCGAGAACTATTCTTAGATATTTGGCGGTTTTCGCCGTTGGAATTTGTTTGCCTTGCAGTTTGACTGCCGGCAGGACGACGAGGGAAGAGAACGGAGGCGCTTTTGTCGGGGTTTACATTTGATGAGCCATTGGCCCAGACAGTTTAACGCGGTTTGCAGGCGTTTTGCTATACTAGCCGTATCATGGCTACTAGCGAAGATTGCGGTATCGACCGCGAATAGGGCTAGATGGGTGCCTGGGGCTTTGGGAATATCATGAGAGTACAACGTGTACAGAAGCGGAGACAGGATTGAGCCTTGAGGGACTCCCGCTCTAATGGGACGTTTAGTAGAAAGGGTACCTTCAACCCGGTAACGAAATGAGCGGTTAGTGAGATAATCTCGTAGGATGTGCACTAATCTGTCCGGAAGCTGTGCCTGAAGTAGTTTATAGATTAGGCCATTTTACCAGACCTTGTCGAAGGCCTTGGATATATCTAAAAATATGGCCGCTGATGACATCCCTTTGAATTTGTATAACAAGTTCTCCGTGAGGCGGTGCACTTGATGGACACTTGAATGCTGGACTCGAAAGCCAAACTGTTCGAGGGAATGATGTTTTTGGCCTCGACGATGGCCTGAAGACGCGTAAGTATGATACGCTCATAGATTTTGCCCATGGTGTTTAAAAGACTGATCGGGCGATAACTGGTGGGGCTGGATTCCGGTTTTCCCGGCTTACGGATACCTATAACAATGGCTTCTTTCCATTGGTCGGGAAACGAACACTCTTTTAGAAGAGTGTTGAAGATTGATTTTGATTTTATTTGATTGATTGATTTACGAGTAGCGAAATTATCTGGACGGGCAGGATTTTAAAGATCTTGTTTGTAAAGCGATCAGATCCTGGAGCTTTTCTAGGCTTAAGACCTTTGATTATTGATTGATTGATTATTTTGAGGATTTTTTGTTACAAACCACGGATTTATGGGCGTATATGAATTTTTACGATCCTATTTAAAATTTTTGTGATTTTTATACATGTATATTTTTTTATTACGACAGGTGGAGAGCACCTGACACACTGCAAGGAACTCAGAAATATATATGAGTTATATATATATATATATATATATATATATATATATATATATAAGTTAATTGTGGGCTTCTCGATGACCACTGGTAGCTCATGTGCTCGGAGTCGCAGCGCATTGTCCAGTTAGTTTGTCACTTGGAGATATTGCTATTATTCAGTTGTAATCAACTGTATCGGTTAAGGAAGATTCGTTTGCCATTCTAAACTTATTATCATACTTGAATCATTGCTTGCAATCTTCATCAACATCGAGAAAAATAGTATTTGTAGTAGATTAATAGTGATATATGAAAATTTTGACAAATCGACAAACGTCTTACAATTCCACTAAAACGATATCACTGTATAAACATTCTAATATACATATACATACTAAATTATTTAACTTACTCTATACATTCAGTATTAGAGTCCGCTTTGATAATCTGACTAGCGACATCAGGCTAGAATCAATGGCTTTGTTTATTCTAAACGATATCTTAATATCAACAAAACTAGTCTCAATTTGTTTCAATTTAGAATCAGATAATCTGTAGTAATTTTAAAACGTATAAAAAACTGAGTTTACTTAAATTTACTCTTTACTTAATTCTTCTAAGTTTACTTAATTTTTCTCGACTTCCGTAATCAGATTTGAACTCGCGCCTCTAAGAAACCATCTAGAGCACTAAGAGATATCTATATAAAAAAAAATTGTCTGTAGTTTTTTTTTCTTGATAGTACAATCATTCAATCTGAACATAATATTCATTAGGATACTGTGAAGGAAAAAACTGGGACACGTATTAAAATTTCAAAGTTCTGTCTAAGGATTCCCACGTGACTTAAAAAGTAAAAACATATTCTCCTTTTGGACTTCTGAAGAGGATCTTGAATAATTGTTCTTTTTATTAGAAAATACAAAAGTTTTATGTAGTGTAAATGTAGATATTTGACATAAAACGCTAACTTCAACGGAAATCGATATTAAAAACGTAGCTAATAAGTAGCAAACACGAAGGAGGCAAGGATAATCAATTATATATAGGTATACCCCGAATTATATTTGAACCTAAGATCAATGGGTACAAAACTACAGTACAAATATGTATACCAAATCTCTTTTAATTTTATTTTAATACCTAACGTTAAGTCACTTTATACTCAGTTTTCTACTGAGTTTAAGAGATTGCGTGATAAGTATCGATACTAAACGCTGTGATTTGTTTTGCTTGAACGAGGAACTGATAAAATTTCTAATATACTCCCTCCCCTGAGTTCTTACTCAGAGAAGTGAGTATATTTGAATTTTTCGAACCCGCAACTGATCCCGTTCACACTCAGACGCTGCCCCACTGCGCCACGGACCGCCTCAAACATCTAAACAGAATCAAAATCACTTGTTAAAATTCTTCAAAACCACATCACACGATCAAAGTCTGAAACAGTAAACTAATTCAAAGAGAATGGCTGCTTCGGGAAGGGCAATTTTATCAAATGTATTCGACAGGGGAAGGTCAACTTTCCGGCTAATGGTTTTAATAAAAACTTACAAAAAGCGTTAATACCCCTCCAGAGGGCAGTCGAGTGAAATAAATTCATGAAGGAATATTTCAAACGTTTTAATACGAGACTACTTTCGTCTTCGCTAATATACATTTAATTTTTCTCGCAACCTTTTGACTTCCGCTGTATTGTTCTTTTAGAAACGGTTTTCTTAGAAAATTAAATGCAACTCTTTTGCGGTGGTATTGTTTGCGTATAATAATGTAAAAGTTAGATATTTTTTTATAGACTTCATTTGGCATTGGAGTTGAGATCCGTTATTTACGCATTCTTGATATTCTTAACTGGCTAAGCGAGAACAAGCGTGAAACTCCAAATAAAAAATTAATGCTTTTAACAAAAGCTTTATCTTTTAATACTGGGAAGCTAAATTCATTAAGGCTTACAAGGTATTAATTAGAACATATTTAATCAAGCCAGACAACACATTTTTAGACCCCTTTCATACATTGTTAAATAAATAAAAAAAACTCAGTATCAAGGTAATTAAATATAATCTATGCGAAACGGTGAAATGAACATATTAAAAAAAATCTTATGAGCGCTTCCAAATATTATATAAATGTTCATACAATTTTAATAGTAAATCTAAAATTTAAATTATTTTATTTGAGCTTGATCAGCTTTATTTTATAATTTATATTATTAGCTTCTGACCCTGTCCAATACATGTACATATATCTCGAGCATGACTTTGCCATGTCCGACTGCATGGACTTACGTGACGGAAATAGATTTAAAGGTATAGTGTAGCAAAACATTTTCTAGATTTCAGCTTATATTCATGAAAATATTTCTGACTTCAGGGATTTAACGGTTATGTAAGTACGTTTGAAATACTAGAAGTAAGAATACTTCTAGTATTATAATATATATATATATATATATATATATATATATATATATATATATATATATATATATATATATATATATATATATATATATATATATATATAAATATATATATATATATATATATATATATATATATATATATATATATAATTATGGTTGAGTTCGCGTTGTATATGTAGTTTTTATTTTTAATATATTATATTTTTTTAGCTTCACGCTTTTATCCTTCTTAGTACCTAATGTCAAGACTAATTCGAGACGTTACATTTTGAGTGGTGGAACTCAACTCCGCGCTTTCTTTTGCCAGAGCGAGAGATTGAAAATTAATTTAAATATAATCATTCCTCCGAGTGGGATCCGAACACACAACCAATTGCGTTCACAGTCAGACACTGTTCCACTGCGCCACGCGATCGTTACCTCAAAGTATTTAACGAGTAAAATAACATCAAAAATATTATAACTTTGAATTTTAATTTGAAAATCGTATTATGACTCTAAGTTCACTGCTATAGCTATTCGTATTTTCGATTCAAATATCAACGTGAATAGTAACGTACATATGCTCTTATGTAAATTTTGAAATTTGAAATGTTATTTTATTTAGTCAAAATATTACTAAGAACAGCATATTATTTTAACTATAAACGTTTGAAATAGTACCTCTTAATTATAATATTACGTTTATTATTCATATTTGCTCTGAGTTTCTAAAAACATCTTATTGAAGCAAATATGTAACTAGTTGTGATCTGCTACTTTGGTTGCGTGAATTTTGTATTAAAATTTCATATTTTTCGTTTCCGAAGAAATTGTAAATAAACTAGTTTTAGACCCCATTACTTCATAAACACTATGCGTTACAAATTTCAACGACTGTCTACGGACAATAGTGTCTTGTTTTGTCATTCAGCCGCTCAGTGTGGCACAGGTTCGTCTTATAAGTGGGTTCAAATGCTATTAAATAAAATATTTTAAATGGATCAATTTGCGGATATTCTGGATTTTTGAAAACCCGACGTTTCGAACACTTTGCAGTAGTCCATGGTTAGGTAGGTTTCAATAAAAAAACAACATTTTTTATGATACCAATATAAGAGAGATTCAAAAAACTGCCATTTAAAAAGTGACTTGGAAAAGCTTTAAAAAGGAAAAAAACTAAAAAGCTCTTGTTTTACAAGATATACGAAAAAAATACACTACTTTCGGTATTGTACTGTTTTTAATATAGAAAGTTTATAAAAGTTGGGCGTGCGCGTGCACGAAATTGGTGTAGGTACACGTGGCCTCGTTGTAATAGACAAAATGAAAATTTTCCTTTACTCTATTACGAGTATATAGGCGGTCAAGATGTTTGTGTACTATAGAACGGCTTTAATTTCAACTTTTTGTACCGAAAAAAAGCCAGTTCCACGCTTCTATCCGCATAGCAGTGTAGGCAAAGTGAACCTAGTATCAAAATGTTCGTCCATTCTGGTTTAACGATTCAATGATTTTTTAAATTCGATGATTCGATGATTTTTTAAATGTTGTATGTCAAATAATGGAATTCAACGTCTTACTATAACAGAAATGTACTAATAACTTAAATATTATTTAAATTCTTTATTGTTTTAAAAACATATATATATATATATATATATATATATATATATATATATATATATATATATATATATATATATATTACATTTTCCCCGATAAAATAATATATTTAATATAAATAAGTGAGAAAAACAGAATTGTATAACCGGTCACCAAACTGTCTTCATACTTAAATAAATTACAAACAATCGAAGTGCCTTTCCTTTCCTATCCTTTGATACTTTGAACGATATTTATGAGAATTCAAAAAAAACTTACTATATACAAAATTATTTTATATATAAATGATTTTTATGTAAATAATTGATTTTCTAAAGTAAATCATAGGTATTGCACTAAGAGAGCTGTATTTCCTCAGCAAATCTAATTTCATGCGGTAGCGTCCATTAAGGAGAGGTGCGTCGTTTCCTGTTACGTACGCTATACTCTTCTCATTTTGTGGTTAGCGGTGAAATAAACCAATTCAAGTAGTATGGGTAGAAAAATTTATAAATATTGAAACACTTTAAAAAAAATAAAAAAAATTATACCTAACATGCAAAGATATGAAAATAATTAAAAATATTATTTCCTCGGGTTTGGGTCGAATTCACAACTATCGCTTTTACAGTCAGGTACATTCTTTCCATACTGCGCTACGCCATGTTATATATATATATATATATATATATATATATATATATATATATATATATATATATATTATATTACATTTTCCCCGATAAAATAATATATTTAATATAAATAAGTGAGAAAAACAGAATTGTATAACCGGTCACCAAACTGTCTTCATACTTAAATAAATTACAAACAATCTAAGTGCCTTTCCTTTCCTATCCTTTGATACTTTGAACGATATTTATGAGAATTCAAAAAAACTTACTATATACAAAATTATTTTATATAATAATGATTTTTATGTAAATAATTGATTTTCTAAAGTAAATCATAGGTATTGCTCTAAGAGAGCTGTATTTCCTCAGCAAATCTAATTTCATGCGGTAGCGTCCATTAACGAGAGGTGCGTCGTTTCCTGTTACGTACGCTATACTCTTCTCATTTTGTGGTTAGCGGTGAAATAAACCAATTCAAGTAGTGTGGGTAGAAAAATTTATAAATATTGAAACACTTTAAAAATAAATTAATAAAAAATATACCTAACATGCAAAGATATGAAAATAATTAAAAATATTATTTCCTCGGGTTTGGGTCGAACTCACAACTGTCGCTTTTATAGTCAGGTACATTCTTTCCATTTTTCGTTGGCCTCGATGGACATATTTTACGTCATATTGAATAATAAATGATGCCGTAATTTGATTCTGGGCTGGGTATTTTTAATATGAATTTTACGTTACTTAAATATGTATCTACAAAGAAGTCAAACATTTCTAATTGCTAACCAATAATCCAGGTGTACTTAATAATATTTTTCTTTCTTAATCAAAAATAATTTAAATCTACATTATAATCATAATAACGAAATTATAACTTAATTACTATAAGCAAATTCGCAATAAAACGTATATATAATGCCACTGCCAGACCAGAAATGTTTTACAATTCAGAATACTAGATTAATCGAATTACACAAGCTAACCCTACATGACTACATGGGATTGTCAGGTATTGTGAATGGAACAGATCTTTGACCTGTTGATAACGACCGAGTGATGATCCATAGTGAACAGAATACAGAACGAATATCTCTGAAGTTTGTTTAAGGTAGCTTCGGTCCCCACTAAATCAGAAGAATACTGTATCGGTATATAGCTATATTCAACAAAAATCGGACGACAACGTTGTAGAAGTTGTCTTAAACTCCCCGAATACCTAAGAAGGTGAGAGAACGTACAAAAACAGAAAGGAACTAGCAGTTTGGACAAAGCATACTGGCGCAAAGTGATAAAGGGACTAGATTCTAATTAAAAGGAAAATGAAAGGTAGAAGAAGAAAAACGTATATATCAAATTTCAAATATTATATGAACAAAATTCGTCTGAATTTAATTGGCTTGTGCAAATGTTATAAATGCCACGAGACCTTGTTTACTTTTGCCTCATATTCCGTTATTTGCCGAGTTTATTTTTCGCTTGACGTATGGGGATGGAACTATAAACATTATTACAAAGTGAATCAACAAACACCTTATGGCAACCATTTAGACGTAGATCTCAGTCGTAGGATATGATCGTATAATATTTGAGTGGCTAAAATTGGTCGCGAAGGTCGTGAATTCAATTCTTGCACCTAGATATTTAACCCTATGAGGGTACAGGGTAGAATACAATTCCATTCCGCCATTTGGTAGTGCCCCGTAAGAGGTGGATATCCCAGTGAATTGGTTGTAGCAGATTAATCCTCCGACTGGCTCACGATCCGACAAATATCTGAAGATGTTTTCCGGTTCAATGCCCTCTAAGCCAGCTGTTCATATTTCCATCTATCTTTTATCTCAGAGTGTCGTGGCTTACCCTATTCTAACAGCTTAGGCCACTACAGAGACAAGACTATCCCCTGTCACTTTCATTTGAAGGCCGGCAGCGCATCTACAATTCTATGTTGTGGGCGAAGGGTACAGTCCAACCATTACCATCTGGAGGCCCTCTTGCTCGTTTGCCTCCTTTTTCTCTAAAAAGAAAGATATTTAACCACTGGACATAAAACATACTATATATAAAATTTAGTTTAATATACTCGTATAAGTTTCTTATTCATTTCATACTTTATTTGTATACAATAATTAAAAGTGAAAATAAAATGAAAAAAACAACACTGTAAAACAATTAGAAAAATGTATTGCTAAACAAAAGAAGCAGTTTCAAATTTTACCTCGCATCGAATGGTATGATAGTGTCAAAACACACCGTTCTCTGGTTTACGATCAAAATTGAAGGCCTATGGAATTCAACGCCGCGCTCTGTCTTACCAAAGCGGAGAAATGAAAATAATCCAAATATAAACATTTCTCCGATAATAAATCGAACCCACAACCAATCGCTTTTACAGTCAGACATCTCACTGCGCCACCATGGCCTATCAATCTCTACATTACCTATTAAAAAAGCAATATTCAACTAAAATTAATATCAGTATCGTAACTGTATATCAATCCAGCAGTATCCTCAAATTATTGGTACATATCTCATATTTTAATAGTTACTGCTGGCTTCCACCCAACATCAGAATCACCCAATTTATAACGGGACACTGGAAAATTGTCCTCATTTAAATTCACCACGCAATAAACACGTGATTTACGTGTAAATTTTCTTAAAGTCTCCCAATTTAGTTTCAAATTGCCTTTTTAATGCCACAAATTGCTGGGAGCCAGCATAGTGTCGACGTACGGTGAAATATGTGTACGAGTATATATTACACGGCAGTTTATGGAGCGTTAGATAGTGTATGTTGGTGCTTTTAATATGAAATTTAAGTAAAGAAACGTTTAAATTTGTTGTTTTTAGAGCTCCACGTTTTATGCAGTATATCTGGGTAGTCTGAAATACCTTAGAGTCAAGGCACTTTGTAGATTGCTTTTCGCCAAAAATCGAAACAATATGTGTCGAGTGGCTAACTCAACGCCGCGCTTTGTCTTACCAGAGCAGAGAAATGATAATATATTTTGAATTTTTAATATACAACCATTCCCCCGAGTGTTAATCGAACCCACAAACGACAATCGGAAGTTGTCTCACTGCGCCACGATGTCCTCTATTTTTGAAATTGATGGTTTTTTTATATACGAATGAAGAAAATATCTAAGACTGCCATAATATTTTTTTAATGTATAATATAGTAAAATATTTTCTGCCATGCACGCAGTAAATTTGGGGATTTTAAGTAGTTGTGAACGTCTTCGAATGATCCTTGAAAAATTCCAGTGGCGTATTTAGTAAATTCATATCAATTATGTAATAGTCTATTATATTAGTATCTATTATAGTTGAGGCCGGTCGTGAAGCAGTGTGACAACGTCTGTAAACGCGACCGGTTGTGGGTTCGATACCCACTCGGGGGCGTGATTATACATATTAAAATTATTTTCATTCACTCGCTCTGGTAAAAGACAAAGAGTTCCACCACTCAACACGTAATGTTTCAATTTCAGTGGTAAGCGAAGAACGGAGTGTCTTGAAACTAGGTACTTTATCGTCTACCCTGCTACGCGGGATAAAAGCGTGAAGCTAAAACAAAAAAAGAAAAAAATTATAGCTTACTATTTTTTAAGTTGTTATTCCACACTTAGGCTTAGGTAACATTTTTGAAAAAATGTAAAAATATTTGGACGCAGTGGGATTCGAACCAAGTTCATTCCAAGTTTCCAAGAGGCACAGGTTCAAATCCCGCTGCGTTCAAATTTTATACGTGTTTTGGTATCTGGTATTTTATTTTTGTATTAGGATGTAACACAATATGATGAATATTTATGCTGTGAAAGATGGCTATTTAGCGATATAACGACGTATTGTACCTTGTAGTATTTATTATTTTTTTTTCAATTATTAGTATTGTGTTATAAACATAAAAAAATTATTAATAAATATAAAACAAAATTATTAATAAATATAATTAAATAATATATAGATCTGTCTTTACTGGATTCGATTTAGGGCAAGTAGATATGAATATGTAATTCCAATTTTTTGAATATTTCGTTAAATTTTATTGAAAACTGAGATCGGTCGTGGCGCAGTGGGATAATGTCTCACTGTAAGCACGACTGGTTGTTAATTCCATTTCTACTCATGGTATTTATTTTCATTTCCTCGGTCTGGTACAGAGCGTACCGTTGAGTTCCGCCTCTCGACACTCAATGTCTCGAATTCGACGGAAAGCGGAGTACGGAGTGTCTAGACACTAGGTACTTCTATATTCCGTTATGCGTGGTAAAAAGGGGTAAGATAAAAAAAACTTAAGTTAAAGCTAGCTTTGTCTGTCAGTTAAAATCACAAACGGAGTTTTTAGTTTATTTCAACTATTTTTTTTCTCAGTTATTACGTTTTATCGCAGCATCCCAGTGGCAAGACAATCCGTTGACTCTTTTCACCCATTATCAAGGCATTGTGTTTTGAATCGCGGATCTAAAGGCCGCGGTTTGTCTTACCAGAGCAGAGAAATTATAAAAAATCATTCCTACGAATGGAATTCGAATCTATAAGCAATGGCGTTTTAGTTAGGTGTTGTCCCACTTCGCCACGATTGCCTCTCCACTATTTATTGAAGACTAAAGAGATAATTGGTGTTGTAGTATACAAAACCAGTCACATCTATTTAAAAATACCACCTTAACGCTTTATCTTGTCTAGCAGGTTAGCCAGAGATAACTTGAATTAAGACACTCCGTTGACTGATATCCGCCCGAAGTCGAATCTCTACATGCTGAGTGGAAAATTTAACATCACGTTTTATCTTAACAAAACAGAGAAAACAGAGAGAGTTTAATTCCAACTCGGAAGAATGATTATATTTAAAAATTACTTAATTTTTAAATATAATCATTCTTCCGAGTTGGAATTAAACTTGCAACTAGCATTTACATTCTGATGTCTGCTTTACGATAGCTTCAAATACAATATCTATATAATAATAAAACATTATAAAATGTTCATTTTCTTTGCAACTATGGAAAAGAAACGTCTATAGCCCTATACATATATTAATAAATCAGTAGCAACTAAAGACTAAGTGAATTTAACTTACGCCTAAACAGATTCTCTATAGCACTCAATCTTGGATTTTACTATAAAAATGTTTTACCTCCAGTATAAAGGAAGGATTTTGCTTTAAACAACGTAAACTCTTGCATAATTCAAGAACTCCTTCACGATAACAGACGAAACACTCGCAAGGAAATGGCATTTGAATGAATTTTATTAAAAATGTTTCATTTTTATTGGTCTTCTATTTGTTTATTTTTTTGTCTACCTGTTTGTCTTCAAATATCTCAAGGATTTACTTATTTTTTTGACATATCTATTAAGACTTACTCATATTAGAAATATTTTTTTAAGCTGAGAACATTATAAGTTGACAGCAGAATATCTTAGAATATCAAGGTATCTTTGCCTGCACTGTTATCGTTACATTAATAAATAAGGGAAAATCTTTGGAGCACTTTTTACAAAATTTATGCGGACACAAGAGCATAAAATCAAAGATAGGAAAAGCTTATATAGAAGAGAGAATAAAGCAAAATATATTTAATTTATAAGTTAATAAAATAAATATTTTACACATTATAATATGTATGACATACACATTTTATAAAGAGACAAATTAGTGAAATTAGTATGAAAAAAAGTGTAAATTGGCAATTATTTTCGATGACATGAAATTCCCAGTAAATTGTTCTACAATGAGGTGTGTTCTTTTAATAGAAACGTCTTATTTTTCACTAAAACACTCCAATCTGTATAAATGCGTGTAAACAAAGCGAAACAAAAACAATAACACTATGGAAAATGCTCGTATTATTTATAAAAAAAAATACTTGCACCGCAAGTATTCTTCCGCTTTTCATTCACATCGTTATGATCTGTCCCTTGCTATGAATATCTTAGAGCATTCTCTACCAAAAGATATCCGAGGATTTGTCGAGCTTCTTGCACGAATACTTTGTCATAAGATTAGGTGGATTTTGTTTACTTTAGTTATAAAAATATTATTATTTCATACAATGGCTTACAGTATTTTCTAAATGTAACGAATAGTTTTGGACGTTATGATTCTTTTCTACGGACATTTTATATATCATGTTCAATTCGCCCACTATATTTTCTATCCATTACAAAAATGCATTTAGTGGCGGAGCTCTACGCTGTATTTCGTCAAACCATACGCTACAGTAAAAAAATATTTTCAATATACTGTTTACCTTTATTATGTTTTATTTATTTTTTTAACTTCACGCTACTATCCTGATAGCAAAGTACACAGAAGTATGTAATGTCAAGACTTTCCGAACACAAAATTCGAGACGTTGCATGTTGACTGGTGGAACTCAACGCCGTACACCAGAGCATCGAAATGAAAATATTTTAAACATAATCGTTCTCCCGAATGGGAATCGAACTCACAACCGATCACATTTCTAAAAAAAATATAAGCCTTATTCAATTTCCTTACGATATAACCATGAAGTTATTAACATGGGCTATAGAAAAATATATTTCAAAGCTCCAAAGTAAGTTACGACACAACGCGGAAAACATCGTGTCATGACAGGTTAATTTAACTAATCGCGCCATCAAAACATTGGATACGAGGAAAATTTGATCAAGAACGGTATAATTGTAAGAAATTATGAAACATAAAAGCTTTTAAGTATTATAATTAATATTTGTAAGCAGCTTTTGAAATTTCATTTTGTAAATAAAGACATGGCTTAGATACTATTGTAAGGGAGTGAGTTCAAATCTGGCTTAGATGATAATAACAATGAATATTTTAATGTATTATTAAACGAATATATTATATTCATATTGATAACATTTATTTTATTAGTTTTAAAAAACACGTTCACACTATATATTACATGCGTCAAGATGTTCGCCACTTTCCTCTCGGATTGAGTGCCGGAACTCAACGCCGCATTGTGTCTTAACAGAGTGAAGAAATGGTTAATTCTCTCAAGGAGGACTCTTGTTTATTCTCGTTTCTTCCTTTTGATATGTCTAAATAAAAAGTGTATAAATTGCAAGTGCAGGTGTATTTTGGTGAAGGAGTGGCTTGACACTATCTTCTCTGCTAGGAGGAAAAAAGTAATACTTAAAAAAAGGAATATACATATTTGTTAGGATTAAAATTTAAATGTCTTGACACTAGGTACTTTCCACACTGCTATGCGGGATAAAAGCGTCAAGCTAAAAAAAGCTAAAAAATAAATAAATATACTGGCTTTATTTCAAGCGAACTTGCGCAGTGTGGCAACGTTTCACTGTATACGCAATTGGTCCTGTGTTCAATTCTCACACGGGGAAAGGATTGTATTTAAAATTTATTTTAATTATTTATCACTGGTAAGCCAAAGCGTGACGTTAAGTTCACCACTGAGCGGGCAATGTCGGGAAGCAGATGACAGAGTGTCTTGATACTCAGTTGTCTCTGATACCCTGCCATGCGAGATAAAGCTGATTTTTTTACTTTATATTGAATTTGATACAAATTCTTAAGGATATTAGTGCTAAATTATTATTTAAAATCTGTTTCGTGATGTATATACATAAATTGAAGATCTAAATTATGAAATATCATATATATATATATATATATATATATATATATATATATATATATTAGTCTCAATATCGGACTGAAAGCAATTAACGGAGTGTTTTTTCACTAGGTAGCTTCTGAATACCCTGCTATACGCGATAACGCTATGTTTTTTTGCATACAGAATGATAGTCAGGCATAGCTCAGTACCGAGACATTGATCAACATTTTGTTCATATCCATCCTTATACTTCAGAACGTGGTAGTTCCGACTGTGTGTTCTGGTTGCCGAGCCCACTACAGCTCTCCTCCTTTCTCTCCTTTCACTTTAATTCCAAAGCCATCCACTCATCTACAGCTCTACTATGTGGATGTCCATGGGCGTAGGTGACCACGTATTATCAGGCCCAGACTCGGTTACGTTCGCATTATATTAAAAATGAACTTCATCGTAAGTACAATGAGAAAGTATTGCATAGCTAATAAGAGAGCTTGGAAGGATTTTATGTGTATATTTCAATGGGAAAGTTTTCAAGTTTTGTGGAGTATTATTTGAAATTATTACCTTCATTATATAGCCTAGTTACTCCATACAGACATTTCAACTAAAATTGTGAATAAAGCTTATGTCCAGTAGTGGAGAGTCTTCCGGCTGATAATAATGATGACGCTGGTATAGGAAGCTGAAACTTCTCGACGTTCATTATCTCTAAGCAATTAAATTTGAAAACAAAGTAAACAGGTAATTAAAAACAACTGTGATGTAGTAGAATAGGGTCTACATGTAAACGGAGTTAGTTGTAGATTGGTTTCCCATTTGAAGAAAAGATAATATTTAATTTCTATCTACTCTGGTAAGACAAGGCGGCGTTAAATTCACTCGGCGTTCACTCAACGTGCAATACCTTGATAAAAGGTTGTCTTTGACTACTTAGCTTTACGAAATGAATCATGAAGCTGAAAAAAATGTAAATATACTAAAGTAAAGAAAAAATATCAACAAACTCATTTTCCGTTATACATCCAGAGTACATGCAAAATTTACTACAACAAAACAATTAGGTCACTATATAAAAGCTCGTTTTAATTTCTATTATTTCGTTATTCATCAAGACATTTCACTATAATGACAGGCTACAGTTTTTTACATCAGTTAAGTCAAAAGCTTGCGTGCTTAAAAAATGTAACAAGCATATTTAGAAGCTTTAGAAAATTAAACAGTTGTGTACGTTTCCGGTTAACAACGTTACTTGAAACAAAATCAAAAATAACATTTCAAATAACTTGATATAATTAATATTAAATACATTTATAATAAGAATTATAAAATTTGGGTAGATTACAGGATTTAGACTTGTGAATTAATTAAGATAAAGAAAGAATGGATTGTAAGACTGGGGTAGATAGAAAGTTTTTAGAACATGTAAATGAGGTGATATATCTGGGAAGTATGTTTAGTAGAGATGAAGATACAAAATAGATGTAGTAAGACGTATTGCTGCCGGCAACAGGGTTAACGGTGCTCTTGCTGCATTGATGCGACGGCAAAACGTCAGTGTATCTGCACGTCTTGCCCTTCACAATGCAGTGTTGATACCGACGTTGGTAAACGGCAGCAAAATGGAGTGTCAAAGGAAGAATGAAAGAAAGATGAATGCAATATAGATGCGTTGTCTTCGTCGGATATACGGAGTCAGTTTAGCTGACCGTATATGCAGCGAGGAGATACGCAGAATGGCAGGCGTAAGCGTGAATGTCATAGTAAGAATGAAGAAAAACGTGCCCAGGTGGTTTTGGCACGTTGATAAAATGAGTGATGAAAGAAAGGTAAGAAAAATTCATGAAGAAAAGGTGAGTGGTACGAGAGGTCAGGGGAGAACTTGGTTGACCTTCGAAAACATAGTATCAAAGATATTGGAGGAAGGTCACATATAAAGTATGAGGAAGGAGACAATGACCGTGGACGGGGCGAAAGATGCATGCAGGGAACGTAGCATTGTTAGCGATCCGTCGTCTCTGACTACTCCATCAGAGAAACTGCGTGAAGCTAAAAAAAGAAATTAATTAAAATATATAACGATATTTTTAATATATGAACAATCTTTTTTTACAAAATTAGATGGATTAAGTGGAGTTGGTATATGAGATCGTACATTTTTGTTAGTGATATACTGCAATATTTTTAAGTGATATACTGCAATATTTGCCAATATAAATATTCTTGCAATATTTATATTGGCTACATGTAATATACATACGTCTATTTAATAAAGTCTAATTCTATTTGACATTTTTGTAGTAAAATTAGTAAAAAATATGTATTTGATCTTATTATAAACGCGTTTGGTTGTGGATTCGATTCCCAATGAGGGAGGATTATAAAAAAATATATTTTCTCCGCATCGATAAGACAAAGCGCGGAGTAGAGTTCATCACCACTCAACACACAATGTCTCGTTTGCGAGTGAAAATTAGTCAATGGGGTGTCTTGACACAAGGTTACCTCAGAATACCCTGTTATGCTATAAAGCGTGAAGCTGATCTTTTTATAAAATAATTACTAGTAAAAAAATAAATAACAATTCAAAGTCAAAATATTTGTAAACTATCCAAGAATTGCACTCTCGAGTATGATTTGATATCACAAATGGCAACCATTATTTTCTGTTAGGTCACTATTGAGCTGTTTAAATAATTAAAAAAACTAAAAAAAAGCATTGACTATAACTATACACTTGTAATTATAATCTAAGTAATCTACTTTTACTGTGTACCTGACATCATGATTAGAGCGCCTAGGTGGTTTCCCAGAGTCCCGAGATCGAATCTCTTTAAGTACGTTGTTGTTGAATATTATTTTAGTTTTTTTTACAATAGTAACTTTATATTTAATTAAAAACAACTCTTTTGAATAATTTTGGTTGGTTGGTTAATTATTCGGTATTTCACGTATCATAGTTCATATATCTTTATTTAAGTCAAGGAGTAGTGGGACAGTGTCTGACTGTAAACGCGATCGGTTGTGGGTTCGATCCCCACTCGGGGCAGTGATTATATTTCAATTATTTTCTCTTCCTCGCTCTGGTAAAGACAAAGTGTGGCGGTGAGTTCCACCGCTAAACACGCAATGTCTCGAATTCGGTGGAAAGCGAAGTACGGAGTGTCTTAACACTAGGTGCTTTCTGTCTACCCTGCTATGCGGGATAAAATGCGTGAAGCTTTAAAAAATAAAAGAGTCGATATAGAACTCGAGTGGATAGCTTAACAACGTATAAAGATTTAACATTATGATATTAATAGTATACCTTCTAAAAAACATTTTTGAAAAAAACGTATAAAAATTTGAACGCGGCGGGATTAAATAAATTTTTATACGTTTTTTCAAAAATGTTTTCTAATCCTAAGTGTGGAATAACACTTTAAAAATAGTAAATATTAAAATAAAATAGCAATCTCTCTTGTTAAACGATTATTTCCTAATAATCTTTAAGTAGTAGAAATTTGTAAAAATCTCTCTACAGAGATGCTAAAAACATAAATAAGTTATAACAAAACGTATAAGAATTTCGACGCAGCTGGTAGTAGAACGCATGGCTTAGCGGTCAGAGCACTTGGACGGTATCCAAGAGGCGCGGGTTCGAATTCCGCTGCGTTCAAATTTTTATACGTTTTTTCAAAAATGTTTTCTAATCCTAAGTGTGGAATAACACTTTAAAAATAGTAAGTATACCTTCTAATCTATCAACATGACCTAAATTACGTCACATAGTAATAATACGTATAGGATTACAAGACTTTCATTTTGGCATAATAAAATTCAGTATATTTATATAAATACCTTCTAGATACATTCTGGAGCTACAGTGTTTTGCGTGATGGATAATCTTTCGATCCTATTCTTTGAGAAGACTCACGTGGATTTAATATTTTGCTATACGAATATATACCTTAGACGCTTTTAATAGGTTTCAAGTTACTTTGACGTCAAATTTACCTTATATTTCTAAATAAGCTGATTTTTGAAAATAAAATATAGTCCCATACACATGGAGGTGTGTGCTTAATACTAAGTTTCGATCCGATATAGTGAAATTGTATATGTTAGGTACATAGTGAATGCATAATAAGAATATAGTGGGTTCAAATCATGTTCAGATTATTTAAAAACAATACAGTATATGTATACATTTAAGGAGAAATAAAAATAATTTGTAAGGCCAGTCTACAACGTGATCGGTTCTATAAACACTCGGGGGAATGATTATATTTTAATTATTTTCATTTTTACGCTCTAGTGAGACAAAGCGCGACGTTGTCTTCTGCCTACTCCAAAGACAATGCCTCCAATTCGGCGAAAAGTGGAGTACGTGCATTGTAGGTTCTATTCCCACTCAGGAGAAAAATTAATGTTATTTATTTGTGTAAAAACCATACACCACATAAGATGGCGTTGAGTTCCGCCACTCAACACGCAATGTGTAAAAAATTTTTCAAGCTGAAAAAATATAGAAATAAAAAAGTCATAAAAGCCATGCAAACAAAGTATCAAACGTCAACTAGTATAAAATACTACAATAGTCTGTAAATTTCTTACTTAGCTTCTAAAAGCACAAAAATCTTTACAGTTCAACAGTACGAAATTATTTTAAGCTCGTCCTATTCTCGTGATACGAATTTAAATGAAGCAACTTTAGGTTTCACCTCTTATAGATGTTGGAGTTGTGCTTGTACATAAATACATATAAGCTTATATAAGGAATCAATATCGAAGCCATATTAGCGCAGTGGAATAGTGTTTGTAGACGATGGTAGTGAGTTCGATCCCTATAAGGAAGAATGGTTATCTCACAGGCACAATAAATCACCCTTCTATATATTTTGTCATCCTGTATTATTTACGTTAACCATGGCTTATCAAGTGTTTTATTTTTTGTCAAGTCGACACTCTAGCAAATTACTTTATCCACTTACATACTTTTTTGTTTCCTAAGTGTGTAGTAGTAATGCATGTTTAGGACTTAGTTTTTCTTTGACCTTCTTGAGACCATTGAGTCTCTAGTGTTTGTTTATTGCTTTTGACTGCAAGAAAAAACCACTCGTTGGAAAAGATGTCATCAGGGTAATGACGTTAGCTGGCGCTGGGTGTAGCCAACATCGTATCTCTCCTACACTTGGTTTACCACGAAGTACCATACGGGATGTTATCACACGGTCGAGATCGCTTTTGCGCCGCTAATAATGTTTGTATGCGTCTTTTAAAGTACGAAACGTCCATGTCGCATGATCACTCACATGTAAGTTCACACTTACAGTTAGAAGAAGACTGGTAGAAAGAAATTTGAAAACTTATTGTCCACCTCGCGCTCTAGAAATGCTCCGACAACACCGTAGAACTAGACTTGCTTTTGTGTAAGAGAAGAATGGAAGCCATACTGCTTAGTGGAGACCAAGATATCTTTTAAGGTTGAGGTCAGCGTATGTAGAGACGCCAAAATAAAAATTTTACTCCATGCTCTATAACAGAAACAGTGGGTTGCCAGGGAGGGCCCATAATCACTTAGGGAGGCATCTCTTAAGAGGCTCGTACTGATCTTGTTATTTTGGACAGAGACAGTGTAAATGCTCAAAGATACGTGGAAGAAGTTGTCCAAGAATATGTCATACCGTTCATACCGTTTATTGGAATATTTTAGACTAGTGCATGATAATGCACTTTGCCATACAATAAAATCGGTTACCAAGTACCTTAACAGGACTGGAATCCAAATCTTACCGATCACAACACAATTGACTATATTTTAGGTCAACCTCAAAATACGTATTCGGGCAAGAGTACTAGAACCGACATCCGTTAGAGAGCTCAAGAAGGCTGTAGTAATGGAGTGGCACAATCCCCCAGTCACATGTCCAAGATATCATGGATGGATTATTAAACCGGCTCCAAAAAGTCATAAGGGCCAGAAGCAGCAATACTGACTATTAATTTTTATTAATTTATTAGGAACGACCTGCTTTTGTCCAAATTAAAAAAGTACCATATTTCGTCGAAATTTACAAAAAAAAAAAAAACACATTTTTTATAATAATATTATATTAAGCGGCTTTTTATCAAAAGCAATATTTTTCTTTTCGCATCCATTGTATTTTGCTACGTATCATTCACAAAAAATGTTCTACATTTCAACAAATTCTAAAAATTAAAGGAAATACAAAGTAAGTGATTAATTGTGCCTGTGAGTATTTAAAATGTATACACTTCACCATTTTAATATATCAAAGCGCAGCGTTGAATTCTGCATCTATACTTAGAATCATGAATTAAAACAATAATAAGTTAGAATGCAAAGGTAAAATTAGTTAAATATTATCGTAGCTTTTTGGCAGCTATGAAAATAGGCAAGTGAGAAGAAAGAGGAGTATAATGCGGAACAAACGAAATTCATAAATTGGAAAAAAGGATTATCCTTTTCCAATTTCCGTTTTATCTCATTTCCGAGATATTGCATGTTACATGACGGAACTGAACACCGCATATAGTTGAAATGATTATAAAGATAAGCTTTACATCTGTGTGTGTGGTTGTTGAAAGAAAAAATTAACTCATATATAATTGTTTGTATGTAACTATCTATACTCCTTTAATAATAATATACAAATTACACGAAAAAGTTAATATATTAAAAGTCCACCACAAAATATACAAAAAGATAATTATTATAATTGAACAAAGACAAAGGAAATGTATGAAAACGCATCGAAAGACGAAAATCGACTGTTTGAATCAATGGCAAGGCGGTAGGCAAACAATAATCGTTTCCGTCCGGTAACCCGTCCGCGGCTTCGCTATTATAAATATACTAATTTATAAAATTATATTTAAATATATTACATTGATAAAATAAAATATATGTATATATATGTGTATATATTTATATTTGATGGTATATGAAAATATGGGAGATAAATAAATGTTATTTTATTTTTTGTAATATATATATATATATATATATATATATATATATATATATATATATATATATATAAGAATGTAATATCTAAATAAATAATAATTATAAATAGTGGATCCCTTCCGATGGATTCTTCCTAATGAAATCGAACCCGATGGATTCTTCCTAATGAAATCGAACCCACAACCACCATGCTTATAAATATATTTTTTTGTTTTATCTCGATGTTTTGTCTTTTTATTGTTTTAATTTTTTAATTTCGTAAATATTCTCAAATAGACTCATTTAACAGTACTAGATGTTTCGTGTCGCTTTAACAATATATATGACACTATAAATATCTATCACAAACACATTATAGAGTGTGTTATATTCAACTTATTTCTATATTAACTATAACTCTGCCATATTTCATGCTTGCTTTACGCTTTATTATATAAATACTATCATATACAAAACTTGAACTCACAACCTGTATGTATATAGTTTCTACGGCTTTATATTCAATAAGCCATGGTTAAACATACAGTATATTATATCCTTTGTTAAGCTCAAATAAAATTGTAACGTACATGATAAGTGTATGCCAACCCTTGTCAAAATCCCAGCCAATCAATGTCATACGTCCACTGTTCAATATAGAGGCTGAAGCAGATGTGATTGACGTTAGAACTAGTCAAATGGTGTAAAAATATGTAATGGAATAGAATTTTGGAAGTTCAGAAATGGGGAGGTCATATTGGCACTGTTTGACTATGTCTGACTGTAATGGTTTTCATATCTAGTGTCACGGTTATCTCCCTTTACAGGTTAGTCAGAGATAACATAATATCAATATTTACATTCACTGTTTTTAAAATTGAACATTACGTGCGGCGAAGTCAACACCGCATATGGCGTGGTAAGATAAAACGCAGCGTTCACGTAGCTTCAAAATCTACGTGTAATATCTTGAAATTGAACTGAAAGGGATTAATACGGTGTCTTAACACTAATATCTACTTTGTAAAAAAATATCGCAGTTTCCTTAAGCAGAAACCTAAAAGTTTTAAGATCTTTGAAAGATTTTGTGCCCTCATCTCTTATAAGTGCTTGAGATTATTCTTTTTTTCATCATAATTTCATATTTGTACCCAAAAAGAATCAAAGACTCGTTTTTTGATATATTTTCTAAATAGGACAAGTAAAAATTAAACCAAAAATCCTCTATAGAGGCTAAGAAAAAAATGAACCTAAATCGTTAACCGGCAAAATGTTTTAAACTCACATACATATGTACATATGTAAATTCACTTAAATAAAGTACATTTTGAAATACCAAAAATTCTTTATTGCATTCGGTTTTTTATTGTATTATAATCAACTCCCAGAAGGTTGGTGGTTGCGAAACTGTTTTGAAAGGAAACAACGTTTAATTTTCCGAGCCATTATTTCACGTATAATTGAGTGCTGTAGCGTCGGTTGTTATGGTAACGAGGCGTGGCTTTTACTACACTAGTGTCTTATTGTCTATTCTATCTAGTTATTTTATTAGTGACAAATTCGTTTTTTTTCTTAGTTTAAAGTTATTATATATATATATATATATATATATATATATATATATATATATATATATATATATATATAAGTAAGTGAAAGCACGAACTGATACGATCGTAGAAATAATATAAAGAACAATTTTATATATATTTTGAGCTTTTATTTTCTAGCTTTCGATAGTTATTAGCATCTGTCTTGGTTTTCGTAAATATTTTAATTCAAAGAACACGAATTACTATTCAAATAAATCTGGATTTTTTAAATCACAAACTAAGTTAAGCTAACTAAGTTAAGCTCAAAAAATATATAAAATTGTTCTTTATATTATTTCTACGATCATATCAATGCTATAGCATTCAGTTAGAAATAACAAAATGCTTTTTGATTTTGTATTTCATAAAATGATTAAAACTGATATATGTTACAATACATTATAAAAAGTACTTTATACTATGTTTTAAAAGTTCTTTACCGAATAAAAACCACATTTAAATTTTACCATGTACCTATAACACTTAATACACGAACAGCTAAAGAGGAAACAGAGTTTCGGGACATACTCGGTGCCGTGAAAACCTCAATGTTCATTTGTTTTAATGGATTTGCGCAAATTAAATAACGTACTTACGTATTATTGTGAAACGGTATTGTAAAAAAAACCATCTTTTTGAAGTAATACATTACAATTCAAAACTTAAATTAAATTAAAACTTTTAAATATTTATAAAAAAAGCAGTTTATAGTTTTGAATATATTTATTCTTCGTGTTACTACAATTTTGTATCTAATGTCAAGACACTGCGTACTTCGCTTTCCACCGAATTCGAGACATTGCGTGTTGAGTAGTAGGACTCAACACCGCGCTTTGTCTTTTCCCAGAGCGAAGAAGTGAAAATAATTTAAATATTCCTTCCCCGAGTGGAGATCGAACCCACAACTGATCGCGTTAACAGTCAAACGCTGTCCCACTGCGCCATGAACGGCTTCGCCAATTTATATTTAAATTATGTATGTATTATAACTTAAGGAGAAAAATGCAAAAAAGAAATTTTTTTTTCAAACGAAGGGAAAGTCTAGATCTTTAGCTCATGCTTTGTCACGAACACACTGCTTGTTAAGTGTCGAAACTCAACGCCGCTCGTGGTTTAACCCCATTACCATTTTACAGATCGGTATTAGCAGCTTTAATATCTCGTACTAAATATGCCATTGGTTATCGTCTTCAAAGCTTCAGCTCACGATTCCTAATCTGGCGTCAAAAAATATATCATTGTAATAAGTCTTCTTCCTAATATTTTTGACGTATAAACATATGTGCTTTTTTGGCTTCATGTTTTATCCCGCGTAGCAGGGTAGACAGAAAATATCTAATCTCAAGACACTTCGTGCTCCACTTTCCAGCAAATATAAGACATGTTGAGTCGCGGAACTCAATTCCGCGCTATATCCCACCAGAGCGAGGAAATTTGAATAATTTAAGTGTGGGAATGGGAATCGATCCCACAGTCGATCGCGTTTATAGTCATACTCTGTTCCACTGCGCACGACTGGCGGTTTCAGCCTGAATAAATCTTGATTCGTATGTTGAAACCTTGATTAAAACTAAAAGATAACTTGAAAAGCCAAGTCAAACTTTAGCTTCAAATTATATTCATAGGCATATCATAATATTGAACTAGGCTATCTTTTCATATAAGAAAATACACCAAAAAATTGTCAAATAGTTTTCTATAATATAAATAATAAGAAAACACTCACTGTAAATTAAAACTGTGAATAAAACATTAACTTTAATGAAATAACTTCAATTATTCCACTCAGCGCTAAGTATATATTTATACGAGCAAATGAGGCATCATTTGTTAGAACGAACACTTACTGCTAAGTTTTCATAGTCTCGTATTTGTTGTAGAAACTATAAAGAATCTTTGAAATTCAATTTTAATGAAAAAAAAAAAAAAAAAAATGTTACTGAAAAATTTTTTAAATCGTCTACTTTGCTATAAATTTTTAAAAATTTTGACAATTATTTTCGTGCTGATTATAAAATAAAAAAGCGTCTAGTTTGTACCCACATTACAGGGTAGATAGAGAGAACATGTAAGCCTGAGTAAAAATCGAGACAATCTTCCTTGATGGGTGGAATTCAAAGCCCCATTTTACCTTACTAGAGCGTGTTAAACGTAATTATTAATCCAAAATCAAAATCGAACCTAATACCATATTTTTACAGTCTCTACCTATATCAATATGCCATGGGAGTCTCAAATAAATATTTTTTATAATAAAACACAGTATGTATAAAGCAAGTCCAGAAATAGGTCGGCTGGTAAATGCAATCACCTTTGCTAATTCAGTTGAGGTTTCCGCCATGCGACGCGAAGTGTACTTTAATCTACTTTAATCCAATGATAAAAATAAATTTTTATTGTCAATATGTTTTATATGTTGTTTTTAAAATTATGTTCAGAAAAGTAATTATCTTCCTTATATTTTTTTAATTATAAAAAGTTTAAAGTTGTGTAGATTTTAAGTCTTTATAAGATCTTAGATTTTCGCGATTTTTACACATTATAAATGAAATTATGTTAAACTGATTAATCGCGTATATTCTGGTATTCGAAAATACATTTTTGGAAACCTGACGTGAATGACTGACTGTCAGTCTAGCTGTGACCATGGACTACTGTAAAGTATTCGGAACATCAAGTTTCCAAAATTGTATTTTCGAATACCAAAATATACGCGATAAGTTTGTTTAAAATAGTTTCATTAATAGTTTTAAGTCTTACTATATCTAAACTTTTACTTTTCAAGACGGCGTTGAGTTCTGCTTCTTGATATATTGTTTTTAGCTTCACGCTTTTATCTCGCATAGCAGGATAAACAGAAAGTACCTAGTGTCAAAACACTCCGTACCTCGCTTTCCACCGAATTCGAGGCATTGCGTGTTGAGTAGTAGAACTCAACGCCACATTTTGTCTTCTACCAGAGCGAGGAAGTGAAAATAATTTAAATACAATCACTCCCCCGAGCGAGGGTCGAGCCCACAACCGATCGCGTTTACTATCAGACGCTGTCCCACTGCGCCACGAGCGGCCTCAAATTCCTTCATTTAATGAATGTATTTGGGTGTAAAGCTAAAGCATGATTTTTTTAAGTACGACACAAATAGATTAAGATAGATGAAAAATTACAAAAACATTAACATAGTTTAAAATTTTAATATATTTTTTTGTAACAATAAGTAGGACTTTAATCATTATTCAGTTCAGTGGCAACTAAATTCTCAATTATATTATTAACAGCCGTTAAAATCCAACTGGAAGTGCTAATCACGATGTTTTATTTGAGAGCGACATAAATACTACAGGGTGTATTCTCTACCTTAAGTCTACCTAAAAATATGTATAATCTAACAGTAATATATGCGTACCCACATATGTAGAGATACTATGAAAATGTTAACACAAAAAGAATTTGAAACCCGCAAAATCTAAAGCATTCGTTTATTTATTCTTTTTACTTGCTTATTTTTTTTTTGCTTCACGTTGTTATCTCGCATAGCAGAGTAGACGGGAAGTACCTAGTGTCAAGACACTCCGTACTCCATTTTTCGTAGAATTTAAAACATTTATGTTTTATCTAACCAGAACGAGGAAATGTGAATCGAATCCTCAACCAACTGCCTTTAAAGTCAAACGGTGTCCCACTTCACCACCAACTACTTTGCAATTGCTATTATTATACCATATGAAGCCATAAGACCTAAAACCACAAGTTAATAATTTAATACACACATAAGTAATTAAATTATTCATCCAGTTCCCATAAACCGATACATCGCTTAAGGTCAAGCAAAACATAAAACAATATTTACTGCGTATAAATAAAATAGAACCAAAAAAAAAATATCTCTCGAAATATAATATTCGAATGTTTGAGGATCGCGCGACTCGAATACGAAGGACACGCCTGTTCACAGTGTAGTTATCGAATAGAGAAATACAGTGCAAAATATAATTAAATTATATAACCTTTGATAAACGATAGTTTTGGCTTGATTGGTATTCGTTTGCAATGTAGATGTAATCCGGTTATCTCTAGCTGGTAAGACCAAGCGCAGCGTTGAGTGCTGACATCTTGAATTTAGGCTGAAATTGAGTAATGGAACGTAACGGAGTATAAAATTATTTATTGAGCAAACGAATTTAAAATACAATATGATAAATAGACAGAAAACACCTCACATAGAAAAAATATTACATATATTAATAATATAAAAATAGTATTAATTTTTGCTTTTAATCACTTTGGCCCAAATCAAAAAAAAAGTAACGGAAAAAGTATAACCAATAACTAAGTCTTCTCTGCCATTTAGCTTTATGAGTATAAAATATATAAAAAAACATGTAGAATATTATAACAAAAATTTTAAAATTGTATAATCATAATTTATAATCCCACAATAGGTTACTAGTGTAATTTAAACATTAACCTCTAAAAAAACATTAAACAAAAAAGATAATAAAAAATAAAACAAAACACCAATGCCAAAACAGGAAATGGTACAAATGGAAAGTATAAATAATTATTTATTTAAGAAATCAAAACTAAATATTTACTTTAATTCTATGGGAGTCTTTTAGAGCAAATAACTGTTAACGACAATTTTCGAATATATTAAAACGTTATTTTGACGTTTTTAAAATCAACAACACTATGACATAATGGGACATCACTTGACTGTAATTGCTATTGGTTGTGGGTTGAATTCCCATTCGGAGAAATGATAATATTAAAAAAAATACTTTGCTTTATTACTCTGCATAGTAGAGTAGTCTGAGAGAAACTAGTGTCTTGACACTAAGTTCTCTCAGACTATGCAGGAAAGGATTCTAAGAAAAGGTAGAAAGAAAATCTTGCAAATTTAATTTGACTTACCTTATAGTGTCTGTTTTTCTTTTAAATTCTGGATCTAAATAAAATACGTTACGAGAAAAATGCTTTAACTTACAACTTTCTTATTTATGAATAGATTATAATAAAATAAATACTATATTAAGAAAAGCTTACCAAAATAAAATAGTGAAGTACATTTAAATCGGTTTAACTGTTTCTGAGTTTAGCGTACAAACAAACACAAATCTTTTACGTTAATATTCCCAATAATAGTTTCTCTTATATATCTTATATATACAGACAGCGAACAGTTACAAAAATATTATATTCATATTTTTTTGGCAATATCTGACAACTTAGTGGTCTATGAACGACTTATGACTAGCGATTCGGTATTCCGATCGAGTTGAGCGAACTTTTCTATCTAACTCTGAATAATTTCATTTGTGAATAATTTCCTTGAAACCCGACCCGAAGCCCTGCATTCGCGAACTAATTACCGAGTATAATATTAATGTTGTTATAACAACATTATAATTATATAGATAATTTTGTATATGTCATAAATATGTGATATATGTAGTGAGTTATATATATATATATATATATATATATATATATATATATATATATACATGGAACGGATAGACAAATTTTACACAAAAAAATACTTCAAGTTTCGAAGCCAACCTTTTGCAAGAGCTTTAAAATATTGAAATGTTTCTAAAATCAACAAAACTAACGCAATTTATAAGTTCATTGCTACTAAATACGATAAATACGTAATATAATGGATTCGATATTTTACTATTTTTAAAGTATTATTCGACATTTGGGATTAGAAAACATTTTTTAAAAAATATATAAAACTTTGAACGCAATAGGATTCAAACCCACGCCTCTTGGACACCATCCAAGCGCTCTGATCGCTAAGCCATGCATTCAAGTACCGGCTGCGTCGAAATTCTTCATAGAAATTGTACCAAGAGACGCGGGTTCAAATCCCATTGTGTTGAATTTTTTTTACGTTTTTTTTAAAAACGAAATTTAATTTTCGAAAAAGATATACTTATATATTTAATATTAGTTAATAAATGTCAAAGTGAGTATAAGTTAGATATGATTTCAGAATAATTCGAAAAAATGTTTATAATAAATATTCTAGTTTAGTTTAAGCTTTATGATCGGCACAATGAACGAATACTATATCGCCTGTTAGATGTTGGTGGGCTTAGCGATATTTTATTTAACAGACTTGAAAAATCGTGATATTTTAAATAGGCGTTTTTTTCATCTAGCATAAGAATTCACAAAAAACACTTGCAAAATACAAAAGGAATCGTTTCCCAAAACACAATGTCTGTAGCGAATATGTTTCGATACAATTTTAATTACAATTTTGTTAATTTAATTATAATTAGGAAAAACATAATCATTTTACCTGTTCCGTGCAAATATTGGTATTGAAGTATAAAGTCCCTTACACATATTTTCGATATAGACATTGCTTAAGAACAGTATCTTCACATTTTTAAAGAATATTCTTATTAATAATACTGTATTTACCTTTTCAACCTTAATTGGGGATTTCTTAAACTCAAAAAACTAAAACTAAAACTCCAACCTCTTATGCTATTGTGTGACGGGCACAGCCAAAACTACTGGACATATGTAGCTGATACATGTCATATATATTACATGAACTGTGCTGTAGGGGACCATAACAAGTGGATTTCTTCAGAAAGTATCGTGTTTTCATCCACGGTTCTCAACGCCGCACTCATTCTTATCACAGTGACTTAAATGATTACCTTGAGCCGGAATCAAACCCATTTACAAAACGCTATCCAAATGCGACTACTATATTAAGTTAAGAAAAAAGATAATATTAGTTTTATAAAGCTGTCTAATTTCTTTAAGCTATGCCCCATATTTCCATACTTTGAGTTTCCTTTGGCTTTGAGGGTAAATATCTGTTCGCCATTTAACACAAAACGTGAATAAACACTAACTTGCCTTGTACTATGTCTAAATAATTAACCAACTAATTAATTGCCTTATAAATGTATTTAATTGCAATTAATGTGATGTTGATATTTTCAGTAATGACTCGGAAATTGTTCGTTTTGATACGCATATATTAGATACGCATAAATTATATAATACTTAACTTAATTTCATGGCGGTGTAGAACATTTTGACTTAGGACGAGAAATGTTTAGAAGACACTGTTTTATCCACGGAACTCAACGCCGCATTTTGATTTAATTTATATTAATGCCTGTTTGTGAAATTATTTATAACGCAGCCAAAATGGGTTGAAAGGAAGCGCTGATTGAAATCTAGCTGTGAACAAATTTTTGTACGTTTTATTGAAAGGTGTATATTACGTTTTGCGGTAATACTGTTTCCCACAACTTTTCTTTTATGTTCTTGACTGTATAGGCCTTATAACGATATATATGCATATCTACCCGCTATTGCGATAGAAATTAAAAAAAAACTCTATTAACTATCCCTTCCACTCTTTTAGGCTTTATCTATGAGCGTTGTCTGTCAGTGACTCAGCGTGTGACGGAAAAATTTTATATATACTAAATCGTTGATTTTTTTAGATATAAAATACAGAATCTTAGAAAAAACTTAATTTATTCATAAAGAAATGTATAATTTATTTGAAAAATTACACTATTTTCTACTTTTTCCTAAGCTTTTTTTTAGAGCAAAATGGATTTTTTTTGTTAATTAAACGCAGATTGTTTGCAATGAGATAACGTTAAGATAATTGCTGGATTTAATAACTTTAAAAGGAACTTTTGCTTGTCAGCTTCATTTCCTCGTTGGCGGAGAGTTTTAATTACTGTTGATTCATCATAATCATTTATTTAAGTGATTTTAACTTCGTGGTCGTTTTGGTGCGGTGGTGGCGAGTCTGTAAGTGCTTTGGACGTCATTCAAATCGTACTTTTTTATATCTTTCTTTCTTTTCTTTCTTTCTTTTAGCTTCACGCTTTCATCACACATAGCACAGTAGACAGAAAGTGTCTAGTGTCAAGACACTCCGTACTTCGCTTTCCACCGAATTCGAGACATTGCGTGTTGAGTGGTGGAACTCAACGCTGCACTTTGTCTTTGAGGATTGAGCGAAGAAGTGAAAATAATTTAAAATAAAACTCCCCCGAGTGGGGATTGAACCCACAACCGATTGCACTTACAGTCAGACGCTGTCCAACTGCGCCACGAGCGGCCTCAATATTATATTTTTTCTGGCTTATTGTATAGTTGTATAAACATATTTAATTTAAGAATCGTCGGAATTCAATATAATATTTAACGATTTATTCGTTGTACTCACAACCATACTGTTTATCATCACAAGACAGAGGTTCTCAGAACACTAAGTTCTCTATATAAACTGGGAAAAATAAAAAAAATCTTTCTTTAATTCAAAAGTATACTACAGATGAATTTAGAATTTAGCTCTGAATGATTGTATGCACATATTTTATCCGATTCAATGCATTGCAGAATATTCTATGTTTATGTAACCAGAATACAGAGCGGTACTGTACTTCACTGAAAAACTGAAAGATTTTATACCAAAATCGAACACTGTTATTGAAATTTATCTTTATAAAATACAACCACTATTTGTATCAGCCAATACTAAAGAAATTTGAGGAATTTTAAATGAAATTATTTTAAACGGATTAATTGCGTATATTTTGCTATTTGAAAATATTATGCATTTTTGAAAACCCGACGTTTTGACGTTTCAAATTAAATAATTCGCATTAAATAAAATATATTTTCGATTACCTAAATTTATGTGATTAATTTATTTAATTTAGTTTTATTCAAAATGTATAAAAATTGAGAAAATTAAAGAACTTATGAGTTTGAGGAATTATGTTAGCGCCAGCACTTTTTAGATTTCATAATTCACTCGTTATCTTAATAAATAAAATACGTGTTAATAAAAGTCTTTATCAACTTGTAAATATTTCGAAATGTCACACAAAACATAAAATTACTTAGTAAATTAAGATAACTGACACTACTGTGACGCGGTCGTCTAAGAAGAACCTGATGAAGATGCTTCTAGGTTCAAGTTCTACTCAGGAAAATATATCAATATAATTTTTTTTCTATCTGTTTGTTTCGGCTGTGAAAGAGCTAAACGGATTTTAATGAGATTGGCTTATAGCTCATATAATAAGGAGTAACTAGGCTACATTTACATTAGCTTCATAAAATAAAGATGTAAAGATAGTAAATTCCATTCGGTCATATAGACAGATTAAATTGCTCTTTAGGTGTATATTGATATAATTTTTATTAACTGAATAAAATATATATAATTTGCAAGGTTTTTTTAAACAAGGCGCAAACAAACAGAATTACCACTCTCAAATTATTCAAAAAATTATTTTGTTAAAATTAAAAATAACTAATTCTCATAACTGAATATTAAATAAAACTAATTCTTAATACACGAAAATCGTTCATCTAAATGCGGCGTTGAGTTCCACCACTCAACACGCAATGTCTCGAATTCAGTGGAAAGCGAAATACGGAGTGTCTTGACACTAGGTACTCTGTCTACCCTGCTATGCGGGATGAAAGCGTGAAGCTAAAATATAATGAAATAGTATATAATATTTTACTTTATTTGCAGTATTATCATTATGTATATTGACGTTTAAAATTTGTTGTCAAAGAGGTTATCGATAATTAAAATTCATAATAAGTATTTTAATGTAATACCAAAAAATTGGAACATTTCATACTTTACAATTATAATAACAAGTAGTTGATTGTTTTTTAAATGACTTCTTTATATTCAGAGAATGAAAGCGCAAATTAACTTTTCATAGTTCATTAATACCTTCGAGTAAGTCAACAGTAAAAATTTTCGAACAACGCCCGTCCGTCCATCGACTTTTGAATTTCATAATACAAATTACCTCGGGAACAATCAACGAGAATAATACTTTAAAACAAAATTATAACAAAATATGAATTAACTGATAATATATGAACGACTGTACACGCGATCGGTAATGGGTTCGATTCACACTCGGGAGAGTTTATATTATTTTTAAGTAATTTCCTCATTTCCACTCAACACGCAATGTCTCGAATTCGGTGGAAAGCAAGTTATGGAGTGTCTTGACACTAGGTATTTTCTATTTGTAATTTTTTTTAATTCCCTGCTCTGGTAAGACAAAAAGAGGTTTTTATATTCACCACTTAACACGCCGTGTAGAATGCGCGTGAAAAATAAATAACAAGGTGTTTATTGAAATTGCATTCTCTATAAATGTCTTTCTTTACGTTAAATATTTTTGAATAAGTACCTTCAAGCTTCATCCTACATAACACTGTCTAAGCCTTTTCCAACTTAATAAATATTGCTTATTAAGTGATGGAACTCAACGCCGCTTTCATTTTGTCTTACCGAAGTCGAAAATCATTTAGGGATAAATATTTCTCTGATTTTATTTAAATATTTTACAATTCACAGTGCAATAATCATTAAACATTTTAAATAACTCTTTTATTTTGTTTACTGATAAATTGATTTCCGATTGTAAGCTTCCCAGTATATAAATTATAGGAACTGCCAAAATCGAATTTATAAATAAATATGAGTTAAATTTGTGAAAATGGAGCCGGTTTCAATAATTATACGTTGTGACGTTGGTTTCAAACATATTTTTCGAAAAATTTCTCAGATTCGAAACCGGCTAAGTCAAAAAGAGGACAATTAAAATATATATATTAAAGTAAGAAACATACCGTTTTGGATATTTGGATATTTGTATTATATATGATATATATTTATATGTATATGTGTATGTGTGTATGTATATATATATATATATGTATATGTATGTTTTTGAGAATTTATTTAGTTTAAGATCTTTAATATTTTTTTTCTTTTTTTTTTTGCGTTTTATTGTCTTGCACCGCATCATGCCCGCTCTTTATGGTAAATCCTTATAATTTGATTGCCTGGAAGAGATCACTCTCAGTGATAAGGCCGCCTTTGTGCATTTTATTGTTCTTTTTTTAAAACCTATGTACTATTTTATCAATGTACAATAAAGTTTTTAACTAACTAACTAACTAACCGTTATCGGCTGTATTGTAATCCAACCTGAAAATCCAAGGGAAAACTTTTATTGGTGTATAATGGTGGTATTATTCATAAAAATATATACACGTATGAGTATATGTGTGCGTGCGTGCGTGCCTGCGTGTGTGTATGCGCGCGCGCACGTGTGTGTGTGGGTGAGTATTTGTGTGTGTTTGTGTGTGTGTGTGTGTATGTGTATGAACCCTCCCTCATCTTTATCACACCTGGTCCCGTTTGTGAGACTACCGTTGTCAAGCAACGTCACACTTTGTCGACCCCCTCTCTTAGGAGCTCCATAAGCATACGTCACACGTTAAGAGGGTCTTAACGTGTGACGTACGTTTATGTAACTTCTTAAGGCACGTCAGCATTAAAATATAAGAAATAAATAAGCAGGGCTTGACGCTTGTTTAAGCTTACCTTATCCAGAATCTAAACCTAGGGTCTTCTTACTATATAATTAAATGTTAAGTCATAAGTCAGCTAATTTTTTTAGTTTCTAAGTAAATAAAAATTGTCTTTACAGTATTCAATACATAAGTTCGTTAAAGTATCCTCGATGTCTTAAGAAAATTTAATCAAAGAGTATCTAAAGTACACTTTATTTTTTAATTTTCACACAAAACCAAGACTGGAGTACTGGAACTTAACGCCGCATTTCATCTTATTCTAAGAAAAGCTCAGACACTGTCCCACTACGCCACGATGACCTCATCGCAAGACACAAAATTATCATATATACATATGAATGTATGAGAAAACATATCATAAAGTAAACTCAATAAATAGACAAACAGGATTTTTTTCTCAAATGAAACAATAAATTTTCATATTATATTTACATTAATTTTATTTATCACCAGTTTCTTTGTTCTCTTTGTTAACATTCGGTAGAAAGTAAACAAGTATGGCGATACCTGAAACAAATATGTACATATATAATATATTATTTAATTGTATGATGAGCACTTTGCCTTGTGTAGTTGTTAGCAGAGTATGATGACATGTTTGTTTTAAAGAATGAATTAAAAGGTTGCGTGTTTCAAAAGAGGTATATATATATATATATATATATATATATATATATATATATATATATATATATATAGAGAGAGAGAGAGAGAGAGATGTGATACGGTGATTTTCATCTTCATTTATATCCATTTATATTGATATGTTTGATGTTGGCGTAACCTGACGCCGCCGTTTGTCCTATATATATAATTATATTTATTGAAAATAGTCCAAAAAAACTATCATAAAGCCTACTAATTTACTTTGGCTTATAAAGAGTTAGTACATCGCTTATAAATATATTTACATATTCACCTTTTAAATAAATAAAAAACACATATAATTGTATCATTCGTTTTACACATTCCCCAAGTATGCAATAATACCAGCAAGTAAGAAATGTAGGTATCTATATATATCATTTTCCGTCGATGAGTATAAAGTGGCGTAACTCAACTCCGCGTCCCACCAGAGAGAGGTTATGAAAATAATTTAGCGACTAGTACCTAACTTAGACTCATTTTATTTTAGAATAAAAAAATAAAAATCTAGATATATTAAATTTCACGTGGACGGTATTGCGGGCACACCATGTAGTATGTAAAAATTTTATAAGTTCTATTACCGAAATAGATACTTATGGAAGTTTACAGATTGCTTAGGAGTTTAAATAACTCTTTGATATTCACTTCAAACCGTACAGATCAAGCAGGTAGTTAGAATATTTATTTAAAATTTGTTTTAAAACATAATTTATGAGTACTATAGTTTTATCTCTTCCGTAACATCAGATTACATAATAAATATTTATTATATGTGAATATATAATTAATTTATTTCATCATATGAATGCTAAATTCAATTCGAGAAATAAATACGACATAAAAAGATAAAGTAAATTTAATTTTACATAACTAGATCCAACAATACCTGTTTCTAATGAAGTTTAAACCGCGAATATCATTGCCTTATACGAAGTACGTTTTTCTTTTTATTTTTTTACAAATAAAGTACAATATAGCTTCACGCTATCATACCGCATAGCCGAGTAAACAGGAGGTTTGGAGACTACGTGTTAAGTGGCGGAACTCAACGCTACGCTTTGTCTTATTACAGCGAGAAAATACAAATAATTAAATATAATCATTTCCTCGGTTGATAATCGAAGCCACAGCCGATCGCGTTTACAGTCGGACGCTGTCTCACTGCACCACGTTCAGTCAATATTGTTATAAGGTATAAAGAATATAAGTATAAGAAACTGCTTATTTCTTGTAAGTTCGTTTGCTTGGACTTTATAACTGCTGTTTCTTATAGATTTATTTCATTTATAATTTACTACCCCTTGGTGTAAAACTTTCTAGACGATAATTTTTATCTTCATCCACGTGGAGACCACTCAGTTTATGTTATTACTAGCGGGCGCTATTCACTTCACCTGTTATAACTACACTATAATACTTCAATATATAAAAGTTTTGTTTTGTTTAAATTACTTAAATCACTGGGAGCACTGTGTCATTACTGACACTGACTGAATAGATAATGTATAAAAAAATAATTATCACGGTACTGTGCCGAAACTTTCGATTTACTGATAGTGTGAATAAGCCTTAACAAACTCAAGATGGCATTAGGTGCCAGTGACATTTTGCTAACTAAAATATGGGTACTGTGATATGTATTTCAGAATCAGTAGATTTTAAGAAAATACTCGACAATTCAAATTTTGCGGATATTGATAGTTGTCGATGCGGATGTATATTTTTTTAAAATGGGCCACCTGATGGTAAGTGGTCGCCCATAGACTTAGACAAGATTAGAACCGTGGATGCCTTTCCGGCCTTGGGATGGAAGTGAGAGGAGATAGTGAAGTGGCCCCGGCACCCAGAATTGTAGGAATCACTACACTCTGAAAGAAAAGGATGGGTGGGAATAGGGAAATCTGGCTTACAAGACATCTAACCGGAACACATCACCAGATATTTGGCGGATCGTTTTTGTCCTGATAGTGGTCGCGAGCCAGTCGGAGCATTAACGTCCTATTACTGAATAAAATTTTATGACTTAGATAAGTTTTAGATTTATATAAATATGCTCGTACGTATGTACGGTATTTAATATACCTACATATATAGCTTAGAAGTAAAAGCTTGCCCATTTCGCTTAACAATTTTCATTTGATTACAATTTTCAATGTATTTTCGAATACCAAAATATACGCAATCAATCTGTTTAAAATAGTTACATTTCAAATGTCGAAAAATCACGGAAATCAAATATATTATTATATCTACTTTGATAATATGAAAAAAATAGCAGTATGTTTATATTTACCTGAACATATTATAGCAGTCGATGTAAACGGTGCCATACATCCTATGTCTAGCAGAATAGGAAAAACAATGTTACCCGTTAATGAGCCCATTCGGCCAACCATTATTATTATTGACATTGCTAAAGCTCTGTAAACAAAAATAAATTAAATATAATATTAGAATTTATTAATAAATTGATATTTATAAATATTTACACATATTTCTGGACATCATTTAAAAGCTTCACGATTTTATCCCGCATAGCAGGTTAGACAGCAAGTACCTAGTGTGAAGACACTCCGTACTTCGCTTTCCACCGAATTCGAGTCATTGCGTGTTAAGTGGTGGAACTCTAAACCGCACTTTATCTTACCAGAGTGAGGAAGTGAAAATAATTTTAAATATAATCATTCCCCCGTGTGGGGATCGAACCCATATCCAATTGTAATTTTCATAATTAAATATTAATGGGACGAACCGTGATTTTTAGTTTATAATGATAAGCCTTGGGTAGTAAGATTTACTCATTATTAGTTTATTAATTTAAACGGTTTCAAAGAGATGTGGTTTCGAATTCCACTGCGGTCCAAAAGTTTATTAATTACAAAAATTTGTTTCTTCCTGACTATTAAAATTTACGACATTGTCCATTTTATTCACATTAACCAAGAAACTTATTAATATATTGGTAAATCTCCAGATTTACCAATAATTTATATTATAGAGCATATCAAAATAATTATAAAAACATATTACCTTAACGTTGTAGGAAAGACTCGCACAAATAGATTTTGCTGTAAACTCAAAGCTGTTTGTAGTAACCCACATGTAGACGCCATTAATATTGCAATTTGGAACGACGCGTTAGTCCAGTATAAGGATACAGAGCAAATAGTGCTAAGTATTAATATAACAAACATCAAGATCTTCTGACCGAGGTAGTCTACTAAAAATCCACTAATTACAACAAAAACTAGGGATACGAATCCCAGAATTATCCCATTTATATAGGTCTGTGCTCCACTCAGTTTCTAAAAGAGATAATAAGAATCAAAATTTATTGGCTT
The DNA here is from genome assembly GCA_032432895.1 of Dryadula phaetusa. NCBI lineage: Eukaryota > Metazoa > Arthropoda > Insecta > Lepidoptera > Nymphalidae > Dryadula > Dryadula phaetusa. The sequence goes on from JAOYRS010000065.1 coordinate 649,710, forward strand.
ATAAAAATGCTGCTGTATATATATATATATATGTATATATATGTATATATATATATATATATATATATATATATATATATATATATATATATATATATATATATATAAATGTTTCTAAAAGAGATAATAAGAATCAAAATTTATTGGCTTATAAAAATGCTGCTGTATATATATATATGTATATATACATGTGTATATATATATATATATATATATATATATATATATATATATATATTTATATATATATATATTTATACACCCTCACCCTCAATATAAAAATGGTTTAGTTTTAATTTATGTGTTTGAATTAATACGAAAGGGTGTTTACTTTATTTTCTTTTCCTGTTTTATGTTTCTTGATGTCATCTCTATCTTTCTGTTTATGATATAATATATAATTTCATAATTATATTTAAAATTCACACAATGTGTGGAAATTCACAAAATCAAGTTGTCAGTCAGTAATGTAAATAACGAAGATGAAAACACAAAATTCCGCGGTCTTATCTATTTGTTTTTTTTTTCATCGTCTGATAGTATGAAGTAACAGTAATATTAAATAATTCTGGATACGAATTTTTGACTCACAAATGCGTTAATAATATAATTTTCTTTTATTTGTCTCTGTTTGGTGAAATGTTATATTTCTTTTAAAATAACCTTACACTCCACTGAAAATCGAGCGACTGCGCCAAACGACCTTATTCATTTTATTGAATGTGATAATACTTACTGGGACACACGTAGCCTTCTCCACCGCGTTAGTTATATTTGCAGGAGATACTTTAACACTTTCCATATATTTGTTTATCATGATACAAAACCGCGCTGTATGTCCGTTTTCTTTATCATAATTTTCAACCATCGTAGATAGTTGTGGGAACCACAATCTTAGAGAAGTAAATCTGTAAGGAAATTTGTGCTTATAATATTATACATTTTTAAAAATGTTGAGGCCGGTCGTGGCGCCGTGCGACAGTATCTAACTGGAAATGCGATTGGTTGTGGATTCGTTTCTCACTCTTATATTGACCAACGAAAACGTATAAAAAAAAACAACTTTTTTATTGCATTACTCCTAATTTTATTTATTTTCTTTTAGGATTTTAACCCGCAATTACTATTAATATTAATTTAGTAGTCAGAGAGAACTTAGTGTTAAGACACTTCGTCGACCGCTGTTTGCCCGAAATCAAAACATTATGAATTGAGTATTGCATTGCATCCCCAAATGGGAATTCAACCAACATCCAATCGCGTTTATAGTCAGGCGTTCTACCACTGCGTCATGATGGCGTCAGTTTTTGCAATTAATATTCACAGTAAATTATATTGTCTACATATATTCATGTATTAACTGCACATTGTAATATAATAAATTAAGTATAATCAGTTGAATAATAAACATCATTTTAAATGTAATATTTTTTTTCATTTAGTGTCATATTGCAACATGCACGCTATTATCTATTAATAGTTTCACGCTTTATCCTTTGCGGGGTAGTCAGAGAGTACGGAGCGCCAAACGCTACGGTCTCTGCATACCTCTTTCGCCTCGTCCACAGTCATTATCCTCTTCATACATGCACTTCGGGGGATCCTCATGCTTTTTACGTAACCTTCCCCCAGTATCTTCGATACTGTGTTTTCGAAGGTCAACCGAGGTCTCCCCCGACCTCTCGTACTATTATTATTACAACAGTACAATACAATATAATACAATATAATAATATTGACAATAATACAATAATATTGTTATATTTTACTTTATTACTACCTTATCGATTTATTATGAAAACAGCAGATTACGTTACACTATCCTGCACAGTTATCTGACTGCCCTAGCTAGAGATGATGTAATGCTAAAAATTTCCTTTCCCCCCGCAATCGAGACATTGCGTGTGCGCATGTTGTGAAACTCAACGCTACATTTTGTTCAATCAGAAATTAAAATGATTTTTTTTAAAATAATTCCTCTCAGTGTGAAATAACACACGACCAATCACGTTTAGTCAAACGCTGTGCTATTGTGTCACGATGGCCTCACTCCTCCTTTCCTCCTCACTCCTTTTTTACTCTTATACGAGTATTTGTAATTAAAAGTTAAAGTCATATTAAAATGATTTAAATACTGATATCTTTAGATGTAATTTGACTCCATAATTATATATAATTGAATGTAAACCGCGATCGGTTGTGGTTTCAATTCAAACTCAAGAGAATGATTATATTCAAATTATTCTTATTTTTTGTTGAGTTCCTCTACTCAACACACAATGTCTCGAATTTGAAGAGCACAAAGCGCCTTGGTGTATTGGGTTGATACTAGGTACTTCCTATGTACAGTGCTGAGCGGCATAAAAGAGTGAAGCTAAAAACATGATCTAAAATCCTAATGTTCTAGCCAGTACGAGATAAAATTTAAAAAAAATAAAAAAAGTCCTGGCTTTAAAATAAGTTATAATAAAATATACTTACGCCACTAATCCAAACAAAGTTATTACAGAAAAAAATATCAGTCTGAAAAGTAATGGCGGGCGAAACAGCTCCTTCACTTCAAACAAGGCGTTCACTAATTGTTTCTTTAAACTAATTTCTAATGTAGGTTTTAGTGTTCCAGTTGTATTAAATGATAGAATCTGTAAGAAAATATTTAATATCAATCAAAAATAATCTATATTACGAAGCCTTCATGGTGAAAAGAAAAAGCTTTTGACTGTTTTTTTATTTTATTTTTTTTACCTTCACGCTTTTTATCCCGCGTAGCAGGGTAAACAGAAAGTACCTAGTATCAAGCCGAATTCGAGACATTGCATGTTGAGTGGTGGAACTCAACGCCGCACTTTGTCTTATCAGAGCGACGGAGTGAAAATAATTAAATATAATCACGTCCCCGAGTGGGAATCGAACCCACAACCGTTTGCGTTTTCAGTCAGATATTGTTCCACTGCGCCACGACCGGCCTCATTTTCCTACACTAAAATATTCACTGGTTTTTATAATATATCATATATTGTTTATGAAAAAAGTAATTATCTTAATTCTACGAGATACATTTATATACATTTTTATTTATATTCATAATATTAAACTAAACATATTTAGCTGTGGTATTTTGACTTTTAATGCAATTGGGGTGGGTTTCATCTTATCTACAAGGACACCAATAGGGCATACAGCAACCTTGAATTAGACCTCTGAACAGGAAAATTATCGAGGTTATGCCAAAAGTGGAAAAAAAAGAGTCTTTATTATGCTTACGCTCCTATGTGGTATACATTTTTAATCATTAAAGCATGTGTTTTATTTCATCTTCCTGTCTTTTGTGTATTTTAAGGATGGAAAGACAGTATCCAATAAAAATTCTATTAAAATTCTAAGTTAACTGAGAAACATTTATAAGATTAGATAAGATGTTTTTTGTTTTGTATAAAATTACACTCGTGATGCCGGTTGTGGCGCAGTGGGACAGCACCCGACTGTAATCGCGATCGGTTGTAGGTTCGATTCCCACTCGGGGAAGTGATTATATTTTAATTATTTTCAGCGTTGAGTTGCGCCACTCACCACGTAATGTCTCGAATTTGACGGAAGGCGAAGTATCTTGATACTAGGTGCTTTCTCTCTAAATTGCTAAGCGGGATAAAGACGTGAAGCTAAATAAAATCAAAATTACTCTATCGAAGCTCAGTGGCTTCATGCCAGTCAGGACAATTGATAGATACAGGTTCGATATGCATGGAGACAATGAAAAAATATCTGTAGACTTACAGGAAAGTTATCTTTATCATTTCCTGAATTTTCGCTATATATAGTTTTTAAAACATCTAAAGCCTCCGTTTCTTTTCCATGTGAGAGCAAGAACTTGGGACTCTCAGGTAAGTTGTAATACATTATAAACGCCATCAAACTCCACGAAGAACATATATATAAATAAAAATTCCATGCATGTAATTCTGCAAGAGAAAAAATAAAATTAACAAGTTGTTGTTTGTTAGTAAAAATAAGCATGTTTGTACATACAGCTTAAACATATAAAATATATGAATACTATAATAACTAAATAGAGATTTTTATTTTAGATATTTATTTTAAATATATATAATTATTTTCATTATTCTTCTGATGCAGTACTTATCGGATATTAAATATGACGAGAATATAACTATCTATTAAAAATGCATTTTCAAAGGTATATATTTTAACTTTACGCGTTCTTGTGTAACTTGGGCTGAGAAGACCAAGTTCAAGATCATTCCACTCCATCTTTTAACCATTATTGACAGTTACATGCTCATATAACGATAATATAATTATTTGAACCCGTAACTAATGTAAATAATACAAAACAAAACAAAACATACCAAAATATCCAGGCCATATTACGATATCTAATTTAAAAGGCAGTATCAGCCATGACATGAGCGCTGCCACAATTATTCCCATAGACATAAAAGCACCGTACAAAAGCAATATCCTGTCTCGAACAGCGATAGGACAAAATTCTGATATATTCGTCGACATCGCGCTGAAACTCAAGCTTAATCTGAAAGAAAAATAAAAAAATATCGATTTCATACATAATTTAAAATTATCAACCGACGTTGTTCCTTGATAAATTATTACCTGGAGTACATATTGGTGCCTGGGGATGTGTATAATATGAAAATCCAGTTCATGCCACGCAATATCAGTTAATATTATGAGAATTTTTAAAAATTCTTTACTTTTGTAAGGTAATTTTAATTGTTTGCTTAACATTAATAGGATTATTTTATGCAGTTCTACATAATTTACTAAAAGCAAGCGTAGTTTATGGTTTTCTTAGAATATAAAATATTATATTACATGTGTACAAAAGATTTTTTATATACAAAAATAATTTACGTATCTAACCTTTATTACAATTGGGGTAATAGTAATTTCTTACACGCAGAAATTATAATCAAAATTGAGTTAATAGTAGATCAATTTTATGGGAAGAGTGCAAATAAAAATATAATAATCAATAATCAATATTTAAATATATGAGTACAGTTTTAGTAAAGCATATTGTGTTAAACTAAAAAATCCCAACAGAATGAGACCGCGTACTTTACCCTGACTGTGTAATCCAGGTTTTTTTGTCAGTATATATGTATATATATATATATATATATATATATATATATATATATATATATATATATATAAATATATATATATATATATATAATCTATAAATTAATTCGTGAAGCAAAATCTTTGTAAACCTCCTTTCCGTAAAGGAAATGACGAAGTATTCCGTAAAGGAAATGACGAAGTAGTTTAAATAAAAAAAGAGTACAGAATGCCAATATTTTTTTAAACTAATGCGTAAAAATATATTAAATTAATAAAATAAATGTAACACACACTATCATGTCTTTTAACATACACGTTGCTATAGCAAAGCATTATTTATACTATGTTTACGTCATCTTAAAATTTGAAGTTCCGACACTGACTTAGATTAAGGAGGGTTATGAGGGGCAGTACAGTATAAGCCTACTTATATATCTAACTGTATTTGTGAGAAATAGAAGTCAATCATATAATTATATTAAGTTCAAAAATAGTATGGATCTGCTAAACTATTGGAAGTAAGTACTTTTAATTTTCGATTTTTATTAAAATATATTCATGTATGTGTGTTTCGTATATATATATATATATATATATATATATATATATATATATATATATATATATAATGTTGCAAACAAATATTAATTCATTAAATTTCATATCAATAATAATTATTAAAGAATGTCACTTTCTATTAGATCGCGTCGATTCGTAAATGATAGTTAAATAATTAAAATTGAATAAAATATATTAATATATAGATTTTGACATCAAATCACAACTTTTCACATAAAAAATGCTAGAAAATTGCAGTTATATTCCTAGCGTGCTAGCTGTGCCCGCGACTTCGTCCGCCAGAAATTTATAATGTCAGGATAATTCTCTAATAAAGGTAACCTAAGTTACTTCTTATTACGTAATCTATCTAGCAGTTAAAATTTCGTTAAAATCGGTCCAGCTTTCCTAGAGATTATACGGAACAGACAGATACACAATCGAAACTACAACCGACTGCTTACAGTCAGACGCTGTCCCACTGCACCACGACCGGCCTCAAATTATTTTCACTTTCTGATTATATTTAAATCATTTACATTTCCTAGCTATAGTCAGATAAAGTATGGCGTTGAGCTTCACTATTTAACACGCAGTGTCTCGAATTCGGGAGAAAACGAAGGACGGAGTGACACGGAGTGTCTTGACACTAGTTGCTCTCTGTCTACCTTGTTGTACAGTATAAAAGTTTCACACTTTTACACCATACAACCGTACCGTCAAAAAATAAAAAAGGTTATCGTAGTTCAGTTTTTTGTTTATAACCTCTGTACTTTTATCGCAATAACATTTTAAATTCAATTTTAAAGGAGTTTTTTGAAAAAAACGTATTAAAATTTGAACGGATTCGAACCCGCACTTCTTGAAAACTGTCTAAGCGCTCTGACCGATAAGCCATGCGTTCTACTACCGTCTGCGTCGAAATTCTTATATGTATCTTACAATTTATTTATGTTGTTAGCATCTCTGTAGAGAGATTTTTACAAATTTCTCTAATCCTAAATATTTTCTAATCCTAACTGAGGAATGAAAGTAAAATAATAAAGAGATCATTTTTTTAAATATCTGTTTATAGAATGTTATAAAGTAAAAATATACGCCTTTTATTTACATCTGCTATATATAAAGATATTTTTGGTATGCTTAAAATCATAGTCCAATTATTGTGGACATGCATATCATTTTAATGGATTGCTTTTATAACGGTGTCTTAACTGCTATGCTAAAAAAATAATTATTTTACCGCATAAAAAGTTATTCGAGGTCGAATATCTTCAAAATAAATCTCCAATAACTCGCCTTACTTTTAAAAGTTAATTGATAGTTATTACAAGAAATGGTATTCGCTCCAATTATATGTTACTTTTATTTTTTGTAAAGCCGACCGTGTTTTTAGTAGAATGCAAAAAAGTCACCAGAACTCAAAACAGTTTTAAAAAGGAAACGTTTGGTAAACTATAATAATATAGATAATGTAGATTTCCTTAATTGACCTTTAAAATGTATGGACTATATTTAGGGGTACGGTAGACTTGATTGAAACCTTACCTCAATTTTAAAACAAGAAAAAGTAAAGCTGGTTTTTTTTAGCTTCACGCTTTTATCCCGCATAGCAGGGTAGGCAGAAAGTATTTAGTGTCAAGACACTCCGTACTTCGTTTTCCACCGAATTCGAAACATTGCGTGTTGGGTGGTGGAACTCAACGCCGCTCTTCGTCTTTACCAGAGCGAGGAAGTGAAAATAATTTAAATATAATCACTCCTCAGAGTGGGGATCAAACCCACAACCAATCGCGTTTACAGTCAGACGCTGTCACACTACGCCACGTCCGGCCTCAAGCTTTAAGAGTGTGAACAAAATTCGGATTGTCAAGTGTTTTGTTAAATTTTAATACTGTATACAAACACAACACTTTCGTTTTCCTTAATGCAACGTCAATGTCACTTGATGACATCTTGAAGTGGTTAAGGCCAATTTAAACTATCAATAATGTCAAAGTTTCAGCACAGCTCCAAGGTTACCGTGATAATTATTCATTCACACATAATCTAAAGAACTTATCCCTGTCATTTTCAGTGATGAAACAGTGCTTACAGGGATTTTAGTAATTTAATAAAAACTAAATATGTATATATTAAAAGCAACGAGCAGGCCACTAGTTGACATATATCTTCGTACATCAACTCGCTTTATTATCTATCTATGAATCTTGTACTGTATTTTATTTATTTAACTTCAGTAAACGTTTGTGGACATGTAGATTTTTTATTTTTTTTTTACTAAATAAACATAAAATAAATGAATAAAGAGATTTTTATTTCAGCCTGCATAGTATATATACTGTAAAGCATAGCAGAACAATCATATACTTGAATAAAATAATGTAAAATAAAATACTTACGATACACCTTGAATGACTTTAATAAATATCATCATCCAATATGTCTGGGTGAGACCCTCTATTATTGTACTTAGAAATATGCCTAAATTACCACCAACCAGGAAGAACTTCCTTCCAAATGCATCTACTAGGAAACCTGTGAATAAACTCGCCCCTATCTGACCTAAAACAAAACAGTAAGGTTAGGTGAATTAAATTTCTACCATATATGAATTCATAGGCTTTGGCAATTGATAGAAACTGTAAAAAAGAGTTATTATTTACAATTTTATTCAAAAAAATCTTAAAATAATAACATTTATTGTTACTTTATTAGTTCAAGATAGGTAAAAACCGCAAAAATTGCAGGTTCAAAGAATATTATTCATTTTTTTTCTATCTCTATACTGATTGATATACATACATAACAACGTTCACATATTCTTGTATAGCAATGTAAATAGAGATGCAACTTTTAAGACACCTCCAATTTCCGTATACAAAAACCTTTGCACATAAAGTACTTAATTTTAAAATTATGTTCATATTAATTTATTAAAAGTAACATTGAGACTAAATAAATGAGGATCCATACTCAAATTTCACATGAAATTGAATCATCAACTAACTTAAAAATGTCAGTATTGTCAGTCATAGAGGAAAATATTAGCAGCTTAGATATCTCTGCTGAGAAACAACGATAAGAAAATCAACAGTGGCTCTTTTGGAATACAGTTTTATAAATTAAACTATTACCTATAATAATTTACATTTACTGACAATACAGCTTCGCATTTTATCCCACATATCAAAGACAACCTAGTGTCAAGACACTCCGTTGACCGCTTTCCGCCTGAAATTGACACATTACGTGTCAAGTTTCGAACTTAACGCCACGCTTTGTCTTACAAATATAAACTTGTGAGAATGTTTATATAAAGATTTAGGACTCTAAATTCACAACGATTGCCATCAAAATTGATATTTCCATATAATAATAATTGAAAATTTCAATGAAATTACCTAAAAATGGTGCAGCGTTTAACAACCCCTTATACATCATGTTCATTTTTAAATCGCACTCGGCTACAGGCAGGATGTATGACGCAGTGGTTGTCACCAGCATTGACGCGAACGCCGAACACAGTGTCGCGGCCAACATTCGTATGTGAAATTTGCCAAATTTACAATACGTCAGTGCCTCTTCTAACATTTGCATTGGATGTTTTGTCTTGGTTTTATCTAAAAGAAATGAAAATTCATTTGTTAGTGATTATACAAATTATATTATTTAAATTATTAAATTATTTTCACTTCTTCGGTCTGTTACGACAAAGTGCGGCGTTGAGTTCCACCACTCAACACGCAATGTCTCGAATTCAGTGGAATGCGAAGTACAGAGTGTCTTCACACTAGGTATAAATTATCTTATTTTGTTAAATAATTATATATATATATATATATATATATATATATATATATATATATATATATATATATATATTATCATTATACAAATCTTGATTTATTATAACACTTTTCTCTACCTTCTATACGAAATTGGGATACTTCATGTTAGCGTAACTCAACGCATTATCTTAATCAGCTAGAAAATGAATATAATTTAAAAATAGTTCAATTGTTATTGCCTTATTTTATATGGAAATAAATATTTCGCATTTATATTACTATTTACTTCAGAGATAATATTTTATTTGTGCATATCTTCACTATATCTACATATATTATAGTTATATGTAAAGCTGTTATAACATTAAATTATTTATTATACTCTTTATATTTAAAAAAAATATGGAAAAAGAAATTTATGATAACACTACAGTAGTAGTTTAAAATAATTTGTAGCAAGTGTTGCAAATAGGTGTGGGTTCTAATTGTTGAACGTGTGTAATCATTTTTCTTTCCTAAAAAATTGTGTGAATTAACCCTTATATAATTGATAAAGCCATTTAATATCTATTTAGAATTACTAACAAATATTTTTTTTAGCTTATTATGATAAAAAGTATTAATCAATCCAGTATTTTTTGCTTCCACATACTTATATATAAGTCTGCTTTATACAAGTATCAAGAAGAAACGATATGAGTAATTATACTATCTTTAATTTTTTATTATTCAGATCATAAACAAGTACATAATAAATGATAAATTTCTTCCGTCACTTTCTTACTATCTTCCGTATACGTAAAAGATGACTGCCCTATTTTACAGTAGCTAAGTGTCTATATAAGAGGAATTCTATAGACTAACCTTTTTTAAATATTAATAAAAATGGATATTTATGGTAAATCTAATTATTTAACATAATAAGATAATTTATACCTAGTGTGAAGACATTCTGTACTTCGCATTCCACTGAATTGGAGACATTGCGTGTTGAGTGGTGGAACTCAACGCCGCACTTTGTCGTAATAGACCGAAGAAGTGAAAATAATTTAAAAATAATCACTCCCCTGAGTGGGAATCGAATCCACAACCGATCGCGTTTACAGGCAATTCATCCCAGGTCAAACCTGGGATTCGTGGCGGGCGTTCACTTTAGTGAACCAGTGGTAAATTATTCAACGTCCAAAAATATTATTTGACTTTTAATTTTTGGGTGTTTTCGTTAAAATTTAAGTCTATAATATTTTATTTGAAATAATTATGAAAATAATAATAAAAAAAATAGTTTATCCATATATACTATTTATGCATCGATTGCTTTATATTAAAGGACTTTTCTGGCAATTGTTTTTTTTATGAATGATTACTATGTATTATTAATAAATATGTATGTATGTATATATTTCTGTTAACATTTACTTATGAATTTTCAATATTCTAAAATTTAAATATATAATATTATAAATACAAAGACAGAAATACAAACAGTATAGGTAATAATAAGACATGTCCTTATACAGAATTTGACCTTACAACCTCTAAATCCAAACACATTTATAAAGTAAAAAAATATTTTATAATTCATAGGTCATCGTATAAAGAATATTTTAGGTTAAATAAATTAATTATTAATAATAACTGTATATTGGGAAGGAAAGCACTTCAACCTCTTTTTACGAAAATTAAGGAGACAGTGTAGTATGAAATTTGACACAAATGCAATTTATATGTAGAATAAGTACAAAAAGTCAATATTTTATATATTTTAGAAATTTTAGAAATAAAATTAATATATAATATATAAACTCGCTAACTTTGTGTTTTATCATTTTATAGATAATAACTTTCAAACCTGAAAAACTTGAAAATACAAGTTACTTTTCACCTAAATCTAATGATAAAAAAATATACATTTTGTGTATTGTATAAATTTATACAACAATTTTTTTTATATTTCGTTTATTTCTAATATAGCTGACATATTTCTTTATTTAAAAATATAAATAAACATTATTTAAACTTAATATGAAATTATTTTAATAAAAATACTTTCAAGTACTTAAAAAATGTTTAAAAATGAAAACAAAAATACCTTTGTCACCGGTTTGAACATTTTTATCCTCCATATTTCTCGATTTAAATCACAATTTGAACACAAATCATAAACACACATATAGTCCAAACACATTTATAAACACTTAAAACGTTTATTTAAACATATATTTTTCTAATACTCCTTCGTTTACACTAGCGTCTTTTCTCGTCGCACGAGTTTTACTAGCTGCCTTATAATATTTTGATATTCTGATATAATTATTTATATAGCTGATAAGTGTTCGTACGTCATTTTGTGGACACTGACTGTTATATGAATTTTCTTTTTGACTTCGTCATTCAGCACGCAATGTCTCGATTTCGGGCGGAAAGCACTCAACGGAGTGCCTTGACACTAAGTTGTCCATGACTATCCTGCTATGCGAGATAAAGCACGAAGCTTGTTTTATTTTCTATTTTATATATATTTTTGATCCGATTCTTATTTTAATTGTTTATTTACTATAATTTCAATTGGACACGTGTATTTCACTATACAGACGTACCTCGTATGACTCATTTGAAATCTAAATTTGCGCTTTGTACTTAGTTGTTCAGTTCTAATTCTGTAATAGAGAAAATAAACAAACGGTATGTTTTCTTATATAGATATTACATGTATGTAAATAAATTATTATATTAATAATTCTTATATAACATTTTTGAAAAAACGTATAAAATTTGAAATCCTAAGTGTGGAATAACACTTTAAAAATAGTAAATATTAGTTCTTATATGTTAATTAAATAAGATATCTTCGTTGAGTTTTTAGACTAGAAGAAATCGATATGAAATAAATAATTTTGATTATAAAAAACCAATTAAGTCTAATGAGGCCGGTCGTGGCGCAGAATGACAGCGTTTTACTATAAGCATAATCGGTTGTGGGTTCCGTTTCCACTCGGGGGAGTGATTATATATAAATTATTTTCACTTTTTCGCTCTGATAAGAAAAATGCAGCGTTGAGTTCCATCACTCAACATGCAATGTCTCGAAATCGGTGATAAACAGAACACGTGACGTGACACTAGGTACTTTCTGTCTGTACCCTACTATGCGGGATAAAAGAGTGAAAATATTAAAAAATACGGTCTAATAAGTCGTCACAAAACTAAACATACCCATCTGAGATTCATATTTCTACCTAATTTTTCATTTAAAGTTATATTCAAGTAACATCTTATTGTAACGTCATTTCTCCTGTTTAACCGGTTTATTGCAGATCTGCTACACCTAGATATTCACGTACACCAAAACACTTGCACACACAAGTAGGTATTTATGCCTCCAGCGCCTGCTAGACTGCATTGCTATGGTACAACTTAGCTATCCTAGTTTAAAATAGAAAGTTTATAGTAATTTCCTTGGTAGCTACCTGTTAATAACATGGAACAAAAAAAAACTGTGCTCCCTCTTAAAAATATAAATATGATATTGGTTTTTTAAACCAAAATCATATTGGTTTTTTAAACCATGCATACAAAATACATTAATTTTATAAAATAAATGTAGCACACGGTATCATGTGTTTGAAGTACACGTTTATATAAAGTAACATATTCGTACACGTTGCTAAGGCAACGCGTTTTTAACGTATCAATTGGGAATCTAGTTTGTGAATATTAGGCAATATATGAAAACACTGTCGGATATTCAGTTAAGCATTTATGTCACGTCACACTTTGATATTTGATCTTTATTTCATATTTCTATACTAATAGTAAAAGCCTTAATTACTCCTCATTACATCAGCTGTTTAATAGTGAAAAACTCATCAAAATCAGTCCAGCTATTCCAGAGATTAGCTGGAACAAACAAACAGACAAAGACAAAAAGTATAAACATTGATATGATGCATTTAGTAAAAACAGGGTTATATCATTCTAAACAGACATTCTACTTTTATCTTTATACATATAAACATAAGAAATGAATTTCGACGTAGCTTTAAACAAGTAGAAATTTTCAATACAAAACGTTCAAACCGTTTTGAGAGGTGCGTGTTCGAATCTTACTAGGTTCAAATTTGTACATTTTTTATTAATATTGTTGTGTTTATTATATTTTTATTATATAATACTGGGCATGTATTATTCAATATTTTACAATAAGAATAGCTTAAATTACTCCATATTACATAAGCTATTTAAGCCTTTAAAACAGTCCATCCGATCCAGATATTAGTCGGAACAAACAGAGACTGACAAACAGACACAAATATTAATTTGTTATTTATACCGTGCTCAAATACATATAAAATTAGAAAAAAATAAACAGTTATCTTAAAAATACACTTACTTATTACTTTAGATATATTTTGTATACAGTATTAATTTATATTGAGCAGAAACGTTTCATAAAAGGAATTGTTTATTTTAAAACACTATACAAAAAATAAACATACAAAAGGAAGCATTCGAATTTCTTATAATTCACTGAAATAGGCTAAATCAATTTTATTGTATAACTTGGAGTTATAAATTTTGTCATTTTCAGGTCTTTCCTTGCTATAAAAGATAAATGGTTCAATCCTTAGAAATTATTATCGTCTTCATCTTCAATATTAAACATAAAAGAATTATTTTGCTAAATGTACTAAATAATATTTTAGCTGGGTAGACAGGAGTACGTAGTGTCAAGATATTTCGAATTCGAGACATTGCGTGTTGAGTGGCAGAGCTCAACGCCGCGCTTAGTGTTACTAGAGCTTAAATAAATTATTCCCTCACATGAAAATCGAACTTACAATTGATCGCGCTTATATTTCATTTATTTGTTAATTATTTTATTTATTAAGAATTATATCTTTTATATACATCTATATTTATATAAATACGAATTACTTTAATAACATTAGAAAGTCGATATGATTATTTTTTTAAATTGAATGAATTTGCGTATTAATTCTAGTTATAATTCATTGAAATTTAAAAAATCGAATATATCAACTTTCTTAAAATTAATTTGCGTGCGTGAGAGGCCGGTCGTGGCACAGTGTGACAGCGTATGACTGTAAACGCCGTCAGTTATGGGTTCGATCCCCAGTCGGAGGAGTGATTATTTTTTAATTATTATCACTTCCTCGCTCTGGTAAATATAAAGAGAGACGTTGAGTTCCACCGCTCAACACGCAATGTCTCGAATTCGATGGAAAACAAAGTACTGAGTGTCTTGGCACTACGTACTTTCTGTCTGATAAAAGTGTGAAGCTAAAAAAAATTGCGTGTAAAAATCGTGTTAATTTAAAGAGTATGTAGTTTTATGCTCTTCATATCAATTTCATAGATTAATAATGCATTATTACTATAAAAATATTTTTAATTTATATTTCATTTCTACATTTACTTGTCATGATTTATATGAACAAGAAGAAGTGCAAAAAGACAATAATTTATACAATATTGTTTTATTAATAAATTAAAATTATGAAATTAATATACATGGTGTTAACTAATTTTAATATTACTGGTATTTTATAAAATTTGTGATATGAAGTTAGTAAAATTTATATAAAAAATGCAGTATTTTTACACTTTATCCCGCATTGCAAGGAAATCAGAGGCAACCTAGTATCGAGTCTCTTCGTTGACTGCTTTTCCATCTAAATCGAGACATTGCGTGTTGAATGGTGAACCCAACGCTACGCTTTGTCCACTAGAGCGGAGAAATAAAAACATATTTTTAATATATAATCCGTACTTCAATTGGGATTCGAACCCACAAACGTTTGCTCACTGTCCCACTGCGTCACGACGTCCAATATATAAAATATATATATAAAACAAAAAATAATTGAAAATATTCAATCAGACCATTTATTAAAGTAAATTAAAATAAATTTAAATGTAGTTATTAAATAAATACCATTTCAAAATCTAATATTTCAGTGCAAATTGTAATTATTTATTTTAAAACTAGTTTGTTAGTTTATATGATATATGTTTTTAGTAAATTTGTAACTGGACAATAAAATCAACATTTGTATACAATTTTATGTATAATTTTCGTCGTTTAATGCTTTATTCCGCAAAGGAAGATGGTCAGAGAGAACCCAATATATAGACAATTCGTTGTCATCTTTCCGCCCGAATTTGAGACAGAGCCGGTTAACTGGCGTAACTCAACCTCGTGCCTGGCTATCCAGAGCGAAAGGGAGAAATAAATTAATTTAAATATAATTAAGTCGGACTATAATTATATTTAAATTAATTTATTTCTCTCTTTCATAAGGAACCGAAGGCGCAATCAAACGTGTTTACATAACTCTTCAGTTAGTTAGAGAAATCAAATAAACTAATATATCCGTACTTGAACTTGAATATATAAGGAACAGTAATAGATGTGTGGCCAGTCATAGCGCAGTGGGCCAACGTCTGGCTGTAAACGCAATCAGTTGTAAGTTCAATTACCACTCGGGGGAATTGATTATTTTTAAAACTATTTTAATTCCCTCGCTCTTGTAAGACAAAGGGCCGCGTTGATTTCCGTTACTCATCATGCAATGTCTTAAATTCGGTGGATAGCGGAGTACGGAGTGTCTTGACACTATGTATTTATTGCCTATCCTGCTATGCGGAATGAAAGCGTGAAGCTAAAAAAACATGTTTGTAATGCACATCACCAGGCGCAGTGGGACAGCATCCGACCATAAACATCATTAGTTGTGGGTTCGATTCTCACTTAGGGAATGATTGTATTTATAATTTAGTTTCTTTTCTCTGCTCGAGTAAGATTAAGCGTGACGTTGAGTTTTAAAGCTGAAATCAATCAACGAAATGTCTTTATATTTGCGTGTCTTTAACTATTTTATTTATGCTATGAAAAATAAAGAGTGAATAGATGAGGCCTAGATTTACTTGTTTTGAGGCCAGTCGTGGCGCATTGGGATACTGTCTAACTGTAAATGCACTTAGTTTTGGGTTCGATTCCCACTCGGGAAGAAAAGCCTGAAGCTATTTACTTCTTCTATAATACTTGTGACAAATTGGAAAACGGTAAAGAAAATTAATTAATAAACTTTAAAAATATTAACTTATTAACTTTAAAAATAATAAAACAATACAAGATTGACTCACGCCTCCCCTACAAATACTTTTCCATCGTTGTATGATAATTTCCCATATATATTTTCATGGGACGATAGAGAAAAAAGTTATATAAGTATAAAATAAAAAAATACCTACTTATATCTATAAAAAAACGGAATTTTATATAAATAAAATCACTTCAATTATTTACATGAAGTATTGAACTAAACGGGTAAACAAATGAAAATTATATGGATATTATATCGTATTCTGCGTATAAAGTAACAATTCGTTGCAAAACAAGTTTTATTATCATAATTATACAATATTATAAAAATGCATTTAAACGGTTATCAACGGTTATCAACTTATAAATATGTGTGCCATTGTTTTAATGTATCTGAATGGTTAGATATTTGTTATTGTGTTCTTAATGTGGTAAGTATATGTTTGTCTTTTTGTAGGTGTGTCTACTGATTTCTCTAAAACTGAATGTCATATAGAGGTGATTCTATTTTTTATTGAAGTTAGATAAACTCTACATAGAATTCAATACTAATAATTATTATTAACTATTATAATATTAATTATTATTAACTATACTATATTATATACCTACTTAGTGAGTTTAGTCTTTTATTATATATATATATATATATATATATATATATATATATATATATATATATATATATATATATATATATATATGTATGTCTTTAAGTAGTTACCTGTGGTAGTTAGCTACTACACAATTTGCTCGATTGGACGCAGAATTCATAAAAACAGTGCAGGTGTTCTTTCCAAATAATCTTCAATCTTTCTCTTCTTCTGGATCTGGAGAAGATGGCCTTCGTCTCCAATAACTAGATCAAATATTGATAGAAAACCATCGCTATAATTAAAGACAACAAGTATTTCATTTAAATTAAAGTCATCTGTACTAATATAATAAAGAGGAAATATAGGAAATATTGAGACCGGTCGTGGTACAGTGGGACAGCGTCTGACTGTAAATTGCGATCGGTTGTGGGATCAAGCCCCACATAGGGGGATTGCTTATATTTAAATTATTTTCACTTTCGCTCTGGTAAAAGACAAAGCGCGGCGTTGAGTTCCACCACATAATTCGTAATGTCTCGAATTCGGTGGAAAGCAAGTACGGAGTGTCTTGACATTAGGTACTTTCTGTCTACCCTGCTATGGGGGATAAAAGCGTGAAGCTAAGTAAAAATTCTTGACCATTAGAAAGCTGCATCTTCACTGAGTAAGATTGGCTATATGACAATTTGAAAAAATAGGTATCTCTAATAAAAATGCAATAATGTAAGTCAAGATGTGAAAAAAATAGCTATAAAAATCTATCATCGCGTGCGCTACAATAATTATTGATGATAGAACAAAAAAATGATCTACAGTATTATAGCTCGTATCAATATCTACGAAAAAGTCTCCATATGAAAAGATATCATATGTTCAATGTGTAGAAAAAGTCCCTGTTACCATACGTTCAACTACTGTAGTTATGCCATTATAACTGCTTTTTTGTAGGTACGTTTTAAAAGTCGAAAACAAAGCTACAAGAATCAAATCACCTTATTCATATCTCTGTATTAATCCTTACCCCATTCATAAATATTTAAGTAAGGATCATTTCAATACTTATAAAATAGTTTTTAAATAATTAAAATCGGACATTCCACTAAAAATATTTAACGACATTAATAAATGTAATAGAAAAATATCGCGGCGAATGTGTTCCCGCGCAGTGTAGTGGGTGACTGTAGGTGTGAGGGGAAAGGGGAAATATCTGTAACATAGGTATATAGTCGCGACTCCTTATTGTTGTTTTGAGTCTTCGAAACGCATTTTTTGTTCCATTTAAAATACTACCTGCTACATTCTATTTAATTTTTTGTTCTATATTTTATTTTTTTATTCAGATTTTATTATTATAATAGATTTCGCTCGCAGCTGCATGGTGTCGCACTCGAGTTATCGTTACTTTACCCCAGAAAATTTTCTCCCCCGCGCCGTGAGTTACTTAAAATAATCCTATACTGGATCATGTTCATGTAACTCCAATGGATTTATAGCCGACTTAATTGATATGTATCATTATAATACAACCAAATCACAAAAATAAAGTAAATTGTAGTATATATTATTCTGATTTACAACCTATAATACCATAAATTTTCATTCAAATCTAACATACACACTCAGAAACATTTGCTTTTGTAATATTAGTAAGAAGACTGTCAGCCAGCGTCCTCGCGCCTAACCTCTTTATACATCCCGCACGTTAATGCGCGTGGTATTTGACGTTATTATTTTAAAACGATAATAAATCCTTGCATATTGGTTGAAATCAAATATTGTTAAAGGCAATTTTGTACAAAAATAAGTGTCCGTGATAAATAACTTATATATTTGTATAAAGATTTATATTTAGTTTATTATGACATCTTCCTAAATAATGTGTTATTTTAGAACTGAAAATATATACATAAAAATTGTTATAGTGAGCCAACCGTAAAAGCTAGACATATGCTGTTGCGGACTTTTTTTTAGAACTTTTAGAGTGAAAGAATTTTGTCATATATATTTTTGTGCATGGCTTCCACCGTTTACTCGGCGCAAGCGCGAGATAAGTAGTAAAAATATACAAATTTTCCTGTTTCCAAAAAAAATATTATTACTACTTCACTCTAATTAGTCCATAGTCTTAATATATGTAGTATTCAACAGATTTCTTCAATTCTAATCAGTACATCCTGAGATTGGCGCGTTCAAACAAACAAACAAATTCTTCTGCTTTATATTATTTATATAGATTCATTCATCTTATGTTAATCATTCAATTTATATTTATAATTCATAGGTATATATTTTAAACAGATATGTTTAGAACTACCTTTTCTAACTTATACCATTCTTATTATTTAGTGTAAATTAAATAATAGTGTCATCTATACATTTGAGGCCGGTCGTGGCGCAGTGGGACAGCGTTTGATTGTAAACGCGATAGGTTGTGGGTTCGATCCCCTCTCGGGGGAGTGATTATATTCATATTATTTTCACTTCCCTGCTATGCGGGATAAAAGCGTGAAGCTTAAAAAAAAAACAAAAAAATCTACACGTATTTCCAAAGCGATACCATTCATACCTCTATATTAATCCTTATCCTATTAAGTATTCAATTATTATTTACTTATTGCTATGTAAATTATTAAAATTGGACATTCCATTCGAAAGATATGACGAGTTTTAACATGTCAATCTAAATAAAATAATGAAGTATGTGGACAAAGGGACATCGATATCTGTGCATTAGATCCCTACGCAGTGCATGCAACTTAAATTGAATATTTAGAGTTTTGAGATTTACTTTCTAAACTCGATACATTGTTTTATTGATACCGAATGGTCACTTCGTATCGTATCGTATCGTCAGCCAATCGCAGTCCATTGCTAGACATAGGCCTCCCCAAGTTTGCGCCAAACATCCCGGTCCTCCGCAACCCTCATCCAGCCTGCTCCGACAACCTTGCGTATGTCGTCAGTCCAGCGGGCCAGAGGGCGTCCTACACTACGTTTGCCAGGAATGGTCACTTCACAATGACTCAACTATTTCCCATTTCTGAGTCTGAAAGCACAGTATAGAAAAAAACCTCTAAAATGATTAAAAATAGAGTAACAATTTCAAATAGTAAAAACTAACGTAATTAAATTCTTAATACCGAGTATAATTATTCCTTGGAGATAAAAGCCATAAACTGGCGGTACCTTATTACATGAAGCTTAAACCCTGACCTAATTAAATGTAATAAAGCGTGTGAATAAAATAATATTTGTAAAACAGAGTTATAGTCAATGAATCTTAAGTAGGTAAGAGGACGTTTGTGGTGCAGTGGCAGCGTCTGACTGTAAATACGGTCAGTTGTGGGTTCGATTCTCTTTGGAGGGAATGATTATATTTCAATTTTTTTTTCTCGTTTTGATAAGATAAAGTGTTTAGCTTATGTCTTGTCTATGTATGTCTCGAATGCAGAAGTGGAGAACGGAGTACGGAGTGTTTTGATACTAGGTACTTCCTGTCTACCCTGCTACACGGGATAAAAGCGTAAAACTATAAAAACCAAGGAAGGAGAGTGTGTAGTGATATACTATCCTGGTATTTATTATTTTACAATTGATATATCTTGTCGCAGCCGCTTAACGTATCACTGTAAATGTGATTGGTTGTGAGTTCGATCTCCACTCATGGAAATTATTATATATTAATTATTTTCCTTGTTTTTAAATATTTTTTTTGTAGTACTGTAAGTTTCGTAACAACTGTTAACATTTGGTACATGTTAAGTTAGCCTATAAGTGTGGTGTATAGTGTATTTGAGGCCGGTCGTGGCGCAGTGGGACAGCGTTGGATTGTAAACGCGATCGGTTGTGGGTTCGATCCCCTCTCGGGGGAGTGATTATATTCATATTATGTTCACTTCCCTGCTATGCGGGATAAAAGCGTGAAGCTTAAAAAAAACAAAAAAATCTACACGTATTTCCAAAGCGATACCATTCATACCTCTATATTAATCCTTATCCTATTAAGTATTCAATTACTATATTACTATATTACTATGTTGGCTTTCTAGAAATAAATAAATAAATTTCTTTAATAAAGGCAATGTGCGTCATTGTGTTCTCAGTGCTTTACACAGTCTCGGATTCGGGCAGATAGCCGGGAACTGGGTGTCTTGACTACCTTGCAATTTAGTATAAAGATGTAACTGCTTTTTTGCTTTTTTGGAATTGAAGTACCGAAATTATTAAAATACTTTTAAATAAAACTATTTTAATCGCGTTAATTTTGGTATTTGAAAATACATTTTTGGTATACTAACGTTTTGAACTCTTCACAGCAGTCCGTGGTCACAGGTAGACTGTGACCGCTTAAAATGGTTTCATTTAGAATGTGTAAAATAAATATAATTAAAATAATATTTACTAAATTAAAAACGTTTCCGAACATTTGCTTATTATTAAATTTATTAAATATCTATTTTTTTCTAACTACAGAATGTATATCTATTTTCTTTATTGATGATAAGGAAACCTTAGAAAGGAAAAGTACTTTAAAAATGAGAGTTCCTTACGCAAGAATCGACTCAGCATTCCGCGCAATACTTTTCAAATACGATAGTGATTGTGTATTATGTATACACTGATATATATATTAAAATCTATCTACAGGCATCCTTTAAATTCAACGCAAATATACGCTATTAACCTAGTTTTCTGCATTTTATTATATCGACGAATTCCAATTTTACTAATAAATTTTTATTCTTCATGGAAATAATTCATGCTGGACACATCTAAGCTACAGTCAATTATGTTTTTTTGTGGTATTCTATAATGTAATTTATATTTTCATACATATTCTGTGTCCGGTAACAATAGATAAAATTAAATATTACTGATTTCATCATTTTCAAGCTTATTGGCAGTTGTGTAAACGGTCTTGAATAGAAAATATTAAAGTATCACACACATATTTTTCTAATACACGAAATAATATACTTCATTTCGGTTTTAGTATTCAAACACTCAATTATCCAACTTTGAACAGAATTCATAAAGTTGCGAGTCGAGTCTGTCTCATTCTTAATTAAAATATAAATATATCGACTGTGTGTAGAGTCCAGAACTAATCACATTCATCTATTCCCTCCTTCCCCCTAAAAGTGCTCCTGTGGTAGGGTTATGGTGATCCTCCTGGGAGTTATTAAAGACGTCGTTGACCCGAAATAGCATGGCCATCCATCCACCTAGTGCTAACGGCATGCGCAAGCGGCGTCAAGTAGATACAGACGGTTTCCGCAGAGATTGATGAAATCCACAGTATCATCCGTAACGCACACTTGCTCTGTACACTGGTTGTCTGCGGTTATATCATTTCCAGTAATATAAAAAAATATGACCTTCCACGGTACTTAATAAAAAAATAATATAAAATGTATGCCAACGTGTCCACTTAAATTCATATTATTTTAAAATAAAGCCAATAAGCATCTTCTAATTACACACAATCAACAAATTTATTTAGTTTTAGATCTTTAATATTTTTTTTCTTTATTTTTTTTTTACATTTTATTGTTTTGCACCGCATCATGCCCGCTCTTTATGGTAAATCTTTATAATTTGATTGCCTGGAAGAGATCACTCTCAGTGATAAGGCCGCCTTTGTGCATTTTATTGTTCTTTTTTTTAAACCTATGTACTATTATATCAATGTACAATAAAGTTTTTAACTAACTAACTAACTAACAATCTTTGATAATTTATTTATCTATTTAAAATATTTTATATATGATATGTCTTTAATTATGTTCAATACATCGTTTATATATTGTAAGAATAATATATCATGAATTATAAGAGGCGAATTTGCCGGAAAGCAAAGTACGGAGATTCTTGACATTAAGTACTTCCTGTCTACTCTGTTATGAATAATTACTTTCATTCTTTATAAAAAAATATTATTTTTTATTTAATACTTACTTTTTTATTTATTGTAGGAAGTAAGAGAGGATTTTCTAAATAAAGACGCTCTTGTCTTAAATAATATGTGAAGTTTCAAACTATTTTTTTTTATTTCATGAAATTAAAAAAAAATGTAGATTTTTCTGTACGTGTATGCACTCGAAAATAGAAATATTTCCTTTGGTGCTAAGTGCATGTTTCAATCAGATCAGATCAGGTCAATTAGAGGGAAGCAAGATGTCTGTCTCTGGAATATCTTAAACTTTTATTAATACCTTACGTCTGGATCAATCAAGAATTCTATTTACATGTAGTTGAAATTGTTATGGGTTCGCCTATATCCCCTGTAACAGCAGATATATACATGGAGGATTTGGAGGAGATGGCTTGGCTCTGCACCATGTCTACCTAAGATATATAAGCGGTACGTAGATGATGATTAATGACAATATACAATTTGCAATAGAATTACAGGCAAATAATTCCTTAGTTTTTCCTAATGTTTAAGTTATAAAGAAACCTATTTGCACATTAGGCCACACAGTTTATATAAAATCCACCCATGTACCAATAGATATGTCAATGGTGCATCCTACCACCACCCTTCTATTATCCCCCGTGGGCAAACCTTTGTTGCAAAGGTGGTATACCTTTGCGACGCTGGACACCTAAGAGACATTGGGTGTTGGGAGGCGAAAATTAACGCCGCGAGGAAATGGAAATAATTTGAATATACTCAATTCCCCGAGTGAAGATCGAACCCACAAAGGATCGCATTCAAAGCGACATCCTGTCCCTCTGCGCTACGATTAGTCTCATGTTATTAAGAATTATTTAACTAATTTACAAAGGTGTAACTATTTTACTATTTTAAAAGAAATTTTACACTTAGGTTTAGAATATTTTCAAAAGTGTTTTTCTTTTATATATATATATATATATATATATATATATATATATATATATATATATATATCGTGTCGTATAAAGTCATACGACGTGCGATATATCGTGCGCAATCGTGTAGTGTAAAGCATGTTTAATTACGAAGTTTGCTTTTTCCTGTAAAACAGAGCAAAGTTCCCTTACATGATTAAGCAACTCGGATGAGTTGCATATTACTTGAGTACCAACCATTCTCTGGTGTTGAGTGTTCTTCATAAGTTAATATATTGTTTAAATTATAATATAATTTGCTTACATTTCTAGTAATAAAATAGTTTTTATTGTATTATCACGGTAACTTCACACTGTATTTCTCTTGAGATAGTGGAAGAGATTAAAAATAATAAATATTATATCAATATTCAATTCATACTTATTTATTTTTTAGCTTTATATTTTCATCCCACATAGCAGGTTAGATACAAAGTACCTAGTGTTAAGAAACTCCGTACTTCCCTTTCCGTCGTATTTGAGGTTTAGTAGCGAAACTCAATGCCGCACTCTCTAACCAGAGCGAGGAGGTGAAAATAATTAATATATAATCACTCCCCTGAGCGGAATCGAACCCATAATCGATCAGACTGCGCCACGATTGGCCTCGATATTTAATTAAATTATAGCCTAAAGACCTCTTCATTTTTATTTCTGTTAAACTTGTGGGCATTACCAGAAACTCTCTTTAAATTTCTCTCATTTTTAATGTATTTAAACCCAGTAGTTTCAGATATGCATTTTATATCAATCAGTACTTAGTAACGGAAGAGTTTTACATATGTTATTAGTAACTAAGAGCTCGCGTTATACGTTTTTCCTTTTAAAAAAATGTTAAACGCTTTATTCATGGCCATCTTGGCACAGTGGAACTACATTTGAGTGTAAGCGTTATACCTTGTAGGTTGTTCCCGTTCGGGAAAATGATTATATTGCAAAGGATATATTTTTAATTCTTCGCTCTGGTAAGAAAAACCCTTGGCATTTAGTTTACCACTCAACACGCAATGTCTCTATTTTGAACGAAAAACAGTCAAGAGAGTGTCTTGACACTAGGCTGCCTCTGACTACCCAGCTGAATAAATTAAGAAACTGCTGCTACATTCATTATCGAATGACGATTTTATAAAAACAAAAAATGTGAAATGTGAATAAAATTTCTAACCTGAACTGTGAAAAAACACGATTTTTTTAAATATTTTTTGGGTAGCAGAAATTTGTAAAAATGTCTCTACAGAGATGCTAACAACGTAAATATGTTGTAACAAAACGTTAAAACACTTATTTCCGCTTCAAAGAAAATGTGTCGAGCCAAATGTATTTTCTCTTTAACGTAAAATTACATTAAAAGAAAGCATATCGTTATGTTATTACTTTATGTACCCATAAAAATATTAAACAGATTGAACAAAGTGGGAATTCTCTCATATTAGGCGGAAAGCCGAGTATAGTGTCTTGACACTTAATAATACCTGTGAACCTTTCAAAAACATTTTTTCTGAAAAAAGCGTGGAGTTTAAAAGAACTAGTTTTGACCATCTTGCTAGGATATCTGAATCTATAGTATAGCCTCTACAGCTGTTAAAATACAGGCATTTTTATAAGTTTTATGTGTAAATAACACATAAATAACACTTAATATGATACGTATATATGTATTCATACAAATTATATGCTTATCATTTATATTTATTGTTTTAATCTATATATTATTAATATATTGATTTCTAATTAACCAGCTGTTTAATCTGACTTCGTATGTGTGGAATTTGATATCTCTGGATATTTATTTTGGAATTCTAAAATATATTGTAAAAATTATACAAATCTAGATATATATATATATATATATATAAATCTCAAATAGATATATATATACAATCATATAAGCATATATACATAAATACTGATCTATAAAAATAGAATAAAATTGGAGTGTCTATTTGTAGTATTAAAATAACTACTTTTTACTATATACATATGTTAACTTAATGTAAATACGATACCTATACCAAAATAATATTTTTTACTATTTTCTTTGTTTATTTGTTCTGCTTTGATGGAATCTAGATGTTTCAGATCTTTGTTAGAATCTATGGTTAGATTTTTACGATATTTTTGCTACCAAAAGATTATTAATAAATAATCGTTTGGCACAAGAGAATGCTATTTATTTTAATAATGAGTTATTTTTAAATTGTTGGGATATCAGGAAACATTTTTGAAAAAACTTATATGTAAAAAATTGAATAAAGCGGAATTCGAACTCGCGCTTTTTGGAAGCCGTCCCAAGCGCTTTAACCGCTAAGCCCTGCATTCTACATAAGGCTGCATCGAATCATTTATACTTTTGATACAACTTATTTAAGTATTTAGCATCTCCTCTGAAAAGAGATTTTTACAAATGTTGTGTTACCCAAAGATTATTAAGAAATAGTCGTTTGGCAAGAGAGTATGCTATTTATTTTAATATTTTACTGCTTTCAAAGTGTTATTTCATACTTAGTGGGACTACAAAATATTTTTATATGATTTTTTAATAATGGATTTCTAATCTTTAGTGTGGATAACAATTTAAAAACAATAAAAAAATTAAAAATTATTTTCATTTTCTCGCTCATGAGAGATAAAGCGCGGCGTTGAGTTCCGATACTCAACAAGCAATGTCTCGAATTCAACCAAAATTGGAGTACGTATTGTCTTGACACTAGCTATTTCCTGGCTACCCTACTGCGGTATAAAAGTGCTTTTGGCACTGCAGAGCACTTCAATTTTCACCTAAAATCATTAAAACGTTATAATGTCACATAATTTTCACCAAAAGTGACTACAAGTATAAGCCAAATTTAAAACATTAAAATATTTAAAATATCATATACATATGAGGCCGGTCGTGGCGCAGTGGGACAGCATCTGACGCGGTCGGTTGTGGGTTCGATCCCCACTCGGGGGAGTGATCAGTTTTAAATTATTTTCACTTCCTCGCTCTGGTTAAAGACAAAGTTCGGTGTTGAGTACCATCACTCAACACGCAATGTCTCGGATTCGATGGTAAGCGAAGTACGGAGTGTCTTAACACTAGGTACTTTCTGTATACCCTGCTATGCGGGATAAAAGCGTAAAGCTATAAAAAAATATACATGTAAATCATGAGATTAAGTATTTTCATTATCACCTCACCTCAAACATATAGTAACTCACACTCAAAAATATTCTCATTCAACTTGTACTCTACATACTTTTTCCCGGCACTGTAGCACATTCATCATAATAGTCACTTTTATAACAACATTAATAAGGAATTCAAATCTTTTGTTGGTAACCAAACGTTTTCTGAAAATTCATAGTTGCACATCTTTTTCAACAGTATATTCTTGTTATATTATCACGGTACTTTATCGATTTACCCAGGCGCTTCCTCCATAGATATTGTGTACCAGAATGTGCGTGGCTTACGCACAAAAACAAATGAAATTAGGCAAAATATCCTAAGCAGCAACTATGATTTAATACTGATTACAGAGTCATGGTTAACAAGTGGTTTCTATGATCATGAAATATGTGACAATAGATATGATGTCTTACGGTGTGATCGTAGTCTGGAAACGTCTCAAAAGAATATTGGCGGGGAGTGCTTTTGTGTGCAAAAAAGGAGTTACGTATCCAGGCAAATCGAGATTGGGTCTGCCTAGGTGTCGAGTCCCTGTGGGCAACTATACCCGCAGAGTCACTAAATATCCAAGGAAACCAAAATATTCACATCGGGCTCATCTACGTACCACCTGATACCCAGTTACCTACTCGACTTGATCAAATTTCGTCTCGCCTTGCTGAAATAGCTTCTTTACATCCAAACGATTATATTCTTCTAGCTGGCGATTTTAACTTACCTAATGTAGCATGGTCTGATCAGAATCAGAAGAAAGCGCGGTGTTGAATTTCCCCACTGAACACAATGTCACAATTTGAGCAAAAAGTAAAGAACCTTCTTTCTTGCCTTCGATGTGGGTACAACGTATATCTTCTGTATATCGTATATAAACTTATTTTGGGCCAGAGCCCAGTAATAAAAAGAAGCAGCTCGTTGTGTTTGCAAAACGCGTTTCGAGGAATTAATGATATTTGCAACTTGTGTGGCTTAAAGCAATTTAATACGGTAAGAAATAGTAAGGATAATACTTTAGACTTATTATTTAGCAATTTAGATTTCGAAGTACATCGCTGCTCTGACCCTCTTGTGCCGGAAGATGAGTACCACCCATGTCTTAAATTTGATCTATCTCCTATACTCATTCGTAATGCCCGTAAGAAAGCTGTAAAACGACCCAACTTCTTCAAGGGAGATTACGTCAAAATTAATGAATTTTTGACGAAAGTCAATTGGGGGGTCATATTGTCAGGAAATTCAATTAATGACGTTGTATACAATCTTTATTCCATTCTTGATGAAGTTATAAATAGTTTTATACCAGTATCAGTTAAATGTTATTCAAATTTCCCAGTGTGGTATTCTAAGTCTCTCACACGTTTAGTCAAAGAAAAACTACAATTGCACAAGAAATGGAAAGAAAGCAAAAACCCTCGGGATTACGACGAATTTGCGTTATTAAGGTCAAGGCAAAAGCAACTTCAAAAGAAATGTTTTAATTCTTACCTACAGCGCATGCAATGTTTCATTCGTAAAGACCCTAAAATGCTTTTTTCATATACGAGATCGCTAAAAGACAGCAAAAATGGATACTGGAACGGAAATGGAACGGAAATGGAACTAACTCTAGGACACACTACCTTTACAGACGAAAATTCGGTGTGCAATGGTTTTAATGCTTACTTCGAGAGCGTTTTTGCAAAACCAGCGAGTTCATATGATGCCAATAGTACTCCTGATATAGGAAACAGTGAAACCATATCACAAATTTTATTCAGTGAATTCGAAGTCCTCAAAATATTAAAAGCGCTGAAAACGAATAAAGGTGCTGGCAGTGATGGCGTTCCACCAATATTTCTTCGCGAGTGTGCTTCTTCTTTGGCTAAGCCTCTCTCCATAATTTTTAATCTATCTGTCAATGTATTCTGTCAATTTCCAGATAAATGGAAGGAAGCACTAATTGTCCCTATACATAAGAATGGATCAAAATCTCAAATTGAAAACTATCGTCCCATATCAATATTAAACACAATTGGCAAAGTTTTTGAATCAGTAGTACAAAATTATATAAAACCGCTCATTGCTAAATCTATTTCACAAGAACAGCACGGTTTTATGAAAAACCGCTCAACTACTACTAACATTGCTGTATTCACAAATTACGTATTGAAATGCATGGATGAGAGGTTTCAGGTTGATGTGATCTACACAGATTTCGAAAAAGCTTTCGACCGTGCGGATCATGTCATCCTGCTTCAGAAACTTGCTACACTAGGAATAAGTGGCAACTTACACCGATGGTTTACGTCACATATAAAAAATCGAATGCAGGCGGTTGTGACAGGTAGTGCCAGAAGTAATTTCGTGGCAATATCGTCAGGAGTACCTCAGGGTTCTATTTTAGGTCCTCTCTTGTATAATGCTTATTTATTTGATATTGGAAGTTGCTTCTAACATTCCCAATATTTAATGTTCGCAGATGACAAAAAAATTTTTTTTAGAATACGCAGCCTGAATGACTGTCATAAACTACAAGAAGACCTTAACTCACTAACTAAGTACTATATTAAAAATCGGATATGTGTCAATGTGAATAAGTGCCACCAAATTACTCTAAGTCGAAAAATAAACTTAATAATGTTCAATTACAAGATAAATGGGGTGCACATAAATAAAGTGCATACTGTTAAAGACTTAGGAGTCACAATTGACACTAAGCTTTCTTTTAATGATCATTTTGATGTTGTAACGGACAAAGCTTATAAACAATTGGGCTTTATTAGGAGAGTAACACAGAATTTTAACAATATCCATTGTATAAAAGCACTCTATTTCGCTTACGTTCGCAGTGTATTAGAATATGCGTGTAACATATGGTCCCCTCACTATAATATTCATATTGAGCGACTTGAAACTATCCAACGTCAATTTATTCAATACTTGTCATTCAAAGATTTTAAAAAATTTAATACGTACGAAGAAGCTTGCACACATTATGAAATTGACCCCCTAGAAAAACGAAGAAATCTAAGCGACATATTATTCCTACAAGCAATACTAACAGGCAAAATTGATTGTCCTTCTTTACTTTCAACCGTTTCCCTTAATGTGCCGTCTTTCAGATCGCGTCACACACACCTTTTATACGTACCCAAAACTAACACAAGCTATGCTCAAAATTCTATATTGCTACGACTGGCACGAACCTACAACAAAGTTTACAATAAGTTGGATTTATTCCATTTGTCTAAAACACAATTAAAAAAGAAAATAATAGAAATGCATTAAATTTAAAAGAAATAGTGACACGCTGTATTTGCACGTCCGTACACACATACACCCATACAAACACACACACACACACACACATACACACACACACATGTTGGATGTTGTTGTTGTTCATTTTTTAAATTGTAAATTTTGTACTATAAACATTACTTTTGTCTACAGTTTACTAGTTTTATTATTTAGTTATATATAATGGTAATATTTTTGGCCTTGTAATTATGTTATTTTTTATATTGTATTTTTTTTATGTAACGCTGTTGATTACTAATAAATAAATAAATAAATAAATAAATAAATAAATTTTACCACAAATAGACCAGTCCATTAGTCTGTTAAAAAAAATCATTGAAAAAATGTAATTTTTTAAATGAATTACGCGTTTAAAAAATTTTTTCTCCTCAAAAAGCAGTCCGTTTCAAATACTTTCATTTAAAAAGCAATCCGTTTCAAATACTTTCATTTAAAAAGCAATCCGTTTCAAATATTTTCATTTAAAACGTAATCTGTTTAAAATAGTTTCATTTAAAATGTTTAAAAATCACGAAAATCAATGCTATGATTATAATCGATAGTTGTAAAAGACATAAAAAAACGTCTTACACACATACTATGGTATCAACCACACAAGTGGGTAATCCTAGGTGAAGTAGGTCAAACGTATCGTCGGAGCTCGAGATGCAGTTTTCAAATGCAAATCGTCGTAACAATTGGCTTATTGCTTCAGATATGAAACTGCTGTTTAAATTTAATATTACAGAAGTATGTTCTGTTTAAATTCATAAAATTATAATATTCAAATGTTTCTAAATTTGTTTGTTTCTGTAAAATTGTTTCACGTTTTCTCTTCCGCTTAGCACGCTAGCCGGATAGCTGATTCCAGCGCGAATTTGGAATGCAATGTTCCATATTAAGTAGCGGAATTCAACGCCGCACCTTATTTTACTAGAGTATTGAATTAAAGAATTGAGAAAAATGTAAAGAAAATGTTTTAAGATATATTTTTACAGTAGTAGAGAGAATATCATATATTCTTACATGTGACCGACATGGTTTGGTTTGTATATTGTTTCTTTTACAACTTCACGCATTATCGTACTAGCAGGTAATCAGAAATAACTTGATGCTTTTCGTTAAGTCGTTAAGATAGGTCAATGTCGCACTTTGACTACTCAATGACTGACAAATTTTACTGACTTCACTGACACTTGACTAACAAATAGTAATAGAGCATTTTATACTAAAAAAATATAAATAAGACTTTATTACTTCTTTTATGGGAGACAACGTGAATTATTTTCACAAACGCAATTTCAAGGGCAGAAGTTTTCGTGTAAATTAGCCGTGGAAGTTCGTCAACAATTTAAAGTCCATCTACTGTAATATAAAGGGCTTGCTCGTAGCGTCGCCTTCGTCATGGCCTTATTCATTCAGTTCATCTCCCAACTTTCAGACGCAGCTGAATTTCAAGTAGCCTATTATTACTGTTGGGACAAAGTTAAAAATTATAAACTTTTTTTTTAATTTTTCTAATAGGTGTACTTTGTATGTTTATAATTATGTATTTTACTATTTTCTATTTATATATTCTATTTAGCTTTCATAATAATATCTATATATGAATAAAAAATAATTTATATACTTTGTAATATTTATTAAAATATTTTTTTTACAATTTTTTTCTATCTATTTATCAGTCTGTTTGTATATCTGTTGTTGGACTGATATTGACAGGACTTTCACTAGCAAGTGGCTAGAAAAGATGTAATATGGAGTAACTAAGGTTACTTTTATTTTAGAATTATTATACAAATATCAAACAGAGATGTCAAATTCCAGGTGGAGTAAGTTACGGGAACAGCTGGTAAGTGTAAAAAAACAATAAAACAAAAATTATATTTTTTACACCATTGTATACAGCGGCATTCAGCTTAACTTATCACCAATATACCTATGCTAATATCGGAAATATTCAACATGGTTAAACAACGTGAGGTGGTACCAGACTCTGATATCTTGCATAATGACATCTCATACAAAAATCTTGCAATGAGCTTTATTATTACATATATATTATCATAAGTAGAACATAATTTGAAGAAATATTTAGTTGCGCCTATATCTATATCTATGTGCTTATAATAAAACTGTGGACGGGTCAATTCTGTAAATTGAAAATATTAAAAAAAAATTAGATTAAAATTTTTTGTCTGTCTATCTGTCTGTTTATTTAAGCATCACACAAAAAATCTTAATTCGATTACAATGAAATTTACTATAATTATATTTCAACATCCTGAACATTACACTGGGTACTTTTTATACCGTACAAATGTTAAACATTAAAAAAACAAACTTAATTTTGCAGCTCGATCCATAAACATAAGTACTGTATTAAACGCAAACAATAAATTTGTCGAATTTTACGTCACCTGTATCGGAATTTACTGAAATGTTGGTTAATTCCGATACGGGTGACGCTTTGAATGTAGGGCCAAATGTTGAATTTATTGTATGATTTATTTATTTAAAATGACTATTTTAAATAAGAAAATATTATTCTTAAGTTTTACTTATTTAATTATTTATTCATTTTTTTTAAATAATTTAAATTCCATATATAATAATTCCATAAATACTATTTTTTTATTTGCGAATAAATATTATTTTTTAATAATGTATATAATTTTAACTTGTCAAAATTATCTATATGAAACATAAAATTTTAAAATCGGTAATATGATGATGCAATAATAAGAGGCCATCGAGACTCAGTGAGACATCTCTGTATTTAACGGGCTGTAATTAGTTGTGAATTCGATTCCCACTCGGGGGAGTGATTATATTTAAATTATCTTTTTTTCACACTGGTAAATCAAAACACGACGTTGAGTTCCACCATCCAACCCGCAATGTCTTAAACTGGGGTGGAAAACGAAGAACGAAGTGTCCTAACTCTAGGTTCTGTCTGCGTACTCTGCTATACGGATTGAAAGGTGAAACCTTTACAATGTTTTTTTCTAATAACTACTTATTAATATTGGAATGAAATTGCAAATAATCGACGTAATCTATCGGTGTTGGTTTTTTTTTATTATTCCTTCAGGAAGTATTTGATACTGTGACTTAAGCGTGTTGGTGAAACAACGAAATAGCTATAGTTAAAAATTAATATAAATTTGACTCTGACCGCTATGCTATGTCCCCCGCCCGCTCGCCGACCGCAAGCCGAGGTTCGAGCCCCGCAGGGGGCGCCCTTGCAGTCGTCGGCTTCCTCTCAAGCAGACACGTCAGTGCTTGCTAATACTTCGCAGGGCTAGAGTACCCTCTTCCCTCCCCCTCCCGGTGTCGCTGTAAAGACCATTAAGGTCAACAGCATTTTACTCAATGACAGAAAAAAAAAAAAAAAAAACTATGCTATGCGGTCAGCATATACATGGCTAAGTGGTCAGAGCACATGGACGATTTCCTAGCGACGCGGGTTCAAATCTCGCTGCAATCAAATTTTTATACGTATTTTTTTTAATATTGTCAACATTTTGAATATAGTAAAATGTTTACTTTTTTTCTAGTCAAAATTGTATTTAATTACAATTTTAAATTAGTTTTGTATATACAAGTGCATCAGTATATAATTTTTTTTTTCAAATTACATTAACAATGTTTAACATATGATAAGTTATGAGGATATTGACTTCACAAATACCAAAATGAGAGTAGATAAAGAATGTAGTTTAATTCTTTTATCTAACAGGTGATGTTTCTAACACGGCCATAAAGAGGTAATCTCAGTAATAAATCAAAATTTATCCAGCTATATAATTTTTCATTCGATTGAGGCCGGTCGTGGCACAATGGGATAACGTCT
Organism: Dryadula phaetusa; assembly: GCA_032432895.1. Classification (NCBI taxonomy): domain Eukaryota; kingdom Metazoa; phylum Arthropoda; class Insecta; order Lepidoptera; family Nymphalidae; genus Dryadula; species Dryadula phaetusa. The sequence continues at coordinate 684,070 of JAOYRS010000065.1, forward strand.
GACTGTAAACGCGGTCGGTTGTGGGTTTGATTCCCACTGGGGGAGTGATTACATTTACATTATTTTTACTTGCTCGTTCTGAGTAAGACAAAGAGTGGCGTTGAGTCCTGCCACTGAAGCCTTCTTAACACGCAATGTCTCGAATTTAGAAAGCCAAGTAGGGAGTGTCTTGACACTAGGTGCTTTATGTCTACCCTGTTAACCAGAGAAAAGAAACTTAAAAATAACTAATTTTCTTCGAATATATGTACATATGAGAATATAATATAAAGACTAAAAAACTAGAATAACAAGATAGATAGACAGAACATAGTGTCACGAGATCGAACTATTTATAAGTTAACAATATGTTCTGGCGGAGCTCAACGCTGCGTAAAATATTGGGCCCACTGAACCACATTAGCTGTCGTTAATAAAGCTCCCAGAGAGTTATACAGTAAAGCCAATATTTTATTTTGTTCTATAATCGAAGTACAAAAAGTATTGTAAATATTTCATATTATATTTATCTTACAATTAAAAACTATAATAAAATAATTATAATTTATTACATTATTACAAAATAAATAAAAATTTATTGACATTTATTATTAAAGAAATTATAGTATTTTCGTTGTTATCATAATGTTACTATTTTTAGCTGTATACTTTATCCCTAGTATAGTGCTGTTATTATTGTATCAAGAGCTAGCTGTGTCCGCTACTTCAGCCAAGGCAGGTTGATCAAATCTGACCCTTTATGATATAATTCTTAAATAAAAATAGCCTAAGTACTATCTATTTCATCAACTATATGCCAGTGAAAGTCCTGTTCAAATTCAAACTGTATATGAGATTAGCTAGAACAAACAGGAAGTTGGACATGCATTTTTTTAATAATTTCACATTATTCCTGCAATTTGCCAATTCTGGATATTTAGCTGGTGGTTATGAATTTTATGATAGCATATTCAGAAAATGTGGAGAGGAATTCCAAAATAAGAAGGCAGGAAGGAAAATTATAAAAATTGATTTTAGTATATGTACTGTGTATACATACGTATGCGTATAAGAAAAAGCAGTTCTTTTAATACGAACAGACACTCCATTTTCATTATCACTTTATTTGTTTATACTTAAATATAATAAAATACTTTTTCGTGATAACACTCGTTTTCTTAGTCTAGACGCCATCGTGACACAGTTAAAGTATCTATATTTAATATAGAAGATGCTCATTGATACAAATCTAACTTGGGGAAAAAATGGTAAGACATATTGTAAAAAGTGGTAAGTTGTTAAATGTAGATGAAGATACACAAAATCTAATGCCCTTAAGATCTAAATCGAACTATTATATTTTTAGCTTCACACTTTTATCCCGCATAGCAAAGTAGAGAGATAGTGCCTAGTGTCAAGACTTACTTTGCTTTCCGTCGAATTCGAGACATTACGTGTTGATTGGCGGAAAATATAATCACTTCCGCCACGGAGTGGGAATCGAACCCACTACCGATCGCGTTTACATTCAGACTCTCTCATACTGCGCTATTGCGCCACGACCGGCCAGTGAATTACGAACCATTATTGGGATAATCCGTTTTATATATTTTTTTGTCTTTCTCAATGAAAGAAAGTTATATTTAAACCTAATCTTAACTAAATAATCCAGTCAAAACTTGTGTTATTATTTTGGCTAACAAACGTTAACATACAACAGTAAACAAACGCACAGATTATACAATATATTCTTACATTCTCTACTAACAAAGAAAAATGATTCACGAGCACTTACATACTTCATGGAGACAATTCGTTTGTTCATCTGTAAATTATAGGAGAAGTTGTAAAAACTTGGTATGCGATAGCAATGGATGTTTTGTCTGGAACTTGCCAACTTGCGACGTCATTACCATACCAAGTATACTCTAAGTGGCAACAGACACTGAAGATAGCAGCAATCAGACACCAGTTATTAGGCAATTTGTGACACTGTTCTTAACCAAATTGGTACTATTATTCGAAATCCAGATGTTTGTTTGACTCTGATTTCAGATTATTAATGTAAGTAATTACTGAATCCCATTTAATACAACTAAAGTTTCTGGGAAGGACCATTAACAATATTCATTAGTAAAGTTTGAATGGTCAAAGAGAACTGTGATTGAATAGCGAATTAAGTGTTGGGTACAATTTTTGGGATGCAGCCTGGTGGGTGACAAATCCAATATTGCATGGTATGCTAAACTAAAATATGATAATAATTTATATAATATATATTTTAGTTTAGCATACCATGCAATATTGGATTTGTCACCCACCAGGCTGCATCCCAAAAATTGTAATGAATTGCAATGAATACGTGCTTAATCCATTATTGCTTGCACCACGATTCCATAAAAAGCCACGACCAATTATCTATAGAAGACTAACTAATTATAATTCAATATTACTCCACGCTTAGTATTAGAAAACATTTTTAAAAATCGTATAACTTATTTTCTTAATTTTTTGTTTCTTAGAAAATATCTTCAGATATCAAAAATTTGTAAAAATCTCTCTACAGAGATGCTAACAAATATGCTAACATAAATTAGTTGTAACAAGCGTTAACGAACGTATGGATTAGCGCTCAAAACGCTTGGACGGTTTCCAAGAGGCACGAGTTCGAATCCAGCCGAGTTTAAATTTTAATACCTTGCTTAAAAAATTATATTAAAGTTTTTTTTTTTAATTTTTAAACTATTGTTTGTGAAACAAACAATGGTTTTCCTTTTGGTGTTTTCATGTATATCTATTATATCTCTATTTGAAAACAGTGACGCGTTGATTGATGATTACGCAGAATTTCAATGTTTAAATGTAAACAGCGAGATTATACGTAATATTTGTGCTCATATAAACATACAAACTTAAAATGGAATTTTTAATTTAATTATGACAAAATAAGATTATTTGTTCGTTATAATACTTTTATCATTTTCTTTGTCTTCATTCATGTTTTGTAATGATTTATTGGAATATCTATAAGCAAGGTTAAAACTGACAGTTGGCGTTGCAATGGAATATATGTTTTATATTCAGTGAGTTGTCGTTATTTTAATTTTGTTTTAATTATAATTATAATTTATTACATTATTACAAAATAAATAAAAATTTATTGATATTTATTATTAAAGAAATTATAGTATTTTCGTTGTTATCATAATGTAAGTATTTTTAGCTTTATATTTTATCCCTGGTATAGTGCCATTATTATTGTATCAAGTAACACAGTGGAAATTATAGATTTTTATTACCAATATGTATAATTTCTTGAATCAAATTTATTAATACTATTTGATCAATTATAGATTTGAATGATGAACTATGTTCCATAAATTAATGTAAACTAAACAATCTCAACATTTAGTAATGATTTTAATATAAACGCCAATCAAGAAGCGTCTTCGGAATTTAACAAGATGAAAATTGATAGCTCTTATTATAGCTAATATTAACGTTTAGTACTATTGTTTTACACGAAATACTTTAAGGCCATTACAATTATGTTAGAAACTTTGTAAAATCCTTGTTCTAATTAAAAAATAACGGTCTCAGCTCAGTATACACAAGAATCGGCCTTAACGAAATAGTCAAAGGGAAATTATATAGTAGAGGAATTGCTTGAGCACACTTAAAATAATTACTTATGGAAAGAAGTATTTAATTTCGAGCTTGTATTCTGTTAATGAATTTGTAAATCTTATATTACTGAAGTTTAGTCATCTATTTTCATTGTAAACTGTACAAGATTGTCAGTCCATTTGATTGAGTTCTGTTTTTGATTAGGAGACTGTCGTGGCGCGATACAACTGTACTGTTGTGGGTTTGATTCCATCTTGAAAGAAGGATTATATTTTTAATTTATTTTGGAGAGCAGTCTCTGGTAAGCTATAGTGTGGTGTTTAATTCCGCCATTCATCGGGTGGAAAGTAGACCTCAGAATGTCTTGACACTAGGTTGTGTCTGCTACCCACCTATGTGGCATAAGGCGTGATGCTGATGAAAAATATATATAAATATGTTTGTCTTCACACCTAATAAAATAGATATTAAAAAACTAAAATAACTTCAAAAGTAAACTAATAAAATATTGGACGAAAAACATTAGCAGTTGCACGAGTCGTCCTTTTCGAAAGTTTCCCTCGATTTCTCTAGATTAGATCCTGATTTTTTTTTGTAATCTCGTAATATATTGGTATATATCCTTTTCCATAAAAAAATTATTAGAATTGGTTATCTACGAATACGCATAACCTCTACTTTTTTGAAATCGGATAAACATAAGAAAATATTGGTTTATTTTGCGATAACAGACGGTATACAGACATATTGTAACATTTATGTACACATGATATAAGCTAACTACGCAAAAAAAATATAATTAAATAAATACTTTAAATCTTATAACATTTTTATGTTTTAATAATATACCACAGTTATACTTTAACAGAAATATTTTATAAATTATTAATATTCAGAAAAAAATATTTGTAAATATATAAATCTCCACACACTACTATTTAAAGATGGCGGCAGAATTATTATTTGATAAATGAAAATGAATAAATTATTTGCATAAAAAAACACATATCTACAGAAGGAGCATTCTAAGCCTCCAATGACAATAATATTATTTAAGTATAAATATTAACAATTTAATAACCATTTTTATTAATAATGGAAAAAATGACTTACCAAAAATTTCATCATACAAATATAAATCTATAACCACAAGGACAATGATAATTTGATTCCTATGTATTTTCGTTATTAAATTTCGGTAATACATGTATGTACATGTATGTATATAAAATTAAGACTTAATTAATTATAATTTAATTAATTCAAATGTATTATTTTCTAAAAATATCACGTTACTTTTAAAGATCTTAACTTCCTTATGACATTACTGCCAACTTCCCTTTCTCATTTTTTTTAAATTTTATAACTAACTCTTTCGTCAGTGACTCATACGGCCATTATTATAAAAGAAAAAATATTAATTAAACTTAAAAGTTTTATTTTAAAAGAAGAAAATTGTATTTTACTTATTCATTTCATAAGTTTACATATATATATATATATATATATATATATATATATATATATATACATACATACATACATATATTTATATTATGTCGTATTTTCGTATATAGTACAGATTATATGAAAAGAATTATAACTTTCAAAATTTTTTTTAAATTCAAAATTTTGAATGATTGATATATCATCATTGGATGATTCGATAGAAATAAATTTTCACTTTCACGTATTTGCTAATTGCGAACAAGTGCCCAGGAGTGTACTTTACAGAGATAAGAGGTCACCAGCGGTCAAGTGTTAGTAAATCACAGCTGTCACTTGCTTCATTAGGCTGGACTAGAGTTGTGAATCAGTGTGAATTACTGTTTGAACGAAATTAATTATGTATGAAATGCTGATTAGAAACTTTTCATGATAAATTATCGTATCTATAATGTTAAGAAGTAAATACATACATACATATATATATATATATATATATATATATATATATATATATATATATATATATATATATATATATATATATAATGATAAATGGTATCAATCGCTAAGACCAAGAGGTTTAATTAAAAGAAAATATTAATATTTATTTATTTATATTTTATTGACTGTTATACTTATCCTGTTATGCAGGATATAGCGTAAAGCTGCTTTTTTATTGTTACTTAAATTCAGTATTAAGATTTTATAATGAAATGATATCATTTTTCTTCATTTCTTTTAAGTAAAACACGTCTATCGATTAAGGAAGTTTTTGTCTAGAAAAATCACAAAGTAAATTGTAATAAAGAAAAAACGTTATAATTATTTTTTCTTAAACTTTAAATAAATTATGAAAAAACATTTCTTTTTAGTTCATCCGTTTTATCCCGCATAGAAGGGTAGACAGAAAGTACCTAGTGTCAGGACACTCCACATTTCGCTTTCCACCGAATTCGAGACATTAGGTGTTGAGTGGTGAAACTCAACGCCGCACTTTGTCTTTACCTGAGCGAGAAAGTGAAATAATTTAAATATAATCACTCCCCCGAGTGGGGTTAGAAATCACAATCGGTGGCGTTTACAGTCAGACGCTGTCACACTCAGCCATGACAGATGAAAAATAATTTAAATTCTTACACTATATAATAAATAGGTTATGGTACATACCATAAGTATACATTGAAATGAAAATCCAATATCATCTTCAATACGTAACAGTGACAAAGATAAATAAATTCATAATCATACTTAACAAACAGTATGACGCGTGTTTGCATACTACTTATTTCATTAGACATTTGATGAATACAGTAACTGTATATAATCTAATAAAATAAATCGGAATGTTCAAATATTTACAATTAAAGTAAATAATTATTTTATTTATACATGAGGCCGACCGTGGTACTGCGAAACAGTGTGTGATTGTAAACGCCATCGGTAATGGGTTCGATTCCCGCTCGGGGAAGTGATTAGATTTAAATTATTTTCACTTTTTTGCTCTGGTAAGACAAAATGCGGCGTTGAGTTCCGTCACTTAACCAGCAGTGTCAGGAATTCAGCGGAAATTAGAGCACGGAGTGTCTTGACACTAGCTACTTCCTGTTTAATCTGCTACGCGGGATAAACAAAATGTACTCAAGCAACTTTGGCTTATTCTTATTATTCTCTCTTATATATTATAGAGTTAAAATTAAATAAAGGTTCAGAAATTGAACCTTGCGGTACACTCATTTTTAAGTATCACTTTTCGTGATTTTCAAAGTTAATGATATGCATTAACTAACATACTTATGGACCTTATGGCCATAAATGCTATAACAACAAACAAAATATTACTTTTTAAATTTGGTATCTGTCATTGTTAAATGATTATTTGTTCTGTTTTATTTTGCATTAATAAAATTTAAAAAAAAAATCATTTTAAAAACAAGCTTTTATTATATTGCACTGCATTGCAAATATTTATAATTGGCCATTTTCTTGTAAGTAAAGGCCAGGCCTCAAATGTAACGATATCTATACAATATCCCTTTAATTTATTCATATCGCATACCGAATTTTATTTATTACAAAACTTCTCAGCAATTTAACGTTGTTTCATAATGACTTCTTGATAGCTGCTGTTTTATATTCAGACTGTACTTACAACTTTTATAAAAGAGGAAGCGAATTCTAACTTTGCAAGTAGCGTGAACATCCACGTTAAAAAATTTAAATGTTCTTTAAAATGTTGAAAAAAATCAGCATTTTTTTTCTATTCTTATACAAACTGTTGCTTTTCATTGCAACTTGCGTAGAATATATTTCATATTATTTTTGCCAAAAAATTAGTTTATTTAATTGTGTATGTAACTAAATTGGTTCTCGTTTAAAAAAAGTAAGTAATTAATAGTATATTTTCTAATATTTCAATTTAATTAAATTTAAACCAATATTATGGGTTGTAGAATCCAATACTGCACTTTGATTGATAGTAGCAAGTATTGTTTTTATTGAAGGCAAGGCAAACGCGTGTGTAGGTCCCCTGTTAAGTGATCACATCCACCCACGTCTTCGTGTAACAGGGAAGGTACGTTTGCGTCTATTAATGAGGGAGAAAGGTCATATAGCAGAACCGATTGATATATAGCTCTATTCTCATTCTATTCATAGCTAAGTAAAAGCCAGAGAGAACCATGTCTTGACTGGCAAAACTCAACGCCACAATTTATCTATAACCTTTTCTTCGAATGGGAATCGAACCAACAACTTACGTAAGACTGTCCCGCTGTCCCACAATCGTCCAGAAAATAAAATTCTCTTACACCAATAAATTAATTATAACAAATTAAATTTCCACAATTTGATTATAATTTTCCATGTCAGGGGACAGGGTAAAATATAATTCCCCTTCGCTGCTGGGTAGCGTCCTATAAGAGGCGGGTATCCCAGTAATTTGGTGGCAGGAGGTTAATCCTCCGACTACATGGCAAAAACTATCCATAAAATATCTGATAATGGGTTACCATCCTTTCCCACCCATCCTATCCCTCTGAGTGTAGTGGTTCCGACAGTTCTGGCTGCCGAGGCCAGTGCCCCGTCTCCTTTCACTTCCATATACAACTATAATACTGTACATGTATGTGGGCGAAAGGCAAAAAAAATTAAATTACCATATTATAAAAATAGCGTATTGTAATAGCGTCTGACTGTACGCTGTTGGTTGTTGGTTCGACCCCCACTCGGAAGAGATTACATTTAAAATTATTCTCACTTCCTCGCTCTGGTAAGACAAAGTCGTGAAGCTAAAAAAGCACTTCAATACAATACACATTTATTTCAAATATAAAATTAAAAAAAAAAACATTTTTATTTCATTCACATCAACGTTATTTTAATATTGAAATAGATGTATTGTTTACACGAGTATATTGAATGTTTAGTGTTTATATTGTTTCAACTTCAAGGTATAATTTTCTTGTATATTTACTTGAAGCACCTTATCTATAAAGCTGGTTTTTAATGAGATACTAATAAATTTTGATTTATTTTTAATAACTAGCTTTATTTTTTATAATTTTCTTCTTTACTAACTTTTTTTTAATAGAAAAAGAAGACTAACAAGTAGAAGGGCCATACGATGGCAAGTGATCACCTTCGCCCATAGACATGTGCAACGTTAGAGATGTAGATGAGTTGCCGACCTCAAGGGGAAAGTGAAAGATGAAGAGGGAAAGGATGGGTGGGAATAGGGAAATCTGGCTTATATGACATCAAACCGGAATACATCATCAGATATTTGGTGAATCGTTTTTGTCATGATAGTGGTCGCGAGCCAGTCGGAGGAATAACCTCCTACCACTAAATTACTGGGATACCCGCTTCTCATGGGACGCTACCCAGCAGCGGAATTGTATTCTACCCCGTCCCCTCACAGGTGAACATATATGACAATATGTCAATCGTTCAATATTATTAAAGTATAATTAATAAGACATAGCTCAGCGTTGAGTTCCGCCACTCAACACACAATATCTCGAATTTAGTGGAAAGTGGAGTATTGAGTGTCTTGGAAAGACTTGCTGTCTATCATGCTATGAAGAAAATAGTAAAGAAAGTAGATGTTTTATTATAGCATATATCACTGTCAGATCACAATCAGATAATGATTATATTTCAATTATCTACACTTTCCTGCTCTGACAAAATAAAATGCGGCGTTGAGTTCCACCAGTTCCATAGAGTAAATAAATTGATAATATAACATGTAAATTAAATACACCGTAAACAAGGTCAAATTTCATTGGGTTAAAATTTGAAAAAAATAAGAATTTTTACTAACGAAAAATGTTTGCACAGCTATATGAATATATTATTAGCATAATATCACAAAATTTATTCCTTTGCCATGTGAATGTTAAGGTCAAGTGCTTTTAGAATATTTTGAATGGAAGGAACAATTAATATAACGGGTATAGACAAAAAGTAACTCTACGCATTTTGTCAAATAGCAGTTAGACACTAGACACTACTGTCTAGATTCAAGACACTTTCTTTTCCACTTTTCACCCGATTTAGAGCCAAAATATTTTAGTGGAATTAACCAATTATTATGTTTTATTTTAAACCAATGAGGTATATAGTCAGAATTAAAAAAACTTAATATAAATTTTAAAATATAAATTAGAGGCCGGTCGTGGCGCAGTGTGACAACGCCTGACTGTAAACGCGACCGGTTGTGGGTTCGATCCCCACTCGGGGGAGTGATTATATTTAAATTATGTTCACTTCCTCGCTCTAGTAAAGACAAAGCGAAGTACGGAGTGTCGTGACACTAGGTACTTCCTGTCTACCCTGCTATGCGGGATAAAAGCGTGAAGAAGAAAAAAAATATAAATTACATTACGAATTTTATATGGGATTAAAGTAAAGAACGGAGTGCCGCACAACTTAACTCTCTCGTTATCTTCCATTAAACTTAAGAAAATATTAAAAAGAAATAAATACCGAAATAATTTAATAAGCCGCTTTATAATTGATATTTAATGTGAAATTTACTCAAGGCTGACTTAATATTTGTTCATTTGTGTAAATAAATTCTCACAATACCTTTATTAGTTACTGTATTTTACAACAGAATAGATTAATAGTTGAGAAATGAAAAGCATATTTAATATTGGAATTTTTTAAATTATTTGAGGCCGGTCGTGGCGCAGTGGGACAGCGTCTGACTGTAAACGCAACCGGTTGCGGGTTTGATCTCCATTCGGGGAAATGATTATATTTAAAATTATTTTCGCTTCCTCGCTCTGGCAAGGAAAAGTGCGGCGTTGAGTTCCACCACACAACACGCAATGTCTTGAATTCGGTGGAAAGCGAAGTATGGAGTTTCTTGCGTGGCTCAATCATTTTAAACGGACGTTACGAGTTCAAATAACATGATAATATACTTTTAATGGTCCTATTGTTGATATTTAGAATAGTTTCGACCAAAGTTATTTATTTTGAGTTGTTGTATAGGTAATGTCTGTTAGTATTTTTTTATTCATACAAACTAGATTTTATTCTTTTATACATCTCTTTGTATATATAAATAATAAAAATATGAAATAATCTAAAAAAAACTGTAAACATTAGGATTGAATAAAAACTAAAAAAAAGTGTCTTTTCAAAATAACAAGTATGTATGTATGTACGAGAACATATACCTATCTTCAATATAAACAACGCTTAAGCATCTGATATTTCCTAAGCCACTAACAGAAAACATCTTTTATTAAATTACCCGATATTTGAACATTTAACATAATATATGTTGTCCTTGTCGAATGGTGGAGCTTAACGCCGCGCTTCGTCTTACTGAAACAATGAAACCAAAATATGCAAAACCGTCAGTGTCTACACTCATTTTTTCATGACTTTTAAACTATTTTAAAACTTAACACTATAACCCATTTGTAGATAGTAAAAAACGTACGTTGACTCGCTCTGAAGACATTGTTACGGTATTATAACTTGATCTTTTATTACGATTAAAATTTTTGGTACATTGTACGATATGGTAACTATCTACTAAGTGGTTTAAATTACTTATTTACAAGCTTCCATTTGGCTTATTGTGTGAGTTAGTTAGTAAGTGAGTGTTTGAAATCTGCAAGCTCCATTTGATTCGCTACCCAGTGTCCGATTGAACTGAAATTTGAAATATGACTACAGTCTTGATGACAATGAAATTGTATATAGCAAATATTGTTGTTATTTTAAAATCGCCGCCCTAATAAAATGGTGGATTTTAAATTTTTGCACAACCTTAACTTAACGCAATACATTATGAAAAAAAAACTTTTTAAAAGGGTATTTTTTAATTAATATTTTTTATATTATAAAAATATGGAAGCAATTGGAATTTCAAGAAATAAAAGAGTATTTAAACTGAGTAATTCATTTCCCTACTTTGATAAAATAAGTCAGAAAAGGCGGGTTTGGGTTTCCCCTTTCATTGTGCTCTGTTATTAGTTATAGGAAAAATTAAATAATTGGTTTCCTTGTCCATCCCGTAATCCCGAAATATTTGTAACTGAATATAAATTTTATTTAATTTTATATTTATAAAAACATAGTAAAGGTCAGAATATTCTTTCTGCAATTATTCCATTCAGCTTTTTTATAGTTGTAATTTATAGTTTATAATGGGAACTAGTTTTTACATCACGAGAATGTTTGAAGGTATATTTTAGACACCTTGAAACTTTATTCACTCTCAGATTGAACTCAAACCTACACCTCTTGGAAACAGGTCAAGCACTTTGACCATTAAGCAATACGTTTTATATATACGCCGAATTTTTTAAAATATTATTACAATTTATTCACTACAAAATTAAAATAATACATATTTTATAAACGAACACAAACTAAAACAAGCATATTTTTTTAGAAGTTAAAAAAATATATGTAAAAAATGTTAATTTTTTTCATTCCAGTATATGATAGCTGTTTTAATTTCTATCAGAGTACACGATGTGCGAAATTAGATGTGAATGAGAAATACCCGCATTATGATTCCCATTACAAAAGCCCATGATGCAAATTAACCTGTCGACTGGTGTTACGCTATACGCGGGAAACATTACATTTTAACTAGGTTAGATTTAGCATTGTCTATAGAAATTATGTTCGTATACGTATAATATATTACGTAACATTAATAAGACAAAATAATGTTTCTAAGATTATTTGTTTTAGTTTCACGCTATATATGTTGTAGCCAGGGTAATTAGATATCTATTGTTAAGACACTGCATGGATTGCTTTCCGCCCAAACTCAAGACAAGCTCAACGCTGCGCTTTGCTTAATAGAACTGATTTAATTTTCGAATTGATAAATTTACTGTTAACTTGTGGGGAACATTTTGAGTGTAAATGGCTGCTCAAAAAAGGATGATAGCGGTGGCAAAGGGAGAGGTCCAGGATTGGGATTCTAATCATGGGGATCTTGGACCATCTAGTACCGCCGCATTGATGCGTGAAACTGCTGTGAGCCATGTCTGTGATCATCACCGCTTTCGATGGTGACAACGAAGTGTATTACGTGGGACTGAGGAGTGGATCTGTCTATGTATGGAATGTTTGCTGTTGTCGTTAGTTACAAGCTTGCGTTGTAAGGGGGCTAAGTTGAAAATAAGGATGTTAGAAGTAGCGTTTGGCTAGGCCTTTGCAAAACTCATTAAGCAATTCTAATTTGAAGTTTTCACTGGCGTGGATTTTATGATCCCTTTTTATACCATCTCTATCTATCGTAGTATTTATTGACTGTCATACGCAAAATCCCGTCTTCCTATTTGTTTCAGACTTCGATTGACCTTTGAAAAAACAATATCAAAGATACTGGGGGAAAGTCATGTAAAAAGCATGAGGATCAAATTAAGGGTATGTATGAAGTGGTTAATGACTGCACGAGGGGAAATGCGTATGCGGATATAAGCTTAGCTTTTGGCGCCTATCGCTACAGTGTGAAGCTAATTAAATACACAGTAAGTAATCAAACGTTAAAAGCGATAGGGAAGACTAAAAAATATAACTCTGCCATAAGAATTAAAATGGGCAACCATATTGCACGTCGGTCGCACGCGATCGGTCGTGGGTTCGATTGACACTCGGAGGAGTGATTATATTTAAATTATTTCGTCATTGATCTCATAAGACAAAGTGCGGCGTTGAATTTCACCATTCATCACGCAATGTCTCGAATACGGATGAAAGCGTAGTACGTAGTCTTGACGCTAGGTACTTTTTGTCTACTCTGCTATGCGGGATGAAAGCGTGAAACTAAAAAAATATCAGAAAAAAAAATTAAACTCGGAACAGAATTGCGCCAATATTTTAATTGTTTAGCTCACCTAGTATTTTTCAAAGAATAAACATATTCATAAAATAAAAAGAAATAGTGTACTGTAGTGTTTGAAACATGAGGTTTGCAAAAATTTATTTTCCAATACCAAAACATTCGCGATTAATCCAGTTCAAAATAGTTTCATTTAAAATGTAAAAAAAAAATGATTTCTATTCCTAAAAAAAGTATTGTAAAGTATCGTATTGAAAATAAATAAAATTTGCAAATAAATTTTTGTACAAAAATATAAAGCGGTTTGTATTTCAGGTATTTTCGGAGGTTATAAAACATTTCGGTTCTGCCACCGACATAACATACTTCACTGTATAAACTGTGAATTCAATCTGTACTTTAACATTTTTTTTTATTTTAAAACAAATAAAGCTATTACAACGCGTTTTCAATCGGGCATCGGGTAGCTATAGGTAGGTCTTAAACAAGGCTCGCGGCCAATTCTTTTATTTTTATGCCTTATCCCGCATAGCAGGGTAGTAGGAGAAAAGATAACATCAAGACACTCCATTATGCCCAAATTCGAGACATTGCGTGATAAGCTATGAAACTAAACGCCGTACTTTATTTTGCCAGAGTGAAAAAAATACTATAATCAATCCCCCACCTTGTAATCGACCCCACAACCAATGCGTCTTGTTACCATAAGATACTCCTTAATATAATAATTTTTATTTAATTATTTTTTTCAATATGTCATTTAAATTTCTAACTATTTAAGCGATATATTTACTTGAATGAAGAAGATGACGGTGAAATGAGAATTCTAATTACTTCTTAAAATTATCTAAAATCCGAATAAGTAATATAATTTCACGTTTTCTCCGCACAGCATCATATCTGCTATCTAGTACCATAATACTCCGTTCTCCGTTTTCCATCTGAATTCGAGACGTTACTAATTGATTGGCGGAATTTATTTTAATTTTCACTGCATTTTGTCTTATGATTGCCGGCAAATTAAATAATTGGAATGCCATATTGTCGCATTGGAACAAAGTGACTGTAAACGCGATCGTTGCGAGTTGGATGTTCACTTGTAAGGATTTGGAATTTACTTTTATTAGTCTGCTCTTGTAAGATAAAGCAATAAGATAGATCAATTTCAACCGAAAAGCAGTCAACGGAATGTCTTGACACTAAGTTGTCTCTGATTATTCTGCTATTTGGAATAAAGTGTGAAGCTTTTCGTTCATTCCCTCAAGTAAATTGAATATTTTAACTATTGCGTTTATCATACTCAGTCCTTTAACGCCTAAAAAAGTTATATAATATATCTTTAAATTACCTACAAATATTGGCACCGGCAATGCACATTAATCTGCTGTATCCTATTAAGTAAGGGATTAGTCTATTCAGGTCGGATTTAGGATAGGTTAAACAAATTTAGGCTTCAAACTGTTATACACCGTATGGCGTACTCGTTTTAGCCTTTTGGAGCATGTAATCGCTGTCACTGTTTTCTAAATAAAGTAACGTAGAAAATCTGTTTTATATTAAAATGTCTTTTATTAATATTTACATAATTAATATATGAGCTGAATCTGTACTTATTTTTGTACTCATATAATTTCTTTTTAGTAACTAAACAGGTAATAAAATGTATACATTGATAAAATTGTAATATCTGTTCGTATTATTAAAATGCATAATTATGTCTCTTACATAATTCGCACATTAGTTATACGGTACATACAACAAAACTTTTTTTTTATTTTTTTTGGCTGTTTAATTATTTGTTTGTTCCGGATAATCTCTGAAACGGCTGTATCGATTTGCATTTTTACTTAATTTTTAAATTATAAAACGATTTGAGGCCAATTGTGGCGCAGTGGGACAGCGTCTGATTGTAAATGCCATCGGTTGTGGGTTCAAATCCCGGTCGGAGAAATGATTATTGTAAAATTATTTTCATTTCCTTCCTATGAAGGCAAAGCGCGGCGCTGAATTCTGCCACATAACGGAGTGTTTTAACTGCTATGAGGGATAAACTCGTTATTCCTCAAGGTTTTATATAGAAAATCAAGTAGGAAATGTATTCAACATATTTATATATGTACTTAGATTCAAGAGGGTAACTAGAGAAAACAGCTTCTGAAACCAAACTTATACCCGCAGTATCTGAACCTGTAGCTATATTAGATTGTTACAACATAGAACCAGCAGCCATCAGTCCTCTCTTAAATATTTTTACTTGATGTTCACCGAGCTATGTGTTCATGTATTTTTATAATAATTTTAATATTGACGTTATAATAGCATTTGCATATAAAAATAAAAATTATTTTACATTTAAGATTTCTATTGTTTTTTTTTTCAGTGGAATATAAATTAGTTATTATTGATAATATGATATTTATATGAGATCGTAGTGAAGTGAAGTGAGATAGAAGGTAGTGAACAGTCGTGACCCAGTGAGACAGCCTCTGAATTAAAACATGATCGATTATGGGTTCGATTCCCACTCGGGAGAGTGATTATGTTTAAAATTATCATCACTTTCTCGCTCTGGTAAGACAAAGCGGTCTGGTAAGGCATTGAATTTCGCCACTCAACACTCAATGTCTCGAATTGGAAGTACGGAGTATGTTTATACTAGGTACTTGCTACTACTACCCTGCTATGCGATATAGATATATATTTTCCAAAATTTAAATTCTACATTTACAGACAAAAAATGTTACGATGGCGTTAAATTGTTAAATATCTAACATTATTTTCTGGATATATAGCGTATTTCTGTTAATTACGTCTTCAAAAGCTTACACGCGTAGCAGACTAGCTAGGCAGAAAGAAATGAAATAGGAGAACTATACACCATTTTTTGATTTACTAGAGAATCAAAATGAAAATAATTTAAATATATTAATTACTAAGTGGGAGTGGAATCCACACAATTGTACTTTTCGTATATTAAATCATATTTTTTACAGATTAAATTATCATACCTGAAAGCAACATTTTAAATATTTCAGAATTTTATGCAATAAAAAAATATATAAAAAATGTTTTTAAAATCAATATAAAATTTATTAATTACAAATAATACAATGTCAAACAAAAATAAATACATAGAAATGGTTTAGAAGATATGTCATTGCGCGAGGACACGGTGTATAACGTTTCAGTTGCAGACACAAAAGTATGTTTGTATGACTTTTTAGTACAAAAACACAGTTTGCCAATGGCTGTGTCGATTCGGTGTTACACTTTCGGCCAAATGATAACCACCCAATTTTATGAATTATCATATTTAAAATATTATCTGTTTTTTTTAAAGTTATTGTTAGGACTTAACATGTGTAACGGAGTAGGCAATGAAAGCCAAGTACAAAAAAGTTTGTTGTTCACTTTCTGCTCGATTTCATAACGTTTTCTTGATTTGCGGAACTTAACGCTTCAGTTTTCTTGAAATGAAATATTTATTTCAATACAATTTTCTTTCTTTTGTAATAATTTTTTGTATATTTAGTATAAATCTATTTGAAAAATTATAATTATACGATTATATATACTAAGAGGTATATAAATTCTAATATGAACATGAAATTCCTTGTCAATTCCCTGTCAAGAGCAGTCTGTTGTCAAAGAAGAAACCGAACAAAGAAGTGATGATAGGTGCTGTCTATTTTCCTGCAAAAAAACATTATATACACATTGAAGTATTATGTTATATGAAATAAAAATAAAACCATTACACAATTAACACAAAAAATTCAGGGGTTTCAGTCCTATAGGAATCTATTAACAACTCATAAGGCAGATCTGCTGAGTAGGGCCGGCGATAAATCAATTAAAAAAAAAATTTAACAAGTGTATAACAAATCACAAAATTTTCTAATATCCCCACTAGCATCAACAAAAAATAACCCCGTTATAAAACATCAGCTTGTGATACAATATAATATAATAATTTTTTTTACTGAATTCAAATGATATATGGGAAAATTAAAATAAACACAATTTTATATATAAACATGGCCAACACTATACCAGCGTTGACGATTTTCGTTTTGTGAATGTGAAAAAAATATTTGCGCCGGCGAAACAGCGGCGTGTGATTTACTATCGAAAAAACTTATATTCACGTGCACCGTGCGAATAATACTCGTATACGTCAGGAAGCAATGTACGTGTTACGTGTCATAAACGCTTTGTAACATATAAAGGTGAAATTATAACGTTATTTGTTGATTTAATACTGTTTCATTAAACTATTTTTTAAATTAGAATATTTTTTTGTTTATTTATAAATATTATATGTTGAGACTTCGTTGACACATTATTTGGCGGAACTTAACGCCGAAGTGCTGCTAGAGCGTTTGATTTATAAACAATTAAATATTTTAATGCTCGAGGTGAAATTGTTTATTTCTAATAAATAAAAATTAGTTACATATCGTAGAACGTCTTACAAGTCTTTAGTTAGATTGGTATTATTTCTTAGTTCAGGCGGATATAGTTTATCCCTACGGGGATCGTTTAATATCAACTTACTCAAGGGAATCTACTTAAATAGGTTATAACTTGTCAACTAGATAGGTTAAGTCCATAACTTCATAGATTGAAACAACAAGTATTATAATCGAAAGTTTAACTGTTTGGAAACTTTAATTTAACTTATATTAATATATAAATAGCGCCTGAACGTTTTAATTGAGCGATGAGATACCTATTGTGTCATCAGCTAAGTAACATATATTGAAAGTATTGAAACTTATTATAAACTTATTGAGTTTGATTTGATTTGAGAAAAATAATTTTACACTAAATCTGGAACTAAGTTTGAATCTGAATTGAATAGTTCAAGGTGTAATAAAAAAATGAGGCCATCGTGGCGCAATGGCACAGTGTCTGATCTGATCTGAGTGGTTCGATTCCCACCCTGAAAAATTATTATAATTTAAATTTTTGTTCTATAATCGGCTCTGCTAAGTCAAAGCGCGGGCAGCGATTACTCAATGGAGTGTCTTGTGTAAGGTTGTCTCTGAGTATCCTGGTATGTGGGATGAAGCGTGAAGCTAAAAATATATTGGAATTTGAACTTAACTAATAACGATCGTAGAAAATACAAATAAATTAATAATTTTAATTTATAAGGATTTAAGCGAAATTAGGTTGACGCAAACAAAAAATCTTGAAATTTAATTTTATAATAAAACGCTCATTTTCGTTTGTTTACTTAGAAATGGGACAATATTGACAGTTTGTAATTTATAATATTGGTAGAAATATGTATTTTGAAATTATTATCTTTATAATTTTTTTTAAATTAATATATAAATATATGAGATTGAATAATTTTAATAATATATAAATGTTTTTTTTAACACACAGAAAGTACCCAGTTTCAAGACACTCCGAATTTTGCTTTCCACCGAATTCGAGACGTTACGTATTGTGTGGGGGAACGGGAGGATATATATATATATATATATATATATATATATATATATATATATATATATATATATATATATATATATATATATCATTTTGTATATCTATGTCCTATAAAACACAAAAAGAAAAGAGAGTTCAATGTTATGATAAATGCCTATGCATATATGATTACAATTTAAAACATCCTTTCTTCTTATCTTTCAGGATAATATATTAAAGCCTGACTTAAAGGTCTGACTTAGTTAGTTTGCAAGCTAACTTTTGGACTTGAATGAACGCTTAGGATAGAAATTATAGTTTGTTCCGGCTGATACCTTGATTTGCCAACTGGCTAAATCTGATCAGAAGTGAACAAGAAGCCGATATTTTAAAGGAAACTTTCAGAAGTTTCAAATGTGAATGATTGTGGGTTTGATTCCGTCTTGGGGAAATATTTAAACTTTAAAAAAGTAAATTTAATTTTTCACTTTGGTAAGACAAAGTGAGGCGTTGAGTTCGTCAGTCGGCACATAATGTCTCGGGTGTTTCGGGTAGTAAGTAGTCAACGGAGTGTCTTGATATAACGTTGTATATGACGTAAGGTGTCAGATAGCAGGCAATGCGAGATAAATTGGAAAGCTGAAGAATTTACAGTTAAAATTTAAAAAAAAACCTCTAAATGGGAACTTAACATCTAACTTGAATTTTAAATTCGTCTCATAATATATATAGTTACTAAGGTTTTTCATAGAAAATACGTACATACATCTATATGAGAACTTGTGCGAGTATAAGTCAGCGCTTAACGCCAAACCGCGCCATAACTCACGGTTGTTCGGGCAGAAGTTCAAAGACAAGATAATAACCGCCCTATCCCTCCTTAGCATATAAATAATGGTACATAAAGTTACCTGTCCATCTGTACCGGTTTTTAAGTTTATTTTGAAGCGTCTTGACACCAGCAAGATTTTTTTAATATAATATACAGCTTCACCCGTCAACTACGCGGTACAGTGGGGCAACGTTTGATTGTAAACACGATCGGTTGTGGGTTTGATTTCCAATCGAGGGAATGATTATAGTTTATTATTTTTATTTCCTCGCTTGAGAATAATAAGGCGTGGCGCTGAGTTTCGCCTCTTAACAAATAATGTCTCGTATGCAGCGAAAAGCGGAGCGGAAAGATGTTTTAATTCTAAATAAAGTATATACTAAAATTAATGGGAAAACAAAGTATGGATTTATAAACATTGTGCGATACTTATAATTATTTATAAACTTTTAGCTTTACTATTTCACAATATATAAGTCAAGTAATATTATTTCAAATTTTAAAATTTATTTTAGTACGATGTATACTAATAATCAATTATTAAAAAAAATACAGTTTTTGTAATGCTAGAAACTGTAAATACTTTCTAGTTTACTGGATAACATGCCTTAGATGTTAAAAGGGATACAAAAGAGATGTTGAAGCAATATTATCAGAGCTAATATTTCTCAGTCAACGTGAGGAGTAAATGAGACCTGAAAATATTACATTTACTAGTATTTTTACAGGATTTATTTACTTAATTACTTTTAAGGTTATTAAATATTAGATATTTAGAAAAAAATATTTAGAAATTGAAAAGGGTAAATGTTGATAAATATTTAAAGAACATATTTTTTTACAGCTTTTATTATGTATAGCAGGATTGGCAGAAAATACCTAGATTCCATAATTCGCTTTCTACTGAATTCCATTCATTGCATGTTGAGTGGCGTAACATAACGTAACCATATCACAACCGATCTCGCTTACAGTCAGATGCTAACACTTTACACCACAACCGACCTCAAGAAGAATAATTTAGTTTTAGAAAACATATGAACCTCTGAAATCTATCCTAACACTAAGCACTAAGCCATACGTTCTATATCCGGTTGTGTTGAAATTCTTACAAGTACTTTTTAGCAACTCTGTAAAGACATTTTTACAAATTTCTGTTACACTAAGATTTTTCTAAGAGACAATTATTTGACATGTGAGAATTATATTTTTAAATAAATATACATAATATTATAAAATTGTTAGTATAATATAATTTAAATAATAAAACTTTTAATGTTTTAAAGTAAAACTCCATTGTTTTATTTGAATTCGTTACAAATTAAATTAGTTCAAATAAATCTATACATACAAATTCATAAAATTTTGGTGCTTGTTAAAAATATTAAAATAACCGTATTTTACTTAATGTATGTTCATACACAATAATATTTTTTACAGTTTTCATCCGTCTGTATGTCTGGTAGTTCATGCTAATCTCTGTATTTTGACGGGACTGGCATTATCCCGAAGAGACATGGAAGCGGTCCGCAAACTAACTGGACAATGCGCTGCGACCCCGAACACGTGAGCTACCAGTGGTCAACAACGAGCGAGAAGACCACAATCACCGGCCTAGACCTTTTGAAGAGACTCCACTATTAACTTATATACAGTGTTTCCCAATAGGGATAATAGGATTTTGATAGCTCACAGCCGCCATTTTGGCTGTTTAACATTTGACATCTGTATTGTTTTGTGTTCAGTAATGTTTGTTATTTAATCATGAACAAGTTCACGTTACCTCAACGTTTGGAAATTGTCCAAATTTTCTATCAAAATTCGAGAAGTTTTGTCTCTACTCAAAGAGCATTTCGTGCTAAATATGGTCGTCATGGTGCACCGTCTGAGCTCGCTATACGTCGCATAATCCAAAACTGGAAAGTCCAAAAATCCAAAAATCCAATCCAAAAAACTGGAAAGTGAATATTCTTTGCACGATAGTAGACCACCAATACGACAACAGACAGGCCGTAGTAAAAAAATATTGCTGCCGTATCAGCCAGTGTCGAAGAAAATCAAAATGTTTCCGTTCCACGACGTGCACAAGAATTGGGCTTATCCAGAATGACAACCTGGCGAATTTTACGAATGGATCTTGGCCTACATCCATACAAGATTGTGTTGGCACAAGAACTCAAACCAGCAGACCATCGATTACGTCGTGACTTTGCTGATTGGGCGCTTGAAATGATGGAAACGGACACCGAATTTCATAGGAAAATCATCTTTGTAGATGAGGCTCACTTTTGGCTCAATGGTTATGTAAACAAACAGAATTGTCGTTACTGGAGTGAGTCAAATCCAAGAGTGGTTCATGAAACACCATTATATCCTGAAAAATTGACTGTTTGGTGCGGATCATGGTACGGTGGAATCATTGGACCGTACTTTTTCAAAAACGACGAAGGCCGAACTGTTACTGTCAATGGCGACCGTTATCGTGACATATTGAACGATTTTTTTATCCTCAAGTATATGAAATCGATGCGGACCACATTTATTTTTAACAAGATGGTGCAACATGCCACACTGCGACCGTCACAATGGATTTATTGCGTGATAATTTTGGTGAGTCAGTTATTTCTCGCAACGGTCCTCACAATTGGCCACCAAGATCATGCGATTTAACACCCTTGGACTATTTTTGTGGGGGTATTTTAAATCTCAAGTATATTTCAATAAACCAGCTACGATTCAAGACCTTGAACGCAACATTCGAGCGACTATAGCGGCCATACCAGCCGAAATGCTGCACCGAGTCATCGAAAATTGGACCGATCGTATTCACCAGTGCAAAAAAAGTCGTGGCGGTCATTTGAACGATATTTTGTTTAAATCATAAATAGCATAAAATTTCCTATCAAATAAAGCTATTGAGCACGAAATTCGAATCCCATATTACATATAATACTAAGTTTGTAACGTAACTTTTGTTTCAGGTGACGTACCTACATAGATATTGTTACGGCGAATGCTTTACACTCAAGTAGTATTTAAAAGTGATATTTGCACACTTAAAATATTATATATTATATTTTTTTATTAATTTAAAATTTATATCTAAATATAGAAGACATAGTCTCATAGACAATGATTTTAAATATTTTACTGATATCAAAGAGTCGATAATCTTTTTGCACTATATTTTAACCGAGTTTGGGTTGGCTACTTTATTTTTATTTTAGGGAATTTTAAAAAAACATTTTTTTTAATATAAAAGTAAGGTACTTATTAATTTCCTAACTATATTCTACTATTAATGAATATACTAAATCAGAATGTAATTTAATATTACTGTTCAATCTGGATAGATCGTATCTAGATGATTGATATGGAGATAGATATGGTAGATATCTTGTGCATCTTGATTCTAATTGTGTTGAAGTAGATGTACACAATATATTTGTACATTACATATATTCGAATGTTTATTTTAGGTTATAATACTTTGTCGTAGAAATACTACGTTAGAAATATTTTTAATGAGCACATTGTTGCCATATTATATATTAAAAAGAGTATATTTAAAACGAGCTGTGCTTAAGATTTATTACATCTGGAATTTCTGGAGCATGCATCAACAATCCAGTCGGCCGCACCCAGCCCTTTACCCACTGAAAATAGCCGGAAAGATAGAATTAGCCTCCCCCCTCCCTCTTCTCATAATCATCCAAGAGAATTAAGCCTGGGAGTCTCAAAGTGAAGTGGAGTACAGTTATCCTAAGCCAGATCAACCATGGCAGTCGCATGCAATAGACAGTTTACTGCCCACCTTTGAGCCTACAATATAGGCTATCATTTGTATGTCCTTGAGAACCAGTGCCAATTGCGCGTTGTAATTACAGGCGTCCCAAAAGAGATAGTAGCGGAAACTATTGAAAGGGATCTCGTATCTCAGTATCTTTCCGTACGTGCGGTCCACCGCATGTATTATCAATATAATAAAATGAAATAAGACATGATCATGATCATAGTAGATTCTTCGCCGGAAGGCAAGCAAGTCTTTAACATACGTTCCGTCTGCCAACTAACAGGTATTAGAGAAGAAAAGCCATGATCATGTGGCATTCCCGGCTAGTGTCATAGGTCTCAGTTTTATGGCAAATTTGGCTAAAAATTGCCACGCTCGCCAAATGTGCATCAAATGCCTCCCAGGATTGTCTCCGCAAAGACCCCGATCCAGCCGTACCACCCAGCTGCGTCTTGTGCGAGACCCAGGGGCATCCTGAAAATTACCGCAGGTCCGCCAAGGCCCCGTGTAAGGCCAGTGGGAAAAGTGTAGACGTTGTTGATGACAAGCAATTTCTTACGATCTAAAATTAAAATCATTTTGTTTTAAATGAAACTTTTTTAAACGGATTAATCGCGTATATTTTGGTATTAGAAAATACATTTTTGGTAACATTTCGTGGTCACATTGCGATGCGATTACATCACATTGGTTGCGATTAATCCATTCTACACAGTCAAAATGAAAGATCTTATTATAAAATCAATTTAGTTTAATATTCATATCATACAACTTATTTATAGTTATATATACATAACTATACTTATATATACTTGAGTATTTTCAATTCAACGTAATTAGGTAAAAGCTTCCTATATACAGTATTCAATTCCACTAATACAAGTTGGTAGCGTCACAAAGAAGAACGTCAAACTGCTCCTAACTTTAGTGAACACCTGCGTAAATTGCATTTTGTAACTTGCGAAGAACACAGAACAAAAAATATGTTAGATGTGACATATATTTGAAATTAGCCCACACAAGACAAAGTTACGTTAAAGTGCATGTATATGTTTATTTGAGAGCATTGCGACGCAGTGCGACAGCTTCTAGCAGCAAATACGATAGTTATGACTTCAATTTCCTTTTCGGGAGAAGGGTAAGGGAAAAGAGTGATTGAATTTCGCCCCTCAACAAGCAATTATTATGATATTACTTGGCCGGAAAGCGAAGAACGATATGTCTTGATTCTAGATTCTATCAGCCTACCCTACTATGCGGGATAAATCATGAAGCTAAAAAACATTGCGGGCTATATTAGCAAATTGTTAATTTAAATTTGTCACTTGTGGTAAGCACGGTGTTAAGTAATAAAGGAGTGTTATGACACTAAGTTATCTATGACTACCCTATCCTATCCTATGGGAGAAAAATTGAGCCGATGAAGTAAAATCCATAACATCACAAATAGAACACAACGGCTTCTTTATACATTTATACTCGAAGTTTTGTCAATTTTATTTACTGTGCTACTTTTTAATTGTATAAAAATTCAATAAGGAGTCTCATATAAAGCCTTATATTTTGTACTAAAGGGTATTTTTAATGTCTGTAGAATTCCATTATTCATATTTAGCTACATACTAAATATGAATAGCGGAATTCTAAGAAATTTTATGAATTAAATATGTTTTGAAGGAATCATCCCATTGTTATTGGCTTATTATTGACACCTCTGTATATATATTATACGTCCTAGGAATATCCTTTTAAGGTCATGAAGAATGAAAGCAAATTATTCTTATTGTGTTTTTCATGTTTATAATTTGAAAGGTTTATATTTACGTGTCATGTTTTATCGTAAAGGTTTCAGCTTCACTCTTTATCTCGCATGGCAGTCATTTTTAAAATATTTCTAAAGCAGAATCTTGGAAGAAAAAAGTGTACCCTGTTAGTTATGAAAGAATTTTTATATAAATTATTTATTATCTATACCTAGACGTCATCGTGGTGCAATGGAACAATACCTGCCTGTATACTGGATCGGTTGTGGGTTCGATTTCCACTCGAAGTAAAGTTAATTTAAAATTAATTTGTATGTCTTCGCTCTCGTAAGACAAACGGATTCTCTCAAAGTAGTTTTTTTCTGACGCTATACATGAAAAAGCGTGTAACCGCTTTTACATTATATAAAAGAAATATAATATTCAAAAGTTAGCACATATACCGGTTTTGTAAACCATTTGTATGCAGATAAACTTCTAAAACTTGTTCTAAGGTTGCGGATATTGTTAACTCCACAAAGGTACCGCGATATTATTTTACAGTGTACTCGCAGTTTCCAGGATATCAATTATTCTGTGTAAAACTCTGATGGTAGTTGTAATTAATCTTTATAGAGGGAGCTACGCTTTGTAGGTAGCGTCCGACAAGTTGTACTAACAATATATTTCAAAGTTATTTATCGCTTAATCTATTAATATGGCTTTACGCTTTTATTTCACATAGCATGGCAGACAGGAAGTACTTAGTGTCAAGACACTTCGTAAACATTGCGTGTTAAGCGGCGGAACTCAACGCCGCGCTTTTTCTTATCAGAGTGAGGAAATGGAATTAATATAGATAAAATTATTACCTTATATGGGAATTACATTATAATAGTTTTTTATCTCAAATGCGAGTATATGATTTTTTTTAGCTTCACGCTTTTATCCCGCATATCAGGGTAGACAGAAAGTACCTAATGTCAAGACACTCTGTACTTCGCTTTCCACCGAATTCGAGACATTGCGTGTTGAGTAGTGGAACTCAACACCGCACTTTGTCGTTCTGACCAGAGCGAGGAAGTGAAAGTAATTTAAATATAATCACTCCCCCGAGTGGGGATCGAACCCACAACTGATCGAGTTTACAGTCAGACGCTGTTCCACTGC
The DNA here is from genome assembly GCA_032432895.1 of Dryadula phaetusa. Taxonomy (NCBI): domain Eukaryota; kingdom Metazoa; phylum Arthropoda; class Insecta; order Lepidoptera; family Nymphalidae; genus Dryadula; species Dryadula phaetusa. Next base: position 710,430 of record JAOYRS010000065.1, read on the forward strand.
GCCACGCATTATAAATAATTTTCTAATTTAAGAAAGGCTTTAATAAAAAACACATTATTATAAGGACATTTATACATATGTTTTATGTTTTTTTTAAACAAAAGAATTATATATAAAACGGATTATTCACGCATATTTAGATATTCAAAAGTACGTCTTTGTAAAACTCAATGCGGTATAAAACACTTTGCAGTTGTCCGAAGTCACAGGACACACTAATGATATCAATTTAAAGTATTTGATTTACAAAATTGCAACAAAATGTCTGTTATCTTTAATTTACTGAAGGTCACTTTTTCACACCCATTAAGACACTCTTAGTCTATACTAAATTTAATATTTTTTATATATAAAATTAGAACACTCTTACTTATTTTGGCACAATTTCTTAATTTGTATCTGTTGTAACTTAACGCCGCGATTAGTCCAAAATGTAAAGAAATTACAATTTCTTAATCTGTATCTGTTGTAACTTAACGCCGCGATTAGTCCAACCTGTAACTTTGTAAATGACGTCGTATTTCATGTAATACATTTTTATAATCGATTGCATTGTTAACTAGATACATCGGTCTCGGTTCGTAACAGATATCAGCGGTCACCTTATGTGGAACTGGAAGCTTGAAATACGTACATATATGTTACTGTTAGTATTGCTTATTAGTTGTTATTTAACTTAGACTTAAAATAAATTAAAATCGATTTTTAGCTAAGTTTAATTATTTTGATTATAATATTAAAGATAAATTCCCTGGAAATTATTCACGTACATATATATATATAAATTGATTGAGTAGTTGACTTTTGGTGCGTAAAATACGCGTTCGTTGCTATAGCAACGCGTTTGTCACTTTATAAAAAAGTGTATTAAAAACATATGCTTTAAACTACCATGTGGGTTGCCAACACAGAGAGAACCGGTTTCGTAAAACAACTTGTAAAGTTATAGAACGTTTATTATTTGTGAAGTGTTATTCCACACTTTAAGATTAGAAATTTTTTTTGAAAAATCTCTTCAATATTGTTAAAAGATAAAAAAAATATTTAATATATTTTCAATGAATTGTGACAAAAATGTCGAGATTCTGCCACTTTATCCAATATAGAATGTAATTATATCGAATTTCAGATTCTTTCGTCCGTATAATTTTCTTAAAAATATCTTTTTTTTAGCTTCACGCTTCTAAATCCGCATTGCAAGATAAAACAGGAAGTACTTAGTGTTAAGACACTCCGCATTCCTTAAAACCTTTTCCTCTTGTATTAATAAATAATAATAATTTAAAATTACAAAACAACTGTAGAAACTATATTTAATGATTTTACGAAATAAGTCAAAACCGAAGTTTAACTATAACATGCAAATATTTGTACCGCAGGGCTACCTGTGTGCGGTGAAAACTATGAATTTACAGCTATGTTATATTCCATTTCTACGTGTTACCAAAACGTTTTAACTCTGCTTAGATTAGAATTGAATTATTTAAAAATTTAGATTATAACTAGAAATTATATTAAGTAGTAGAGAGAACCTAGTATATTCAGTTCTCCATTTTCCACCCGAGAAAGGCAATGCATGTTGAGTGGTGGAACTGAACGCCGTGTTTTGGCTTACCAGAATGAAGATAATATTAATTTACCTCCTTAAAATACAAATTCCCTCGAGTGGAAATGGAACCCAAAACCAATCGCTATTATAGTCAGATGCTTCCACTACGCCACAACGGCGTTTTTATATATGTTTTTCAAATATATATTAATTATTCTAAGTGTGTGAAAATTTTAGTATATTAAAATATTAATCGAGATTCTTAGTCAAAGTAAATCTATCTGTCGATGTAAAGTGTATCTTGCAACGCTACTCAGACCCACTTCTTGCTATCCACTTTGCTTTAAAATTCACTCACGTATGTATCCCATGACAATACATTTTGATTACATTGCACACAAAATGCTAGTGTCAAGACACTCCACACTCCGCTTTCCGTCGTTGAGACAATGTTTGTTGAGTGGCGGAGTTCAACCCCGCGCCTTGTCTTGTGAAAGTGAGAAAATGAAAATAATTGAATTATGATCATCCTCCAAGCGGGAATCGAATTCGGTGGTGGTAGGAGGTTAATACTCTGACGGGCTTGATACTAATATCAAGACAAAAACGATCTACTAAAAATCTGATAATCTCCTATTGCTCGTTTGCCTCGTTTTTTTATAAAAAAACCACACACATTCACACACATCGATACACAGATGAAAAATGTAATATTGGTGTGTATATATATATATATATATATATGTGTGTGTGTGTGTCTGTGTGTAAAATGATGCATTATTCCAAATTTGCTGCGCTCCGCGCGTTTATAGTCTGTAGCTGAAAGTCAGTTTGCCGGACATTTGATGGTTGAATGACAGAGAATGTTTAGACTATTTTGAACTTTGATTTTGTAAGAAAATAAAGAGATATAATAGAGGAGGCGATATTAGTGAACTTTAAATGTCGTTTCTTTGTATTTTCAGAGAAACAATTTGTGTTTTGCTTTGAGCATCCTCAATAACCTATCTATTATATATATATATATATATATATATATATATATATATATATATATATATATATATATATATATATATATATGCATTTAGTAAACACCAAATATTTAAATTTTACAAACCGACACTTCAATTGACTGTGTGAAGTGACTTATATTTCTAACTAATGCAGTTATTATCGCTATAACATGTTACATTTATATACCAAAGCTTGTAATAAATAAATATTAAAAAAATATAAAAGATATTATTATATTTCTAACTATTATTTTATTTAGTTCATTAGTATCATCTTAAATGTAAATAAATATTAATTTACCTTACTCTAGGAACTTAATATCGCACATTAAAAAGACATTTTCTTAAGCGGTGTCACAACGAGAAAATATGAGGTTAGCAGCACAGTACAGAATGCAAAGCATCTGAATAATTGAATAATAATCTTGAGGATGAATTATAATCTTTGCTGAAATTATATTTAAATTAAGTTAAAATACTTTCTCGTTCCCGTGAGTTATGTAAAAAGTTTATTTAAGGAAAATCTCATACATATATGTACATATATTTGTATATATACATTTCTCCGTTTTGGTTAGGTAGAACACGGTGTTCAGTTCATTGTGTTCGTCGTGTCTTTTCGATGAAAAAGAAGCGGAGAGAATGTCTAGACATGAGGCTTGGCAAAATGTATGCATATATTACGAATAAAGTCAAGTCAAATGTCATCTAGAGTTGGTTAGGTCCGATTCACACTATCAGTAAAGTTAAATTTTCGGTAAAGTACCGCAATAATTATACGTTCATCACCATATATTGAATAGTGATAGTATAGTTCATAAAGGCGAATTCATATTACTAGATGCGCCATTAACGCGGATACCACGCGTTATACGTATACAACGTACATGTATGCAATTTTATGTAAACTTATACGAGTATAAATTTCCTATGAATTACTACAAAAAAATCATAACTTTCCATATGTTATCTCCATACAATATTTAACATATTCAAAATTTCATACTTTTCTCTCCTCGCAATTTTTGTAAAAAGACGTCCAAAGTTCTTCGTTCACTTGTTATTAAAACACACACTTACAGAAGAGTTAGGGCAGTGTAAAAATAGAAAGCAATCAGGCTAGATTTATTTAAATTCTCAGTTGTTTCGTACAAAATTTGCAAGTAACCTAGTTAGTTTCGTCTAAACGTATCGTCTACAGTGGAACCATGAAATAAGTATAAGACTATTGTCAATTGCTGAAGCAGCAAAATGAAAGAAGTAATTTTCTATCTCTTCCGTACTTCAGCACAACGAAGCCTGAACTAAATTGAATATTGAAAACAACGCTTACATTTAAATTTACCGTCTTGTTTGTATTTTAAAAGAAATATATAAAATGCTCTTCGTTATACTTATGTAGATATTATCCCAAGTCGATGATGTAAAGTGGGAGGTTGAGTTACGTCGCCGTTTACGCAATCTCTCATTGTCCAGAAAACGCAGAATGAAATTAATTTATAGTAGATTCTGCATGTTTTTTTAAGCCAGGCCGGTCGTGGCGCAGTGTGACAGCGTCAGTAAACGCGAATCAGAGAAGTGATTATATTTAAAATTATTTTCACTTTTCGGTCTGGTAAGACAAAGCACGGCGTTGAGTTCTACCATTCAACACGCAATGTCTCGAACCCGGTGGAAAATGAAGTGCGGAGTGTCGTGACACTACGTACTTTCTTTCTGTCTAACCTGCCATGCGAGATAAAAAGCGTGAAGCTAAATAAAATAAAAAAAAAGAAAAAACACACGACGGGTTGAGAAAAATGACAATTAACTTTTCAACATTGATTACTAAAATGATTTTAGACTATTCTAAATACGTCATCTTTGCTCCATAAATTGAACACAATATCTAATTTCAAGTTGGCAGCCCAATTTGTTTGTGGGAAGCAAGACAAGTTGCGTCGGTGGTTCCCAACAATTATTCATCCGAGGCGGAAATAAAGGCGATTATTACATAGATCTTCTATCTAGTTTTCTAATATAACATATTAAAATTAAAAAGAAATTCTTTTATAGAATAAAAAATATACAAATTTTTCTATAAAATGTACTGCAAAATGTCTAACTTCAAAGTTAACACAGTAATTTATACAAACAATTCACTTACAGGAGTTATCTTGTTGCGGTTAAAAGGACTTATACGTAACTCAATTTTGTGTTTCCGCTTAATAGTATTCAAAGCTTGTAAACCTTTAAACTAAGTAAGCTTCACAATAGAGTGTGCTATGCATATTTTCTTATCGCTAGGTATATATATATATATATATATATATATATATATATATATATATATATATATATATATATATATATATAATAAACATAAAATATAAGCATATTATTAATATATCATATCATAGAAATTGAAACTGGAACTACTGTCGAAAAGAAACTCCTAAGGAGCACATCTTAACTCAGTTATTAAGGTATATAAATCTTTTAAAATTGATTTTTTTCTTCCGTTTCTTGGATAACTATCGTAAAGTAATCTGAATGAATTAATTAAGGTTAATCGGCTTAGAAAACGACATATGTCTTATACATGATTGAATTATTATTACTTAACACGCAATGAGTCGATTTCAGGCGGAAAGCAGTCAACGGAGTGTATTGACACTAGGTATTTGTGACTACCCTGCTATGAAGGATAAAGCAAGAAGCTAATTTTTAATATTAAAATTTTTGAAGTATACATAAGTATCTAGGAATGAAGATATGAAAGGTCTTAATTCTTTGATCTATTAATCTACCAATCAACAAAATGCGATGTACTTTTTGAATTAATAATAAAGTAAATATTTCACATATAATTGGTGGCCGGTTGTGGCGTAGTGGAACGGCGTCTGACTATAAACACAATCGATTGTTGATTCGATTCTCACTCGAACAAATGATTATATTTGATTATCAAATTATTTTCTCGCTCTTATAAGAAAAAGCGCGGCGGTGATTTCCGCCTCTCGACACGCAAAGTCTCGAATTTGGAGGAAAGTGGAGAACGAAATTTCATACACTAGGTACTTCCTGTCTACCCTGCAGTGCGGAATAAAAGCGTGAAGGTAAAATAACCCCAACTAGGAATCGAATTCGCAGTCGGACGTTGAAAGAATCGTATTTTATACTCGACGTATCACGTGATTTCGTATTAAAGCTACCTACTTTACAAATAGCCTTTATAGAAATAAAAAAAATATGTCTTCTTTAATATAATTTTAGAAGCTTAAAGGTAAGATGGTATTCTATTTTCCTCAATAACAAAGAAAAGGTTACAATTCCCATCACGCACTATAGGGAACTAAGAGTATTTTACCATTGTCAATAATATTTGGGAGATTCTATAGAGTTTCTGTTACTAAATAAAACGTATGTATATATATATATATATATATATATATATATATATGTGTGTATGTGTGTGCGTGTATGTGTGTGTGTGTGTGTGTGTGCGCCACGGTATTCCCATTTTTTTTTCACTACAGGGTAGTTAAAGAAACCAGTGTCTAACACTCGTTATATAGTTTCCGCCTAAAATCTTCATTCACGGAATCAAAGGCCGCGTTTTGGCTTTTTAACGATGGAAGATACGAAACGGTCGTGAAAAGGCGTATTGCTGCCTGTAACGAAGTTAACGGCGCTCTGATTGTATTGATGCGACTGCAAAACGTCAGCGTACCTGCACGTCTTGCCGTTCAGTACTGATAACGACGTTGTTATATGGCAGCGAAACGAGGGCAGATCAAAACAAGATTGATAGAATACAATAAAATAGGAAAAACGCTTGTTTTTGAAAAAAAAAATTTCTAATTAATATTTAATTTGTTCATACATATTTTTCTTTAAAAAAATTTTTAAAACCATTTTAATGTAACATTAAAGTCTAGTTTTAATATCGTATGTATATATATATATATATAAAGTTTATTCATTTAACAACCTGATTGAAGTAGCTTTTATATAGAGTAAATAAGTACATACTTTGCTATGCATGGATCGGGACCCCGGCTTCAACTTTGTTCCAGTACGATCTACTGTTTGCGCACCTTTCATTATAAATATTTAAAATATTTTGAAAACATTTTATCATGAATATATCATATTTAAATTTAAATTATGTTTATAATGTATGTGGAGAAATTATGTTAGAACTATTAGAGAAAATATTTTAATAAAGCACACAATTTTGTTTCTTGTCGAAGATTATGACATTTCTTCTTGAGTAACCGAGTTTAACACCGCGTTTCTTCTTATCAGAGAGAAGTACACTACTAAAAAACACAGCTTCTTGTGCCACCTCGCATGGAATAGTTGTAACGATTGGCTGTGGGTTCGATTTCCACTCGGAAGTTACAGTAATACCTGATGTAATAAGAATAATAGTATTTAATACAGGAATTTGAAAAGGGTTAAATGGAATAATACTTATTTGAGGTCAAATTGATCCAATTTCAATATTAGGGGACAAGCTTCTATGAAAAAACCTCAAAAAATGAAATAAAAAAATCTGAAACAATAAAAATAAAATTGTTCCTCAATACATACACACACACACACACACACACACACACACATATATATGTATGTGTGTGTGTTTTAAAAAAATAATGTTATGTTCAAAATCAATTAAAACTTGTATATAAAGTTAAGTAGACAGCCGTTTCTTAGGGAACGTGGAGCATTAAGAGAGATTTTCTTGTAATTTATTCGAAATACGTACCGATTAAAATTGAAATAATGTTAAATAAAAAATAAGCAATTCAGAGACCACTTGGTGTCAAGACACTCCGTTGACTGCTTTACGTGTCGATTGTGTGAACTCAACGCCGCGTTTTACTTACAAAAGCGGATAAATGAAAATATATTTTAAATATAATCTATCTATGATTAGTAATTGAACCCACAACCAATCGCTTTTACACTCAAACACTGTACCACTAGGCCACAATGGTCTCTACTAATAACAATACACAGCATCCTACTATCAGCTACACACTAAATTACCTCATTTAAATATAATAAATACGGAGCGATCCACATCGGCATGAAGGATTCTGTATAAAATTTATTCAACCTAGCATTTCCCCAATCAGTTAAATAAATTAACAATTTATTAATAATATTATATTACAGTATTATCTCGTTCAAATTCGTTATCTCTTTAGCGAAATGATATTGTAAGGTAAATGACAAAATTGTTGTCTGCAGGAAAATGTATTCTAATTCCCATTCTAATGTCTTCTATTTTGTTTGAATTGTTAAAACGTAAATTTATATTCAAAGGGCGAATTGCTTATTAATTTTGTGCTCGCTTGCATATTGTATATTGTTGTACTAACGTAACTTTCGAACTAATCTAGAACTTTAGTGGTGTTTAACTCCACAATCTATGTTCTATCTAAATAGAAAATGTATGTATGGGCGTAAATCAGTATGGTTATTTTGTTATAATGTATTTTAATTCATATGTTAAACCGGATGTGTTGGATTGGAAATCTGATACTTGTAATAAAATAAATTTAACGTTTAATAAATTTACTTATTATTTATAAGAGGCCGATCGTGGCGCAGAGGTACAACGTCTTATTGTAAAAGCGATTGGTTGTGGATTCGATTCCCATTCGTTTGAATGATTACATTTAAATTATATTTATTACCACGCTCTGGTAAGACGAAACGCAGCGTTCAGTTCCGCCATTCCATACGCAATGTCTTGTATTAGACAAAAAGTGGAGTACAGAGTGTCTTGACTTATCCTACCTTCTCCCCTACTACGGAATAAAAGCGTGAAGCGAAAAAAATATAATCATACAAATCAAAAATATAAAAATACAATGGTCTACAAATTGTTAGTGTGAGCTTAAGAAACACGACTGAGAAGAAATCTCTAGTATTAAATCTATATTCACCATCAATACCCATAACAGAGATAGGAGCTCAGAGTAGTGCCTGAGACGTATGGTCCAAGTTCAAGCTTAAAGGCCCCTTGAAAATGCCTCAACTGTCCCAACCTCTACCTAACTATATTTAAAAAAAATATTTTCTAATTATAAACACACTTTATGTTAATTTAACTGATGTTAAATTAAATAAAAAGTAAATAAAAAAAATATTTATTTATTTATTAAAAATATTTTTCTTCTATCTTTCGCAGTTTAATGTTTATTACGTAACGAAATCTACAATTGTAAATGTGATTATTGTAGGTTTGATTCCCACTCGGAGGAAAGATCATATTTAAAATTTATTTTGATTTCTCCGATCTGGTAAAACAAAGCGCGACTCAAAACGCTTTGTCCCGATTACAGATGAGAAACAGTCAACGGAGTGTCTTGACACTATGTTATCTCTAGCCACACTGATATGGGAGATGAAGCTTAAAGCCAAAAACACAATATTTATTTACTTTTTTAACCAAACTTTTTAATAAATAAAATTAAATTTATCACTTTAACATAATTGAAATATCAAATAGCTAATAATAATATAAAAATAGAATAAAAACTACTTATAACAACAGAGTGCAGGATCTAAAGCTGATCTTAAATCAGATAGTAAAGATGCTGTGAATGCATTTATATTTCGCTAGTGTCTGAGCGGATCTCACGTTGCGAGGTGTAACGATTTACATATTGAAAATAAAATTACATGTACATATGTAAATGTATGGATGTGTGGTGAGATTCTTGTGTTTTGTATGTATGTATGTATGTTTCATTTCTCATACAAATATATAGATATTAATAAGATCTTTGATTTTCGCGATTTTTATACATTTTAAATGAAACTATTTAACCGGATTAATTGCGTATATTTTCGAATACCAAAATATACGCAATTAATCCGGTTAAATAGTTTCATTTAAAATGTATATAGATATTTTTAAATACCAAAATATACGCGAACTATCCGTTTAGATGTTAGTTTCATGTAAAGTATGTCAAAATCGCGATAATAAATTTGGAATTTTCAACATTTTTTAAGTGTTACTTATATATCTTATAAGAAATGAAATTTTTTTGAAAATATATAAAAAGTTAAGTGCGGGTTCGAAGTTTGAGTAGACATAATTTGGATATTGTTGTATGTATCGTCCTTTTCCATATACCTGTGATCAATATATGCATAAATTTTTTCAGCTTCACGTTTTTTATCCCTCATAGCAGGGTAGATAACAAGCACCTAGTATCAAGACACTCCGTACTTCGCTTTCCACCGAATTCAAGATATTGTGTGTTGAATGGTGGAACTCAACGCCGTACTTTGTCTTTACCAGGGCGAGGAAGAGAAAATAATTTAAATATAATCACTCCCCCGAGTGGGGATCGAACCCACAATCGATCGCGTTTACATATGTAACTGAACATTACATATGTAACTGACTGTTTTATTATGAAATGTTAAAATAGAGCGACCATAAAGTTAAATTAATTGGCAATTAGTACAAACTGTCTATTCTCTAATATACACACAAATGTTTATAATGCATGTGGTCGGTGTGCGTAGAGTACTTAATGTTTTACATTTCGAATTATAAACGATATATTGTTTTCCATTACAAGTAAAAATCTGTTTTTATATTACACTGTGGATAATAGTTATATTTATTTATTTCGTAGCAGGTTATTCAGAGATGACCTTAACCAAATTCGTTCTAAATTTCAATCTCCGACTGAAAACGAGTTAAAGTTAGTTGAGGGGCGGAACTCAACGCTGCACTACATCTTGCTTACAAAGATTTCCAAGGAGTAGAAATCAAACCCACAACTAATGGTATTTATAGTCAGACAATGTCACACTGTACCGCTATGGGCTCTGTTAGTTTTGTACGAAAATATTACATCACCTTCAATATCTATGATTGTTTCGGGTGTGTTCAAGAAACAATTATAGATATTAAGTGTATTTGAAATATTTTTTCATATAATTTTCATTATAGACCAAGACTATCTATCTTTTCCCGAACATTATAAAGATATTGGAGATACTACAAAACTCAACGCCGCATCATGTCTTACCAGAGGCGGTGGAATGAAAATAACTAAAAAAGAAACGACGGCCAGGAATCGAATCCACAACCAATATTGCCACTAGCTCTATTATTTACATCCTTAACTCTATTTTTAACTATCGAAATAACTAACGTTTTTACTTTTCCCAAGAAAACAGTTAAATTTAAACGTTTATTATAAAATACAAATTTAAAAAATGCACTAACAGGTGACTACCGCATTGCAGTGACCGTCTATCGGGAATACCGCGGTATTAAATCAAACGACTTAACGGCTCTACCTGCCAACTCAATGGCTCTATACATTTGTATCAAAAAGAATATCCTGAACGGAATTAGTTGAAGATTTTTATAAGACAATGTTATTTTTAACTTGTTATCCAATTTAATTAACTGACTGTAAACGTGATCGGTTGTGGGTTCTATTCCCACTCGGCAGAATGTTTATATTTTTTAAGTATTACTATTTCCTCGCTCTGGTAAGATAAAAGCGCAGAGTTTAGTTCCGCCTTGCAGTGTCTCGAATTCGGCGGAGAGTGGAAAACGGAGCGTTGTGACACTATATACTTCGTGTCTACCCTGCTATGCGGAATAAAAGTGTGAAGCTAAAAACATATAATTATTTAATTTTGATATAATGATATAATATTTTGATATAATATTGTTATACAGATATTGGAAAATCTAATAATTAAAAAAAAATAGTTACACTAAAAACTACTAGATCGTAACGATAGGAATAGAAAGACTAATATATTTAACTTAAAAACTTAGCTAGATTTGAACCCACATACTGTGCTTGTAAATGAAATTTGTTTCTGTAGGGAATGTCCTACAAATTTCTGTGTATACAATTTAGTGTATATTTAAATATATAAAGATATATTATATATATATATATATATATATATATATATATATATATATATATATATATTGTTCAGTTTTATTTTGGAAACGAATAACAACTTACACCTTAACTATTATTCTCCAAGCTACAGACCAAAAATCCAGTTTAAGCTAATATATAAAAGATAGATGGTACAGTCACTTCCAGCTACACCCTGTATAACAGAGTCAAACCTAGTGTCAATATAATTTGATCGCCGCTTTCCGTCCTAATTCATGATATTGCATGCTAATCTCGAAATTTAATAATTTAATAATTCGTTCCTTCAAACGAATGTCGAACCCACAACCAACCGTGTTTAAAGTAAGACCTGACCTAATCCCTACGCCATATTGGCTCATTTAGAACACAGTTTAAATATAAAGACAAAAAATGTAAGCTTTTATTCTCTTAGTTATGGTACCATTGGGATTAATTCCAATGCACATCGAATTAAGCGAACAGTTTAATTTGATCTTTTTTAACAATTACAGATTTCTTTTAGATTTTCAGGTAATATTCCAAAAATACAGTTTCCAATAAATAAACTTATCTGCCAAAAACTTTAATAAATAAGAACTAGATATTTACAAAAAACGTATAAAAATTTGAACGTAGCGGGATTCAAATTCGCACCTCTCGGAGGGTCTCCAATGACCGCTAAGCCGTGTACTCTTCTTATAGGTTTCGTTACAGCTTATTTACGTTATTATCATCCGGTAGTAAAACACATAGCATAGCGGTGAGAACGCTTGGATGATATCCAAGAGGCGCAGGTTCAAATCCCACTACGTTCAAATGCTTATACGTTTTTAAAATACTCTGACGTATACGTATATACGTACATACTTAACCGCTTAAAATATAAAAAAAGTTCTTAATTTTTACTAGTTTTTATTACCCATTTAATTTTATTTACACTGACTATTAAATTTATAAACTTTAAATGATGTTTCTCATGACTGTTCGAATTCCGCTGCGTTCAAATTTTTATACGTTATTTCAAAAATGTTTTCTAATCTAAGTGTGGAATAACACTTTCAAAATAGTAAATATTAAAATAAAACATATATAAATATACTTCCGGCCAGTCGTGGCACAGTGTAACAGAGTCTAACGATAAACGCCACCGGTTCGGCCTTACTTGCTCTGTAAAGACAAAGTGCGGCGTTGAATTCCACCACTCAACACGCGATGTCTTGACACTGAATACTTTCTAAAGAACAATAATAATACACTTAGATTTTATCCAGATATTTATAAATAAATAAATTAATTGAAATTATACGGAAAACAATTATGAAAACCTAAGAATAATAAAAGACATAATTTTATCTATTCTAAGTTTTTCATGTTATTTTTCTATATGTTAGTTAGTGCTATATAAATGAAAAAGGAAACACTTTGATTTCTTTAAAATAGTAATAGCGGTATAAAAGCAAAAATCAAGGCGAATGGAGTCGCGTCCAACAGCTAGTAATAAATAAGATAAACAATACAATACAATCCTTTCAGTTATTCCTAGATACTAAATCGTATGAACAAGTAGGTGCATAAGTCCTAAGTATCTTTGCACCTAAAATACACTCGTATTATAGTCGTTTAAGAAATTTATAACCCACTTCGAGTAACAAAAATGCTTAAGACGTAAAAAGATTCCATATATTTTCAGCGGAACGGAAATGTAGTTTGGTGCGAATGCAGGAATCTAGTGAATGTGACATGCAGTACTTTTGATGTCGATATTGTTATAAATAACATATTCGGATTGGTTGTTTTTTTATATGTTTACTTTACATTATAAATTTATAAGACAATGTTATTTTTAACTTGTTATCCAATTTAATTAACTGACTGTAAACGTGATCGGTTGTGGGTTCTATTCCCACTCGGCAGAATGTTTATATTTTTTAAGTATTACTATTTCCTCGCTCTGGTAAGATAAAAGCGCAGAGTTTAGTTCCGCCTTGCAGTGTCTCGAATTCGGCGGAGAGTGGAATACGGAGCGTTGTGACACTATATACTTCGTGTCTACCCTGCTATGCGGAATAAAAGTGTGAAGCTAAAAACATATAATTATTTAATTTTGATATAATGATATAATATTTTGATATAATATTGTTATACAGATATTGGAAAATCTAATAATTAAAAAAAAATAGTTACACTAAAAACTACTAGATCGTAACGATAGGAATAGAAAGACTAATATATTTAACTTAAAAACTTAGCTAGATTTGAACCCACATACTGTGCTTGTAAATGAAATTTGTTTCTGTAGGGAATGTCCTACAAATTTCTGTGTATACAATTTAGTGTATATTTAAATATATAAAGATATATTATATATATATATATATATATATATATATATATATATATATATATATATATATATATATTGTTCAGTTTTATTTTGGAAACGAATAACAACTTACACCTTAACTATTATTCTCCAAGCTACAGACCAAAAATCCAGTTTAAGCTAATATATAAAAGATAGATGGTACAGTCACTTCCAGCTACACCCTGTATAACAGAGTCAAACCTAGTGTCAATATAATTTGATCGCCGCTTTCCGTCCTAATTCATGATATTGCATGCTAATCTCGAAATTTAATAATTTAATAATTCGTTCCTTCAAACGAATGTCGAACCCACAACCAACCGTGTTTAAAGTAAGACCTGACCTAATCCCTACGCCATATTGGCTCATTTAGAACACAGTTTAAATATAAAGACAAAAAATGTAAGCTTTTATTCTCTTAGTTATGGTACCATTGGGATTAATTCCAATGCACATCGAATTAAGCGAACAGTTTAATTTGATCTTTTTTAACAATTACAGATTTCTTTTAGATTTTCAGGTAATATTCCAAAAATACAGTTTCCAATAAATAAACTTATCTGCCAAAAACTTTAATAAATAAGAACTAGATATTTACAAAAAACGTATAAAAATTTGAACGTAGCGGGATTCAAATTCGCACCTCTCGGAGGGTCTCCAATGACCGCTAAGCCGTGTACTCTTCTTATAGGTTTCGTTACAGCTTATTTACGTTATTATCATCCGGTAGTAAAACACATAGCATAGCGGTGAGAACGCTTGGATGATATCCAAGAGGCGCAGGTTCAAATCCCACTACGTTCAAATGCTTATACGTTTTTAAAATACTCTGACGTATACGTATATACGTACATACTTAACCGCTTAAAATATAAAAAAAGTTCTTAATTTTTACTAGTTTTTATTACCCATTTAATTTTATTTACACTGACTATTAAATTTATAAACTTTAAATGATGTTTCTCATGACTGTTCGAATTCCGCTGCGTTCAAATTTTTATACGTTATTTCAAAAATGTTTTCTAATCTAAGTGTGGAATAACACTTTCAAAATAGTAAATATTAAAATAAAACATATATAAATATACTTCCGGCCAGTCGTGGCACAGTGTAACAGAGTCTAACGATAAACGCCACCGGTTCGGCCTTACTTGCTCTGTAAAGACAAAGTGCGGCGTTGAATTCCACCACTCAACACGCGATGTCTTGACACTGAATACTTTCTAAAGAACAATAATAATACACTTAGATTTTATCCAGATATTTATAAATAAATAAATTAATTGAAATTATACGGAAAACAATTATGAAAACCTAAGAATAATAAAAGACATAATTTTATCTATTCTAAGTTTTTCATGTTATTTTTCTATATGTTAGTTAGTGCTATATAAATGAAAAAGGAAACACTTTGATTTCTTTAAAATAGTAATAGCGGTATAAAAGCAAAAATCAAGGCGAATGGAGTCGCGTCCAACAGCTAGTAATAAATAAGATAAACAATACAATACAATCCTTTCAGTTATTCCTAGATACTAAATCGTATGAACAAGTAGGTGCATAAGTCCTAAGTATCTTTGCACCTAAAATACACTCGTATTATAGTCGTTTAAGAAATTTATAACCCACTTCGAGTAACAAAAATGCTTAAGACGTAAAAAGATTCCATATATTTTCAGCGGAACGGAAATGTAGTTTGGTGCGAATGCAGGAATCTAGTGAATGTGACATGCAGTACTTTTGATGTCGATATTGTTATAAATAACATATTCGGATTGGTTGTTTTTTTATATGTTTACTTTACATTATAAATTTATAAGACAATGTTATTTTTAACTTGTTATCCAATTTAATTAACTGACTGTAAACGTGATCGGTTGTGGGTTCTATTCCCACTCGGCAGAATGTTTATATTTTTTAAGTATTACTATTTCCTCGCTCTGGTAAGATAAAAGCGCAGAGTTTAGTTCCGCCTTGCAGTGTCTCGAATTCGGCGGAGAGTGGAATACGGAGCGTTGTGACACTATATACTTCGTGTCTACCCTGCTATGCGGAATAAAAGTGTGAAGCTAAAAACATATAATTATTTAATTTTGATATAATGATATAATATTTTGATATAATATTGTTATACAGATATTGGAAAATCTAATAATTAAAAAAAAATAGTTACACTAAAAACTACTAGATCGTAACGATAGGAATAGAAAGACTAATATATTTAACTTAAAAACTTAGCTAGATTTGAACCCACATACTGTGCTTGTAAATGAAATTTGTTTCTGTAGGGAATGTCCTACAAATTTCTGTGTATACAATTTAGTGTATATTTAAATATATAAAGATATATTATATATATATATATATATATATATATATATATATATATATATATATATATATATATATTGTTCAGTTTTATTTTGGAAACGAATAACAACTTACACCTTAACTATTATTCTCCAAGCTACAGACCAAAAATCCAGTTTAAGCTAATATATAAAAGATAGATGGTACAGTCACTTCCAGCTACACCCTGTATAACAGAGTCAAACCTAGTGTCAATATAATTTGATCGCCGCTTTCCGTCCTAATTCATGATATTGCATGCTAATCTCGAAATTTAATAATTTAATAATTCGTTCCTTCAAACGAATGTCGAACCCACAACCAACCGTGTTTAAAGTAAGACCTGACCTAATCCCTACGCCATATTGGCTCATTTAGAACACAGTTTAAATATAAAGACAAAAAATGTAAGCTTTTATTCTCTTAGTTATGGTACCATTGGGATTAATTCCAATGCACATCGAATTAAGCGAACAGTTTAATTTGATCTTTTTTAACAATTACAGATTTCTTTTAGATTTTCAGGTAATATTCCAAAAATACAGTTTCCAATAAATAAACTTATCTGCCAAAAACTTTAATAAATAAGAACTAGATATTTACAAAAAACGTATAAAAATTTGAACGTAGCGGGATTCAAATTCGCACCTCTCGGAGGGTCTCCAATGACCGCTAAGCCGTGTACTCTTCTTATAGGTTTCGTTACAGCTTATTTACGTTATTATCATCCGGTAGTAAAACACATAGCATAGCGGTGAGAACGCTTGGATGATATCCAAGAGGCGCAGGTTCAAATCCCACTACGTTCAAATGCTTATACGTTTTTAAAATACTCTGACGTATACGTATATACGTACATACTTAACCGCTTAAAATATAAAAAAAGTTCTTAATTTTTACTAGTTTTTATTACCCATTTAATTTTATTTACACTGACTATTAAATTTATAAACTTTAAATGATGTTTCTCATGACTGTTCGAATTCCGCTGCGTTCAAATTTTTATACGTTATTTCAAAAATGTTTTCTAATCTAAGTGTGGAATAACACTTTCAAAATAGTAAATATTAAAATAAAACATATATAAATATACTTCCGGCCAGTCGTGGCACAGTGTAACAGAGTCTAACGATAAACGCCACCGGTTCGGCCTTACTTGCTCTGTAAAGACAAAGTGCGGCGTTGAATTCCACCACTCAACACGCGATGTCTTGACACTGAATACTTTCTAAAGAACAATAATAATACACTTAGATTTTATCCAGATATTTATAAATAAATAAATTAATTGAAATTATACGGAAAACAATTATGAAAACCTAAGAATAATAAAAGACATAATTTTATCTATTCTAAGTTTTTCATGTTATTTTTCTATATGTTAGTTAGTGCTATATAAATGAAAAAGGAAACACTTTAATTTCTTTAAAATAGTAATAGCGGTATAAAAGCAATAATCATGGCGAATGGAGTCGCGTCCAACAGCTAGTAATAAATAAGATAAACAATACAATACAATCCTTTCAGTTATTCCTAGATACTAAATCGTATGAACAAGTAGGTGCATAAGTCCTAAGTATCTTTGCACCTAAAATACACTCGTATTATAGTCGTTTAAGAAATTTATAACCCACTTCGAGTAACAAAAATGCTTAAGACGTAAAAAGATTCCATATATTTTCAGCGGAACGGAAATGTAGTTTGGTGCGAATGCAGGAATCTAGTGAATGTGACATGCAGTACTTTTGATGTCGATATTGTTATAAATAACATACTCGGATTGGTTGTTTTTTTATATAATATGTTTACTTTACATTATAAATATGTATTTTTTTTTAGTTTCTCGCTTTTCCCCGCATAAGAGGGTAGACAGTAAGTAGTGTCAAGACACTCCATACTTCGCTTTCCATCAAATTCGAGACATTGCGTGATGACTGGTGGAACTTAACGCCGCACTTTGTCTTACCAGAGTGAGGAGGTGAAAATAAGTTTTATATGTAATCACTTCCCCGAGTGGGGATCGAACCCACCACCGATCGCGCTTATTATCAGACTTTGTCACACTGCACCACGACCGGCCTCAGTTATACAGTTTTTTTTATTTATATATAATACAGTAGCTAAGAGAACTACTTATAAATCGGTTTCTTTTATCACCTTAAGATCTTTTTTTATCTGTTTCGAATAAATTTAGACATTTTTAACTTAAAAATGACTATGTTTATGTTATTATTATTTTTATAATTGCTATGTGAAGTACAGAAGGGTGAAATGTTGTGTTTGTTATCTTTAAATCATTATATTAATATATTTATCATTTTTTTCATTTCCTCGTCTAACAAAAAAGATGTGTAGAGAAATGTATAGAATTTATACTTTTATAATTCACATATATATTTAGGATGCCACTAGTATAATAATGATTTATAATTCTAGACAAAACGCGGCGTTGAGTTACGAAACTCGGTACAATACAAGACAAGACACTTATGAATTCATTACACGTTCATCGATTTGTTACGTGGTATCGTGTTATGTTTTTAAACTTCAGTTACATTATGAATACTTTGCTAATATGATCAACTAATGTATTGCAATAATGACAATGTGTCATTATATATGTGCATACAATATGCATATATTGATATGCAGTATACGCTTAATAAGTTAATGAAATTAAGGTCTTAGTGGCGTAGTGGAATGGGAATTAGAACCTTTTTGTAGGTTCATATCCTTATCGGTGAATGTTATTCTTTACTAATATATTCAGACATCCCGCATAGCAGAGCCAGAGAGCCAGAGCCAGAGACAACTTAGTGTCAAAACACTCCATTGTCCGTTTCCATCTAAAACCGAAACACTGCGTGTTAAGTTGCGAATTCAACGCTGTATATTTCTACAATGACAAACGGAGGAAAGTGAAAAAGAACAAAATAAATGTATAGGGAGACCTCGATTGACCTTTGATCACATTGTGTTATTGCTATTGGGGGAAGGTTACTTATTCACATAAACGGGTACTATAAGTTTGCGGATACCCCAATGAGCATTGAACAGGAGGTGGTAATGGAAGAGGTGAAAGAAGAATGCAGGAAGCGTTAAGCGTTCTCTAACAATGCATAAAGCATAAAGCTGTAAAAAATATATGAGAATTGTAAGGAAACCAATCTTCTACTTAGAACTTTTTAATTATTTTATATTCAATAGGAATTTAACCTAATTCATTTTCATTCTGCATGAAAGAACTTGACTTCCGTTCCATTAAATAGTTCTATTAACAAAGTTCCGGAAACGTTAAAGCTTTGGCATAATTCATTTTTTAATACTGTACTTTATAGTTATACATATATACAGAAAGAAGAGAAAATAAAGTTATTTTAATTAAAAATTGGAACAGAAATCACTTGATTGTTCGGAAAAAAATATATTTTGTTTAATTTTTATTAATCCTTTATTGTGTTTCGGAGATATTTTTAATAGTTCTACTTTTTGTTACTAACGCTTACGTACACAGTCTTTACCAAGACAATTACCTGGCTTATTTGAAAAAATGTCACCTCTCTACATTAAATAATTTTGATTTTCAGCCACTCAGTATTTTTACTAAGTTTTTTTTAGTACTTTTACAGAGTGAAGTTTTACACCTAATACCGAGTGAGCCGACGCTCTCACCTAGGTCGTCATCAAGTCGTGGAAATCCTTGAAGAAGGCCTATATCATTGGGTGGTATAAAGCATAGACGACATCTAATTGTTTTATTGATTAATTCATTTATTTCTGATCTTCTATAAAGATTGTACACTATAGACATACAGAAATATATGGTCATATACTAAATAGTAGTACAACTTCACACTATATCCCATATACCATGGTAGTCAGAGACAACCAAGTTTTATAACACAGCTTTGTTTAATGGAAGTGGAGAAATAAAAAATAATTAGAATTATATTCATTTCCTAAAAGAAACTTTAAGTTCAGCAACTGAACGCTCTTGCCTCTTTGGAAATCAGGAACGAGGTAAAAGATGAATAGAAAATATCATCAGAAAACATGATGTGCAAGCTGTAATTGGACAACGGAGTATTTTGATATAAAGTTTTATCTAACAACCCTTTCTATATAAGATAAAGCGTTAAAAAGAGGGAAAGAATATAATAATAAAATAGATTGAAATTTATAACAAAAGCTTTAGATAGTTAAATATTAAGTTCCATATTCAGAAATATTACAATACAAATTCTAAGTAAAACTAGAAGAGCAGCTGTCCAGTCTAGAAATGCATTTATCTAGGGAGCCGCGTCACACCATCCATCTAACTTTATGAAACGGTTAAAAAAGAGTAATACTTTTATAGAATAAAATTTATATCTGAAGATATATTAATTCAACTAGCGCAAGAATAGTCGTTTGCCTTATATATTTTTTTAAGTTTTGTATTAAAACTAATGTTAGTATGTTATAATTAATAATTATTAGTATTTTAACAAAGCAGCGCACGTTTTTTCCTACACAGCCTAGACCTAGTGTCAAGACATTCCGTTCATTGCTTTCTACCCAAAATCAAGATATTGCGTACTGAGTGGCGAACTCTATGCCAGATTTTGCTTTAATAAAGTTGAGAAATTAAAGAAAAAAGTATTGTATATCAAATCATTACCACGAGTGGATCCACAACATGAACCTATATAACCAGAGGTCGGTCGTGGCGTAGTGTGACAGCGTCTTACTGTAAGCGCTGTCGGTTGTGGATTCGATTCCCACTCGGGGGAGAGATTATATTTAAATTATTTTCTCTACTCAAATTCGGTGAAAAGCGAAGTACGGAGTGTCTTAACACTAGGTGCTTTCTGTCTACCCTGCTATGCGGGATAAAAAAGTGAAGCTAAAAAATAGAGTATGTAAAATTTACGCCTGGATACTGTTTAAAAGTTCTAACTTCTAGGTCATTCGTTCTATATCTGGCTACCTCGACATTCTTACTCGCTTGTTGCAACTATATTATATTTTCATTGTTAGTATAAATTTATTCGTTTTTTTTTTAATTTTGGCAACATAGACAGTCTTAGGAGAAAAATATTTTTGTAGTTATAGAGAAATACCAAAGACTAGAGAATTAAAGAGATTTATCAATCAACTGACACTAAATTTTAAGAGCCTGAAATAAATGATAACATTCCATAATATCAATACCACGTGTCAATATCAATTATCTAAGACTTAATTAAATAAAAACAATGTTTTGCTTTAACCCACGTATAATATTAAAATTATCAAGTATTTAGACAGTTTGTTCTACCTCTCTGTCCGCAAGTTAACGCTGCACTTTGTTCTTAACAAATTGAAATGTTTTCATTGTATTTGATTTTTCCCCAAGTGGATATCGAACCCACAATAGTGGTTGGGTTTTGTAGTTATTATCGTTTTCAGACAGTCCCCGTTCAACTGCGCCGTGTGTAATTAAGTAGATTATACATTGAATTTTCGAGTACATAATTCAGCTTTTCCTTATTGAAATTCTTTAACTAAAAATTTATATGCACCGTTAAAATTCCAAATACTAAAGTATTTTCGTACTTTATACAAAAACTGGCACTAAATTAATTAGGTTGTTTCGCCGCAAAGCTGTTCCACTGCACAGTTAGCGAACTGAATCGAGGTCAATAAAAAACAATACTAACCTTGATTTTTTTTTAATTTAATGAAATACCCATATTATAAGCAGCATCACGCTTTATTTCCGACTGAAATCAAAACCTGGTCAACTCAACGCCGTGCTTTGTCTTACCAGAGAAAAAAAAATTGTAAATAAATTTCAAATATGCTCCTAGTGGCTATCCTCCGTGTGGGGATTGAATCTACGACCAGTTATGACCAGACCTATATATAATCAATAAGCATATTATTATATATTAAATACGTACGGAGAAGTAAATTGGGCACACACAGTACTAATTTACATGGAGAAAAAATGCTGAAAGTCAAAAAAAATTATTAAAATTTTTATTATTTTTTTATATAAGTCATTCAAAATAATAAAATATTCATTACAATCAGTTATATATATATATATATATATATATATATATATGTATACACCTCATATATCCTCATATATACATATAACTCTCAGGAAAAATTATATTCATTTATTTTCTTAATTGACAAAAGTTTCTTATATTAGGATAATACGTTACTAACGCTATATGGCACGGCAAGAGCGTTTCTAGAATAAATTATGTTTCTGGATTCAAGCTCACACTGCAATCATAACTTTTTTAAGTTTTCTAATATTTTCATCTAGTAAGAAAACTCAACTCAACTCACTCTTTCTCACATCTCTCTTTCAACTCGTCAACTCCTTCTAATCAGCGAGCAAAGTATCCAAAAAGCGAATTCGGTGTATCTTATTAATATATAGAAAATATCTTTAAAATATATAATAAATAAAAACTAAGTATTTTTTAGATGTAGCATTTCTAACAAGTTTATATAAACATTTATAAATATGGCAGATTAATGATTTTTCTTGTGTTCCAGTTTTTAACCCGAAACTGAGACATTATAAGTGACGGAGCTCAACGCCGCGGTTTGCACAAGTACCTTAATTATTATTGTTTTTTTTTTATTTTAAAATAACAGCTTACCAAGTCCAGCTTAAGGTCATTCAGGCCAGAAAGTTTAATATTGAGTTAGATAACGTCTTGAACTGAGGCAAAATTCCGAGACAGTTATTAAGTTAGGTCACAACTCCGAATTCAACTTACTCGAATGTATTTAGGAAGTTAGTAACATTTAATTGAACTACTAATGTTATTTGAAATTTTATATTATTTTAACACGCTTCTATTAGCTGTTGAATATTTAAATAATTTAAATAATAAATATTTATGTTTTTTTTTAAATAATTCATATTTACGATTTTATTAATTCATTTGTAATTGTAGCTACACACTACGTCCTCCGCTTTCCACAGAATTCAAGGTATTGCATGATGAGTGGCGGAACTCAACGCCGCGTTTGCCTTACCACTAACGAGATTGATTAATTACAACCACGCTAATTGCACAATACGTAACGAGCACACTACATCTAGCGTTTCTAATAGTATCGAGATGTTTCCATCCCGGACGCCAAGCGGAGGAAGAGGCCGATCCGCACGTCATGTTTGCCATCTATAGTAAATGGTACAGCTGGGTGCCACATGTTGCAGGGACAGTTGCAGGCAATATAATCATTCCCCCGAAGTAGGAATCGAACCCACAACCGAATGCGTTAACAGCCAGACATTATCTCACAAAAAAATATATTTTTTATCTATTGTTAGGCTTAAATCGCTATAACAATCAAGAAATGGCGAAATTTTAAGGTTGGCAGAAGCAAAGGTGCTAACAACGAAAGTCGTAGAATAAAAATTTTATATGTGGTGGAATATAAGAGTACGTATAATTTTATTGACTTGGAGCGAATCCAAGGCGAGTGCGAGGTATTGAAAATAATATTTCTAAGTTTTCTTACAAAATCATATATGAGAGCTCATAGGGTTGATGGATTCGAACCCACAATCACTAAGCTTAGACAATATTTTACAAGTTTATCGTAAATAATATATTATAATAATCGAGCGTTTACAATCCTTTGTAATATTAATTGATAACGATATTTTTTTTGAACCATAAAATATTAAATTAACATTTCAGACCGATCGTGGCGCCTGACTGTAAACGCGATTGGTTGTGAGTTCAATTTCCACTTGGAGTGATTATATTTAAATTATTTTCACTTCCTCTCACTGACAAAGTGTAAGACAAAGTGCGGCGATGTGTTCCGCCACTCACTATGCAATGTCACGAATTCTGTGAAGAACGGAGTACGGAGTCTTGACACTAGGTATTTTCTGTCTACCCATCTATGCGGGATAAAAAAAATCTTGTATAAAACTCTTTTTTTACATTTTGGATGGATGAATTCTTACGATCCTGTTTTATCCTGATTAAAGTGATTTTTTAAAAAGAAATGACAGATGCAGATCACCCGTCATACTGCAAGGAAATCAGAAAATAGTACAGAAGTCCACTCTAGGAACGAGTCCCTCCAAAAGGTCTAATCCGGTAACTGCGGTCTTCTCACTCGATTTCGACTTCTCGCTGCCCTGGATAATGTCTATGATTTTAAAATACAGCATTGTTTGGAGTTTAGCTCCAAGCGCGACAAACTGAATCTTGACCATCTACAGCGATCATTTCCAATATTTACAGTGGTATGCTTAGATAACTGTAATTTGCGCAGATCTTGTCAAACGAGAGGCTATACAAGTCATATGCAAGTATACAGACGCCAGTATCTGCAGTGAAGCTAATGCAGACACATTCAATTGGAACCGAATATTCAATGAATATCTATTCTACAATTTAATTAAATTTCTGATTTTAGACGCTTTTCACACGTGTTAATTAAATTCTTTTAAACAAATTATATATATATATATATATATATATATATATATATATATATATATATATATATATATATATAATGTATGTATATACAATTTGTATATATAATTAAAATAAGCGCGTAAACACCTAACGACCCGTTGAAGATTAATTACTTAACAATTAAAGCTAGCTCAAAGTTGGAGAAGTCATGACTCCAAAAGGATAATTAAACTCTTTTGTTCCTCTAAACTTTGTTAATTTAATGACCAATCGAAATTATACAGGTTAAAGTCGAGAATAAATAAAACGAACTTCTTTCTAGTATTTAATTTATATATAATTTTGTAATTAAATACGATTTTCTATATTACTGAGGCGGTAATGGCGCAGTGAAGCGTCTAACTGTAAATATAATAAGTTAAAAGTTTGATTCCCACACAGCTTAATGATCTTATTTGAATTAATGTCATTATACTGCTTCATAAAAGCGGGGTTGAGTCCCGCGACTCGTCTCGAGGATGGAAAGTGTCAAACTGCCTGTTGCCATTGCAATTTCTCTGTCTGCCATACCAAGTGGGATATAGAGTAAAGCTAAAAAAGTCAATTTTAAAGCATACGGAATTCTATTCAATATTAAGAAATATAAATACTAAATTTAATTTAATTATTTAACAAATATTGTCGGTGATATCATTTTAACTAATAGATATATACATAACTATATATACACCCCTTATATAGGTAGATATCTATTTGGATAAATTTGACAAGAGGTAAAATAGACTTGATTGCAAACTTACTTGAATCATAAAACGTAAAAAACGTTTTCAAATTGATAATGTATATCTGCAAAATTTTTACATAGTCCTTGGCCATTTCTTCCAGGGTCTGTTGAAAGAAGATCACGCCTCCGAAGAGCTTCTGATACCAGGCTTGAGAGTGCTGCTCCTTTTTCTCTTTCGGTTTACATTTTGATGTGGGTTTTCGTAAATAAACAATAGTGATAGTTACAAATAAAGAAATATGTGCATGCGTAAGTAAAGTGTTGTCATAGCAACGTGCATGTTACTTTATAAACCTTTACACCAAACACATGGTGGTGTGTGTTACACTTATTTTATTATTTATATGTAATTTATGCATTATTTTTTAAAATATATTATGCACCATATTTTCTTTAACAAAACTCACTGATACTTAGTACCATTTTAAGTTCGTTAAGACTGATACACACTATCAATAAAACCAAAGTTTGGGTAATTTCCTTGATAAATATTCTTTTATACATTATCTAGTGAACGTATTTTAAGACCCTGAGAAGAAAAAAATCCGCTAGACTGTCTTATTATGACTGTACTGACTGTAAGTATCGTTAGTTTTATTTTATTGCGGGAGATGAGTAAAATAAACGTACAGTAATAATTGACTGACTATACTGTGGGGACATGATTTTACTAACAATTTACCCAAACATATTAACTAAATTAGATCAGAGGCGATCGTTGAGTAGTGGAACAACGTCTAACTGGAGACGCGATTGATTGTTTATTATTGTATATTATATTTATAGTTTATTTTCATTTTTCTGCTCTGTTACGACAAAACACGGGGTCAAATTCGCTACCTTAGTTTGCAATGCCTTAGTTTTGTTTGGAAAACAGTAAACGCAGTGTCTTCTTTGTTCTTTATAAACTGAAATTTACAAAAAAAAATATATATTCAGATTATCTCCCATAATTTCCATCACATCGTGTTTTTTTCATTAAAGTCTATTTTTTTCCAAAAGCGTCGAAGTCCAAATAAAAATTAGGACGACTTTCCGTTATTCGGACAAGTAATGAATATTGTATGAGGGGAAATCGCCAAGTACAAGAAATGTTTATCTTTCATCTTTTTGGCGTTTCCACTAAAATTGATAAAGGTAAAATGACAGCTTTGTGAATCTAATTACACCGTTGTTTTGCGTTAGGTCTTCTTGTTAAGTTTCGCTGATTTTAATTTAATATATCAAATACAACAAATTTATTGAATTATTGAAGGTACGACGTATGTTAACATAAAATAATTTATTTTATGAAATTTGAATATAGACTAAAAACGTCTGTTATTATTGTATATTAATTATATATATATATATATATATATATATATATATATAATTAATATACAATAATATATTATATATATATATATATATATATATATATATATATATATATATATATATACGCACCCAAAAGCATATATGTGAAAAAGGCAGTCAAGTTCAATTCCAGACTAGGTTACAGAAGTTGTTGGGGTGTCTAGATACTTATTATTATACATATTTATCATATTTTATTGTAAGTGAAAAATAAATATATAATTACGAGTCTAAGTCTAAATAGGGAGTTCTATGTAATAAATATATAATACAAGTATGATTGTTACATATATTTACAAAAATATATACAAAATAAATTCCTTTAGTCTTTATATGTATTTTAAATTTACGAAGCGCAAACGTTGTTCGCGTCTAAAGGAATAAGCGTGGAACTGCAACAAACTAGACAGCTGATGTAACATTATGTTCTCTTTGGAGACTGCTTGAAATAAAAGTCAATATATCACTATAAAAATTTTTGCTCGTCATTATACTGGAAATATGATTTTATTTTTGTTTCTGTTGCACTTTTTCTCTGCTTTACAAGAATAAAATATACATATATTGGTCAATAATTACTCTATTTTTTCTTTGCAGTGTGCTAGTGTGACAGCGTCTGACTGTAGGGAGTGATTGTATTTAAATTATTTTCACTTCCTCGCTCTGGTAAGACAAAGTGCGCGTTGAGATCCATCACTCAACACGCAATGTCTCGAATTCGGTGGAAAGCGAAGTACTGAGTGTCTTGACGCTAGGTACTTTCTTTTTATACTGCTAAGAGGAATAAAAAGCGTGAAGCTAAAAAAATAAAAGAGCCTAACTACAAAAAAAAAGAAACTTCTTTTATTACTTAATTATCTATTGTGATTACATTACTTTTTCATAGTCTGTTATTCCACATTTATAATTATATCGCAGCGGTATTTGAACCCGCGCCTCTTGGAAAACATCTAAGCGCCCTGACCAGTCAGCCAGTATGGTATTTTTTAAAAACCTAATGTAAGTGAACACGCCCCAAAAATATAGATATTGCGTGTCTAGTGGTGGAACTTAACGCCACTTTCAGTCTTCCCTTTGCGTAATTAACACAGGAACGACCAATCATGATTACAGTCAGACGCTGTCCCACTTCACTGCTGCTTGTAATATATTGATTATACTTATTACTTTTCCACCTCCTGCATTTTATGGTGTAGGCAGAGTTTATAGTCTAATAAATTTTGCTTCCAATTACTACAACTTGTTTATATTATACTGCACTTTGTATCACTATAAAGAAAAAAATGGATTATATAAATATCCTTTGTGGCCACCCGTGACGCAGTGTAACAGCGTAAACTGTACACGGGATCGGTTGTTGGTTCGATTCCCACTTGGGGAAGTGATTATATTTAAATAATTTTCACTTCCTCGCTTTGGTAAGGGTAAAGTGCGGCGTTTAGTTCCTGTAAACTGTAAACTGTAAACGCGATCGGTTGTTGGTTCGATTCCCACTTGGGGAAGTGATTATATTTAAATAATTTTCACTTCCTCGCTTTGGTAAGGGTAAAGTGCGGCGTTTAGTTCCGCCAATCAACACGCAATGTCTCGAGATCGGCGGAAAGTGAAATACGAAGTGTCTTGACACTGGGTACTTTCTGTCTACTCTGCAGTGTGGGATAAGAAGCATCCTCTAAATTATCCTATTATTTGGATAATTTGAAGTTTATAAGATTGGGTTCAGTACATTGTGGCGCAGTGGGATTGTAGTGACGTAAACACTATTGGTCGGGTGTTCGATTACATATTAGAGGAATGATTATCTTTAAGTGATTTTCATTTCTCTGTTCTCGTATAAAAAACGTGGTGTTGAAATATGCAGAAAAATCTACAATTTTTTTTGACAAATTATTATTTTTTGTCTGTATATATTTGATTATTTTTGTTCTTATTATATTTAAAATTTCTTTCTATTATTCCAAACATAGCATTCTCGTGACAACATTTTATTAAATCCTCTTGCATTTTTCTACTGGGTTACACGCTTTTGATGTTATCACAACATCTGTGCCTTATTTAATTAAATTGTGAGTTTTGCATACAAAATTAAAAATATTTTGACTTTTATTCCATATATGAAGAATGCAGAACTAAACCATTATCTAATTATTTTGAAATAGGTGATATTTTTAGATTTAATAACTTTAAGCGTAATGAATACGTTGCCAAGGCAACTGACAGCATCTGACTAACGTGGATGTGGTTGAGATTCGCGAATGTTTATATGTTTACATTTATTTTCGTTTTACCGCTCTAGTAAAACAAAGTGCAACGTGGAGTTCGTTCGTTCCTCTTAATGCACAATGTCTTAATTTCGGGCGGAAAAAGTATCGAAGTATCTAGGCACTAGGTTGTCTCTGCTATGTGGGATAAAACAACGAAAGTCTTATTGCTTGGTAAAATAAATAACATTCATACACCGAGTGGGAATTAAACCTACAAGCAATCACGTGACTTTACAACCAGCGTTATCCCACTGGACAAGCATGGCCAAAATGTGGATTATGGAGTAAAGTATATTTTAATATATATATTATAAAAATACTTTTATTTCTCCGCTCAGGTAAGATAAAACACGGAGGTGAGTCCGCCATCCAACAGCACGCTCAAGCTTACTACCTCTTAATGGGACAGTCAGAAAAAAACTAACATGTACTCAGTTTTGAAAAAAATATATAAATTTTTGTTTTGTTTTGTCGTTTTCAGTTTTGCCCTCTTTTCCTCAATACAAACATAAAAAATACGTATTTTTAGGTAAAAATGTTTGTAATATTTTCTTCTCTTAATAATAATATATTAATAATTACTTAAACTATTTAATTAATAACTTATCATATTTTGCTATGTTTAATTTTTCATATGCTCATATAATCTTGATATTGTTCAAATATTCGTATTATTAGGTGTAATATATAATTTATGTCACATGGAGGTAAAAGCTACATAGCAAACCAATTCGATTAAACTCCAAGAAATCGTCAAATGTACTCGTTATATTGTAAGTAGGGCGACGTCTTTAAGCTCCATTTCTGTCTTGAATATATAAGTCCTTATCTTAGATGTGAGAGATAATTCCTTTTACCTTACGTTTATATGATATATTTTTAAAAGAACATAAGTCGCAATTAAAATATATTTTTTCTATGAATATATATATATATATATATATATATATATATATATATATATATATATATATATATATATATATATATTCGCAGTGGTACAACTTGAAGTGTTACCCACTTACACTTCCAGTTGAATGGTAAGAATCCCTGACATAAGATGTGTGACCACGCAAAGTAGAAAGTACATTCGCGACATGTTGAGCCAGTATATACCGATAAGGGACTGCATCAGGACTGTCAAGTGGAAGCTAGAGGAAAACAAGATGTCTATTGAATATCTTGAAATTTTAGAATACTGCCTTACATCTGGATACCTAGTGTTCAATCAAGTATTCTATTTGCAAGTAGATGGCATTGCTATGGGTTCGCCGGTATCCCCTGTAATAGCAGATATATACATGGAGGATTTCGAGGAGATGGTTCTTGGCTCTGCACCATTTCTACCTAGAATATATAATACGTACGTAGATGATAATTTCACAATTGCGGTACGTAGATGATAATTTCACAATTTTACCTACGGATAATATTTATATATTCCTAAACCATCTCAATTCTATTAATAACAATATAAAATTTACAATAGAATTACAGGCAAATGACTCTTTAGCTTTTCTATATATTAGTATTAAAGAATCCTAATGGCACATAAGGCCACACAGTGTATAGGAAACCTACCAATACCAACAGGTATCTCAATGGCGATCCCACCATCACCCTACACAGTTATCTACCGTTGGTAAATCTTTGTTTCAGATAGTTTACCACCTTTGCGTCGCTGAACACCTAGAGGACGAGCTTCGACTGGTAAAGGGTACCTTTCAGCAGAACAAGCTGCCAGTTCCCCATCAGCGTTGTATGAAGACGAATAATCTACCTACAATGGAGAGACAACCAGCCCTTCTAACTAATGTGAAGGGAGTTTCAGACAGTTGGTAATATTTTTAAAATGAGCTGCTATCAACACCATATTTAAGCCTAATAAAAAAATCAGCCAATACTCGAGACCCATGAAATGTAATATTCCCTTGAAGTGTGAAGGTGTATACAAACTAGATTGTCTAATCGTACATTGGTTAAACAATGAGGAGCGTTAGGGTTAGGGTAAAGGAAGACATCTCCATGTCAATATGGGTGTGTATTGCAATCAGCTGTGTGCATACAATGAATAAGTCCAATCACTACATCAGATTTGATAGGCCACATATCCTCGGTAGGGAAAGTAGATATATTCCTAGAGTACAATTTAAAAACATCCAAATTTCAATAGGGAAGATGGTTGGAAACTCTGTACCACCTGGAACCCACTTGTAAAAAATTAAAGTCTCATATCCACCACACCAGAGAATCATTCTGCAAGAATCCAGGGCAGTACACGAGGCAATTAAGAAATAGATGGCGGTAGATTGATATAATTAATTTTTTGTATCAACTGACAGACGAATTCTACTTCAGTCTA
This sequence comes from Dryadula phaetusa, assembly GCA_032432895.1. Classification (NCBI taxonomy): domain Eukaryota; kingdom Metazoa; phylum Arthropoda; class Insecta; order Lepidoptera; family Nymphalidae; genus Dryadula; species Dryadula phaetusa. The sequence goes on from JAOYRS010000065.1 coordinate 741,831, forward strand.
CCTGTGACCACGGACTACTGTAAAGTGTTCGAAACGTCAAGTGTCCAAAATGTACTTTCGAATACCAAAATATACGCGATTAATCCGGTTAAAATAGTTTTATTTAAAATGTTTAAGAATCGCGAAAATCAAAGATCTTATTAAGAATTCTACTATTTAAGTGTTATTCCACATTTAGGATTACGCAACAGAATCCCGATTCCTGGTACTGAATTTCTTTGTGTTTAATTTTTTATATATTAACTGAAAATATTTTTTAATCACAAGATATGGAATAAAACTTTAAAAATAGTAAAAGTATATATTATTTGGACTAAGCATATCGGATAAATTTAATATTACAGGTTACAGTCGTTAACGGAGTTCAGTAATCTATGATAACTTTTTGCCATGAGTCATTTAGGAATCACGTCGCCCGATTTCTTCTATCTCCAAGACTCATAAATCAATTTGAGTTTAATTAAGACAAATCTTAATGCATTCGAAAGCTTTTTTATTACTACAGAACCTCATTAGTGTGAGACCGCGTTACCATACCAACGATTATGTCACTTTATACAAAAATGTATGTTTATATAAAAAAAAATGTAGTGTGTTTTGTTTATTATTTTTTTTATAATCGCTCGTTATTATATATTTTATATATATTCTAAATATGTCAAATTTTACACTCCTCCATCACACTCATCTTCATAACTTTTAAAGACATTTTTTTATAAGTTTTTTCTTCATATAATGTATAGACTATTTTAAGAATTTTGGTTCAAAATTGTGGGCTTATTAGATATTTAGGAAAAGGTTAAACGATAATAGAAAAAAATATGTGAAATTATTGATAATTAGAGTAGAGAAAAAAAAATATAATATCATTACAGTTTAGCTTGACGCTTTTATGCCGCATAGCAGGGTAGACAGAAAGTATTTAGTGTTAAGACACTCCGTACTTCGCTTTCCACTGAATCCGAGATAATGCATGTTGAGTGGTGAAACTCAACGTCGACTTTGTCGTTTACTAGAGCGAGGAAGTTAAAATAATTTAAATATAATCAGACCCCGACTGGGGATCGAACCCACAACCGATCGCGTTTTCAGTCAGACGCTGTCCCACTGCGCCACTATCGACCTCTTAATTACATTTAAACAATGTAAAAAATATATGAAAATATAGAAATATAGAATTTTTAAATATAGTATTATTAACCAAGTATAACAAATGTTATTACCGCCTTAGATGAGTTGAAAATTTGTTGTTTCATCCACTTACAACTCGCGTTCTCCTGTTCCTACGAGTTAACAAACAGCGTCTGAGATTACTTCTGAACTTGGTTTACTGTTACGCGTAAAGTTGATTTTGATGTCTCAAATTATATTCACAGGTTATTTTTTATAAATATATTAATATTTATTAAAAATATATATATATTCATATTTTTTTATTATTTGAAAGAAAAACTTCCTCCTCCTGCTTCCTTATACGAAAATGTCACGAATAGAATAGTGAGGCATTTGGCTTTTATATAAAGAAGGTGTGTTTTTATAGCTTCACGCTTGTATGAAACATAGCAGGGTAGACAGAGAGTACCTAGTGTCAAGACACTCCGTACTACGCTCCACCGTATTCGAGATCTTTCGTGTTGAGTGGTGGAACTCAACGCCGCCGCTTTTGTGTTACCAGATTGAGAAAATGGATAGTTCAAATATCACTCCTCCGATTGGGAGTCGAACCCACTACCAGTCGCGTTTACAATCAGACGCTGCCTCACTGTGCCACGATCGGCCTCAATATAGGTTTACATAAATTAACTTATACTTCAATGGGACAGTTTTTATAATTATATTGTATAACAATTGTAGTTAAATCTATCAAACGATATTTGGATCGATTTTTTTTTATGTTCAAATATTATTCGAAAGTATATTTGAATCAATGGAAATGAATGGTGTAAAAAATATCTATTTTTAGTTGCTTGGGAAGTCGAATTTTCTACAGAATCGAATGAGATGAAAAATTACTTAAATTCTAATGTTTTTTATGTGTTATTCAACACTTGAGATAAGAAAACAAGTTATAAAACAAACTGACTTTCAGTTAAACATAATTTGAGTTTCTGAGAAGCGTAAGGTCGAGTCCCACTGCGTTGATAACGATGATAAAATCCATACAAACGTTACTCTAATATAAGAGAAAAATATCCAAAAGCCAGTTATTAAAATCATTAACCGTGTAAAATGTGGAACTAGCGTGTAATTAAAATAGTCACCGTTGCGCAGTGGAAAAGCATCTGACACTATACGTGGTTGCTTGTGGGTTCTATTTCCCCTTAAGACAGTGATTAAATTTAAAATTTATTTATAAATTTTTATTTCTCCGCCCTGTTAAGACAAAGCGCGGTATTGAGTTAGCTACTCAACATGCAAAGTGTCTTGACACTAAGTTATCACTGTGCTAATGCTTTAATTTTTTTATATCCGTAACATTATTATATAAAAAAAAACAGTACTCTTGGGACACATTTGCTCTAACACGAGCGCTAAGACAACAAAGATATTGTTTATGTAAATAACCAATTTTTTTCACGCCCCAATTTATTCATCTACGTTTCCACTTTACTATCCCACAAGGTGTCGTCTAACATAAACTTAATGACGTTGAAATTTTTCAGCGATATTATATATAGATAGATTTCAGCATTAACCTTTCATAATACACCGATGATAAATTGCGCGCTGAATAACGAAATTATTAAAATGTTTTTTTTTTTAAATTAAACAAAATTACAGTTTGAATTTAAGTAATTAGATTATTATTTATATTTATGTAATTAAATGTACATAAAAATATACATTGAAAAAAGTAGTTTTAATTAGTTTTTTTTTGAGGCCGGTCGTGACGCTGTGTGACAGCGTCTGACTGTAAACGCGATCGGTTGTGGGTTCGATCCCCACTTGGGGGAGTGATAGTATTTAAATTATTTTCACTTCATCGCTCTGGTAAAGACAAAGAGCGGCGTTGAGTTCCACCACCCAACACGCAATGTCTCGAATTCAGGGGAAAGTGAAATACGGAGTGTCTTGGCACTAGGCACTTTTTGTCTGTCCTGCCATGCGGGATAAAAGCGTGAAGCTAAAAAAAATAGTTTTTTTTTCACTCTTGACATTTGACAGGATTA